>CAUYWW010000084.1:0-718404 GCA_963576845.1 Megachile leachella
ATACGTATATTTATTATAGTTCTAGCGATAATAACTGCATAATATGGGTAATAATGCATGTTATATTGATGATAATATAAGTAATAAGTATAATTATTACAGTTCTAGCGATAATAACTGCATTATATGGGTAATAATGCATGTTATATTGATATTATTGGGAGTAATAAGTATAATTATTACAGTTCTAGCGATAATAATAGTAAAATATGGCTAATAGTGCATGTTATATTGATAATAATAATAGTAATAAGTATATTTATTACAGTTCCATCGATAATAACTGCATAATGTGGGTAATAATGCATGTTATACTGATAATAATATAAGTAATAAGTATAATTATTACAGTTCTAGCGATAATAACTGCATTATATGGGTAATAATGCACGTTATATTGCTAATAATATAAGTAATAAGTATAATTATTACAGTTCTAGCGATAATAACTGCATTATATGGGTAATAATGCATGTTATATTGATAATATTAGGAGTAATAAGTATAATTATTATAGTTCTATCGATAATAACTGCATAATATGGGTAATAATGCATGTTATATTGATGATAATGAAAGTAGTAAGTATATTTATTACAGTTCTAGCGATAATATCTGCATTATATGCGTAATAATGCATGTTATATTGATAATATCGGGAGTAATAAGTATAATTATTATAGTTCTAGCGATAATAATAGTAAAATATGGGTAATAATGTATGTTATATTGATAATATTAAAAGTAATAAGTATATTTATTATAGTTCTGGCGATAATAACTGCATAATATGGCTAATAATGCACGATATATTGCAAATAATATAAGTAATAAGTATATTTATTACAGTTCTATCGATAATAACTGCATAATATGGGTAATAATGCATGTTATATTGATGATAATATAAGTAATACGTATATTTATTATAGTTCTAGCGATAATAACTGCATAATATGGGTAATAATGCATGTTATATTGATAATAATATAAGTAATAAGTATATTTATTACAGTTCTATCGATAATAACTGCATAATATGGGTAATAATGCATGTTATATTGATGATAATATAAGTAATAAGTATAATTATTACAGTTCTAGCGATAATAACTGCATTATATGGGTAATAATGCATGTTATATTGCTAATAATATTAGTAATAAGTAAAATTATTACAGTTCTAGCGATAATAACTGCATTATATGGGTAATAATGCATGTTATATTGATAATATTGGGAGTAATAAGTATAATTATTATAGTTCTGGCGATAATAATAGTAAAATATGGCTAATAGTGCACGTTATATTGATAATAATAAAAGTAATAAGTATATTTATTATAGTTCTATCGATAATAACTGCATAATATGGGTAATAATGCATGTTATATTGATGATAACGAAAGTAGTAAGTATATTTATTATATTTCTAGCGATTATAACTGCATAATATGGGTAATAATGCATGTTATATTGAGAATAATATAAGTAATAAGTATAATTATTACAGTTCTAGCGATAATAACTGCATTATATGGGTACTAATGCATGTTGTATTGATAATATTGGGAGTAATAAGTATAATTATTATAGTTCTGGCGATAATAATAGTAAAATATGGCTAATAGTGCACGTTATATTGATAATAATAAAAGTAATAAGAATATTTATTATAGTTCTATCGATAATAACTGCATAATATGGGTAATAATACATGTTATATTGATGATAATGAAAGTAGTAAGTATATTTATTATAGTTCTAGCGATTATGACTACATAATATGGGTAATAATACATGTTATATTGATGATAATGAAAGTAGTAAGTATATTTATTATAGTTCTAGCGATTATAACTGCATAATATGGGTAATAATGCATGTTATATTGATAATATTGGGAGTAATGAGTATAATTATTATAGTTCTAGCGATAATAATAGTAAAATATGGGTAATAATGCATGTTATATTGATAATAATATAAGTAATAAGTATAATTATTACAGTTCTAGCGATAATAACTTCATTATATGGGTAATAATGCACGTTATATTGCTAATAATATAAGTAATAAGTATAATTATTACAGTTCTAGCGATAATAACTTCATTATATGGGTAATAATGCACGTTATATTGCTAATAATATAAGTAATAAGTATAATTATTACAGTTCTAGCGATAATAACTTCATTATATGGGTAATAATGCATGTTATATTGATAATATTAGGAGTAATAAGTATAATTATTATGGTTCTATCGATAATAACTGCATAATATGGGTAATAATGCATGTTATATTGATGATAATATAAGTAATAAGTATAATTATTATAGTTCTAGCGATAACAATAGTAAAATATGGCTAATAGTGCATGTTATATTGATAATAATAAAAGTAATAAGTATATTTATTATAGTTCTATCGATAATAACTGCATAATATGGGTAATAATGCATGTTATATTGATGATCATAAAAGTAGTAAGTATATTTATTACAGTTCTAGCGATAATATCTGCATTATATGCGTATTAATGCATGTTATATTGATAATATCGGGAGTAATAAGTATAATTATTATAGTTCTCGCGATAATAATAGTAAAATATGGCTAGTAGTGCATGTTATATTTATAATAATAAAAGTAATTAGTATATTTATTATACTTCTGTCGATAATAACTGCATTATATGGGTAATAATGCATGTTATATTGATAATAATATAAGTAATAAGTATAATTATTACAGTTCTAGCGATAACAACTGCATTATGTGGGTAATAATGCATGTTATATTGGTGATAATGAAAGTAGTACGTATATTTATTATAGTTCTAGCGATTATAACTGCATAATATGGGTAGTAATGCATGTTATATTGAGAATAATATAAGTAATAAGTATAATTATTACAGTTCATACCGATAATAACTGCATTCTATGGGTAATAATGCATGTTATATTGATAATATTGGGAGTAATAAGTATAACTATTATAGTTCTAGCGATAATAATAGTAAAAAATGGCTAATAGTGCATGTTATATTGATAATAATAATAGTAATAAATATATTTATTACAGTTCTATCGATAATAACTGCATAATATGGGTAATAATGCATGTTATATTGATGATAATATAAGTAATAAGTATAATTATTACAGTTCTAGCGATAATAACTGCATTATATGGGTAATAATGCATGTTATATTGATAATATTGGGAGTAATGAGTATAATTATTATAGTTCTAGCGATAATAATAGTAAAATATGGGTAATAATGCATGTTATATTGATAATAATATAAGTAATAAGTATATTTATTACAGTTCTATCGATAATAACTGCATAATATGGGTAATAATGCATGTTATATTGATGATAATATAAGTAATACGTATATTTATTATAGTTCTAGCGATAATAACTGCATAATATGGGTAATAATGCATGTTATATTGATAATAATATAGGTAATAAGTATAATTATTACAGTTCTAGCGATAATAACTTCATTATATGGGTAATAATGCACGTTATATTGCTAATAATATAAGTAATAAGTATAATTATTACAGTTCTAGCGATAATAACTGCATTATATGGGTAATAATGCATGTTATATTGATAATATTGGGAGTAATGAGTATAATTATTATAGTTCTAGCGATAATAATAGTAAAATATGGGTAATAATGCATGTTATATTGATAATAATATAAGTAATAAGTATATTTATTACAGTTCTATCGATAATAACTGCATAATATGGGTAATAATGCATGTTATATTGATGATAATATAAGTAATAAGTATAATTATTACAGTTCTAGCGATAATAACTGCATTATATGGGTAATAATGCATGTTATATTGCTAATAATATTAGTAATAAGTAAAATTATTACAGTTCTAGCGATAATAACTGCATTATATGGGTAATAATGCATGTTATATTGATAATATTGGGAGTAATAAGTATAATTATTATAGTTCTAGCGATAATAGTAGTAAAATGTGGCTAATAGTGCATGTTATATTGATAATAATAATAGTAATAAGTATATTTATTACAGTTCTATCGATAATAACTGCATAATATGGGTAATAATGCATGTTATATTGATGATAATAAAAGTAATACGTATATTTATTATAGTTCTAGCGATAATAACTGCAGTATAAGGGTAATAATGCATGTTATATTGATAAAGTTGGGAGTAATAAGTATAATTATTATAGTTCTAGCGATAATAATAGTAAAATATGGCTAATAGTGCATGTTATATTGATAATATTAAAAGTAATAAGTATATTTATTACGGTTCTATCGATAATAACTGCATAATATGGGTAATAATGCATGTTATATTGATGATAATAAAAGTAATACGTATATTTATTATAGTTCTAGCGATAATAACTGCATAATATGGGTAATAATGCATGTTATATTGATGATAATATAAGTAATAAGTATAATTATTACAGTTCTAGCGATAATAACTGCATTATATGGGTAATAATGCATGTTATATTGATATTATTGGGAGTAATAAGTATAATTATTACAGTTCTAGCGATAATAATAGTAAAATATGGCTAATAGTGCATGTTATATTGATAATAATAATAGTAATAAGTATATTTATTACAGTTCCATCGATAATAACTGCATAATGTGGGTAATAATGCATGTTATACTGATAATAATATAAGTAATAAGTATAATTATTACAGTTCTAGCGATAATAACTGCATTATATGGGTAATAATGCACGTTATATTGCTAATAATATAAGTAATAAGTATAATTATTACAGTTCTAGCGATAATAACTGCATTATATGGGTAATAATGCATGTTATATTGATAATATTAGGAGTAATAAGTATAATTATTATAGTTCTATCGATAATAACTGCATAATATGGGTAATAATGCATGTTATATTGATGATAATGAAAGTAGTAAGTATATTTATTACAGTTCTAGCGATAATATCTGCATTATATGCGTAATAATGCATGTTATATTGATAATATCGGGAGTAATAAGTATAATTATTATAGTTCTAGCGATAATAATAGTAAAATATGGGTAATAATGTATGTTATATTGATAATATTAAAAGTAATAAGTATATTTATTATAGTTCTGGCGATAATAACTGCATAATATGGCTAATAATGCACGATATATTGCAAATAATATAAGTAATAAGTATATTTATTACAGTTCTATCGATAATAACTGCATAATATGGGTAATAATGCATGTTATATTGATGATAATATAAGTAATACGTATATTTATTATAGTTCTAGCGATAATAACTGCATAATATGGGTAATAATGCATGTTATATTGATAATAATATAAGTAATAAGTATATTTATTACAGTTCTATCGATAATAACTGCATAATATGGGTAATAATGCATGTTATATTGATGATAATATAAGTAATAAGTATAATTATTACAGTTCTAGCGATAATAACTGCATTATATGGGTAATAATGCATGTTATATTGCTAATAATATTAGTAATAAGTAAAATTATTACAGTTCTAGCGATAATAACTGCATTATATGGGTAATAATGCATGTTATATTGATAATATTGGGAGTAATAAGTATAATTATTATAGTTCTGGCGATAATAATAGTAAAATATGGCTAATAGTGCACGTTATATTGATAATAATAAAAGTAATAAGTATATTTATTATAGTTCTATCGATAATAACTGCATAATATGGGTAATAATGCATGTTATATTGATGATAACGAAAGTAGTAAGTATATTTATTATATTTCTAGCGATTATAACTGCATAATATGGGTAATAATGCATGTTATATTGAGAATAATATAAGTAATAAGTATAATTATTACAGTTCTAGCGATAATAACTGCATTATATGGGTACTAATGCATGTTGTATTGATAATATTGGGAGTAATAAGTATAATTATTATAGTTCTGGCGATAATAATAGTAAAATATGGCTAATAGTGCACGTTATATTGATAATAATAAAAGTAATAAGAATATTTATTATAGTTCTATCGATAATAACTGCATAATATGGGTAATAATACATGTTATATTGATGATAATGAAAGTAGTAAGTATATTTATTATAGTTCTAGCGATTATGACTACATAATATGGGTAATAATACATGTTATATTGATGATAATGAAAGTAGTAAGTATATTTATTATAGTTCTAGCGATTATAACTGCATAATATGGGTAATAATGCATGTTATATTGATAATATTGGGAGTAATGAGTATAATTATTATAGTTCTAGCGATAATAATAGTAAAATATGGGTAATAATGCATGTTATATTGATAATAATATAAGTAATAAGTATAATTATTACAGTTCTAGCGATAATAACTTCATTATATGGGTAATAATGCACGTTATATTGCTAATAATATAAGTAATAAGTATAATTATTACAGTTCTAGCGATAATAACTTCATTATATGGGTAATAATGCACGTTATATTGCTAATAATATAAGTAATAAGTATAATTATTACAGTTCTAGCGATAATAACTTCATTATATGGGTAATAATGCATGTTATATTGATAATATTAGGAGTAATAAGTATAATTATTATGGTTCTATCGATAATAACTGCATAATATGGGTAATAATGCATGTTATATTGATGATAATATAAGTAATAAGTATAATTATTATAGTTCTAGCGATAACAATAGTAAAATATGGCTAATAGTGCATGTTATATTGATAATAATAAAAGTAATAAGTATATTTATTATAGTTCTATCGATAATAACTGCATAATATGGGTAATAATGCATGTTATATTGATGATCATAAAAGTAGTAAGTATATTTATTACAGTTCTAGCGATAATATCTGCATTATATGCGTATTAATGCATGTTATATTGATAATATCGGGAGTAATAAGTATAATTATTATAGTTCTCGCGATAATAATAGTAAAATATGGCTAGTAGTGCATGTTATATTTATAATAATAAAAGTAATTAGTATATTTATTATACTTCTGTCGATAATAACTGCATTATATGGGTAATAATGCATGTTATATTGATAATAATATAAGTAATAAGTATAATTATTACAGTTCTAGCGATAACAACTGCATTATGTGGGTAATAATGCATGTTATATTGGTGATAATGAAAGTAGTACGTATATTTATTATAGTTCTAGCGATTATAACTGCATAATATGGGTAGTAATGCATGTTATATTGAGAATAATATAAGTAATAAGTATAATTATTACAGTTCATACCGATAATAACTGCATTCTATGGGTAATAATGCATGTTATATTGATAATATTGGGAGTAATAAGTATAACTATTATAGTTCTAGCGATAATAATAGTAAAAAATGGCTAATAGTGCATGTTATATTGATAATAATAATAGTAATAAATATATTTATTACAGTTCTATCGATAATAACTGCATAATATGGGTAATAATGCATGTTATATTGATGATAATATAAGTAATAAGTATAATTATTACAGTTCTAGCGATAATAACTGCATTATATGGGTAATAATGCATGTTATATTGATAATATTGGGAGTAATGAGTATAATTATTATAGTTCTAGCGATAATAATAGTAAAATATGGGTAATAATGCATGTTATATTGATAATAATATAAGTAATAAGTATATTTATTACAGTTCTATCGATAATAACTGCATAATATGGGTAATAATGCATGTTATATTGATGATAATATAAGTAATACGTATATTTATTATAGTTCTAGCGATAATAACTGCATAATATGGGTAATAATGCATGTTATATTGATAATAATATAGGTAATAAGTATAATTATTACAGTTCTAGCGATAATAACTTCATTATATGGGTAATAATGCACGTTATATTGCTAATAATATAAGTAATAAGTATAATTATTACAGTTCTAGCGATAATAACTGCATTATATGGGTAATAATGCATGTTATATTGATAATATTGGGAGTAATGAGTATAATTATTATAGTTCTAGCGATAATAATAGTAAAATATGGGTAATAATGCATGTTATATTGATAATAATATAAGTAATAAGTATATTTATTACAGTTCTATCGATAATAACTGCATAATATGGGTAATAATGCATGTTATATTGATGATAATATAAGTAATAAGTATAATTATTACAGTTCTAGCGATAATAACTGCATTATATGGGTAATAATGCATGTTATATTGCTAATAATATTAGTAATAAGTAAAATTATTACAGTTCTAGCGATAATAACTGCATTATATGGGTAATAATGCATGTTATATTGATAATATTGGGAGTAATAAGTATAATTATTATAGTTCTAGCGATAATAGTAGTAAAATGTGGCTAATAGTGCATGTTATATTGATAATAATAATAGTAATAAGTATATTTATTACAGTTCTATCGATAATAACTGCATAATATGGGTAATAATGCATGTTATATTGATGATAATAAAAGTAATACGTATATTTATTATAGTTCTAGCGATAATAACTGCAGTATAAGGGTAATAATGCATGTTATATTGATAAAGTTGGGAGTAATAAGTATAATTATTATAGTTCTAGCGATAATAATAGTAAAATATGGCTAATAGTGCATGTTATATTGATAATATTAAAAGTAATAAGTATATTTATTACGGTTCTATCGATAATAACTGCATAATATGGGTAATAATGCATGTTATATTGATGATAATAAAAGTAATACGTATATTTATTATAGTTCTAGCGATAATAACTGCATAATATGGGTAATAATGCATGTTATATTGATGATAATATAAGTAATAAGTATAATTATTACAGTTCTAGCGATAATAACTGCATTATATGGGTAATAATGCATGTTATATTGATATTATTGGGAGTAATAAGTATAATTATTACAGTTCTAGCGATAATAATAGTAAAATATGGCTAATAGTGCATGTTATATTGATAATAATAATAGTAATAAGTATATTTATTACAGTTCCATCGATAATAACTGCATAATGTGGGTAATAATGCATGTTATACTGATAATAATATAAGTAATAAGTATAATTATTACAGTTCTAGCGATAATAACTGCATTATATGGGTAATAATGCACGTTATATTGCTAATAATATAAGTAATAAGTATAATTATTACAGTTCTAGCGATAATAACTGCATTATATGGGTAATAATGCATGTTATATTGATAATATTAGGAGTAAGAAGTATAATTATTATAGTTCTATCGATAATAACTGCATAATATGGGTAATAATGCATGTTATATTGATGATAATATAAGTAATAAGTATAATTATTATAGTTCTAGCGATAACAATAGTAAAATATGGCTAATAGTGCATGTTATATTGATAATAATAAAAGTAATAAGTATATTTATTATAGTTCTATCGATAATAACTGCATAATATGGGTAATAATGCATGTTATATTGATGATCATAAAAGTAGTAAGTATATTTATTACAGTTCTAGCGATAATATCTGCATTATATGCGTAATAATGCATGTTATATTGATAATATCGGGAGTAATAAGTATAATTATTATAGTTCTCGCGATAATAATAGTAAAATATGGCTAATAGTGCATGTTATATTTATAATAATAAAAGTAATTAGTATATTTATTATACTTCTGTCGATAATAACTGCATTATATGGGTAATAATGCATGTTATATTGATAATAATATAAGTAATAAGTATAATTATTACAGTTCTAGCGATAACAACTGCATTATGTGGGTAATAATGCATGTTATATTGGTGATAATGAAAGTAGTAAGTATATTTATTATAGTTCTAGCGATTATAACTGCATAATATGGGTAGTAATGCATGTTATATTGATAATATTAGGAGTAATAAGTATAATTATTATAGTTCTATCGATAATAACTGCATAATATGGGTAATAATGCATGTTATATTGATGATAATATAAGTAATAAGTATAATTATTATAGTTCTAGCGATAACAATAGTAAAATATGGCTAATAGTGCATGTTATATTGATAATAATAAAAGTAATAAGTATATTTATTATAGTTCTATCGATAATAACTGCATAATATGGGTAATAATGCATGTTATATTGATGATCATAAAAGTAGTAAGTATATTTATTACAGTTCTAGCGATAATATCTGCATTATATGCGTAATAATGCATGTTATATTGATAATATCGGGAGTAATAAGTATAATTATTATAGTTCTCGCGATAATAATAGTAAAATATGGCTAATAGTGCATGTTATATTTATAATAATAAAAGTAATTAGTATATTTATTACAGTTCTGTCGATAATAACTGCATTATATGGGTAATAATGCATGTTATATTGATAATAATATAAGTAATAAGTATAATTATTACAGTTCTAGCGATAACAACTGCATTATGTGGGTAATAATGCATGTTATATTGGTGATAATGAAAGTAGTAAGTATATTTGTTATAGTTCTAGCGATTATAACTGCATAATATGGGTAGTAATGCATGTTATATTGAGAATAATATAAGTAATAAGTATAATTATTACAGTTCATAGCGATAATAACTGCATTCTATGGGTAATAATGCATGTTATATTGATAATATTGGGAGTAATAAGTATAACTATTATAGTTCTAGCGATAATAATAGTAAAAAATGGCTAATAGTGCATGCTATATTGATAATAATAATAGTAATAAATATATTTATTACAGTTCTATCGATAATAACTGCATAATATGGGTAATAATGCATGTTATATTGATGATAATATAAGTAATAAGTATAATTATTACAGTTCTAGCGATAATAACTGCATTATATGGGTAATAATGCATGTTATATTGATAATATTGGGAGTAATGAGTATAATTATTATAGTTCTAGCGATAATAATAGTAAAATATGGGTAATAATGCATGTTATATTGAGAATAATATGAGTAATAAGTATAATTATTACAGTTCTAGCGATAATAACTGTATTATATGGGTAATAATGCATGTTATATTGATAATATTGGGAGTAATAAGTATAATTATTATAGTTCTAGCGATAATAGTAGTAAAATGTGGCTAATAGTGCATGTTATATTGATAATAATAATAGTAATAAGTATATTTATTACAGTTCTATCGATAATAACTGCATAATATGGGTAATAATGCATGTTATATTGATGATAATAAAAGTAATACGTATATTTATTATAGTTCTAGCGATAATAACTGCATAATATGGGTAATAATGCATGTTATATTGATAATAATACAAGTAATAAGTATAATTATTACAGTTCTAGCGATAATAACTGCATTATATGGGTAATAATGCATGTTATATTGATACTATTGGGAGTAATAAGTATAATTATTATAGTTCTAGCGATAATAATAGTAAAATATGGCTAATAGTGCATGTTATATTGATAATAATAATAGTAATAAGTATATTTATTACAGTTCTATCGATAATAACTGCATAATATGGGTAATAATGCATGTTATACTGATAATAATATAAGTAATAAGTATAATTATTACAGTTCTAGCGATAATAACTGCATTATATGGGTAATAATGCACGTTATATTGCTAATAATATATGTAATAAGTATAATTATTGCAGTTCTAGCGATAATAACTGCATTATATGGGTAATAATGCATGTTGTATTGATAATATTGGGAGTAATAAGTATAATTATTATAGCTCTGGCGATAATAATAGTAAAATATGGCTAATAGTGCACGTTATATTGATAATAATAAAAGTAATAAGAATATTTATTATAGTTCTATCGATAATAACTGCATAATATGGGTAATAATACATGTTATATTGATGATAATGAAAGTAGTAAGTATATTTATTATAGTTCTAGCGATTATAACTGCATAATATGGGTAATAATGCATGTTATACTGATAATAATATAAGTAATAAGTATAATTATTACAGTTCTAGCGATAATAACTGCATTATATGGGTAATAATGCACGTTATATTGCTAAGAATATAAGTAATAAGTATAATTATTACAGTTCTAGCGATAATAACTGCATTATATGGGTAATAATGCATGTTATATTGATAATATTAGGAGTAATAAGTATAATTATTATAGTTCTATCGATAATAACTGCATAATATGGGTAATAATGCATGTTATATTGATGATAATATAAGTAATAAGTATAATTATTATAGTTCTAGCGATAACAATAGTAAAATATGGCTAATAGTGCATGTTATATTGATAATAATAAAAGTAGTCAGTATATTTATTATAGTTCTATCGATAATAACTGCATAATATGGGTAATAATGCATGTTATATTGATGATCATAAAAGTAGTAAGTATATTTATTACAGTTCTAGCGATAATATCTGCATTATATGCGTAATAATGCATGTTATATTGATAATATCGGGAGTAATAAGTATAATTATTATAGTTCTCGCGATAATAATAGTAAAATATGGCTAATAGTGCATGTTATATTTATAATAATAAAAGTAATTAGTATATTTATTACAGTTCTGTCGATAATAACTGCATTATATGGGTAATAATGCATGTTATATTGATAATAATATAAGTAATAAGTATAATTATTACAGTTCTAGCGATAACAACTGCATTATGTGGGTAATAATGCATGTTATATTGGTGATAATGAAAGTAGTAAGTATATTTATTATAGTTCTAGCGATTATAACTGCATAATATGGGTAGTAATGCATGTTATATTGAGAATAATATAAGTAATAAGTATAATTATTACAGTTCATAGCGATAATAACTGCATTCTATGGGTAATAATGCATGTTATATTGATAATATTGGGAGTAATAAGTATAACTATTATAGTTCTAGCGATAATAATAGTAAAAAATGGCTAATAGTGCATGCTATATTGATAATAATAATAGTAATAAATATATTTATTACAGTTCTATCGATAATAACTGCATAATATGGGTAATAATGCATGTTATATTGATGATAATATAAGTAATAAGTATAATTATTACAGTTCTAGCGATAATAACTGCATTATATGGGTAATAATGCATGTTATATTGATAATATTGGGAGTAATGAGTATAATTATTATAGTTCTAGCGATAATAATAGTAAAATATGGGTAATAATGCATGTTATATTGAGAATAATATGAGTAATAAGTATAATTATTACAGTTCTAGCGATAATAACTGTATTATATGGGTAATAATGCATGTTATATTGATAATATTGGGAGTAATAAGTATAATTATTATAGTTCTAGCGATAATAGTAGTAAAATGTGGCTAATAGTGCATGTTATATTGATAATAATAATAGTAATAAGTATATTTATTACAGTTCTATCGATAATAACTGCATAATATGGGTAATAATGCATGTTATATTGATGATAATAAAAGTAATACGTATATTTATTATAGTTCTAGCGATAATAACTGCATAATATGGGTAATAATGCATGTTATATTGATAATAATACAAGTAATAAGTATAATTATTACAGTTCTAGCGATAATAACTGCATTATATGGGTAATAATGCATGTTATATTGATACTATTGGGAGTAATAAGTATAGTTATTATAGTTCTAGCGATAATAATAGTAAAATATGGCTAATAGTGCATGTTATATTGATAATAATAATAGTAATAAGTATATTTATTACAGTTCTATCGATAATAACTGCATAATATGGGTAATAATGCATGTTATACTGATAATAATATAAGTAATAAGTATAATTATTACAGTTCTAGCGATAATAACTGCATTATATGGGTAATAATGCACGTTATATTGCTAATAATATAAGTAATAAGTATAATTATTACAGTTCTAGCGATAATAACTGCATTATATGGGTAATAATGCATGTTATATTGATAATATTAGGAGTAATAAGTATAATTATTATAGTTCTATCGATAATAACTGCATAATATGGGTAATAATGCATGTTATATTGATGATAATATAAGTAATAAGTATATTTATTACAGTTCTAGCGATAATATCTGCATTATATGCGTAATAATGCATGTTATATTGATAATATCGGGAGTAATAAGTATAATTATTATAGTTCTCGCGATAATAATAGTAAAATATGGCTAATAGTGCATGTTATATTTATAATAATAAAAGTAATTAGTATATTTATTATACTTCTGTCGATAATAACTGCATTATATGGGTAATAATGCATGTTATATTGATAATAATATAAGTAATAAGTATAATTATTACAGTTCTAGCGGTAACAACTGCATTATGTGGGTAATAATGCATGTTATATTGGTGATAATGAAAGTAGTAAGTATATTTATTATAGTTCTAGCGATTATAACTGCATAATATGGGTAGTAATGCATGTTATATTGAGAATAATATAAGTAATAAGTATAATTATTACAGTTCATAGCGATAATAACTGCATTCTATGGGTAATAATGCATGTTATATTGATAATATTGGGAGTAATAAGTATAACTATTATAGTTCTAGCGATAATAATAGTAAAAAATGGCTAATAGTGCACGTTATATTGATAATAATAAAAGTAATAAGTATATTTATTATAGTTCTATCGATAATAACTGCATAATATGGGTAATAATGCATGTTATATTGATAATATTGGGAGTAATGAGTATAATTATTATAGTTCTAGCGATAATAATAGTAAAATATGGCTAATAATGCATGTTATATTGATAATAATAATAGTAATAAGTATATTTATTACAGTTCTATCGATAATAACTGCATAATATGGGTAATAATGCATGTTATACTGATAATAATATAAGTAATAAGTATAATTATTACAGTTCTAGCGATAATAACTGCATTATATGGGTAATAATGCATGTTATATTGCTAATAATATTAGTAATAAGTAAAATTATTACAGTTCTAGCGATAATAACTGCATTATATGGGTAATAATGCATGTTATATTGATAATATTGGGAGTAATAAGTATAATTATTATAGTTCTGGCGATAATAATAGTAAAATATGGCTAATAGTGCACGTTATATTGATAATAATAAAAGTAATAAGTATATTTATTATAGTTCTATCGATAATAACTGCATAATATGGGTAATAATGCATGTTATATTGATAATATTGGGAGTAATGAGTATAATTATTATAGTTCTAGCGATAATAATAGTAAAATATGGCTAATAATGCATGTTATATTGATAATAATAATAGTAATAAGTATATTTATTACAGTTCTATCGATAATAACTGCATAATATGGGTAATAATGCATGTTATACTGATAATAATATAAGTAATAAGTATAATTATTACAGTTCTAGCGATAATAACTGCATTATATGGGTAATAATGCACGTTATATTGCTAATAGTATTAGTAATAAGTAAAATTATTACAGTTCTAGCGATAATAACAGCATAATATGGGTAATAATGCATGTTATATTGATAATAATATAAGTAATAAGTATAATTATTACAGTTCTAGCGATAATAACTGCATTATATGGGTAATAATGCATGTTATATTGATAATATTGGGAGTAATAAGTATAATTATTATAGTTCTAGCGATAATAATAGTAAAATATGGCTAATAGTGCATGTTATATTGATAATAATAATAGTAATAAGTATATTTATTACAGTTCTATCGATAATAACTGCATAATATGGGTAATAATGCATGTTATATTGATGATAATAAAAGTAATACGTATATTTATTATAGTTCTAGCGATAATAACTGCATAATATGGGTAATAATGCATGTTATATTGATAATAATATAAGTAATAAGTATAATTATTACAGTTCTAGCGATAATAACTGCATTATATGGGTAATAATGCATGTTATATTGATAATATTGGGAGTAATAAGTATAATTATTATAGTTCTAGCGATAATAATAGTAAAATATGGCTAATAGTGCATGTTATATTGATAATAATAATAGTAATAAGTATATTTATTACAGTTCTATCGATAATAACTGCATAATATGGGTAATAATGCATGTTATATTGATGATAATAAAAGTAATACGTATATTTATTATAGTCCTAGCGATAATAACTGCATAATATGGGTAATAATGCATGTTATATTGATAATAATATAAGTAATAAGTATAATTATTACAGTTCTTGCGATAATAACTGCATTATATGGGTAATAATGCACGTTATATTGCTAATAATATAAGTAATAAGTATAATTATTACAGTTCTAGCGATAATAACTGCATTATATGCGTAATAATGCATGTTATATTGATAATATCGGGAGTAATATGTATAATTATTACAGTTCTAGCGATAATAACTGCATTATATGGGTAATAATGGATGTTATATTGATAATATCGGGAGTAATAAGTATAATTATTACAGTTCTAGCGATAATACTAGTAAAATATGGCTAAGAGTGCCTGTTATATTTATAATAATAAAAGTAATTAGTATATTTATTATACTTCTGTCGATAATAACTGCATTATATGGGTAATAATGCATTTTATATTGATAATAGTATAAGTAATAAGTATAATTATTACAGGTCTAGCGATAATAACTCCATTATATGGGTAATAATGCATGTTATATTGATAATAATATAAGTAATAAGTATAATTATTACAGTTCTAGCGATAATAACTGCATTATGTGGGTAATAATGCATGTTATATTGATAATATCGGGAGTAATAAGTATAATTATTATAGTTCTAGCGATAATAATAGTAAAATATGGGTAATAATGCATGTTATATTGATAATAATATAAGTAATAAGCATATTTATTATACTTCTGTCGATAATAACTGCATTATATGGGTAATAATGCATGTTATATTGATAATAATATAAGTAATAAGTATAATTATTACTGTTCTAGCGATAATAACTCCATTATATGGGTAATAATGCATGTTATATTGATAATAATGTAAGTAATAAGTATAATTATTACAGTTCTAGCGATAATAACTGCATTATGTGGGTAATAATGCATGTTATATTGATAATATCGGGAGTAATAAGTATAATTATTATAGTTCTAGCGATAATAATAGTAAAATATGGGTAATAATGCATGTTATATTGATAATAATATAAGTAATAAGCATATTTATTATAGTTCTATCGATAATAACTGCATTATATGGGTAATAATGCATGTTATATTGATAATAATATAAGTAATAAGTATAATTATTACAGTTCTAGCGATAATAACTCCATTATATGGGTAATAATGCATGTTATATTGATAATAATATAAGTAATAAGTATAATTATTACAGTTCTAGCGATAATAACTGCATTATATGGGTAATAATGCATGTTATATTGATGATAATAAAAGTAGTAAGTATATTTATTATAGTTCTAGCGATAATAACTGCATAATATGGGTAATAATGCATGTTATATTGATAATAATATAAGTAATAAGTATAATTATTACAGTTCTTGCGATAATAACTGCATTATATGGGTAATAATGCACGTTATATTGCTAACAATATAAGTAATAAGTATAATTATTACAGTTCTAGCGATAATAACTGCATTATATGCGTAATAATGCATGTTATATTGATAATATCGGGAGTAATATGTATAATTATTACAGTTCTAGCGATAATAACTGCATTATATGGGTAATAATGGATGTTATATTGATAATATCGGGAGTAATAAGTATAGTTATTACAGTTCTAGCGATAATACTAGTAAAATATGGCTAAGAGTGCCTGTTATATTTTTAATAATAAAAGTAATTAGTATATTTATTATACTTCTGTCGATAATAACTGCATTATATGGGTAATAATGCATGTTATATTGATAACAATATAAGTAATAAGTATAATTATTACAGTTCTAGCGATAATAACTGCATTATGTGGGTAATAATGCATGTTATATTGATAATATCGGGAGTAATAAGTATAATTATTATAGTTCTAGCGATAATAATAGTAAAATATGGGTAATAATGCATGTTATATAGATAATAATATAAGTAATAAGCATATTTATTATAGTTCTATCGATAATAACTGCATTATATGGGTAATAATGCATGTTATATTGATAATAATATAAGTAATAAGTATAATTATTACAGTTCTAGCCATAATAACTGCATTATGTGGGTAATAATGCATGTTGTATTGATAATATCGGGAGTAATAAGTATAATTATTATATTTCTAGCGATAATAATAGTAAAATATGGGTAATAATGCATGTTATATTGATAATAATATAAGTAATAAGCATATTTATTATAGTTCTATCGATAATAACTGCATTATATGGGTAATAATGCATGTTATATTGATAATAATATAAGTAATAAGTATAATTATTACAGTTCTAGCGATAATAACTCCATTATATGGGTAATAATGCATGTTATATTGATAATAATATAAGTAATAAGTATAATTATTACAGTTCTAGCGATAATAACTGCATTATATGGGTAATAATGCATGTTATATTGATGATAATAAAAGTAGTAAGTATATTTATTATAGTTCTAGCGATAATAACTGCATAATATGGGTAATAATGCATGTTATATTGATAATAATATAAGTAATAAGTATAATTATTACAGTTCTTGCGATAATAACTGCATTATATGGGTAATAATGCACGTTATATTGCTAACAATATAAGTAATAAGTATAATTATTACAGTTCTAGCGATAATAACTGCATTATATGCGTAATAATGCATGTTATATTGATAATATCGGGAGTAATATGTATAATTATTACAGTTCTAGCGATAATAACTGCATTATATGGGTAATAATGGATGTTATATTGATAATATCGGGAGTAATAAGTATAGTTATTACAGTTCTAGCGATAATACTAGTAAAATATGGCTAAGAGTGCCTGTTATATTTTTAATAATAAAAGTAATTAGTATATTTATTATACTTCTGTCGATAATAACTGCATTATATGGGTAATAATGCATGTTATATTGATAACAATATAAGTAATAAGTATAATTATTACAGTTCTAGCGATAATAACTGCATTATGTGGGTAATAATGCATGTTATATTGATAATATCGGGAGTAATAAGTATAATTATTATAGTTCTAGCGATAATAATAGTAAAATATGGGTAATAATGCATGTTATATAGATAATAATATAAGTAATAAGCATATTTATTATAGTTCTATCGATAATAACTGCATTATATGGGTAATAATGCATGTTATATTGATAATAATATAAGTAATAAGTATAATTATTACAGTTCTAGCCATAATAACTGCATTATGTGGGTAATAATGCATGTTGTATTGATAATATCGGGAGTAATAAGTATAATTATTATATTTCTAGCGATAATAATAGTAAAATATGGGTAATAATGCATGTTATATTGATAATAATATAAGTAATAAGTATAATTATTACAGTTCTAGCGATAATAACTGCATTATATGGGTAATAATGCATGTTATATTGATAATATTGGGAGTAATAAGTATAATTATTATAGTTCTAGCGATAATAATAGTAAAATATGGCTAAGAGTGCCTGTTATATTTATAATAATAAAAGTAATAAGTATATTTATTACAGTTCTATCGATAATAACTGCATAATATGGGTAATAATGCATGTTATATTGATAATAATATAAGTAATAAGTATAATTATTACAGTTCTAGCGATAATAACTTCATTATATGGGTAATAATGCACGTTCTATTGCTAATAATATAAGTAATAAGTATAATTATTACAGTTCTAGCGATAATAACTGCATTATATGGGTAATAATGCATGTTATATTGATAATATTGGGAGTAATGAGTATAATTATTATAGTTCTAGCGATAATAATAGTAAAATATGGGTAATAATGCATGTTATATTGATAATAATATAAGTAATAAGTATAATTATTACAGTTCTAGCGATAATAACTGCATTATATGGGTAATAATGCATGTTATATTGATAATATTGGGAGTAATAAGTATAATTATTATAGTTCTAGCGATAATAATAGTAAAATATGGCTAATAGTGCATGTTATATTGATAATAATAATAGTAATAAGTATATTTATTACAGTTCTATCGATAATAACTGCATAATATGGGTAATAATGCATGTTATATTGATGATAATAAAAGTAATACGTATATTTATTATAGTTCTATCGATAATAACTGCATAATATGGGTAATAATGGATGTTATATTGATGATCATAAGAGTAGTAAGTATATTTATTACAGTTCTAGCGATAATATCTGCATTATATGCGTAATAATGCATGTTATATTGATAATATCGGGAGTAATAAGTATAATTATTATAGTTCTCGCGATAATAATAGTAAAATATGGCTAATAGTGCATGTTATATTTATAATAATAAAAGTAATTAGTATATTTATTATACTTCTGTCGATAATAACTGCATTATATGGGTAATAATGCATGTTATATTGATAATAATATAAGTAATAAGTATAATTATTACAGTTCTAGCGATAACAACTGCATTATGTGGATAATAATGCATGTTATATTGGTGATAATGAAAGTAGTAAGTATATTTATTATAGTTCTAGCGATTATAACTGCATAATATGGGTAGTAATGCATGTTATATTGAGAATAATATAAGTAATAAGTATAATTATTACAGTTCATAGCGATAATAACTGCATTCTATGGGTAATAATGCATGTTATATTGATAATATTGGGAGTAATAAGTATAACTATTATAGTTGTAGCGATAATAATAGTAAAAAATGGCTAATAGTGCATGTTATATTGATAATAATAATAGTAATAAATATATTTATTACAGTTCTATCGATAATAACTGCATAATATGGGTAATAATGCATGTTATATTGATGATAATATAAGTAATAAGTATAATTATTACAGTTCTAGCGATAATAACTGCATTATATGGGTAATAATGCATGTTATATTGATAATATTGGGAGTAATGAGTATAATTATTATAGTTCTAGCGATAATAATAGTAAAATATGGGTAATAATGCATGTTATATTGATAATATTAAAAGTAATAAGTATATTTATTATAGTTCTGGCGATAATAACTGCATAATATGGCTAATAATGCACGATATATTGCTAATAATATAAGTAATAAGTATATTTATTACAGTTCTATCGATAATAACTGCATAATATGGGTAATAATGCATGTTATATTGATGATAATATAAGTAATACGTATATTTATTATAGTTCTAGCGATAATAACTGCATAATATGGGTAATAATGCATGTTATATTGATAATAATATAAGTAATAAGTATATTTATTACAGTTCTATCGATAATAACTGCATAATATGGGTAATAATGCATGTTATATTGATGATAATATAAGTAATAAGTATAATTATTACAGTTCTAGCGATAATAACTGCATTATATGGGTAATAATGCATGTTATATTGCTAATAATATTAGTAATAAGTAAAATTATTACAGTTCTAGCGATAATAACTGCATTATATGGGTAATAATGCATGTTATATTGATAATATTGGGAGTAATAAGTATAATTATTATAGTTCTGGCGATAATAATAGTAAAATATGGCTAATAGTGCACGTTATATTGATAATAATAAAAGTAATAAGTATATTTATTATAGTTCTATCGATAATAACTGCATAATATGGGTAATAATGCATGTTATATTGATGATAATGAAAGTAGTAAGTATATTTATTATATTTCTAGCGATTATAACTGCATAATATGGGTAATAATGCATGTTATACTGATAATAATATAAGTAATAAGTATAATTATTACAGTTCTAGCGATAATAACTGCATTATATGGGTAATAATGCACGTTATATTGCTAATAATATAAGTAATAAGTATAATTATTACAGTTCTAGCGATAATAACTGCATTATATGGGTAATAATGCATGTTATATTGATAATATTAGGAGTAATAAGTATAATTATTATAGTTCTATCGATAATAACTGCATAATATGGGTAATAATGCATGTTATATTGATGATAATATAAGTAATAAGTATAATTATTACAGTTCTAGCCATAATAACTGCATTATGTGGGTAATAATGCATGTTGTATTGATAATATCGGGAGTAATAAGTATAATTATTATAGTTCTAGCGATAATAATAGTAAAATATGGGTAATAATGCATGTTATATAGATAATAATATAAGTAATAAGCATATTTATTATAGTTCTATCGATAATAACTGCATTATATGGGTAATAATGCATGTTATATTGATAATAATATAAGTAATAAGTATAATTATTACAGTTCTAGCCATAATAACTGCATTATGTGGGTAATAATGCATGTTGTATTGATAATATCGGGAGTAATAAGTATAATTATTATATTTCTAGCGATAATAATAGTAAAATATGGGTAATAATGCATGTTATATTGATAATAATATAAGTAATAAGTATAATTATTACAGTTCTAGCGATAATAACTGCATTATATGGGTAATAATGCATGTTATATTGATAATATTGGGAGTAATAAGTATAATTATTATAGTTCTAGCGATAATAATAGTAAAATATGGCTAAGAGTGCCTGTTATATTTATAATAATAAAAGTAATAAGTATATTTATTACAGTTCTATCGATAATAACTGCATAATATGGGTAATAATGCATGTTATATTGATAATAATATAAGTAATAAGTATAATTATTACAGTTCTAGCGATAATAACTTCATTATATGGGTAATAATGCACGTTCTATTGCTAATAATATAAGTAATAAGTATAATTATTACAGTTCTAGCGATAATAACTGCATTATATGGGTAATAATGCATGTTATATTGATAATATTGGGAGTAATGAGTATAATTATTATAGTTCTAGCGATAATAATAGTAAAATATGGGTAATAATGCATGTTATATTGATAATAATATAAGTAATAAGTATAATTATTACAGTTCTAGCGATAATAACTGCATTATATGGGTAATAATGCATGTTATATTGATAATATTGGGAGTAATAAGTATAATTATTATAGTTCTAGCGATAATAATAGTAAAATATGGCTAATAGTGCATGTTATATTGATAATAATAATAGTAATAAGTATATTTATTACAGTTCTATCGATAATAACTGCATAATATGGGTAATAATGCATGTTATATTGATGATAATAAAAGTAATACGTATATTTATTATAGTTCTATCGATAATAACTGCATAATATGGGTAATAATGGATGTTATATTGATGATCATAAGAGTAGTAAGTATATTTATTACAGTTCTAGCGATAATATCTGCATTATATGCGTAATAATGCATGTTATATTGATAATATCGGGAGTAATAAGTATAATTATTATAGTTCTCGCGATAATAATAGTAAAATATGGCTAATAGTGCATGTTATATTTATAATAATAAAAGTAATTAGTATATTTATTATACTTCTGTCGATAATAACTGCATTATATGGGTAATAATGCATGTTATATTGATAATAATATAAGTAATAAGTATAATTATTACAGTTCTAGCGATAACAACTGCATTATGTGGATAATAATGCATGTTATATTGGTGATAATGAAAGTAGTAAGTATATTTATTATAGTTCTAGCGATTATAACTGCATAATATGGGTAGTAATGCATGTTATATTGAGAATAATATAAGTAATAAGTATAATTATTACAGTTCATAGCGATAATAACTGCATTCTATGGGTAATAATGCATGTTATATTGATAATATTGGGAGTAATAAGTATAACTATTATAGTTGTAGCGATAATAATAGTAAAAAATGGCTAATAGTGCATGTTATATTGATAATAATAATAGTAATAAATATATTTATTACAGTTCTATCGATAATAACTGCATAATATGGGTAATAATGCATGTTATATTGATGATAATATAAGTAATAAGTATAATTATTACAGTTCTAGCGATAATAACTGCATTATATGGGTAATAATGCATGTTATATTGATAATATTGGGAGTAATGAGTATAATTATTATAGTTCTAGCGATAATAATAGTAAAATATGGGTAATAATGCATGTTATATTGATAATATTAAAAGTAATAAGTATATTTATTATAGTTCTGGCGATAATAACTGCATAATATGGCTAATAATGCACGATATATTGCTAATAATATAAGTAATAAGTATATTTATTACAGTTCTATCGATAATAACTGCATAATATGGGTAATAATGCATGTTATATTGATGATAATATAAGTAATACGTATATTTATTATAGTTCTAGCGATAATAACTGCATAATATGGGTAATAATGCATGTTATATTGATAATAATATAAGTAATAAGTATATTTATTACAGTTCTATCGATAATAACTGCATAATATGGGTAATAATGCATGTTATATTGATGATAATATAAGTAATAAGTATAATTATTACAGTTCTAGCGATAATAACTGCATTATATGGGTAATAATGCATGTTATATTGCTAATAATATTAGTAATAAGTAAAATTATTACAGTTCTAGCGATAATAACTGCATTATATGGGTAATAATGCATGTTATATTGATAATATTGGGAGTAATAAGTATAATTATTATAGTTCTGGCGATAATAATAGTAAAATATGGCTAATAGTGCACGTTATATTGATAATAATAAAAGTAATAAGTATATTTATTATAGTTCTATCGATAATAACTGCATAATATGGGTAATAATGCATGTTATATTGATGATAATGAAAGTAGTAAGTATATTTATTATATTTCTAGCGATTATAACTGCATAATATGGGTAATAATGCATGTTATACTGATAATAATATAAGTAATAAGTATAATTATTACAGTTCTAGCGATAATAACTGCATTATATGGGTAATAATGCACGTTATATTGCTAATAATATAAGTAATAAGTATAATTATTACAGTTCTAGCGATAATAACTGCATTATATGGGTAATAATGCATGTTATATTGATAATATTAGGAGTAATAAGTATAATTATTATAGTTCTATCGATAATAACTGCATAATATGGGTAATAATGCATGTTATATTGATGATAATATAAGTAATAAGTATAATTATTATAGTTCTAGCGATAACAATAGTAAAATATGGCTAATAGTGCATGTTATATTGATAATAATAAAAGTAATAAGTATATTTATTATAGTTCTATCGATAATAACTGCATAATATGGGTAATAATGCATGTTATATTGATGATCATAAAAGTAGTAAGTATATTTATTACAGTTCTAGCGATAATATCTGCATTATATGCGTAATAATGCATGTTATATTGATAATATCGGGAGTAATAAGTATAATTATTATAGTTCTCGCGATAATAATAGTAAAATATGGCTAATAGTGCATGTTAAATTTATAATAATAAAAGTAATTAGTATATTTATTATACTTCTGTCGATAATAACTGCATTATATGGGTAATAATGCATGTTATATTGATAATAATATAAGTAATAAGTATAATTATTACAGTTCTAGCGATAACAACTGCATTATGTGGGTAATAATGCATGTTATATTGGTGATAATGAAAGTAGTAAGTATATTTATTATAGTTCTAGCGATTATAACTGCATAATATGGGTAGTAATGCATGTTATATTGAGAATAATATAAGTAATAAGTATAATTATTACAGTTCATAGCGATAATAACTGCATTCTATGGGTAATAATGCATGTTATATTGATAATATTGGGAGTAATAAGTATAACTATTATAGTTCTAGCGATAATAATAATAAAAAATGGCTAATAGTGCATGCTATATTGATAATAATAATAGTAATAAATATATTTATTACAGTTCTATCGATAATAACTGCATAATATGGGTAATAATGCATGTTATATTGATGATAATATAAGTAATAAGTATAATTATTACAGTTCTAGCGATAATAACTGCATTATATGGGTAATAATGCATGTTATATTGATAATATTGGGAGTAATGAGTATAATTATTATAGTTCTAGCGATAATAATAGTAAAATATGGGTAATAATGCATGTTATATTGAGAATAATATGAGTAATAAGTATAATTATTACAGTTCTAGCGATAATAACTGTATTATATGGGTAATAATGCATGTTATATTGATAATATTGGGAGTAATAAGTATAATTATTATAGTTCTAGCGATAATAGTAGTAAAATGTGGCTAATAGTGCATGTTATATTGATAATAATAATAGTAATAAGTATATTTATTACAGTTCTATCGATAATAACTGCATAATATGGGTAATAATGCATGTTATATTGATGATAATAAAAGTAATACGTATATTTATTATAGTTCTAGCGATAATAACTGCATAATATGGGTAATAATGCATGTTATATTGATAATAATACAAGTAATAAGTATAATTATTACAGTTCTAGCGATAATAACTGCATTATATGGGTAATAATGCATGTTATATTGATACTATTGGGAGTAATAAGTATAATTATTATAGTTCTAGCGATAATAATAGTAAAATATGGCTAATAGTGCATGTTATATTGATAATAATAATAGTAATAAGTATATTTATTACAGTTCTATCGATAATAACTGCATAATATGGGTAATAATGCATGTTATACTGATAATAATATAAGTAATAAGTATAATTATTACAGTTCTAGCGATAATAACTGCATTATATGGGTAATAATGCACGTTATATTGCTAATAATATAAGTAATAAGTATAATTATTACAGTTCTAGCGATAATAACTGCATTATATGGGTAATAATGCATGTTATATTGATAATATTAGGAGTAATAAGTATAATTATTATAGTTCTATCGATAATAACTGCATAATATGGGTAATAATGCATGTTATATTGATGATAATATAAGTAATAAGTATAATTATTATAGTTCTATCGATAATAACTGCATAATATGGGTAATAATGCATGTTATATTGATGATAATATAAGTAATAAGTATAATTATTACAGTTCTAGCGATAACAACTGCATTATGTGGGTAATAATGCATGTTATATTGGTGATAATGAAAGTAGTAAGTATATTTATTATAGTTCTAGCGATTATAACTGCATAATATGGGTAGTAATGCATGTTATATTGAGAATAATATAAGTAATAAGTATAATTATTACAGTTCATAGCGATAATAACTGCATTCTATGGGTAATAATGCATGTTATATTGATAATATTGGGAGTAATAAGTATAACTATTATAGTTCTAGCGATAATAATAGTAAAAAATGGCTAATAGTGCATGCTATATTGATAATAATAATAGTAATAAATATATTTATTACAGTTCTATCGATAATAACTGCATAATATGGGTAATAATGCATGTTATATTGATGATAATATAAGTAATAAGTATAATTATTACAGTTCTAGCGATAATAACTGCATTATATGGGTAATAATGCATGTTATATTGATAATATTGGGAGTAATGAGTATAATTATTATAGTTCTAGCGATAATAATAGTAAAATATGGGTAATAATGCATGTTATATTGATAATAATATAAGTAATAAGTATATTTATTACAGTTCTATCGATAATAACTGCATAATATGGGTCTTAATGCATGTTATATTGATGATAATATAAGTAATACGTATATTTATTATAGTTCTAGCGATAATAACTGCATAATATGGGTGATAATGCATGTTATATTGATAATAATATAAGTAATAAGTATAATTATTACAGTTCTAGCGATAATAACTTCATTATATGGGTAATAATGCACGTTCTATTGCTAATAATATAAGTAATAAGTATAATTATTACAGTTCTAGCGATAATAACTGCATTATATGGGTAATAATGCATGTTATATTGATAATATTGGGAGTAATGAGTATAATTATTATAGTTCTAGCGATAATAATAGTAAAATATGGGTAATAATGCATGTTATATTGATAATAATATAAGTAATAAGTATATTTATTACAGTTCTATCGATAATAACTGCATAATATGGGTAATAATGCATGTTATATTGATGATAATATAAGTAATAAGTATAATTATTACAGTTCTAGCGATAATAACTGCATTATATGGGTAATAATGCATGTTATATTGCTAATAATATTAGTAATAAGTAAAATTATTACAGTTCTAGCGATAATAACTGCATTATATGGGTAATAATGCATGTTATATTGATAATATTGGGAGTAATAAGTATAATTATTATAGTTCTGGCGATAATAATAGTAAAATATGGCTAATAGTGCACGTTATATTGATAATAATAAAAGTAATAAGTATATTTATTATAGTTCTATCGATAATAACTGCATAATATGGGTAATAATGCATGTTATATTGATAATATTGGGAGTAATGAGTATAATTATTATAGTTCTAGCGATAATAATAGTAAAATATGGCTAATAATGCATGTTATATTGATAATAATAATAGTAATAAGTATATTTATTACAGTCCTATCGATAATAACTGCATAATATGGGTAATAATGCATGTTATACTGATAATAATATAAGTAATAAGTATAATTATTACAGTTCTAGCGATAATAACTGCATTATATGGGTAATAATGCACGTTATATTGCTAATAGTATTAGTAATAAGTAATATTATTACAGTTCTAGCGATAATAACAGCATAATATGGGTAATAATGCATGTTATATTGATAATAATATAAGTAATAAGTATAATTATTACAGTTCTAGCGATAATAACTGCATTATATGGGTAATAATGCATGTTATATTGATAATATTGGGAGTAATAAGTATAATTATTATAGTTCTAGCGATAATAATAGTAAAATATGGCTAATAGTGCATGTTATATTGATAATAATAATAGTAATAAGTATATTTATTACAGTTCTATCGATAATAACTGCATAATATGGGTAATAATGCATGTTATATTGATGATAATAAAAGTAATACGTATATTTATTATAGTTCTAGCGATAATAACTGCATAATATGGGTAATAATGCATGTTATATTGATAATAATATAAGTAATAAGTATAATTATTACAGTTCTAGCGATAATAACTGCATTATATGGGTAATAATGCATGTTATATTGATAATATTGGGAGTAATAAGTATAATTATTATAGTTCTAGCGATAATAATAGCAAAATATGGCTAATAGTGCATGTTATATTGATAATAATAATAGTAATAAGTATATTTATTACAGTTCTATCGATAATAACTGCATAATATGGGTAATAATGCATGTTATATTGATGATAATAAAAGTAATACGTATATTTATTATAGTTCTAGCGATAATAACTGCATAATATGGGTAATAATGCATGTTATATTGATAATAATATAAGTAATAAGTATAATTATTACAGTTCTAGCGATAATAACTGCATAATATGGGTAATAATGCATGTTATATTGATAATAATATTAGTAATAAGTATAATTATTACAGTTCTAGCGATAATAACTGCATTATATGGGTAATAATGTATGTTATATTGATAATATTGGGAGTAATAAGTATAATTATTATAGTTCTAGCGATAATAATAGTAAAATATGACTAATAGTGCATGTTATATTGATAATAATAATAGTAATAAGTATATTTATTACAGTTCTATCGATAATAACTGCATAATATGGGTAATAATGCATGTTATATTGATGATAATAAAAGTAATACGTATATTTATTATAGTTCTAGCGATAATAACTGCATAATATGGGTAATAATGCACGTTATATTGCTAATCATATAAGTAATAAGTATAATTATCACAGTTCTAGCGATAATAACTGCATAATATGGGTAATAATGCATGTTATATTGATGATAATAAAAGTAATACGTATATTTATTATAGTCCTAGCGATAATAACTGCATAATATGGGTAATAATGCATGTTATATTGATAATAATATAAGTAATAAGTATAATTATTACAGTTCTTGCGATAATAACTGCATTATATGGGTAATAATGCACGTTATATTGCTAATAATATAAGTAATAAGTATAATTATTACAGTTCTAGCGATAATAACTGCATTATATGCGTAATAATGCATGTTATATTGATAATATCGGGAGTAATATGTATAATTATTACAGTTCTAGCGATAATAACTGCATTATATGGGTAATAATAGATGTTATATTGATAATATCGGGAGTAATAAGTATAATTATTACAGTTCTAGCGATAATACTAGTAAAATATGGCTAAGAGTGCCTGTTATATTTATAATAATAAAAGTAATTAGTATATTTATTATACTTCTGTCGATAATAACTGCATTATATGGGTAATAATGCATTTTATATTGATAATAGTATAAGTAATAAGTATAATTATTACAGTTCTAGCGATAATAACTCCATTATATGGGTAATAATGCATGTTATATTGATAATAATATAAGTAATAAGTATAATTATTACAGTTCTAGCGATAATAACTGCATTATGTGGGTAATAATGCATGTTATATTGATAATATCGGGAGTAATAAGTATAATTATTATAGTTCTAGCGATAATAATAGTAAAATATGGGTAATAATGCATGTTATATTGATAATAATATAAGTAATAAGCATATTTATTATACTTCTGTCGATAATAACTGCATTATATGGGTAATAATGCATGTTATATTGATAATAATATAAGTAATAAGTATAATTATTACTGTTCTAGCGATAATAACTCCATTATATGGGTAATAATGCATGTTATATTGATAATAATGTAAGTAATAAGTATAATTATTACAGTTCTAGCGATAATAACTGCATTATGTGGGTAATAATGCATGTTATATTGATAATATCGGGAGTAATAAGTATAATTATTATAGTTCTAGCGATAATAATAGTAAAATATGGGTAATAATGCATGTTATATTGATAATAATATAAGTAATAAGCATATTTATTATAGTTCTATCGATAATAACTGCATTATATGGGTAATAATGCATGTTATATTGATAATAATATAAGTAATAAGTATAATTATTACAGTTCTAGCGATAATAACTCCATTATATGGGTAATAATGCATGTTATATTGATAATAATATAAGTAATAAGTATAATTATTACAGTTCTAGCGATAATAACTGCATTATATGGGTAATAATGCATGTTATATTGATGATAATAAAAGTAGTAAGTATATTTATTATAGTTCTAGCGATAATAACTGCATAATATGGGTAATAATGCATGTTATATTGATAATAATATAAGTAATAAGTATAATTATTACAGTTCTTGCGATAATAACTGCATTATATGGGTAATAATGCACGTTATATTGCTAACAATATAAGTAATAAGTATAATTAGTACAGTTCTAGCGATAATAACTGCATTATATGGGTAATAATGGATGTTATATTGATAATATCGGGAGTAATAAGTATAGTTATTACAGTTCTAGCGATAATACTAGTAAAATATGGCTAAGAGTGCCTGTTATATTTTTAATAATAAAAGTAATTAGTATATTTATTATACTTCTGTCGATAATAACTGCATTATATGGGTAATAATGCATGTTATATTGATAATAATATAAGTAATAAGTATAATTATTACAGTTCTAGCGATAATAACTGCATTATGTGGGTAATAATGCATGTTATATTGATAATATCGGGAGTAATAAGTATAATTATTATAGTTCTAGCGATAATAATAGTAAAATATGGGTAATAATGCATGTTATATAGATAATAATATAAGTAATAAGCATATTTATTATAGTTCTATCGATAATAACTGCATTATATGGGTAATAATGCATGTTATATTGATAATAATATAAGTAATAAGTATAATTATTACAGTTCTAGCCATAATAACTGCATTATGTGGGTAATAATGCATGTTGTATTGATAATATCGGGAGTAATAAGTATAATTATTATATTTCTAGCAATAATAATAGTAAAATATGGGTAATAATGCATGTTATATTGATAATAATATAAGTAATAAGTATAATTATTACAGTTCTAGCGATAATAACTGCATTATATGGGTAATAATGCATGTTATATTGATAATATTGGGAGTAATAAGTATAATTATTATAGTTCTAGCGATAATAATAGTAAAATATGGCTAAGAGTGCCTGTTATATTTATAATAATAAAAGTAATAAGTATATTTATTACAGTTCTATCGATAATAACTGCATAATATGGGTAATAATGCATGTTATATTGATAATATTGGGAGTAATGAGTATAATTATTATAGTTCTAGCGATAATAATAGTAAAATATGGCTAATAATGCATGTTATATTGATAATAATAATAGTAATAAGTATATTTATTACAGTTCTATCGATAATAACTGCATAATATGGGTAATAATGCATGTTATACTGATAATAATATAAGTAATAAGTATAATTATTACAGTTCTAGCGATAATAACTGCATTATATGGGTAATAATGCACGTTATATTGCTAATAATATTAGTAATAAGTAAAATTATTACAGTTCTAGCGATAATAACAGCATAATATGGGTAATAATGCATGTTATATTGATAATAATATAAGTAATAAGTATAATTATTACAGTTCTAGCGATAATAACTGCATTATATGGGTAATAATGCATGTTATATTGATAATATTGGGAGTAATAAGTATAATTATTATAGTTCTAGCGATAATAATAGTAAAATATGGCTAATAGTGCATGTTATATTGATAATAATAATAGTAATAAGTATATTTATTACAGTTCTATCGATAATAACTGCATAATATGGGTAATAATGCATGTTATATTGATGATAATAAAAGTAATACGTATATTTATTATAGTTCTAGCGATAATAACTGCATAATATGGGTAATAATGCATGTTATATTGATAATAATATAAGTAATAAGTATAATTATTACAGTTCTAGCGATAATAACTGCATTATATGGGTAATAATGCATGTTATATTGATAATATTGGGAGAAATAAGTATAATTATTATAGTTCTAGCGATAATAATAGTAAAATATGGCTAATAGTGCATGTTATATTGATAATAATAATAGTAATAAGTATATTTATTACAGTTCTATCGATAATAACTGCATAATATGGGTAATAATGCATGTTATATTGATGATAATAAAAGTAATACGTATATTTATTATAGTTCTAGCGATAATAACTGCATAATATGGGTAATAATGCATGTTATATTGATAATAATATAAGTAATAAGTATAATTATTACAGTTCTAGCGATAATAACTGCATAATATGGGTAATAATGCATGTTATATTGATAATAATATAAGTAATAAGTATAATTATTACAGTTCTAGCGATAATAACTGCATTATATGGGTAATAATGCATGTTATATTGATAATATTGGGAGTAATAAGTATAATTATTATAGTTCTAGCGATAATAATAGTAAAATATGGCTAATAGTGCATGTTATATTGATAATAATAATAGTAATAAGTATATTTATTACAGTTCTATCGATAATAACTGCATAATATGGGTAATAATGCATGTTATATTGATGATAATAAAAGTAATACGTATATTTATTATAGTTCTAGCGATAATAACTGCATAATATGGGTAATAATGCACGTTATATTGCTAATCATATAAGTAATAAGTATAATTATCACAGTTCTAGCGATAATAACTGCATAATATGGGTAATAATGCATGTTATATTGATGATAATAAAAGTAATACGTATATTTATTATAGTTCTAGCGATAATAACTGCATAATATGGGTAATAATGCATGTTATATTGATAATAATATAAGTAATAAGTATAATTATTACAGTTCTAGCGATAATAACTGCATTATATGGGTAATAATGCATGTTATATTCATAATATTGGGAGTAATAAGTATAATTATTATAGTTCTAGCGATAATAATAGTAAAATATGGCTAATAGTGCCTGTTATATTTATAATAATAAAAGTAATTAGTATATTTATTATACTTCTGTCGATAATAACTGCATTATATGGGTAATAATGCATGTTATATTGATAATAATATAAGTAATAAGTATAATTATTACAGTTCTAGCGATAATAACTGCATAATATGGGTAATAATGCATGTTATATTGATAATAATATAAGTAATAAGTATAATTATTACAGTTCTAGCGATAATAACTGCATTATATGGGTAATAATGCATGTTATATTGATAATATTGGAAGTAATAAGTATAATTATTATAGTTCTAGCGATAATAATAGTAAAATATGGCTAATAGTGCATGTTATATTGATAATAATAATAGTAATAAGTATATTTATTACAGTTCTATCGATAATAACTGCATAATATGGGTAATAATGCATGTTATATTGATGATAATAAAAGTAATACGTATATTTATTATAGTTCTAGCGATAATAACTGCATAATATGGGTAATAATGCACGTTATATTGCTAATCATATAAGTAATAAGTATAATTATCACAGTTCTAGCGATAATAACTGCATAATATGGGTAATAATGCATGTTATATTGATGATAATAAAAGTAATACGTATATTTATTATAGTTCTAGCGATAATAACTGCATAATATGGGTAATAATGCATGTTATATTGATAATAATATAAGTAATAAGTATAATTATTACAGTTCTTGCGATAATAACTGCATTATATGGGTAATAATGCACGTTATATTGCTAATAATATAAGTAATAAGTATAATTATTACAGTTCTAGCGATAATAACTGCATTATATGCGTAATAATGCATGTTATATTGATAATATCGGGAGTAATATGTATAATTATTACAGTTCTAGCGATAATAACTGCATTATATGGGTAATAATGGATGTTATATTGATAATATCGGGAGTAATAAGTATAATTATTACAGTTCTAGCGATAATACTAGTAAAATATGGCTAAGAGTGCCTGTTATATTTATAATAATAAAAGTAATTAGTATATTTATTATACTTCTGTCGATAATAACTGCATTATATGGGTAATAATGCATTTTATATTGATAATAGTATAAGTAATAAGTATAATTATTACAGTTCTAGCGATAATAACTCCATTATATGGGTAGTAATGCATGTTATATTGATAATAATATAAGTAATAAGTATAATTATTACAGTTCTAGCGATAATAACTGCATTATGTGTGTAATAATGCATGTTATATTGATAATATCGGGAGTAATAAGTATAATTATTATAGTTCTAGCGATAATAATAGTAAAATATGGGTAATAATGCATGTTATATTGATAATAATATAAGTAATAAGCATATTTATTATAGTTCTATCGATAATAACTGCATTATATGGGTAATAATGCATGTTATATTGATAATAATATAAGTAATAAGTATAATTATTACAGTTCTAGCGATAATAACTGCATTATATGGGTAATAATGCATGTTATATTCATAATATTGGGAGTAATAAGTATAATTATTATAGTTCTAGCGATAATAATAGTAAAATATGGCTAATAGTGCCTGTTATATTTATAATAATAAAAGTAATTAGTATATTTATTATACTTCTGTCGATAATAACTGCATTATATGGGTAATAATGCATGTTATATTGATAATAATATAAGTAATAAGTATAATTATTACAGTTCTAGCGATAATAACTCCATTATATGGGTAATAATGCATGTTATATTGATAATAATGTAAGTAATAAGTATAATTATTACAGTTCTAGCGATAATAACTGCATTATGTGGGTAATAATGCATGTTATATTGATAATATCGGGAGTAATAAGTATAATTATTATAGTTCTAGCGATAATAATAGTAAAATATGGGTAATAATGCATGTTATATTGATAATAATATAAGTAATAAGCATATTTACTATAGTTCTATCGATAATAACTGCATTATATGGGTAATAATGCATGTTATATTGATAATAATATAAGTAATAAGTATAATTATTACAGTTCTAGCGATAATAACTCCATTATATGGGTAATAATGCATGTTATATTGATAATAATATAAGTAATAAGTATAATTATTACAGTTCTAGCCATAATAACTGCATTATGTGGGTAATAATGCATGTTATATTGATAATATCGGGAGTAATATGTATAATTATTATAGTTCTAGCGATAATAATAGTAAAATATGGCTAATAGTGCATGTTATATTGAAAATATTAAAAGTAATAAGTATATTTATTATAGTTCTGGCGATAATAACTGCATAATATGGCTAATAATGCACGATATATTGCTAATAATATAAGTAATAAGTATAATTATTACAGTTCTAGCGATAATAACTGCATTATATGCGTAATAATGCATGTTATATTGATAATATTGGGAGTAATAAGTGTAATTATTATAGTTCTAGCGATGATAGTAGTAAAATATGGCTAATAATGCATGTTATATTGATAATAATATAAGTAATTAGTATAATTATTACAGTTCTAGCGACAATAACTGCATAATATGGGTAATAATGCATGTTATATTGATAATAATATAAGTAATAAGTATAATTATTACAGTTCTAGCGATAATAACTGCATTATATGGGTAATAATGCATGTTATATTGATGATAATAAAAGTAGTAAGTATATTTATTATAGTTCTAGCGATAATAACTGCATAATATGGGTATTAATGCATGTTATATTGATAATAATATAAGTAATAAGTATAATTATTACAGTTCTTGCGATAATAACTGCATTATATGGGTAATAATGCATGTTATATTGATAATATTGGGAGTAATGAGTATAATTATTATAGTTCTAGCGATAATAATAGTGAAATATGGGTAATAATGCATGTTATATTGATAATAATATAAGTAATAAGTATATTTATTACAGTTCTATCGATAATAACTGCATAATATGGGTAATAATGCATGTTATATTGATGATAATATAAGTAATAAGTATAATTATTACAGTTCTAGCGATAATAACTGCATTATATGGGTAATAATGCATGTTATATTGCTAATAATATTAGTAATAAGTAAAATTATTACAGTTCTAGCGATAATAACTGCATTATATGGGTAATAATGCATGTTATATTGATAATATTGGGAGTAATAAGTATAATTATTATAGTTCTGGCGATAATAATAGTAAAATATGGCTAATAGTGCACGTTATATTGATAATAATAAAAGTAATAAGTATATTTATTATAGTTCTATCGATAATAACTGCATAATATGGGTAATAATGCATGTTATATTGATAATATTGGGAGTAATGAGTATAATTATTATAGTTCTAGCGATAATAATAGTAAAATATGGCTAATAATGCATGTTATATTGATAATAATAATAGTAATAAGTATATTTATTACAGTTCTATCGATAATAACTGCATAACATGGGTAATAATGCATGTTATACTGATAATAATATAAGTAATAAGTATAATTATTACAGTTCTAGCGATAATAACTGCATTATATGGGTAATAATGCACGTTATATTGCTAATAATATTAGTAATAAGTAAAATTATTACAGTTCTAGCGATAATAACAGCATAATATGGGTAATAATGCATGTTATATTGATAATAATATAAGTAATAAGTATAATTATTACAGTTCTAGCGATAATAACTGCATTATATGGGTAATAATGCATGTTATATTGATAATATTGGGAGTAATAAGTATAATTATTATAGTTCTAGCGATAATAATAGTAAAATATGGCTAATAGTGCATGTTATATTGATAATAATAATAGTAATAAGTATATTTATTACAGTTCTATCGATAATAACTGCATAATATGGGTAATAATGCATGTTATATTGATGATAATAAAAGTAATACGTATATTTATTATAGTTCTAGCGATAATAACTGCATAATATGGGTAATAATGCATGTTATATTGATAATAATATAAGTAATAAGTATAATTATTACAGTTCTTGCGATAATAACTGCATTATATGGGTAATAATGCATGTTATATTGATAATATTGGGAGTAATAAGTATAATTATTATAGTTCTAGCGATAATAATAGTAAAATATGGCTAATAGTGCATGTTATATTGATAATAATAATAGTAATAAGTATATTTATTACAGTTCTATCGATAATAACTGCATAATATGGGTAATAATGCATGTTATATTGATGATAATAAAAGTAATACGTATATTTATTATAGTTCTAGCGATAATAACTGCATAATATGGGTAATAATGCATGTTATATTGATAATAATATAAGTAATAAGTATAATTATTACAGTTCTAGCGATAATAACTGCATAATATGGGTAATAATGCATGTTATATTGATAATAATATAAGTAATAAGTATAATTATTACAGTTCTAGCGATAATAACTGCATTATATGGGTAATAATGCATGTTATATTGATAATATTGGGAGTAATAAGTATAATTATTATAGTTCTAGCGATAATAATAGTAAAATATGGCTAATAGTGCATGTTATATTGATAATAATAATAGTAATAAGTATATTTATTACAGTTCTATCGATAATAACTGCATAATATGGGTAATAATGCATGTTATATTGATGATAATAAAAGTAATACGTATATTTATTATAGTTCTAGCGATAATAACTGCATAATATGGGTAATAATGCACGTTATATTGCTAATCATATAAGTAATAAGTATAATTATCACAGTTCTAGCGATAATAACTGCATAATATGGGTAATAATGCATGTTATATTGATGATAATAAAAGTAATACGTATATTTATTATAGTTCTAGCGATAATAACTGCATAATATGGGTAATAATGCATGTTATATTGATAATAATATAAGTAATAAGTATAATTATTACAGTTCTTGCGATAATAACTGCATTATATGGGTAATAATGCACGTTATATTGCTAATAATATAAGTAATAAGTATAATTATTACAGTTCTAGCGATAATAACTGCATTATATGCGTAATAATGCATGTTATATTGATAATATCGGGAGTAATATGTATAATTATTACAGTTCTAGCGATAATAACTGCATTATATGGGTAATAATGGATGTTATATTGATAATATCGGGAGTAATAAGTATAATTATTACAGTTCTAGCGATAATACTAGTAAAATATGGCTAAGAGTGCCTGTTATATTTATAATAATAAAAGTAATTAGTATATTTATTATACTTCTGTCGATAATAACTGCATTATATGGGTAATAATGCATTTTATATTGATAATAGTATAAGTAATAAGTATAATTATTACAGTTCTAGCGATAATAACTCCATTATATGGGTAATAATGCATGTTATATTGATAATAATATAAGTAATAAGTATAATTATTACAGTTCTAGCGATAATAACTGCATTATGTGGGTAATAATGCATGTTATATTGATAATATCGGGAGTAATAAGTATAATTATTATAGTTCTAGCGATAATAATAGTAAAATATGGGTAATAATGCATGTTATATTGATAATAATATAAGTAATAAGCATATTTATTATAGTTCTATCGATAATAACTGCATTATATGGGTAATAATGCATGTTATATTGATAATAATATAAGTAATAAGTATAATTATTACAGTTCTAGCGATAATAACTGCATTATATGGGTAATAATGCATGTTATATTCATAATATTGGGAGTAATAAGTATAATTATTATAGTTCTAGCGATAATAATAGTAAAATATGGCTAATAGTGCCTGTTATATTTATAATTATAAAAGTAATTAGTATATTTATTATACTTCTGTCGATAATAACTGCATTATATGGGTAATAATGCATGTTATATTGATAATAATATAAGTAATAAGTATAATTATTACAGTTCTAGCGATAATAACTGCATAATATGGGTAATAATGCATATTATATTGATAACAATATAAGTAATAAGTATAATTATTACAGTTCTAGCGATAATAACTGCATTATATGGGTAATAATGCATGTTATATTGATAATATTGGGAGTAATAAGTATAATTATTATAGTTCTAGCGATAATAATAGTAAAATATGGGTAATAATGCATGTTATATTGATAATAATATAAGTAATAAGCATATTTATTATAGTTCTATCGATAATAACTGCATTATATGGGTAATAATGCATGTTATATTGATAATAATATAAGTAATAAGTATAATTATTACAGTTCTAGCGATAATAACTGCATTATATGGGTAATAATGCATGTTATATTCATAATATTGGGAGTAATAAGTATAATTATTATAGTTCTAGCGATAATAATAGTAAAATATGGCTAATAGTGCCTGTTATATTTATAATAATAAAAGTAATTAGTATATTTATTATACTTCTGTCGATAATAACTGCATTATATGGGTAATAATGCATGTTATATTGATAATAATATAAGTAATAAGTATAATTATTACAGTTCTAGCGATAATAACTCCATTATATGGGTAATAATGCATGTTATATTGATAATAATGTAAGTAATAAGTATAATTATTACAGTTCTAGCGATAATAACTGCATTATGTGGGTAATAATGCATGTTATATTGATAATATCGGGAGTAATAAGTATAATTATTATAGTTCTAGCGATAATAATAGTAAAATATGGGTAATAATGCATGTTATATTGATAATAATATAAGTAATAAGCATATTTATTATAGTTCTATCGATAATAACTGCATTATATGGGTAATAATGCATGTTATATTGATAATAATATAAGTAATAAGTATAATTATTACAGTTCTAGCGATAATAACTCCATTATATGGGTAATAATGCATGTTATATTGATAATAATATAAGTAATAAGTATAATTATTACAGTTCTAGCCATAATAACTGCATTATGTGGGTAATAATGCATGTTATATTGATAATATCGGGAGTAATATGTATAATTATTATAGTTCTAGCGATAATAATAGTAAAATATGGCTAATAGTGCATGTTATATTGAAAATATTAAAAGTAATAAGTATATTTATTATAGTTCTGGCGATAATAACTGCATAATATGGCTAATAATGCACGATATATTGCTAATAATATAAGTAATAAGTATAATTATTACATTTCTAGCGATAATAACTGCATTATATGGGTAATAATGCATGTTATATTGATAATATTGGGAGTAATAAGTGTAATTATTATAGTTCTAGCGATGATAGTAGTAAAATATGGCTAATAATGCATGTTATATTGATAATAATATAAGTAATTAGTATAATTATTACAGTTCTAGCGACAATAACTGCATAATATGGGTAATAATGCATGTTATATTGATAATAATATAAGTAATAAGTATAATTATTACAGTTCTAGCGATAATAACTGCATTATATGGGTAATAATGCATGTTATATTGATGATAATAAAAGTAGTAAGTATATTTATTATAGTTCTAGCGATAATAACTGCATAATATGGGTATTAATGCATGTTATATTGATAATAATATAAGTAATAAGTATAATTATTACAGTTCTTGCGATAATAACTGCATTATATGGGTAATAATGCATGTTATATTGATAATATTGGGAGTAATGAGTATAATTATTATAGTTCTAGCGATAATAATAGTGAAATATGGGTAATAATGCATGTTATATTGATAATAATATAAGTAATAAGTATATTTATTACAGTTCTATCGATAATAACTGCATAATATGGGTAATAATGCATGTTATATTGATGATAATATAAGTAATAAGTATAATTATTACAGTTCTAGCGATAATAACTGCATTATATGGGTAATAATGCATGTTATATTGCTAATAATATTAGTAATAAGTAAAATTATTACAGTTCTAGCGATAATAACTGCATTATATGGGTAATAATGCATGTTATATTGATAATATTGGGAGTAATAAGTATAATTATTATAGTTCTGGCGATAATAATAGTAAAATATGGCTAATAATGCATGTTATATTGATAATAATAATAGTAATAAGTATATTTATTACAGTTCTATCGATAATAACTGCATAATATGGGTAATAATGCATGTTATATTGATAATATTGGGAGTAATAAGTATAATTATTATAGTTCTAGCGATAATAATAGTAAAATATGGCTAATAGTGCATGTTATATTGATAATAATAATAGTAATAAGTATATTTATTACAGTTCTATCGATAATAACTGCATAATATGGGTAATAATGCATGTTATATTGATGATAATAAAAGTAATACGTATATTTATTATAGTTCTAGCGATAATAACTGCATAATATGGGTAATAATGCATGTTATATTGATAATAATATAAGTAATAAGTATAATTATTACAGTTCTTGCGATAATAACTGCATTATATGGGTAATAATGCATGTTATATTGATAATATTGGGAGTAATAAGTATAATTATTATAGTTCTAGCGATAATAATAGTAAAATATGGCTAATAGTGCATGTTATATTGATAATAATAATAGTAATAAGTATATTTATTACAGTTCTATCGATAATAACTGCATAATATGGGTAATAATGCATGTTATATTGATGATAATAAAAGTAATACGTATATTTATTATAGTTCTAGCGATAATAACTGCATAATATGGGTAATAATGCATGTTATATTGATAATAATATAAGTAATAAGTATAATTATTACAGTTCTAGCGATAATAACTGCATAATATGGGTAATAATGCATGTTATATTGATAATAATATAAGTAATAAGTATAATTATTACAGTTCTAGCGATAATAACTGCATTATATGGGTAATAATGCATGTTATATTGATAATATTGGGAGTAATAAGTATAATTATTATAGTTCTAGCGATAATAATAGTAAAATATGGCTAATAGTGCATGTTATATTGATAATAATAATAGTAATAAGTATATTTATTACAGTTCTATCGATAATAACTGCATAATATGGGTAATAATGCATGTTATATTGATGATAATAAAAGTAATACGTATATTTATTATAGTTCTAGCGATAATAACTGCATAATATGGGTAATAATGCACGTTATATTGCTAATCATATAAGTAATAAGTATAATTATCACAGTTCTAGCGATAATAACTGCATAATATGGGTAATAATGCATGTTATATTGATGATAATAAAAGTAATACGTATATTTATTATAGTTCTAGCGATAATAACTGCATAATATGGGTAATAATGCATGTTATATTGATAATAATATAAGTAATAAGTATAATTATTACAGTTCTTGCGATAATAACTGCATTATATGGGTAATAATGCACGTTATATTGCTAATAATATAAGTAATAAGTATAATTATTACAGTTCTAGCGATAATAACTGCATTATATGCGTAATAATGCATGTTATATTGATAATATCGGGAGTAATATGTATAATTATTACAGTTCTAGCGATAATAACTGCATTATATGGGTAATAATGGATGTTATATTGATAATATCGGGAGTAATAAGTATAATTATTACAGTTCTAGCGATAATACTAGTAAAATATGGCTAAGAGTGCCTGTTATATTTATAATAATAAAAGTAATTAGTATATTTATTATACTTCTGTCGATAATAACTGCATTATATGGGTAATAATGCATTTTATATTGATAATAGTATAAGTAATAAGTATAATTATTACAGTTCTAGCGATAATAACTCCATTATATGGGTAATAATGCATGTTATATTGATAATAATATAAGTAATAAGTATAATTATTACAGTAATAGCGATAATAACTGCATTATGTGGGTAATAATGCATGTTATATTGATAATATCGGGAGTAATAAGTATAATTATTATAGTTCTAGCGATAATAATAGTAAAATATGGGTAATAATGCATGTTATATTGATAATAATATAAGTAATAAGCATATTTATTATAGTTCTATCGATAATAACTGCATTATATGGGTAATAATGCATGTTATATTGATAATAATATAAGTAATAAGTATAATTATTACAGTTCTAGCGATAATAACTGCATTATATGGGTAATAATGCATGTTATATTCATAATATTGGGAGTAATAAGTATAATTATTATAGTTCTAGCGATAATAATAGTAAAATATGGCTAATAGTGCCTGTTATATTTATAATTATAAAAGTAATTAGTATATTTATTATACTTCTGTCGATAATAACTGCATTATATGGGTAATAATGCATGTTATATTGATAATAATATAAGTAATAAGTATAATTATTACAGTTCTAGCGATAATAACTGCATAATATGGGTAATAATGCATGTTATATTGATAATAATATAAGTAATAAGTATAATTATTACAGTTCTAGCGATAATAACTGCATTATATGGGTAATAATGCATGTTATATTGATAATATTGGGAGTAATAAGTATAATTATTATAGTTCTAGCGATAATAATAGTAAAATATGGCTAATAGTGCATGTTATATTGATAATAATAATAGTAATAAGTATATTTATTACAGTTCTATCGATAATAACTGCATAATATGGGTAATAATGCATGTTATATTGATGATAATAAAAGTAATACGTATATTTATTATAGTTCTAGCGATAATAACTGCATAATATGGGTAATAATGCACGTTATATTGCTAATCATATAAGTAATAAGTATAATTATCACAGTTCTAGCGATAATAACTGCATAATATGGGTAATAATGCATGTTATATTGATGATAATAAAAGTAATACGTATATTTATTATAGTTCTAGCGATAATAACTGCATAATATGGGTAATAATGCATGTTATATTGATAATAATATAAGTAATAAGTATAATTATTACAGTTCTTGCGATAATAACTGCATTATATGGGTAATAATGCACGTTATATTGCTAATAATATAAGTAATAAGTATAATTATTACAGTTCTAGCGATAATAACTGCATTATATGCGTAATAATGCATGTTATATTGATAATATCGGGAGTAATATGTATAATTATTACAGTTCTAGCGATAATAACTGCATTATATGGGTAATAATGGATGTTATATTGATAATAATATAAGTAATAAGCATATTTATTATAGTTCTATCGATAATAACTGCATTATATGGGTAATAATGCATGTTATATTGATAATAATATAAGTAATAAGTATAATTATTACAGTTCTAGCGATAATAACTGCATTATATGGGTAATAATGCATGTTATATTCATAATATTGGGAGTAATAAGTATAATTATTATAGTTCTAGCGATAATAATAGTAAAATATGGCTAATAGTGCATGTTATATTTATAATAATAAAAGTAATTAGTATATTTATTATACTTCTGTCGATAATAACTGCATTATATGGGTAATAATGCATGTTATATTGATAATAATATAAGTAATAAGTATAATTATTACAGTTCTAGCGATAATAACTCCATTATATGGGTAATAATGCATGTTATATTGATAATAATGTAAGTAATAAGTATAATTATTACAGTTCTAGCGATAATAACTGCATTATGTGGGTAATAATGCATGTTATATTGATAATATCGGGAGTAATAAGTATAATTATTATAGTTCTAGCGATAATAATAGTAAAATATGGGTAATAATGCATGTTATATTGATAATAATATAAGTAATAAGCATATTTATTATAGTTCTATCGATAATAACTGCATTATATGGGTAATAATGCATGTTATATTGATAATAATATAAGTAATAAGTATAATTATTACAGTTCTAGCGATAATAACTCCATTATATGGGTAATAATGCATGTTATATTGATAATAATATAAGTAATAAGTATAATTATTACAGTTCTAGCCATAATAACTGCATTATGTGGGTAATAATGCATGTTATATTGATAATATCGGGAGTAATATGTATAATTATTATAGTTCTAGCGATAATAATAGTAAAATATGGGTAATAATGCATGTTATATTGATAATAATATAATTAATAAGTATATTTATTATAGTTCTATCGATAATAACTGCATAATATGGGTAATAATGCACGTTATATTGCTAATAATATATGTAATAAGTATAATTATTACAGTTCTAGCGATAATAACTGCATTATATGGGTAATAATGCCTGTTATATTGATAAAGTTGGGAGTAATATGTATAATTATTATAGTTCTAGCGATAATAATAGTAAAATATGGCTAATAGTGCATGTTATATTGAAAATATTAAAAGTAATAAGTATATTTATTATAGTTCTGGCGATAATAACTGCATAATATGGCTAATAATGCACGATATATTGCTAATAATATAAGTAATAAGTATAATTATTACAGTTCTAGCGATAATAACTGCATTATATGGGTAATAATGCATGTTATATTGATAATATTGGGAGTAATAAGTGTAATTATTATAGTTCTAGCGATGATAGTAGTAAAATATGGCTAATAATGCATGTTATATTGATAATAATATAAGTAATTAGTATAATTATTACAGTTCTAGCGACAATAACTGCATAATATGGGTAATAATGCATGTTATATTGATAATAATATAAGTAATAAGTATAATTATTACAGTTCTAGCGATAATAACTGCATTATATGGGTAATAATGCATGTTATATTGATGATAATAAAAGTAGTAAGTATATTTATTATAGTTCTAGCGATAATAACTGCATAATATGGGTAATAATGCATGTTATATTGATAATAATATAAGTAATAAGTATAATTATTACAGTTCTTGCGATAATAACTGCATTATATGGGTAATAATGCACGTTATATTGCTAACAATATAAGTAATAAGTATAATTATTACAGTTCTAGCGATAATAACTGCATTATATGCGTAATAATGCATGTTATATTGATAATATCGGGAGTAATATGTATAATTATTACAGTTCTAGCGATAATAACTGCATTATATGGGTAATAATGGATGTTATATTGATAATATCGGGAGTAATAAGTATAGTTATTACAGTTCTAGCGATAATACTAGTAAAATATGGCTAAGAGTGCCTGTTATATTTTTAATAATAAAAGTAATTAGTATATTTATTATACTTCTGTCGATAATAACTGCATTATATGGGTAATAATGCACGTTATATTGATAATAATATAAGTAATAAGTATAATTATTACAGTTCTAGCGATATTAACTCCATTATATGGGTAATAATGCATGTTATATTGATAATAATATAAGTAATAAGTATAATTATTACAGTTCTAGCGATAATAACTGCATTATGTGGGTAATAATGCATGTTATATTGATAATATCGGGAGTAATAAGTATAATTATTATAGTTCTAGCGATAATAATAGTAAAATATTGGTAATAATGCATGTTATATAGATAATAATATAAGTAATAAGCATATTTATTATAGTTCTATCGATAATAACTGCATTATATGGGTAATAATGCATGTTATATTGATAATAATATAAGTAATAAGTATAATTATTACAGTTCTAGCGATAATAACTCCATTATATGGGTAATAATGCATGTTATATTGATAATAATATAAGTAATAAGTATAATTATTACAGTTCTAGCCATAATAACTGCATTATGTGGGTAATAATGCATGTTGTATTGATAATATCGGGAGTAATAAGTATAATTATTATAGTTCTAGCGATAATAATAGTAAAATATGGGTAATAATGCATGTTATATTGATAATAATATAAGTAATAAGTATAATTATTACAGTTCTAGCGATAATAACTGCATTATATGGGTAATAATGCATGTTATATTGATAATATTGGGAGTAATAAGTATAATTATTATAGTTCTAGCGATAATAATAGTAAAATATGGCTAAGAGTGCCTGTTATATTTATAATAATAAAAGTAATAAGTATATTTATTACAGTTCTATCGATAATAACTGCATAATATGGGTAATAATGCATGTTATATTGATGATAATAAAAGTAATACGTATATTTATTATAGTTCTAGCGATAATAACTGCATAATATGGGTAATAATGCACGTTATATTGCTAATAATATAAGTAATAAGTATAATTATTACAGTTCTAGCGATAATAACTGCATAATATGCGTAATAATGCATGTTATATTGATGATAATAAAAGTAATACGTATATTTATTATAGTTCTAGCGATAATAACTGCATAATATGGGTAATAATGCATGTTATATTGATGACAATAAAAGTAATACGTATATTTATTATAGTTCTAGCGATAATAACTGCATAATATGGGTAATAATGCATTTTATATTGATAATAGTATAAGTAATAAGTATAATTATTACAGTTCTAGCGATAATAACTCCATTATATGGGTAATAATGCATGTAATATTGATAATAATATAAGTAATAAGTATAATTATTACAGTTCTAGCGATAATAACTGCATTATATGCGTAATAATGCATGTTATATTGATAATATCGGGAGTAATATGTATAATTATTACAGTTCTAGCGATAATAACTGCATTATATGGGTAATAATGGATGTTATATTGATAATATCGGGAGTAATAAGTATAATTATTACAGTTCTAGCGATAATACTAGTAAAATATGGCTAAGAGTGCCTGTTATATTTATAATAATAAAAGTAATAAGTATATTTATTACAGTTCTATCGATAATAACTGCATAATATGGGTAATAATGCATGTTATATTGATGATAATAAAAGTAATACGTATATTTATTATAGTTCTAGCGATAATAACTGCATAATATGGGTAATAATGCACGTTATATTGCTAATAATATAAGTAATAAGTATAATTATTACAGTTCTAGCGATAATAACTGCATAATATGGGTAATAATGCATGTTATATTGATGATAATAAAAGTAATACGTATATTTATTATAGTTCTAGCGATAATAACTGCATAATATGGGTAATAATGCATGTTATATTGATAATAATATAAGTAATAAGTATAATTATTACAGTTCTTGCGATAATAACTGCATTATATGGGTAATAATGCACGTTATATTGCTAATAATATAAGTAATAAGTATAATTATTACAGTTCTAGCGATAATAACTGCATTATATGCGTAATAATGCATGTTATATTGATAATATCGGGAGTAATATGTATAATTATTACAGTTCTAGCGATAATAACTGCATTATATGGGTAATAATGGATGTTATATTGATAATATCGGCAGTAATAAGTATAATTATTACAGTTCTAGCGATAATACTAGTAAAATATGGCTAAGAGTGCCTGTTATATTTATAATAATAAAAGTAATTAGTGTATTTATTATACTTCTGTCGATAATAACTGCATTATATGGGTAATAATGCATTTTATATTGATAATAGTATAAGTAATAAGTATAATTATTACAGTTCTAGCGATAATAACTCCATTATATGGGTAATAATGCATGTTATATTGATAATAATATAAGTAATAAGTATAATTATTACAGTTCTAGCGATAATAACTGCATTATGTGGGTAATAATGCATGTTATATTGATAATATCGGGAGTAATAAGTATAATTATTATAGTTCTAGCGATAATAATAGTAAAATATGGGTAATAATGCATGTTATATTGATAATAATATAAGTAATAAGCATATTTATTATAGTTCTATCGATAATAACTGCATTATATGGGTAATAATGCATGTTATATTGATAATAATATAAGTAATAAGTATAATTATTACAGTTCTAGCGATAATAACTGCATTATATGGGTAATAATGCATGTTATATTGATAATATTGGGAGTAATAAGTATAATTATTATAGTTCTAGCGATAATAATTGTAAAATATGGCTAATAGTGCCTGTTATATTTATAATAATAAAAGTAATTAGTATATTTATTATACTTCTGTCGATAATAACTGCATTATATGGGTAATAATGCATGTTATATTGATAATAATATAAGTAATAAGTATAATTATTACAGTTCTAGCGATAATAACTCCATTATATGGGTAATAATGCATGTTATATTGATAATAATGTAAGTAATAAGTATAATTATTACAGTTCTAGCGATAATAACTGCATTATGTGGGTAATAATGCATGTTATATTGATAATATCGGGAGTAATAAGTATAATTATTATAGTTCTAGCGATAATAATAGTAAAATATGGGTAATAATGCATGTTATATTGATAATAATATAAGTAATAAGCATATTTATTATAGTTCTATCGATAATAACTGCATTATATGGGTAATAATGCATGTTATATTGATAATAATATAAGTAATAAGTATAATTATTACAGTTCTAGCGATAATAACTCCATTATATGGGTAATAATGCATGTTATATTGATAATAATATAAGTAATAAGTATAATTATTACAGTTCTAGCCATAATAACTGCATTATGTGGGTAATAATGCATGTTATATTGATAATATCGGGAGTAATATGTATAAATATTATAGTTCTAGCGATAATAATAGTAAAATATGGGTAATAATGCATGTTATATTGATAATAATATAATTAATAAGTATGTTTATTATAGTTCTATCGATAATAACTGCATAATATGGGTAATAATGCACGTTATATTGCTAATAATATATGTAATAAGTATAATTATTACAGTTCTAGCGATAATAACTGCATTATATGGGTAATAATGCATGTTATATTGATAAAGTTGGGAGTAATAAGTATAATTATTATAGTTCTAGCGATAATAATAGTAAAATATGGCTAATAGTGCATGTTATATTGAAAATATTAAAAGTAATAAGTATATTTATTATAGTTCTGGCGATAATAACTGCATAATATGGCTAATAATGCACGATATATTGCTAATAATATAAGTAATAAGTATAATTATTACAGTTCTAGCGATAATAACTGCATTATATGGGTAATAATGCATGTTATATTGATAATATTGGGAGTAATAAGTGTAATTATTATAGTTCTAGCGATGATAGTAGTAAAATATGGCTAATAATGCATGTTATATTGATAATAATATAAGTAATTAGTATAATTATTACAGTTCTAGCGACAATAACTGCATAATATGGGTAATAATGCATGTTATATTGATAATAATATAAGTAATAAGTATAATTATTACAGTTCTAGCGATAATAACTGCATTATATGGGTAATAATGCATGTTATATTGATAATAATATAAGTAATAAGTATAATTATTACAGTTCTAGCGATAATAACTCCATTATATGGGTAATAATGCATGTTATATTGAGAAAGTTGGGAGTAATAAGTATAATTATTACAGTTCTAGCGATAATAATAGTAAAATATGGCTAATAGTGCATGTTATACTGATAATATTAAAAGTAATAAGTATATTTATTACGGTTCTATCGATAATAACTGCATAATATGGGTAATAATGCATGTTATATTGATGATAATAAAAGTAATACGTATATTTATTATAGTTCTAGCGATAATAACTGCATAATATGGGTAATAATGCATGTTATATTGATGATAATATAAGTAATAAGTATAATTATTACAGTTCTAGCGATAATAACTGCATTATATGGGTAATAATGCATGTTATATTGATATTATTGGGAGTAATAAGTATAATTATTACAGTTCTAGCGATAATAATAGTAAAATATGGCTAATAGTGCATGTTATATTGATAATAATAATAGTAATAAGTATATTTATTACAGTTCTATCGATAATAACTGCATAATGTGGGTAATAATGCATGTTATACTGATAATAATATAAGTAATAAGTATAATTATTATAGTTCTATCGATAATAACTGCATAATATGGGTAATAATGCATGTTATATTGATGATAATATAAGTAATAAGTATAATTATTATAGTTCTAGCGATAACAATAGTAAAATATGGCTAATAGTGCATGTTATATTGATAATAATAAAAGTAATAAGTATATTTATTATAGTTCTATCGATAATAACTGCATAATATGGGTAATAATGCATGTTATATTGATGATCATAAAAGTAGTAAGTATATTTATTACAGTTCTAGCGATAATATCTGCATTATATGCGTAATAATGCATGTTATATTGATAATATCGGGAGTAATAAGTATAATTATTATAGTTCTCGCGATAATAATAGTAAAATATGGCTAATAGTGCATGTTATATTTATAATAATAAAAGTAATTAGTATATTTATTATACTTCTGTCGATAATAACTGCATTATATGGGTAATAATGCATGTTATATTGATAATAATATAAGTAATAAGTATAATTATTACAGTTCTAGCGATAACAACTGCATTATGTGGGTAATAATGCATGTTATATTGGTGATAATGAAAGTAATAAGTATACTTATTATAGTTCTAGCGATTATAACTGCATAATATGGGTAGTAATGCATGTTATATTGAGAATAATATAAGTAATAAGTATAATTATTACAGTTCATACCGATAATAACTGCATTCTATGGGTAATAATGCATGTTATATTGATAATATTGGGAGTAATAAGTATAACTATTATAGTTCTAGCGATAATAATAGTAAAAAATGGCTAATAGTGCATGTTATATTGATAATAATAATAGTAATAAATATATTTATTACAGTTCTATCGATAATAACTGCATAATATGGGTAATAATGCATGTTATATTGATGATAATATAAGTAATACGTATATTTATTATAGTTCTAGCGATAATAACTGCATAATATGGGTAATAATGCATGTTATATTGATAATAATATAAGTAATAAGTATAATTATTACAGTTCTAGCGATAATAACTTCATTATATGGGTAATAATGCACGTTATATTGCTAATAATATAAGTAATAAGTATAATTATTACAGTTCTAGCGATAATAACTGCATTATATGGGTAATAATGCATGTTATATTGATAATATTGGGAGTAATGAGTATAATTATTATAGCTCTAGCGATAATAATAGTAAAATATGGGTAATAATGCATGTTATATTGATAATAATATAAGTAATAAGTATATTTATTACAGTTCTATCGATAATAACTGCATAATATGGGTAATAATGCATGTTATATTGATGATAATATAAGTAATAAGTATAATTATTACAGTTCTAGCGATAATAACTGCATTATATGGGTAATAATGCATGTTATATTGCTAATAATATTAGTAATAAGTAAAATTATTACAGTTCTAGCGATAATAACTGCATTATATGGGTAATAATGCATGTTATATTGATAATATTGGGAGTAATAAGTATAATTATTATAGTTCTAGCGATAATAGTAGTAAAATGTGGCTAATAGTGCATGTTATATTGATAATAATAATAGCAATAAGTATATTTATTACAGTTCTATCGATAATAACTGCATAATATGGGTAATAATGCATGTTATATTGATGATAATAAAAGTAATACGTATATTTATTATAGTTCTAGCGATAATAACTCCATTATATGGGTAATAATGCATGTTATATTGATAATAATATAAGTAATAAGTATAATTATTACAGTTCTAGCGATAATACTAGTAAAATATGGCTAAGAGTGCCTGTTATATTTATAATAATAAAAGTAATTAGTGTATTTATTATACTTCTGTCGATAATAACTGCATTATATGGGTAATAATGCATTTTATATTGATAATAGTATAAGTAATAAGTATAATTATTACAGTTCTAGCGATAATAACTCCATTATATGGGTAATAATGCATGTTATATTGATAATAATATAAGTAATAAGTATAATTATTACAGTTCTAGCGATAATAACTGCATTATGTGGGTAATAATGCATGTTATATTGATAATATCGGGAGTAATAAGTATAATTATTATAGTTCTAGCGATAATAATAGTAAAATATGGGTAATAATGCATGTTATATTGATAATAATATAAGTAATAAGCATATTTATTATAGTTCTATCGATAATAACTGCATTATATGGGTAATAATGCATGTTATATTGATAATAATATAAGTAATAAGTATAATTATTACAGTTCTAGCGATAATAACTGCATTATATGGGTAATAATGCATGTTATATTGATAATATTGGGAGTAATAAGTATAATTATTATAGTTCTAGCGATAATAATTGTAAAATATGGCTAATAGTGCCTGTTATATTTATAATAATAAAAGTAATTAGTATATTTATTATACTTCTGTCGATAATAACTGCATTATATGGGTAATAATGCATGTTATATTGATAATAATATAAGTAATAAGTATAATTATTACAGTTCTAGCGATAATAACTCCATTATATGGGTAATAATGCATGTTATATTGATAATAATGTAGGTAATAAGTATAATTATTACAGTTCTAGCGATAATAACTGCATTATGTGGGTAATAATGCATGTTATATTGATAATATCGGGAGTAATAAGTATAATTATTATAGTTCTAGCGATAATAATAGTAAAATATGGGTAATAATGCATGTTATATTGATAATAATATAAGTAATAAGCATATTTATTATAGTTCTATCGATAATAACTGCATTATATGGGTAATAATGCATGTTATATTGATAATAATATAAGTAATAAGTATAATTATTACAGTTCTAGCGATAATAACTCCATTATATGGGTAATAATGCATGTTATATTGATAATAATATAAGTAATAAGTATAATTATTACAGTTCTAGCCATAATAACTGCATTATGTGGGTAATAATGCATGTTATATTGATAATATCGGGAGTAATATGTATAAATATTATAGTTCTAGCGATAATAATAGTAAAATATGGGTAATAATGCATGTTATATTGATAATAATATAATTAATAAGTATATTTATTATAGTTCTATCGATAATAACTGCATAATATGGGTAATAATGCACGTTATATTGCTAATAATATAAGTAATAAGTATAATTATTACAGTTCTAGCGATAATAACTGCATTATATGGGTAATAATGCATGTTATATTGATAAAGTTGGGAGTAATAAGTATAATTATTATAGTTCTAGCGATAATAATAGTAAAATATGGCTAATAGTGCATGTTATATTGAAAATATTAAAAGTAATAAGTATATTTATTATAGTTCTGGCGATAATAACTGCATAATATGGCTAATAATGCACGATATATTGCTAATAATATAAGTAATAAGTATAATTATTACAGTTCTAGCGATAATAACTGCATTATATGGGTAATAATGCATGTTATATTGATAATATTGGGAGTAATAAGTGTAATTATTATAGTTCTAGCGATGATAGTAGTAAAATATGGCTAATAATGCATGTTATATTGATAATAATATAAGTAATTAGTATAATTATTACAGTTCTAGCGACAATAACTGCATAATATGGGTAATAATGCATGTTATATTGATAATAATATAAGTAATAAGTATAATTATTACAGTTCTAGCGATAATAACTGCATTATATGGGTAATAATGCATGTTATATTGATAATAATATAAGTAATAAGTATAATTATTACAGTTCTAGCGATAATAACTCCATTATATGGGTAATAATGCATGTTATATTGATAAAGTTGGGAGTAATAAGTATAATTATTATAGTTCTAGCGATAATAATAGTAAAATATGGCTAATAGTGCATGTTATATTGATAATATTAAAAGTAATAAGTATATTTATTACGGTTCTATCGATAATAACTGCATAATATGGGTAATAATGCATGTTATATTGATGATAATAAAAGTAATACGTATATTTATTATAGTTCTAGCGATAATAACTGCATAATATGGGTAATAATGCATGTTATATTGATAATAATATAAGTAATAAGTATAGTTATTACAGTTCTAGCGATAATAACTGCATTATGTGGGTAATAATGCATGTTATATTGATAATATCGGGAGTAATAAGTATAATTATTATAGTTCTAGCGATAATAATAGTAAAATATGGGTAATAATGCATGTTATATTGATAATAATATAAGTAATAAGCATATTTATTATAGTTCTATCGATAATAACTGCATTATATGGGTAATAATGCATGTTATATTGATAATAATATAAGTAATAAGTATAATTATTACAGTTCTAGCGATAATAACTGCATTATATGGGTAATAATGCATGTTATATTGATAATATTGGGAGTAATAAGTATAATTATTATAGTTCTAGCGATAATAATTGTAAAATATGGCTAATAGTGCCTGTTATATTTATAATAATAAAAGTAATTAGTATATTTATTATACTTCTGTCGATAATAACTGCATTATATGGGTAATAATGCATGTTATATTGATAATAATATAAGTAATAAGTATAATTATTACAGTTCTAGCGATAATAACTCCATTATATGGGTAATAATGCATGTTATATTGATAATAATGTAGGTAATAAGTATAATTATTACAGTTCTAGCGATAATAACTGCATTATGTGGGTAATAATGCATGTTATATTGATAATATCGGGAGTAATAAGTATAATTATTATAGTTCTAGCGATAATAATAGTAAAATATGGGTAATAATGCATGTTATATTGATAATAATATAAGTAATAAGCATATTTATTATAGTTCTATCGATAATAACTGCATTATATGGGTAATAATGCATGTTATATTGATAATAATATAAGTAATAAGTATAATTATTACAGTTCTAGCGATAATAACTCCATTATATGGGTAATAATGCATGTTATATTGATAATAATATAAGTAATAAGTATAATTATTACAGTTCTAGCCATAATAACTGCATTATGTGGGTAATAATGCATGTTATATTGATAATATCGGGAGTAATATGTATAAATATTATAGTTCTAGCGATAATAATAGTAAAATATGGGTAATAATGCATGTTATATTGATAATAATATAATTAATAAGTATATTTATTATAGTTCTATCGATAATAACTGCATAATATGGGTAATAATGCACGTTATATTGCTAATAATATAAGTAATAAGTATAATTATTACAGTTCTAGCGATAATAACTGCATTATATGGGTAATAATGCATGTTATATTGATAAAGTTGGGAGTAATAAGTATAATTATTATAGTTCTAGCGATAATAATAGTAAAATATGGCTAATAGTGCATGTTATATTGAAAATATTAAAAGTAATAAGTATATTTATTATAGTTCTGGCGATAATAACTGCATAATATGGCTAATAATGCACGATATATTGCTAATAATATAAGTAATAAGTATAATTATTACAGTTCTAGCGATAATAACTGCATTATATGGGTAATAATGCATGTTATATTGATAATATTGGGAGTAATAAGTGTAATTATTATAGTTCTAGCGATGATAGTAGTAAAATATGGCTAATAATGCATGTTATATTGATAATAATATAAGTAATTAGTATAATTATTACAGTTCTAGCGACAATAACTGCATAATATGGGTAATAATGCATGTTATATTGATAATAATATAAGTAATAAGTATAATTATTACAGTTCTAGCGATAATAACTGCATTATATGGGTAATAATGCATGTTATATTGATAATAATATAAGTAATAAGTATAATTATTACAGTTCTAGCGATAATAACTCCATTATATGGGTAATAATGCATGTTATATTGATAAAGTTGGGAGTAATAAGTATAATTATTATAGTTCTAGCGATAATAATAGTAAAATATGGCTAATAGTGCATGTTATATTGATAATATTAAAAGTAATAAGTATATTTATTACGGTTCTATCGATAATAACTGCATAATATGGGTAATAATGCATGTTATATTGATGATAATAAAAGTAATACGTATATTTATTATAGTTCTAGCGATAATAACTGCATAATATGGGTAATAATGCATGTTATATTGATGATAATATAAGTAATAAGTATAATTATTACAGTTCTAGCGATAATAACTGCATTATATGGGTAATAATGCATGTTATATTGATATTATTGGGAGTAATAAGTATAATTATTACAGTTCTAGCGATAATAATAGTAAAATATGGCTAATAGTGCATGTTATATTGATAATAATAATAGTAATAAGTATATTTATTACAGTTCTATCGATAATAACTGCATAATGTGGGTAATAATGCATGTTATACTGATAATAATATAAGTAATAAGTATAATTATTACAGTTCTAGCGATAATAACTGCATTATATGGGTAATAATGCACGTTATATTGCTAATAATATAAGTAATAAGTATAATTATTACAGTTCTAGCGATAATAACTGCATTATATGGGTAATAATGCATGTTATATTGATAATATTAGGAGTAATAAGTATAATTATTATAGTTCTATCGATAATAACTGCATAATATGGGTAATAATGCATGTTATATTGATGATAATATAAGTAATAAGTATAATTATTATAGTTCTAGCGATAACAATAGTAAAATATGGCTAATAGTGCATGTTATATTTATAATAATAAAAGTAATTAGTATATTTATTATACTTCTGTCGATAATAACTGCATTATATGGGTAATAATGCATGTTATATTGATAATAATATAAGTAATAAGTATAATTATTACAGTTCTAGCGATAACAACTGCATTATGTGGGTAATAATGCATGTTATATTGGTGATAATGAAAGTAATAAGTATACTTATTATAGTTCTAGCGATTATAACTGCATAATATGGGTAGTAATGCATGTTATATTGAGAATAATATAAGTAATAAGTATAATTATTACAGTTCATACCGATAATAACTGCATTCTATGGGTAATAATGCATGTTATATTGATAATATTGGGAGTAATAAGTATAACTATTATAGTTCTAGCGATAATAATAGTAAAAAATGGCTAATAGTGCATGTTATATTGATAATAATAATAGTAATAAATATATTTATTACAGTTCTATCGATAATAACTGCATAATATGGGTAATAATGCATGTTATATTGATGATAATATAAGTAATACGTATATTTATTATAGTTCTAGCGATAATAACTTCATTATATGGGTAATAATGCATGTTATATTGATAATAATATAAGTAATAAGTATAATTATTACAGTTCTAGCCATAATAACTGCATTATGTGGGTAATAATGCATGTTATATTGATAATATCGGGAGTAATATGTATAAATATTATAGTTCTAGCGATAATAATAGTAAAATATGGGTAATAATGCATGTTATATTGATAATAATATAATTAATAAGTATATTTATTATAGTTCTATCGATAATAACTGCATAATATGGGTAATAATGCACGTTATATTGCTAATAATATAAGTAATAAGTATAATTATTACAGTTCTAGCGATAATAACTGCATTATATGGGTAATAATGCATGTTATATTGATAAAGTTGGGAGTAATAAGTATAATTATTATAGTTCTAGCGATAATAATAGTAAAATATGGCTAATAGTGCATGTTATATTGAAAATATTAAAAGTAATAAGTATATTTATTATAGTTCTGGCGATAATAACTGCATAATATGGCTAATAATGCACGATATATTGCTAATAATATAAGTAATAAGTATAATTATTACAGTTCTAGCGATAATAACTGCATTATATGGGTAATAATGCATGTTATATTGATAATATTGGGAGTAATAAGTGTAATTATTATAGTTCTAGCGATGATAGTAGTAAAATATGGCTAATAATGCATGTTATATTGATAATAATATAAGTAATTAGTATAATTATTACAGTTCTAGCGACAATAACTGCATAATATGGGTAATAATGCATGTTATATTGATAATAATATAAGTAATAAGTATAATTATTACAGTTCTAGCGATAATAACTGCATTATATGGGTAATAATGCATGTTATATTGATAATAATATAAGTAATAAGTATAATTATTACAGTTCTAGCGATAATAACTCCATTATATGGGTAATAATGCATGTTATATTGATAAAGTTGGGAGTAATAAGTATAATTATTATAGTTCTAGCGATAATAATAGTAAAATATGGCTAATAGTGCATGTTATATTGATAATATTAAAAGTAATAAGTATATTTATTACGGTTCTATCGATAATAACTGCATAATATGGGTAATAATGCATGTTATATTGATGATAATAAAAGTAATACGTATATTTATTATAGTTCTAGCGATAATAACTGCATAATATGGGTAATAATGCATGTTATATTGATGATAATATAAGTAATAAGTATAATTATTACAGTTCTAGCGATAATAACTGCATTATATGGGTAATAATGCATGTTATATTGATATTATTGGGAGTAATAAGTATAATTATTACAGTTCTAGCGATAATAATAGTAAAATATGGCTAATAGTGCATGTTATATTGATAATAATAATAGTAATAAGTATATTTATTACAGTTCTATCGATAATAACTGCATAATGTGGGTAATAATGCATGTTATACTGATAATAATATAAGTAATAAGTATAATTATTACAGTTCTAGCGATAATAACTGCATTATATGGGTAATAATGCACGTTATATTGCTAATAATATAAGTAATAAGTATAATTATTACAGTTCTAGCGATAATAACTGCATTATATGGGTAATAATGCATGTTATATTGATAATATTAGGAGTAATAAGTATAATTATTATAGTTCTATCGATAATAACTGCATAATATGGGTAATAATGCATGTTATATTGATGATAATATAAGTAATAAGTATAATTATTATAGTTCTAGCGATAACAATAGTAAAATATGGCTAATAGTGCATGTTATATTTATAATAATAAAAGTAATTAGTATATTTATTATACTTCTGTCGATAATAACTGCATTATATGGGTAATAATGCATGTTATATTGATAATAATATAAGTAATAAGTATAATTATTACAGTTCTAGCGATAACAACTGCATTATGTGGGTAATAATGCATGTTATATTGGTGATAATGAAAGTAATAAGTATACTTATTATAGTTCTAGCGATTATAACTGCATAATATGGGTAGTAATGCATGTTATATTTAGAATAATATAAGTAATAAGTATAATTATTACAGTTCATACCGATAATAACTGCATTCTATGGGTAATAATGCATGTTATATTGATAATATTGGGAGTAATAAGTATAACTATTATAGTTCTAGCGATAATAATAGTAAAAAATGGCTAATAGTGCATGTTATATTGATAATAATAATAGTAATAAATATATTTATTACAGTTCTATCGATAATAACTGCATAATATGGGTAATAATGCATGTTATATTGATGATAATATAAGTAATACGTATATTTATTATAGTTCTAGCGATAATAACTTCATTATATGGGTAATAATGCACGTTATATTGCTAATAATATAAGTAATAAGTATAATTATTACAGTTCTAGCGATAATAACTGCATTATATGGGTAATAATGCATGTTATATTGATAATATTGGGAGTAATGAGTATAATTATTATAGCTCTAGCGATAATAATAGTAAAATATGGGTAATAATGCATGTTAAATTGATAATAATATAAGTAATAAGTATATTTATTACAGTTCTATCGATAATAACTGCATAATATGGGTAATAATGCATGTTATATTGATGATAATATAAGTAATAAGTATAATTATTACAGTTCTAGCGATAATAACTGCATTATATGGGTAATAATGCATGTTATATTGCTAATAATATTAGTAATACGTAAAATTATTACAGTTCTAGCGATAATAACTGCATTATATGGGTAATAATGCATGTTATATTGATAATATTGGGAGTAATAAGTATAATTATTATAGTTCTAGCGATAATAGTAGTAAAATGTGGCTAATAGTGCATGTTATATTGATAATAATAATAGCAATAAGTATATTTATTACAGTTCTATCGATAATAACTGCATAATATGGGTAATAATGCATGTTATATTGATGATAATAAAAGTAATACGTATATTTATTATAGTTCTAGCGATAATAACTGCAGTATAAGGGTAATAATGCATGTTATATTGATAAAGTTGGGAGTAATAAGTATAATTATTATAGTTCTAGCGATAATAATAGTAAAATATGGCTAATAGTGCATGTTATATTGATAATATTAAAAGTAATAAGTATATTTATTACGGTTCTATCGATAATAACTGCATAATATGGGTAATAATGCATGTTATATTGATGATAATATAAGTAATAAGTATAATTATTACAGTTCTAGCGATAATAACTGCATTATATGGGTAATAATGCATGTTATATTGATATTATTGGGAGTAATAAGTATAATTATTACAGTTCTAGCGATAATAATATTAAAATATGGCTAATAGTGCATGTTATATTGATAATAATAATAGTAATAAGTATATTTATTACAGTTCTATCGATAATAACTGCATAATGTGGGTAATAATGCATGTTATACTGATAATAATATAAGTAATAAGTATAATTATTACAGTTCTAGCGATAATAACTGCATTATATTGGTAATAATGCACGTTATATTGCTAATAATATAAGTAATAAGTATAATTATTACAGTTCTAGCGATAATAACTGCATTATATGGGTAATAATGCATGTTATAGTGATAATATTAGGAGTAATAAGTATAATTATTATAGTTCTATCGATAATAACTGCATAATATGGGTAATAATGCATGTTATATTGATGATCATAAAAGTAGTAAGTATATTTATTACAGTTCTAGCGATAATATCTGCATTATATGCGTAATAATGCATGTTATATTGATAATATCGGGAGTAATAAGTATAATTATTATAGTTCTCGCGATAATAATAGTAAAATATGGCTAATAGTGCATGTTATATTTATAATAATAAAAGTAATTAGTATATTTATTATACTTCTGTCGATAATAACTGCATTATATGGGTAATAATGCATGTTATATTGATAATAATATAAGTAATAAGTATAATTATTACAGTTCTAGCGATAACAACTGCATTATGTGGGTAATAATGCATGTTATATTGATAATATTGGGAGTAATGAGTATAATTATTATAGTTCTAGCGATAATAATAGTAAAATATGGGTAATAATGCATGTTATATTGATAATATTAAAAGTAATAAGTATATTTATTATAGTTCTGGCGATAATAACTGCATAATATGGCTAATAATGCACGATATATTGCTAATAATATAAGTAATAAGTATATTTATTACAGTTCTATCGATAATAACTGCATAATATGGGTAATAATGCATGTTATATTGATGATAATATAAGTAATACGTATATTTATTATAGTTCTAGCGATAATAACTGCATAATATGGGTAATAATGCATGTTATATTGATAATAATATAAGTAATAAGTATATTTATTACAGTTCTATCGATAATAACTGCATAATATGGGTAATAATGCATGTTATATTGATGATAATATAAGTAATAAGTATAATTATTACAGTTCTAGCGATAATAACTGCATTATATGGGTAATAATGCATGTTATATTGCTAATAATATTAGTAATAAGTAAAATTATTACAGTTCTAGCGATAATAACTGCATTATATGGGTAATAATGCATGTTATATTGATAATATTGGGAGTAATAAGTATAATTATTATAGTTCTGGCGATAATAATAGTAAAATATGGCTAATAGTGCACGTTATATTGATAATAATAAAAGTAATAAGTATATTTATTATAGTTCTATCGATAATAACTGCATAATATGGGTAATAATGCATGTTATATTGATGATAATGAAAGTAGTAAGTATATTTATTATATTTCTAGCGATTATAACTGCATAATATGGGTAATAATGCATGTTATATTGATAATATTGGGAGTAATAAGTATAATTATTATAGTTCTAGCGATAATAGTAGTAAAATGTGGCTAATAGTGCATGTTATATTGATAATAATAATAGTAATAAGTATATTTATTACAGTTCTATCGATAATAACTGCATAATATGGGTAATAATGCATGTTATATTGATGATAATAAAAGTAATACGTATATTTATTATAGTTCTAGCGATAATAACTGCATAATATGGGTAATAATGCATGTTATATTGATAATAATACAAGTAATAAGTATAATTATTACAGTTCTAGCGATAATAACTGCATTATATGGGTAATAATGCATGTTATATTGATACTATTGGGAGTAATAAGTATAATTATTATAGTTCTAGCGATAATAATAGTAAAATATGGCTAATAGTGCATGTTATATTGATAATAATAATAGTAATAAGTATATTTATTACAGTTCTATCCATAATAACTGCATAATATGGGTAATAATGCATGTTATACTGATAATAATATAAGTAATAAGTATAATTATTACAGTTCTAGCGATAATAACTGCATTATATGGGTAATAATGCACGTTATATTGCTAATAATATAAGTAATAAGTATAATTATTACAGTTCTAGCGATAATAACTGCATTATATGGGTAATAATGCATGTTATATTGATAATATTAGGAGTAATAAGTATAATTATTATAGTTCTATCGATAATAACTGCATAATATGGGTAATAATGCATGTTATATTGATGATCATAAAAGTAGTAAGTATATTTATTACAGTTCTAGCGATAATATCTCCATTATATGCGTAATAATGCATGTTATATTGATAATATCGGGAGTAATAAGTATAATTATTATAGTTCTCGCGATAATAATAGTAAAATATGGCTAATAGTGCATGTTATATTGATAATAATAAAAGTAATAAGTATATTTATTATAGTTCTATCGGTAATAACTGCATAATATGGGTAATAATGCATGTTATATTGATAATATTGGGAGTAATGAGTATAATTATTATAGTTCTAGCGATAATAATAGTAAAATATGGGTAATAATGCATGTTATATTGATAATAATATAAGTAATAAGTATATTTATTACAGTTCTATCGATAATAACTGCATAATATGGGTAATAATGCATGTTATATTGATGATAATATAAGTAATAAGTATAATTATTACAGTTCTAGCGATAATAACTGCATTATATGGGTAATAATGCATGTTATATTGCTAATAATATTAGTAATAAGTAAAATTATTACAGTTCTAGCGATAATAACTGCATTATATGGGTACTAATGCATGTTGTATTGATAATATTGGGAGTAATAAGTATAATTATTATAGTTCTGGCGATAATAATAGTAAAATATGGCTAATAGTGCACGTTATATTGATAATAATAAAAGTAATAAGAATATTTATTACAGTTCTATCGATAATAACTGCATAATATGGGTAATAATGCATGTTATATTGATGATAATAAAAGTAATACGTATATTTATTATAGTTCTAGCGATAATAACTGCATAATATGGGTAATAATGCATGTTATATTGATAATAATATAAGTAATAAGTATAATTATTACAGTTCTAGCGATAATAACTGCATTATATGGGTAATAATGCATGTTATATTGATATTATTGGGAGTAATAAGTATAATTATTACAGTTCTAGCGATAATAATATTAAAATATGGCTAATAGTGCATGTTATATTGATAATAATAATAGTAATAAGTATATTTATTACAGTTCTATCGATAATAACTGCATAATGTGGGTAATAATGCATGTTATACTGATAATAATATAAGTAATAAGTATAATTATTACAGTTCTAGCGATAATAACTGCATTATATTGGTAATAATGCACGTTATATTGCTAATAATATAAGTAATAAGTATAATTATTACAGTTCTAGCGATAATAACTGCATTATATGGGTAATAATGCATGTTATAGTGATAATATTAGGAGTAATAAGTATAATTATTATAGTTCTATCGATAATAACTGCATAATATGGGTAATAATGCATGTTATATTGATGATCATAAAAGTAGTAAGTATATTTATTACAGTTCTAGCGATAATATCTGCATTATATGCGTAATAATGCATGTTATATTGATAATATCGGGAGTAATAAGTATAATTATTATAGTTCTCGCGATAATAATAGTAAAATATGGCTAATAGTGCATGTTATATTTATAATAATAAAAGTAATTAGTATATTTATTATACTTCTGTCGATAATAACTGCATTATATGGGTAATAATGCATGTTATATTGATAATAATATAAGTAATAAGTATAATTATTACAGTTCTAGCGATAACAACTGCATTATGTGGGTAATAATGCATGTTATATTGATAATATTGGGAGTAATGAGTATAATTATTATAGTTCTAGCGATAATAATAGTAAAATATGGGTAATAATGCATGTTATATTGATAATATTAAAAGTAATAAGTATATTTATTATAGTTCTGGCGATAATAACTGCATAATATGGCTAATAATGCACGATATATTGCTAATAATATAAGTAATAAGTATATTTATTACAGTTCTATCGATAATAACTGCATAATATGGGTAATAATGCATGTTATATTGATGATAATATAAGTAATACGTATATTTATTATAGTTCTAGCGATAATAACTGCATAATATGGGTAATAATGCATGTTATATTGATAATAATATAAGTAATAAGTATATTTATTACAGTTCTATCGATAATAACTGCATAATATGGGTAATAATGCATGTTATATTGATGATAATATAAGTAATAAGTATAATTATTACAGTTCTAGCGATAATAACTGCATTATATGGGTAATAATGCATGTTATATTGCTAATAATATTAGTAATAAGTAAAATTATTACAGTTCTAGCGATAACAACTGCATTATGTGGGTAATAATGCATGTTATATTGATAATATTGGGAGTAATGAGTATAATTATTATAGTTCTAGCGATAATAATAGTAAAATATGGGTAATAATGCATGTTATATTGATAATATTAAAAGTAATAAGTATATTTATTATAGTTCTGGCGATAATAACTGCATAATATGGCTAATAATGCACGATATATTGCTAATAATATAAGTAATAAGTATATTTATTACAGTTCTATCGATAATAACTGCATAATATGGGTAATAATGCATGTTATATTGATGATAATATAAGTAATACGTATATTTATTATAGTTCTAGCGATAATAACTGCATAATATGGGTAATAATGCATGTTATATTGATAATAATATAAGTAATAAGTATATTTATTACAGTTCTATCGATAATAACTGCATAATATGGGTAATAATGCATGTTATATTGATGATAATATAAGTAATAAGTATAATTATTACAGTTCTAGCGATAATAACTGCATTATATGGGTAATAATGCATGTTATATTGCTAATAATATTAGTAATAAGTAAAACTATTACAGTTCTAGCGATAATAACTGCATTATATGGGTAATAATGCATGTTATATTGATAATATTGGGAGTAATAAGTATAATTATTATAGTTCTGGCGATAATAATAGTAAAATATGGCTAATAGTGCACGTTATATTGATAATAATAAAAGTAATAAGTATATTTATTATAGTTCTATCGATAATAACTGCATAATATGGGTAATAATGCATGTTATATTGATGATAATGAAAGTAGTAAGTATATTTATTATATTTCTAGCGATTATAACTGCATAATATGGGTAATAATGCATGTTATATTGATAATATTGGGAGTAATAAGTATAATTATTATAGTTCTAGCGATAATAGTAGTAAAATGTGGCTAATAGTGCATGTTATATTGATAATAATAATAGTAATAAGTATATTTATTACAGTTCTATCGATAATAACTGCATAATATGGGTAATAATGCATGTTATATTGATGATAATAAAAGTAATACGTATATTTATTATAGTTCTAGCGATAATAACTGCATAATATGGGTAATAATGCATGTTATATTGATAATAATACAAGTAATAAGTATAATTATTACAGTTCTAGCGATAATAACTGCATTATATGGGTAATAATGCATGTTATATTGATACTATTGGGAGTAATAAGTATAATTATTATAGTTCTAGCGATAATAATAGTAAAATATGGCTAATAGTGCATGTTATATTGATAATAATAATAGTAATAAGTATATTTATTACAGTTCTATCCATAATAACTGCATAATATGGGTAATAATGCATGTTATACTGATAATAATATAAGTAATAAGTATAATTATTACAGTTCTAGCGATAATAACTGCATTATATGGGTAATAATGCACGTTATATTGCTAATAATATAAGTAATAAGTATAATTATTACAGTTCTAGCGATAATAACTGCATTATATGGGTAATAATGCATGTTATATTGATAATATTAGGAGTAATAAGTATAATTATTATAGTTCTATCGATAATAACTGCATAATATGGGTAATAATGCATGTTATATTGATGATCATAAAAGTAGTAAGTATATTTATTACAGTTCTAGCGATAATATCTCCATTATATGCGTAATAATGCATGTTATATTGATAATATCGGGAGTAATAAGTATAATTATTATAGTTCTCGCGATAATAATAGTAAAATATGGCTAATAGTGCATGTTATATTTATAATAATAAAAGTAATTAGTATATTTATTATACTTCTGTCGATAATAACTGCATTATATGGGTAATAATGCATGTTATATTCATAATAATATAAGTAATAAGTATAATTATTACAGTTCTAGCGATAACAACTGCATTATGTGGGTAATAATGCATGTTATATTGGTGATAATGAAAGTAGTAAGTATATTTATTACAGTTCTATCGATAATAACTGCATAATATGGGTAATAATGCATGTTATATTGATGATAATATAAGTAATAAGTATAATTATTACAGTTCTAGCGATAATAACTGCATTATATGGGTAATAATGCATGTTATATTGATAATATTGGGAGTAATGAGTATAATTATTATAGTTCTAGCGATAATAATAGTAAAATATGGGTAATAATGCATGTTATATTGATAATAATATAAGTAATAAGTATATTTATTACAGTTCTATCGATAATAACTGCATAATATGGGTCTTAATGCATGTTATATTGATGATAATATAAGTAATACGTATATTTATTATAGTTCTAGCGATAATAACTGCATAATATGGGTAATAATGCATGTTATATTGATAATAATATAAGTAATAAGTATAATTATTACAGTTCTAGCGATAATAACTTCATTATATGGGTAATAATGCACGTTCCATTGCTAATAATATAAGTAATAAGTATAATTATTACAGTTCTAGCGATAATAACTGCATTATATGGGTAATAATGCATGTTATATTGATAATATTGGGAGTAATGAGTATAATTATTATAGTTCTAGCGATAATAATAGTAAAATATGGGTAATAATGCATGTTATATTGATAATAATATAAGTAATAAGTATATTTATTACAGTTCTATCGATAATAACTGCATAATATGGGTAATAATGCATGTTATATTGATGATAATATAAGTAATAAGTATAATTATTACAGTTCTAGCGATAATAACTGCATTATATGGGTAATAATGCATGTTATATTGCTAATAATATTAGTAATAAGTAAAATTATTACAGTTCTAGCGATAATAACTGCATTATATGGGTAATAATGCATGTTATATTGATAATATTGGGAGTAATAAGTATAATTATTATAGTTCTGGCGATAATAATAGTAAAATATGGCTAATAGTGCACGTTATATTGATAATAATAAAAGTAATAAGTATATTTATTATAGTTCTATCGGTAATAACTGCATAATATGGGTAATAATGCATGTTATATTGATAATATTGGGAGTAATGAGTATAATTATTATAGTTCTAGCGATAATAATAGTAAAATATGGGTAATAATGCATGTTATATTGATAATAATATAAGTAATAAGTATATTTATTACAGTTCTATCGATAATAACTGCATAATATGGGTAATAATGCATGTTATATTGATGATAATATAAGTAATAAGTATAATTATTACAGTTCTAGCGATAATAACTGCATTATATGGGTAATAATGCATGTTATATTGCTAATAATATTAGTAATAAGTAAAATTATTACAGTTCTAGCGATAATAACTGCATTATATGGGTACTAATGCATGTTGTATTGATAATATTGGGAGTAATGAGTATAATTATTATAGTTCTAGCGATAATAATAGTAAAATATGGGTAATAATGCATGTTATATTGATAATAATATAAGTAATAAGTATATTTATTACAGTTCTATCGATAATAACTGCATAATATGGGTAATAATGCATGTTATATTGATGATAATATAAGTAATAAGTATAATTATTACAGTTCTAGCGATAATAACTGCATTATATGGGTAATAATGCATGTTATATTGCTAATAATATTAGTAATAAGTAAAATTATTACAGTTCTAGCGATAATAACTGCATTATATGGGTAATAATGCATGTTATATTGATAATATTGGGAGTAATAAGTATAATTATTATAGTTCTGGCGATAATAATAGTAAAATATGGCTAATAGTGCACGTTATATTGATAATAATAAAAGTAATAAGTATATTTATTATAGTTCTATCGGTAATAACTGCATAATATGGGTAATAATGCATGTTATATTGATAATATTGGGAGTAATGAGTATAATTATTATAGTTCTAGCGATAATAATAGTAAAATATGGGTAATAATGCATGTTATATTGATAATAATATAAGTAATAAGTATATTTATTACAGTTCTATCGATAATAACTGCATAATATGGGTAATAATGCATGTTATATTGATGATAATATAAGTAATAAGTATAATTATTACAGTTCTAGCGATAATAACTGCATTATATGGGTAATAATGCATGTTATATTGCTAATAATATTAGTAATAAGTAAAATTATTACAGTTCTAGCGATAATAACTGCATTATATGGGTACTAATGCATGTTGTATTGATAATATTGGGAGTAATAAGTATAATTATTATAGTTCTGGCGATAATAATAGTAAAATATGGCTAATAGTGCACGTTATATTGATAATAATAAAAGTAATAAGAATATTTATTACAGTTCTATCGATAATAACTGCATAATATGGGTAATAATGCATGTTATATTGATGATAATAAAAGTAATACGTATATTTATTATAGTTCTAGCGATAATAACTGCATAATATGGGTAATAATGCATGTTATATTGATAATAATATAAGTAATAAGTATAATTATTACAGTTCTAGCGATAATAACTGCATTATATGGGTAATAATGCATGTTATATTGATATTATTGGGAGTAATAAGTATAATTATTATAGTTCTAGCGATAATAATAGTAAAATATGGCTAATAGTGCATGTTATATTGATAATAATAATAGTAATAAGTATATTTATTACAGTTCTATCGATAATAACTGCATAATATGGGTAATAATGCATGTTATACTGATAATAATATAAGTAATAAGTATAATTATTACAGTTCTAGCGATAATAACTGCATTATATGGGTAATAATGCACGTTATATTGCTAATAATATTAGTAATAAGTAAAATTATTACAGTTCTAGCGATAATAACTGCATTATATGGGTAATAATGCATGTTATATTGATAATATTAGGAGTAATAAGTATAATTATTATAGTTCTATCGATAATAACTGCATAATATGGGTAATAATGCATGTTATATTGATGATAATGAAAGTAGTAAGTACAGGGTGTCCCACAATTAGTGTAAGACCCGAAAAGGGGTGGTAGGTGGGGCGATTCTGAACAACTTTTTCCTTTGCCAAAATATTGGTTGAGGCTCCATTTTCGAGTTATTAGCAAAAAACACTGACCAATGAGAGCGCGCATAGACCAGGCGCGCGACAGTGTGAGCGAAAGCTTCGAATATGACAGCCGATTGTCTTCGTGAACAAACGTATCAATACCGTCGGTATAACGTCGGTATAACGTCGGTATAACGTCGGTATAACAGGCAGCTATTAGGTGAAAGTTAAATCGAATAATGGAAAGAAGTTAAGAATAATATTAAGTTCTTTGTAATTCGTGAATGGGAGATAAACCAATTAGTGGTTGTTTACCCAGACCAAGTATATTGTATTTATTTTACGCCTTCGAAAACGAAGAAGAATAAATTCACGAAAATTCATTCTGTCGATTATTCTAATGAAGCAAATGAATAAATTCACGTTTCAAAATGAATGAGTACCTTGTCTTTGAAATGAAATAGAAGTGGAATAGAGTATTGAAAGTACCTCATTGAAGTGAAATAAATCAATTGCTGCGTACGTTTAATTTTAAAAATACAGAAACAACTTAAATAAAACTTACCTATTGATTCATGAAGATACTGGCTTCGATAAAAAATATTTGTGTCACTGGGTAGATCCATCGATCAGAACATCAACAGCTGATGTCCTGGCAGGGTCAATGAACTCTCAATTTATTTCACTGTCTCTTTCTAATAATTGCACAACATAAGCACGACCGGTAAACGGACCGAATGAAAATGCGTGAACGATTATTCATAGATATGTATGTTTAACGATACGCTATATTCTCATTATAAGGTATCCGAATTCAGGAATCGAAATTATATTGTATTTTTTTAGAAGCCATTGTTAGACTGGCCACGGATCGCGGTTTCGTTCTCGATCGCGAGACATACGTCGCGAACGGTTGCCATGCAAAGATGTTCTGTTGAACGACTGCGGCGTCGATCGACGGTCATCGTTTATTGTCGAAAGATACGTGTTAAAATAAAATCTATCGTTGTTGTTAATCTAAAATTGTGTTTTCTTGCTTTCAAGGTAGTATAGTTTAAGTTATTTATGAATATTCGTTCACGTGTTTACATTCGTCCTATTTACGTGCCGGACTTACAATGAAAATTAGTGAAAAATAACAAAGAAAAATGATAATGACAACTAATAATGAAAGATGACAGTGATAAGTGACAGTGAAGTTTCTTGAAAGTTGTTTGAGAGATTCTGTTATTTATACTGACAATAAGGATCGGTGGATCAACCCAGTTCCAGAGATGCATTTTCATCGTGATTATTTACGGTTCAATCGGTGAGTTGTATTGAAATTTGTTAATTATTCAAATTTAAATTTTTATTTGTTGAATGGAAAGGTTATTTAATTTTTTACAAGTGAGAATTTGTTCTTTTTCATCATCACAATATCTAACGAAAATAATTTTCCATATTTGATCTATCATTTCTTTGCGATAACGAATAAACGTATTCGATTTATTCTCATTACGTGAATAAGGACTAATTTTGTTATTTCTTATTCACGAATGAATGATAATTCAGCAATAATCCAGATTATTTTATTCATTATTCGATGTAACTTTTACCTAATAGCTTCCTGTTATACCGACAATATACCGACGTTATACCGACGTTTTACCGACGGTATCGATACATTTCTTCACGACGACGATCGGCCTCATATTCGAAGCTTTCGCTCACACTGTCGCGCACCTAGTCTATGCGCGCTCTCATTGGTCAGTGTTTTTTGCTAATAACTCGAAAATGGAGCCTCAACCAATATTTTGGCAAAGGAAAAAGTTGTTCAGAATCGCCCCACCTACCACCCCTTTTCGGGTCTTACACTAATTGTGGGACACCCTGTATATTTATTATAGTTCTAGCGATTATAACTGCATAATATGGGTAATAATGCATGTTATATTGAGAATAATGTAAGTAATAAGTATAATTATTACAGTTCTGTCGATAATAACTGCATAATATGGGTAATAATGCATGTTATATTGATGATAATGAAAGTAGTAAGTATATTTATTATAGTTCTAGCGATTATAACTGCATAATATGGGTAATAATGCATGTTATATTGAGAATAATATAAGTAATAAGTATAATTATTACAGTTCTAGCGATAATAACTGCATTATATGGGTAATAATGCATGTTATATTGATAATAATATAAGTAATAAGTATAATTATTACAGTTCTAGCGATAATAACTGCATTATATGGGTAATAATGCATGTTATATTGATAATATTAGGAGTAATAAGTATAATTATTATAGTTCTATCGATAATAACTGCATAATATGGGTAATAATGCACGTTATATTGATGATAATATAAGTAATAAGTATAATTATTATAGTTCTAGCGATAACAATAGCAAAATATGGCTAATAGTGCATGTTATATTGATAATAATAAAAGTAATAAGTATATTTATTATAGTTCTATCGATAATAACTGCATAATATGGGTAATAATGCATGTCATATTGATGATCATAAAAGTAGTAAGTATATTTATTACAGTTCTAGCGATAATAACTGCATTATATGCGTAATAATGCATGTTATATTGATAATATCGGGAGTAATAAGTATAATTATTATAGTTCTAGCGATAATAATAGTAAAATATGGCTAATAGTGCATGTTATATTGATAATAATAATAGTAATAAGTATATTTATTACAGTTCTATCGATAATAACTGCATAATATGGGTAATAATGCATGTTATATTGATAATAATATAAGTAGTAAGTATAATTATTACAGTTCTAGCGATAATAACTCCATTATATGGGTAATAATGCATGTTATATTGTTAATAATATAAGTAATAAGTATAATTATTACAGTTCTAGCGATAATAACTGCATTATATGGGTAATAATGCATGTTATATTGATAATATTGGGAGTAATAAGTATAATTATTATAGTTCTAGCGATAATAATAGTAAAATATGGCTAATAGTGCATGTTATATTGATAATAATAATAGTAATAAGTATACTTATTACAGTTCTATCGATAATAACTGCATAATATGGGTAATAATGCATGTTATATTGATGATAATAAAAGTAATACGTATATTTATTATAGTTCTAGCGATAATAATAGTAAAATATGGCTAATAGTGCATGTTATAATGATAATAATTATAGTAATAAGTATATTTATTACAGTTCTATCGATAATAACTGAATAATATGGGTAATAATGCATGTTATATTGATGATAATAAAAGTAATACGTATATTTATTATAGTTCTAGCGATAATAACAGCATAATATGGGTAATAATGCATGTTATATTGATAATAATATAAGTAATAAGTATAATTATTACAGTTCTAGCGATAATAACTGCATTATATGGGTAATAATGCATGTTATATTGATAATATTGGGAGTAATAAGTATAATTATTATAGTTCTAGCGATAATAATAGTAAAATATGGCTAATAGTGCATGTTATATTGATAATAATAATAGTAATAAGTATATTTATTACAGTTCTATCGATAATAACTGCATAATATGGGTAATAATGCATGTTATATTGATGATAATAAAAGTAATACGTATATTTATTATAGTTCTAGCGATAATAACTGCATAATATGGGTAATAATGCATGTTATATTGATAATAATATAAGTAATAAGTATAATTATTACAGTTCTAGCGATAATAACTGCATTATATGGGTAATAATGCATGTTATATTGATAATATTGGGAGTAATAAGTATAATTATTATAGTTCTAGCGATAATAATAGTAAAATATGGCTAATAGTGCATGTTATATTGATAATAATAATAGTAATAAGTATATTTATTACAGTTCTATCGATAATAACTGCATAATATGGGTAATAATGCATGTTATATTCATGATAATAAAAGTAATACGTACATTTATTATAGATCTAGCGATAATAACTGCATAATATGGGTAATAATGCATGTTATATTGATAATAATATAAGCAATAAGTATAATTATTACAGTTCTAGCGATAATAACTGCATAATATGGGTAATAATGCATGTTATATTGATAATAATATAAGTAATAAGTATAATTATTACAGTTCTAGCGATAATAACTGCATTATATGGGTAATAATGCATGTTATATTGATAATATTGGGAGTAATAAGTATAATTATTATAGTTCTAGCGATAATAATAGTAAAATATGGCTAATAGTGCATGTTATATTGATAATAATAATAGTAATAAGTATATTTATTACAGTTCTATCGATAATAACTGCATAATATGGGTAATAATGCATGTTATATTGATGATAATAAAAGTAATACGTATATTTATTATAGTTCTAGCGATAATAACTGCATAATATGGGTAATAATGCACGTTATATTGCTAATCATATAAGTAATAAGTATAATTATTACAGTTCTAGCGATAATAACTGCATAATATGGGTAATAATGCATGTTATATTGATGATAATAAAAGTAATACGTATATTTATTATAGTTCTAGCGATAATAACTGCATAATATGGGTAATAATGCATGTTATATTGATAATAATATAAGTAATAAGTATAATTATTACAGTTCTAGCGATAATAACTCCATTATATGGGTAATAATGCATGTTATATTGATAATAATGTAAGTAATAAGTATAATTATTACAGTTCTAGCGATAATAACTGCATTATGTGGGTAATAATGCATGTTATATTGATAATATCGGGAGTAATAAGTGTAATTATTATAGTTCTAGCGATGATAGTAATAAAATATGGCTAATAATGCATGTTATATTGATAATAATATAAGTAATAAGTATAATTATTACAGTTCTAGCGATAATAACTGCATTATATGGGTAATAATGCATGTTATATTGATAATATTAGGAGTAATAAGTATAATTATTATAGTTCTATCGATAATAACTGCATAATATGGGTAATAATGCATGTTATATTGATGATAATATAAGTAATAAGTATAATTATTATAGTTCTAGCGATAACAATAGCAAAATATGGCTAATAGTGCATGTTATATTGATAATAATAAAAGTAATAAGTATATTTATTATAGTTCTATCGATAATAACTGCATAATATGGGTAATAATGCATGTCATATTGATGATCATAAAAGTAGTAAGTATATTTATTACAGTTCTAGCGATAATAACTGCATTATATGCGTAATAATGCATGTTATATTGATAATATCGGGAGTAATAAGTATAATTATTATAGTTCTAGCGATAATAATAGTAAAATATGGCTAATAGTGCATGTTATATTGATAATAATAATAGTAATAAGTATATTTATTACAGTTCTATCGATAATAACTGCATAATATGGGTAATAATGCATGTTATATTGATAATAATATAAGTAGTAAGTATAATTATTACAGTTCTAGCGATAATAACTCCATTATATGGGTAATAATGCATGTTATATTGTTAATAATATAAGTAATAAGTATAATTATTACAGTTCTAGCGATAATAACTGCATTATATGGGTAATAATGCATGTTATATTGATAATATTGGGAGTAATAAGTATAATTATTATAGTTCTAGCGATAATAATAGTAAAATATGGCTAATAGTGCATGTTATATTGATAATAATAATAGTAATAAGTATATTTATTACAGTTCTATCGATAATAACTGCATAATATGGGTAATAATGCATGTTATATTGATGATAATAAAAGTAATACGTATATTTATTATAGTTCTAGCGATAATAACTGCATAATATGGGTAATAATGCATGTTATATTGATAATAATATAAGTAATAAGTATAATTATTACAGTTCTAGCGATAATAACTGCATTATATGGGTAATAATGCATGTTATATTGATAATATTGGGAGTAATAAGTATAATTATTATAGTTCTAGCGATAATAATAGTAAAATATGGCTAATAGTGCATGTTATATTGATAATAATAATAGTAATAAGTATATTTATTACAGTTCTATCGATAATAACTGCATAATATGGGTAATAATGCATGTTATATTGATGATAATAAAAGTAATACGTACATTTATTATAGATCTAGCGATAATAACTGCATAATATGGGTAATAATGCATGTTATATTGATAATAATATAAGCAATAAGTATAATTATTACAGTTCTAGCGATAATAACTGCATAATATGGGTAATAATGCATGTTATATTGATAATAATATAAGTAATAAGTATAATTATTACAGTTCTAGCGATAATAACTGCATTATATGGGTAATAATGCATGTTATATTGATAATATTGGGAGTAATAAGTATAATTATTATAGTTCTAGCGATAATAATAGTAAAATATGGCTAATAGTGCATGTTATATTGATAATAATAATAGTAATAAGTATATTTATTACAGTTCTATCGATAATAACTGCATAATATGGGTAATAATGCATGTTATATTGATGATAATAAAAGTAATACGTATATTTATTATAGTTCTAGCGATAATAACTGCATAATATGGGTAATAATGCACGTTATATTGCTAATCATATAAGTAATAAGTGTAATTATTACAGTTCTAGCGATAATAACTGCATAATATGGGTAATAATGCATGTTATATTGATGATAATAAAAGTAATACGTATATTTATTATAGTTCTAGCGATAATAACTGCATAATATGGGTAATAATGCATGTTATATTGATAATAATATAAGTAATAAGTATAATTATTACAGTTCTTGCGATAATAACTGCATTATATGGGTAATAATGCACGTTATATTGCTAATAATATAAGTAATAAGTATAATTATTACAGTTCTAGCGATAATAACTGCATTATATGCGTAATAATGCATGTTATATTGATAATATCGGGAGTAATATGTATAATTATTACAGTTCTAGCGATAATAACTGCATTATATGGGTAATAATGCATGTTATATTGATAATATTGGGAGTAATAAGTATAATTATTATAGTTCTAGCGATAATAATAGTAAAATATGGCTAATAGTGCCTGTTATATTTATAATAATAAAAGTAATTAGTAAATTTATTATACTTCTGTCGATAATAACTGCATTATATGGGTAATAATGCATGTTATATTGATAATAATATAAGTAATAAGTATAATTATTACAGTTCTAGCGATAATAACTCCATTATATGGGTAATAATGCATGTTATATTGATAATAATGTAAGTAATAAGTATAATTATTACAGTTCTAGCGATAATAACTGCATTATGTGGGTAATAATGCATGTTATATTGATAATATCGGGAGTAATAAGTGTAATTATTATAGTTCTAGCGATGATAGTAATAAAATATGGCTAATAATGCATGTTATATTGATAATAATATAAGTAATAAGTATAATTATTACAGTTCTAGCGATAATAACTGCATTATATGGGTAATAATGCATGTTATATTGATAATATTAGGAGTAATAAGTATAATTATTATAGTTCTATCGATAATAACTGCATAATATGGGTAATAATGCATGTTATATTGATGATAATATAAGTAATAAGTATAATTATTATAGTTCTAGCGATAACAATAGCAAAATATGGCTAATAGTGCATGTTATATTGATAATAATAAAAGTAATAAGTATATTTATTATAGTTCTATCGATAATAACTGCATAATATGGGTAATAATGCATGTCATATTGATGATCATAAAAGTAGTAAGTATATTTATTACAGTTCTAGCGATAATAACTGCATTATATGCGTAATAATGCATGTTATATAGATAATATCGGGAGTAATAAGTATAATTATTATAGTTCTAGCGATAATAATAGTATAATATGGCTAATAGTGCATGTTATATTGATAATAATAATAGTAATAAGTATATTTATTACAGTTCTATCGATAATAACTGCATAATATGGGTAATAATGCATGTTATATTGATAATAATATAAGTAGTAAGTATAATTATTACAGTTCTAGCGATAATAACTCCATTATATGGGTAATAATGCATGTTATATTGTTAATAATATAAGTAATAAGTATAATTATTACAGTTCTAGCGATAATAACTGCATTATATGGGTAATAATGCATGTTATATTGATAATATTGGGAGTAATAAGTATAATTATTATAGTTCTAGCGATAATAATAGTAAAATATGGCTAATAGTGCATGTTATATTGATAATAATAATAGTAATAAGTATATTTATTACAGTTCTATCGATAATAACTGCATAATATGGGTAATAATGCATGTTATATTGATGATAATAAAAGTAATACGTATATTTATTATAGTTCTAGCGATAATAACTGCATAATATGGGTAATAATGCATGTTATATTGATAATAATATAAGTAATAAGTATAATTATTACAGTTCTAGCGATAATAACTGCATTATATGGGTAATAATGCATGTTATATTGATAATATTGGGAGTAATAAGTATAATTATTATAGTTCTAGCGATAATAATAGTAAAATATGGCTAATAGTGCATGTTATATTGATAATAATAATAGTAATAAGTATATTTATTACAGTTCTATCGATAATAACTGCATAATATGGGTAATAATGCATGTTATATTGATGATAATAAAAGTAATACGTACATTTATTATAGATCTAGCGATAATAACTGCATAATATGGGTAATAATGCATGTTATATTGATAATAATATAAGCAATAAGTATAATTATTACAGTTCTAGCGATAATAACTGCATAATATGGGTAATAATGCATGTTATATTGATAATAATATAAGTAATAAGTATAATTATTACAGTTCTAGCGATAATAACTGCATTATATGGGTAATAATGCATGTTATATTGATAATATTGGGAGTAATAAGTATAATTATTATAGTTCTAGCGATAATAATAGTAAAATATGGCTAATAGTGCATGTTATATTGATAATAATAATAGTAATAAGTATATTTATTACAGTTCTATCGATAATAACTGCATAATATGGGTAATAATGCATGTTATATTGATGATAATAAAAGTAATACGTATATTTATTATAGTTCTAGCGATAATAACTGCATAATATGGGTAATAATGCACGTTATATTGCTAATCATATAAGTAATAAGTATAATTATTACAGTTCTAGCGATAATAACTGCATAATATGGGTAATAATGCATGTTATATTGATGATAATAAAAGTAATACGTATATTTATTATAGTTCTAGCGATAATAACTGCATAATATGGGTAATAATGCATGTTATATTGATAATAATATAAGTAATAAGTATAATTATTACAGTTCTTGCGATAATAACTGCATTATATGGGTAATAATGCACGTTATATTGCTAATAATATAAGTAATAAGTATAATTATTACAGTTCTAGCGATAATAACTGCATTATATGCGTAATAATGCATGTTATATTGATAATATCGGGAGTAATATGTATAATTATTACAGTTCTAGCGATAATAACTGCATTATATGGGTAATAATGCATGTTATATTGATAATATTGGGAGTAATAAGTATAATTATTATAGTTCTAGCGATAATAATAGTAAAATATGGCTAATAGTGCCTGTTATATTTATAATAATAAAAGTAATTAGTAAATTTATTATACTTCTGTCGATAATAACTGCATTATATGGGTAATAATGCATGTTATATTGATAATAATATAAGTAATAAGTATAATTATTACAGTTCTAGCGATAATAACTCCATTATATGGGTAATAATGCATGTTATATTGATAATAATGTAAGTAATAAGTATAATTATTACAGTTCTAGCGATAATAACTGCATTATGTGGGTAATAATGCATGTTATATTGATAATATCGGGAGTAATAAGTGTAATTATTATAGTTCTAGCGATGATAGTAGTAAAATATGGCTAATAATGCATGTTATATTGATAATAATATAAGTAATTAGTATAATTATTACAGTTCTAGCGACAATAACTGCATAATATGGGTAATAATGCATGTTATATTGATAATAATATAAGTAATAAGTATAATTATTACAGTTCTAGCGATAATAACTGCATTATATGGGTAATAATGCATGTTATATTGATGATAATAAAAGTAGTAAGTATATTTATTATAGTTCTAGCGATAATAACTGCATAATATGGGTAATAATGCATGTTGTATTGATAATATCGGGAGTAATAAGTATAATTATTATAGTTCTAGCGATAATAATAGTAAAATATGGGTAATAATGCATGTTATATTGATAATAATATAAGTAATAAGTATAATTATTACAGTTCTAGCGATAATAACTGCATTATATGGGTAATAATGCATGTTATATTGATAATATTGGGAGTAATAAGTATAATTATTATAGTTCTAGCGATAATAATAGTAAAATATGGCTAAGAGTGCCTGTTATATTTATAATAATAAAAGTAATAAGTATATCTATTACAGTTCTATCGATAATAACTGCATAATATGGGTAATAATGCATGTTATATTGATGATAATAAAAGTAATACGTATATTTATTATAGTTCTAGCGATAATAACTGCATAATATGGGTAATAATGCATGTTATATTGATAATAATATAAGTAATAAGTATAATTATTACAGTTCTAGCGATAATAACTGCATTATATGGGTAATAATGCATGTTATATTGATAATATTGGGAGTAATAAGTATAATTATTATAGTTCTAGCGATAATAATAGTAAAATATGGCTAATAGTGCATGTTATATTGATAATAATAATAGTAATAAGTATATTTATTACAGTTCTATCGATAATAACTGCATAATATGGGTAATAATGCATGTTATATTGATGATAATAAAAGTAATACGTATATTTATTATAGTTCTAGCGATAATAACTGCATAATATGGGTAATAATGCATGTTATATTGATAATAATATAAGTAATAAGTATAATTATTACAGTTCTAGCGATAATAACTGCATAATATGGGTAATAATGCATGTTATATTGATAATAATATAAGTAATAAGTATAATTATTACAGTTCTAGCGATAATAACTGCATTATATGGGTAATAATGCATGTTATATTGATAATAATATAAGTAATAAGTATAATTATTACAGTTCTTGCGATAATAACTGCATTATATGGGTAATAATGCACGTTATATTGCTAATAATATAAGTAATAAGTATAATTATTACAGTTCTAGCGATAATAACTGCATTATATGCGTAATAATGCATGTTATATTGATAATATCGGGAGTAATATGTATAATTATTACAGTTCTAGCGATAATAACTGCATTATATGGGTAATAATGGATGTTATATTGATAATATCGGGAGTAATAAGTATAATTATTACAGTTCTAGCGATAATACTAGTAAAATATGGCTAAGAGTGCCTGTTATATTTATAATAATAAAAGTAATTAGTATATTTATTATACTTCTGTCGATAATAACTGCATTATATGGGTAATAATGCATGTTATATTGATAATAATATAAGTAATAAGTATAATTATTACAGTTCTAGCGATAATAACTCCATTATATGGGTAATAATGCATGTTATATTGATAATAATGTAAGTAATAAGTATAATTATTACAGTTCTAGCGATAATAACTGCATTATGTGGGTAATAATGCATGTTATATTGATAATATCGGGAGTAATAAGTATAATTATTATAGTTCTAGCGATAATAATAGTAAAATATGGGTAATAATGCATGTTATATTGATAATAATATAAGTAATAAGTATAATTATTACAGTTCTAGCCATAATAACTGCATTATGTGGGTAATAATGCATGTTATATTGATAATATCGGGAGTAATATGTATAATTATTATAGTTCTAGCGATAATAATAGTAAAATATGGGTAATAATGCATGTTATATTGATAATAATATAATTAATAAGTATATTTATTACAGTTCTATCGATAATAACTGAATAATATGGGTAATAATGCATGTTATATTGATGATAATAAAAGTAATACGTATATTTATTATAGTTCTAGCGATAATAACAGCATAATATGGGTAATAATGCATGTTATATTGATAATAATATAAGTAATAAGTATAATTATTACAGTTCTAGCGATAATAACTGCATTATGTAGGTAATAATGCATGTTATATTGATAATATTGGGAGTAATAAGTATAATTATTATAGTTCTAGCGATAATAATAGTAAAATATGGCTAATAGTGCATGTTATATTGATAATAATAATAGTAATTAGTATATTTATTACAGTTATAGCGATAACAACTGCATTATATGGGTAATAATGCATGTTATATTGATAATATTGGGAGTAATAAGTATAATTATTATAGTTCTAGCGATAATAATAGTAAAATATGGCTAATAGTGCATGTTATAATGATAATAATTATAGTAATAAGTATATTTATTACAGTTCTATCGATAATAACTGAATAATATGGGTAATAATGCATGTTATATTGATGATAATAAAAGTAATACGTATATTTATTATAGTTCTAGCGATAATAACAGCATAATATGGGTAATAATGCATGTTATATTGATAATAATATAAGTAATAAGTATAATTATTACAGTTCTAGCGATAATAACTGCATTATATGGGTAATAATGCATGTTATATTGATAATATTGGGAGTAATAAGTATAATTATTATAGTTCTAGCGATAATAATAGTAAAATATGGCTAATAGTGCATGTTATATTGATAATAATAATAGTAATAAGTATATTTATTACAGTTCTATCGATAATAACTGCATAATATGGGTAATAATGCATGTTATATTGATGATAATAAAAGTAATACGTATATTTATTATAGTTCTAGCGATAATAACTGCATAATATGGGTAATAATGCATGTTATATTGATAATAATATAAGTAATAAGTATAATTATTACAGTTCTAGCGATAATAACTGCATTATATGGGTAATAATGCATGTTATATTGATAATATTGGGAGTAATAAGTATAATTATTATAGTTCTAGCGATAATAATAGTAAAATATGGCTAATAGTGCATGTTATATTGATAATAATAATAGTAATAAGTATATTTATTACAGTTCTATCGATAATAACTGCATAATATGGGTAATAATGCATGTTATATTGATGATAATAAAAGTAATACGTATATTTATTAAAGTTCTAGCGATAATAACTGCATAATATGGGTAATAATGCATGTTATATTGATAATAATACAAGCAATAAGTATAATTATTACAGTTCTAGCGATAATAACTGCATAATATGGGTAATAATGCATGTTATATTGATAATAATATAAGTAATAAGTATAATTATTACAGTTCTAGCGATAATAACTGCATTATATGGGTAATAATGCATGTTATATTGATAATATTGGGAGTAATAAGTATAATTATTATAGTTCTAGCGATAATAATAGTAAAATATGGCTAATAGTGCATGTTATATTGATAATAATAATAGTAATAAGTATATTTATTACAGTTCTATCGATAATAACTGCATAATATGGGTAATAATGCATGTTATATTGATGATAATAAAAGTAATACGTATATTTATTATAGTTCTAGCGATAATAACTGCATAATATGGGTAATAATGCACGTTATATTGCTAATCATATAAGTAATAAGTATAATTATTACAGTTCTAGCGATAATAACTGCATAATATGGGTAATAATGCATGTTATATTCATGATAATAAAAGTAATACGTATATATTATAGTTCTAGCGATAATAACTGCATAATATGGGTAATAATGCATGTTATATTGATAATAATATAAGTAATAAGTATAATTATTACAGTTCTTGCGATAATAACTGCATTATATGGGTAATAATGCACGTTATATTGCTAATAATATAAGTAATAAGTATAATTATTACAGTTCTAGCGATAATAACTGCATTATATGCGTAATAATGCATGTTATATTGATAATATCGGGAGTAATATGTATAATTATTACAGTTCTAGCGATAATAACTGCATTATATGGGTAATAATGCATGTTATATTGATAATATTGGGAGTAATAAGTATAATTATTATAGTTCTAGCGATAATAATAGTAAAATATGGCTAAGAGTGCCTGTTATATTTATAATAATAAAAGTAATAAGTATATCTATTACAGTTCTATCGATAATAACTGCATAATATGGGTAATAATGCATGTTATATTGATGATAATAAAAGTAATACGTATATTTATTATAGTTCTAGCGATAATAACTGCATAATATGGGTAATAATGCATGTTATATTGATAATAATATAAGTAATAAGTATAATTATTACAGTTCTAGCGATAATAACTGCATTATATGGGTAATAATGCATGTTATATTGATAATATTGGGAGTAATAAGTATAATTATTATAGTTCTAGCGATAATAATAGTAAAATATGGCTAATAGTGCATGTTATATTGATAATAATAATAGTAATAAGTATATTTATTACAGTTCTATCGATAATAACTGCATAATATGGGTAATAATGCATGTTATATTGATGATAATAAAAGTAATACGTATATTTATTATAGTTCTAGCGATAATAACTGCATAATATGGGTAATAATGCATGTTATATTGATAATAATATAAGTAATAAGTATAATTATTACAGTTCTAGCGATAATAACTGCATAATATGGGTAATAATGCATGTTATATTGATAATAATATAAGTAATAAGTATAATTATTACAGTTCTAGCGATAATAACTGCATTATATGGGTAATAATGCATGTTATATTGATAATAATATAAGTAATAAGTATAATTATTACAGTTCTTGCGATAATAACTGCATTATATGGGTAATAATGCACGTTATATTGCTAATAATATAAGTAATAAGTATAATTATTACAGTTCTAGCGATAATAACTGCATTATATGCGTAATAATGCATGTTATATTGATAATATCGGGAGTAATATGTTTAATTATTACAGTTCTAGCGATAATAACTGCATTATATGGGTAATAATGGATGTTATATTGATAATATCGGGAGTAATAAGTATAATTATTACAGTTCTAGCGATAATACTAGTAAAATATGGCTAAGAGTGCCTGTTATATTTATAATAATAAAAGTAATTAGTATATTTATTATACTTCTGTCGATAATAACTGCATTATATGGGTAATAATGCATGTTATATTGATAATAATATAAGTAATAAGTATAATTATTACAGTTCTAGCGATAATAACTCCATTATATGGGTAATAATGCATGTTATATTGATAATAATGTAAGTAATAAGTATAATTATTACAGTTCTAGCGATAATAACTGCATTATGTGGGTAATAATGCATGTTATATTGATAATATCGGGAGTAATAAGTATAATTATTATAGTTCTAGCGATAATAATAGTAAAATATGGGTAATAATGCATGTTATATTGATAATAATATAAGTAATAAGCATATTTATTATAGTTCTATCGATAATAACTGCATTATATGGGTAATAATGCATGTTATATTGATAATAATATAAGTAATAAGTATAATTATTACAGTTCTAGCGATAATAACTCCATTATATGGGTAATAATGCATGTTATATTGATAATAATATAAGTAATAAGTATAATTATTACAGTTCTAGCCATAATAACTGCATTATGTGGGTAATAATGCATGTTATATTGATAATATCGGGAGTAATATGTATAATTATTATAGTTCTAGCGATAATAATAGTAAAATATGGGTAATAATGCATGTTATATTGATAATAATATAATTAATAAGTATATTTATTATAGTTCTATCGATAATAACTGCATAATATGGGTAATAGTGCACGTTATATTGCTAATAATATATGTAATAAGTATAATTATTACAGTTCTAGCGATAATAACTGCATTATATGGGTAATAATGCATGTTATATTGATAAAGTTGGGAGTAATAAGTATAATTATTATAGTTCTAGCGATAATAATAGTAAAATATGGCTAATAGTGCATGTTATATTGAAAATATTAAAAGTAATAAGTATATTTATTATAGTTCTGGCGATAATAACTGCATAATATGGCTAATAATGCACGATATATTGCTAATAATATAAGTAATAAGTATAATTATTACAGTTCTAGCGATAATAACTGCATTATATGGGTAATAATGCATGTTATATTGATAATATTGGGAGTAATAAGTGTAATTATTATAGTTCTAGCGATGATAGTAGTAAAATATGGCTAATAATGCATGTTATATTGATAATAATATAAGTAATTAGTATAATTATTACAGTTCTAGCGACAATAACTGCATAATATGGGTAATAATGCATGTTATATTGATAATAATATAAGTAATAAGTATAATTATTACAGTTCTAGCGATAATAACTGCATTATATGGGTAATAATGCATGTTATATTGATGATAATAAAAGTAGTAAGTATATTTATTATAGTTCTAGCGATAATAACTGCATAATATGGGTAATAATGCATGTTATATTGATAATAATATAAGTAATAAGTATAATTATTACAGTTCTTGCGATAATAACTGCATTATATGGGTAATAATGCACGTTATATTGCTAACAATATAAGTAATAAGTATAATTATTACAGTTCTAGCGATAATAACTGCATTATATGCGTAATAATGCATGTTATAATGATAATAATATAAGTAATAAGCATATTTATTATAGTTCTATCGATAATAACTGCATTATATGGGTAATAATGCATGTTATATTGATAATATTAGGAGTAATAAGTATAATTATTATAGTTCTAGCGATAATAATAGTAAAATATGGCTAATAGTGCATGTTATATTGATAATAATAATAGTAATAAGTATATTTATTACAGTTCTATCGATAATAACTGCATAATATGGGTAATAATGCATGTTATATTGATGATAATAAAAGTAATACGTACATTTATTATAGATCTAGCGATAATAACTGCATAATATGGGTAATAATGCATGTTATATTGATAATAATATAAGCAATAAGTAAAATTATTACAGTTCTAGCGATAATAACTGCATAATATGGGTAATAATGCATGTTATATTGATAATAATATAAGTAATAAGTATAATTATTACAGTTCTAGCGATAATAACTGCATTATATGGGTAATAATGCATGTTATATTGATAATATTGGGAGTAATAAGTATAATTATTATAGTTCTAGCGATAATAATAGTAAAATATGGCTAATAGTGCATGTTATATTGATAATAATAATAGTAATAAGTATATTTATTACAGTTCTATCGATAATAACTGCATAATATGGGTAATAATGCATGTTATATTGATGATAATAAAAGTAATACGTATATTTATTATAGTTCTAGCGATAATAACTGCATAATATGGGTAATAATGCACGTTATATTGCTAATCATATAAGTAATAAGTATAATTATTACAGTTCTAGCGATAATAACTGCATAATATGGGTAATAATGCATGTTATATTGATGATAATAAAAGTAATACGTATATTTATTATAGTTCTAGCGATAATAACTGCATAATATGGGTAATAATGCATGTTATATTGATAATAATATAAGTAATAAGTATAATTATTACAGTTCTTGCGATAATAACTGCATTATATGGGTAATAATGCACGTTATATTGCTAATAATATAAGTAATAAGTATAATTATTACAGTTCTAGCGATAATAACTGCATTATATGCGTAATAATGCATGTTATATTGATAATATCGGGAGTAATATGTATAATTATTACAGTTCTAGCGATAATAACTGCATTATATGGGTAATAATGCATGTTATATTGATAATATTGGGAGTAATAAGTATAATTATTATAGTTCTAGCGATAATAATAGTAAAATATGGCTAATAGTGCCTGTTATATTTATAATAATAAAAGTAATTAGTAAATTTATTATACTTCTGTCGATAATAACTGCATTATATGGGTAATAATGCATGTTATATTGATAATAATATAAGTAATAAGTATAATTATTACAGTTCTAGCGATAATAACTCCATTATATGGGTAATAATGCATGTTATATTGATAATAATGTAAGTAATAAGTATAATTATTACAGTTCTAGCGATAATAACTGCATTATGTGGGTAATAATGCATGTTATATTGATAATATCGGGAGTAATAAGTGTAATTATTATAGTTCTAGCGATGATAGTAGTAAAATATGGCTAATAATGCATGTTATATTGATAATAATATAAGTAATTAGTATAATTATTACAGTTCTAGCGACAATAACTGCATAATATGGGTAATAATGCATGTTATATTGATAATAATATAAGTAATAAGTATAATTATTACAGTTCTAGCGATAATAACTGCATTATATGGGTAATAATGCATGTTATATTGATGATAATAAAAGTAGTAAGTATATTTATTATAGTTCTAGCGATAATAACTGCATAATATGGGTAATAATGCATGTTGTATTGATAATATCGGGAGTAATAAGTATAATTATTATAGTTCTAGCGATAATAATAGTAAAATATGGGTAATAATGCATGTTATATTGATAATAATATAAGTAATAAGTATAATTATTACAGTTCTAGCGATAATAACTGCATTATATGGGTAATAATGCATGTTATATTGATAGTATTGGGAGTAATAAGTATAATTATTATAGTTCTAGCGATAATAATAGTAAAATATGGCTAAGAGTGCCTGTTATATTTATAATAATAAAAGTAATAAGTATATCTATTACAGTTCTATCGATAATAACTGCATAATATGGGTAATAATGCATGTTATATTGATGATAATAAAAGTAATACGTATATTTATTATAGTTCTAGCGATAATAACTGCATAATATGGGTAATAATGCATGTTATATTGATAATAATATAAGTAATAAGTATAATTATTACAGTTCTAGCGATAATAACTGCATTATATGGGTAATAATGCATGTTATATTGATAATATTGGGAGTAATAAGTATAATTATTATAGTTCTAGCGATAATAATAGTAAAATATGGCTAATAGTGCATGTTATATTGATAATAATAATAGTAATAAGTATATTTATTACAGTTCTATCGATAATAACTGCATAATATGGGTAATAATGCATGTTATATTGATGATAATAAAAGTAATACGTATATTTATTATAGTTCTAGCGATAATAACTGCATAATATGGGTAATAATGCATGTTATATTGATAATAATATAAGTAATAAGTATAATTATTACAGTTCTAGCGATAATAACTGCATAATATGGGTAATAATGCATGTTATATTGATAATAATATAAGTAATAAGTATAATTATTACAGTTCTAGCGATAATAACTGCATTATATGGGTAATAATGCATGTTATATTGATAATAATATAAGTAATAAGTATAATTATTACAGTTCTTGCGATAATAACTGCATTATATGGGTAATAATGCACGTTATATTGCTAATAATATAAGTAATAAGTATAATTATTACAGTTCTAGCGATAATAACTGCATTATATGCGTAATAATGCATGTTATATTGATAATATCGGGAGTAATATGTATAATTATTACAGTTCTAGCGATAATAACTGCATTATATGGGTAATAATGGATGTTATATTGATAATATCGGGAGTAATAAGTATAATTATTACAGTTCTAGCGATAATACTAGTAAAATATGGCTAAGAGTGCCTGTTATATTTATAATAATAAAAGTAATTAGTATATTTATTATACTTCTGTCGATAATAACTGCATTATATGGGTAATAATGCATGTTATATTGATAATAATATAAGTAATAAGTATAATTATTACAGTTCTAGCGATAATAACTCCATTATATGGGTAATAATGCATGTTATATTAATAATAATGTAAGTAATAAGTATAATTATTACAGTTCTAGCGATAATAACTGCATTATGTGGGTAATAATGCATGTTATATTGATAATATCGGGAGTAATAAGTATAATTATTATAGTTCTAGCGATAATAATAGTAAAATATGGGTAATAATGCATGTTATATTGATAATAATATAAGTAATAAGCATATTTATTATAGTTCTATCGATAATAACTGCATTATATGGGTAATAATGCATGTTATATTGATAATAATATAAGTAATAAGTATAATTATTACAGTTCTAGCGATAATAACTCCATTATATGGGTAATAATGCATGTTATATTGATAATAATATAAGTAATAAGTATAATTATTACAGTTCTAGCCATAATAACTGCATTATGTGGGTAATAATGCATGTTATATTGATAATATCGGGAGTAATATGTATAATTATTATAGTTCTAGCGATAATAATAGTAAAATATGGGTAATAATGCATGTTATATTGATAATAATATAATTAATAAGTATATTTATTACAGTTCTATCGATAATAACTGAATAATATGGGTAATAATGCATGTTATATTGATGATAATAAAAGTAATACGTATATTTATTATAGTTCTAGCGATAATAACAGCATAATATGGGTAATAATGCATGTTATATTGATAATAATATAAGTAATAAGTATAATTATTACAGTTCTAGCGATAATAACTGCATTATGTAGGTAATAATGCATGTTATATTGATAATATTGGGAGTAATAAGTATAATTATTATAGTTCTAGCGATAATAATAGTAAAATATGGCTAATAGTGCATGTTATATTGATAATAATAATAGTAATTAGTATATTTATTACAGTTATAGCGATAACAACTGCATTATATGGGTAATAATGCATGTTATATTGATAATATTGGGAGTAATAAGTATAATTATTATAGTTCTAGCGATAATAATAGTAAAATATGGCTAATAGTGCATGTTATAATGATAATAATTATAGTAATAAGTATATTTATTACAGTTCTATCGATAATAACTGAATAATATGGGTAATAATGCATGTTATATTGATGATAATAAAAGTAATACGTATATTTATTATAGTTCTAGCGATAATAACAGCATAATATGGGTAATAATGCATGTTATATTGATAATAATATAAGTAATAAGTATAATTATTACAGTTCTAGCGATAATAACTGCATTATATGGGTAATAATGCATGTTATATTGATAATATTGGGAGTAATAAGTATAATTATTATAGTTCTAGCGATAATAATAGTAAAATATGGCTAATAGTGCATGTTATATTGATAATAATAATAGTAATAAGTATATTTATTACAGTTCTATCGATAATAACTGCATAATATGGGTAATAATGCATGTTATATTGATGATAATAAAAGTAATACGTATATTTATTATAGTTCTAGCGATAATAACTGCATAATATGGGTAATAATGCATGTTATATTGATAATAATATAAGTAATAAGTATAATTATTACAGTTCTAGCGATAATAACTGCATTATATGGGTAATAATGCATGTTATATTGATAATATTGGGAGTAATAAGTATAATTATTATAGTTCTAGCGATAATAATAGTAAAATATGGCTAATAGTGCATGTTATATTGATAATAATAATAGTAATAAGTATATTTATTACAGTTCTATCGATAATAACTGCATAATATGGGTAATAATGCATGTTATATTGATGATAATAAAAGTAATACGTATATTTATTAAAGTTCTAGCGATAATAACTGCATAATATGGGTAATAATGCATGTTATATTGATAATAATACAAGCAATAAGTATAATTATTACAGTTCTAGCGATAATAACTGCATAATATGGGTAATAATGCATGTTATATTGATAATAATATAAGTAATAAGTATAATTATTACAGTTCTAGCGATAATAACTGCATTATATGGGTAATAATGCATGTTATATTGATAATATTGGGAGTAATAAGTATAATTATTATAGTTCTAGCGATAATAATAGTAAAATATGGCTAATAGTGCATGTTATATTGATAATAATAATAGTAATAAGTATATTTATTACAGTTCTATCGATAATAACTGCATAATATGGGTAATAATGCATGTTATATTGATGATAATAAAAGTAATACGTATATTTATTATAGTTCTAGCGATAATAACTGCATAATATGGGTAATAATGCACGTTATATTGCTAATCATATAAGTAATAAGTATAATTATTACAGTTCTAGCGATAATAACTGCATAATATGGGTAATAATGCATGTTATATTCATGATAATAAAAGTAATACGTATATTTATTATAGTTCTAGCGATAATAACTGCATAATATGGGTAATAATGCATGTTATATTGATAATAATATAAGTAATAAGTATAATTATTACAGTTCTTGCGATAATAACTGCATTATATGGGTAATAATGCACGTTATATTGCTAATAATATAAGTAATAAGTATAATTATTACAGTTCTAGCGATAATAACTGCATTATATGCGTAATAATGCATGTTATATTGATAATATCGGGAGTAATATGTATAATTATTACAGTTCTAGCGATAATAACTGCATTATATGGGTAATAATGCATGTTATATTGATAATATTGGGAGTAATAAGTATAATTATTATAGTTCTAGCGATAATAATAGTAAAATATGGCTAATAGTGCCTGTTATATTTATAATAATAAAAGTAATTAGTATATTTATTATACTTCTGTCGATAATAACTGCATTATATGGGTAATAATGCATGTTATATTGATAATAATATAAGTAATAAGTATAATTATTACAGTTCTAGCGATAATAACTCCATTATATGGGTAATAATGCATGTTATATTGATAATAATGTAAGTAATAAGTATAATTATTACAGTTCTAGCGATAATAACTGCATTATGTGGGTAATAATGCATGTTATATTGATAATATCGGGAGTAATAAGTGTAATTATTATAGTTCTAGCGATGATAGTAGTAAAATATGGCTAATAATGCATGTTATATTGATAATAATATAAGTAATTAGTATAATTATTACAGTTCTAGCGACAATAACTGCATAATATGGGTAATAATGCATGTTATATTGATAATAATATAAGTAATAAGTATAATTATTACAGTTCTAGCGATAATAACTGCATTATATGGGTAATAATGCATGTTATATTGATGATAATAAAAGTAGTAAGTATATTTATTATAGTTCTAGCGATAATAACTGCATAATATGTGTAATAATGCATGTTGTATTGATAATATCGGGAGTAATAAGTATAATTATTATAGTTCTAGCGATAATAATAGTAAAATATGGGTAATAATGCATGTTATATTGATAATAATATAAGTAATAAGTATAATTATTACAGTTCTAGCGATAATAACTGCATTATATGGGTAATAATGCATGTTATATTGATAATATTGGGAGTAATAAGTATAATTATTATAGTTCTAGCGATAATAATAGTAAAATATGGCTAAGAGTGCCTGTTATATTTATAATAATAAAAGTAATAAGTATATCTATTACAGTTCTATCGATAATAACTGCATAATATGGGTAATAATGCATGTTATATTGATGATAATAAAAGTAATACGTATATTTATTATAGTTCTAGCGATAATAACTGCATAATATGGGTAATAATGCATGTTATATTGATAATAATATAAGTAATAAGTATAATTATTACAGTTCTAGCGATAATAACTGCATTATATGGGTAATAATGCATGTTATATTGATAATATTGGGAGTAATAAGTATAATTATTATAGTTCTAGCGATAATAATAGTAAAATATGGCTAATAGTGCATGTTATATTGATAATAATAATAGTAATAAGTATATTTATTACAGTTCTATCGATAATAACTGCATAATATGGGTAATAATGCATGTTATATTGATGATAATAAAAGTAATACGTATATTTATTATAGTTCTAGCGATAATAACTGCATAATATGGGTAATAATGCATGTTATATTGATAATAATATAAGTAATAAGTATAATTATTACAGTTCTAGCGATAATAACTGCATAATATGGGTAATAATGCATGTTATATTGATAATAATATAAGTAATAAGTATAATTATTACAGTTCTAGCGATAATAACTGCATTATATGGGTAATAATGCATGTTATATTGATAATAATATAAGTAATAAGTATAATTATTACAGTTCTTGCGATAATAACTGCATTATATGGGTAATAATGCACGTTATATTGCTAATAATATAAGTAATAAGTATAATTATTACAGTTCTAGCGATAATAACTGCATTATATGCGTAATAATGCATGTTATATTGATAATATCGGGAGTAATATGTTTAATTATTACAGTTCTAGCGATAATAACTGCATTATATGGGTAATAATGGATGTTATATTGATAATATCGGGAGTAATAAGTATAATTATTACAGTTCTAGCGATAATACTAGTAAAATATGGCTAAGAGTGCCTGTTATATTTATAATAATAAAAGTAATTAGTATATTTATTATACTTCTGTCGATAATAACTGCATTATATGGGTAATAATGCATGTTATATTGATAATAATATAAGTAATAAGTATAATTATTACAGTTCTAGCGATAATAACTCCATTATATGGGTAATAATGCATGTTATATTGATAATAATGTAAGTAATAAGTATAATTATTACAGTTCTAGCGATAATAACTGCATTATGTGGGTAATAATGCATGTTATATTGATAATATCGGGAGTAATAAGTATAATTATTATAGTTCTAGCGATAATAATAGTAAAATATGGGTAATAATGCATGTTATATTGATAATAATATAAGTAATAAGCATATTTATTATAGTTCTATCGATAATAACTGCATTATATGGGTAATAATGCATGTTATATTGATAATAATATAAGTAATAAGTATAATTATTACAGTTCTAGCGATAATAACTCCATTATATGGGTAATAATGCATGTTATATTGATAATAATATAAGTAATAAGTATAATTATTACAGTTCTAGCCATAATAACTGCATTATGTGGGTAATAATGCATGTTATATTGATAATATCGGGAGTAATATGTATAATTATTATAGTTCTAGCGATAATAATAGTAAAATATGGGTAATAATGCATGTTATATTGATAATAATATAATTAATAAGTATATTTATTATAGTTCTATCGATAATAACTGCATAATATGGGTAATAGTGCACGTTATATTGCTAATAATATATGTAATAAGTATAATTATTACAGTTCTAGCGATAATAACTGCATTATATGGGTAATAATGCATGTTATATTGATAAAGTTGGGAGTAATAAGTATAATTATTATAGTTCTAGCGATAATAATAGTAAAATATGGCTAATAGTGCATGTTATATTGAAAATATTAAAAGTAATAAGTATATTTATTATAGTTCTGGCGATAATAACTGCATAATATGGCTAATAATGCACGATATATTGCTAATAATATAAGTAATAAGTATAATTATTACAGTTCTAGCGATAATAACTGCATTATATGGGTAATAATGCATGTTATATTGATAATATTGGGAGTAATAAGTGTAATTATTATAGTTCTAGCGATGATAGTAGTAAAATATGGCTAATAATGCATGTTATATTGATAATAATATAAGTAATTAGTATAATTATTACAGTTCTAGCGACAATAACTGCATAATATGGGTAATAATGCATGTTATATTGATAATAATATAAGTAATAAGTATAATTATTACAGTTCTAGCGATAATAACTGCATTATATGGGTAATAATGCATGTTATATTGATGATAATAAAAGTAGTAAGTATATTTATTATAGTTCTAGCGATAATAACTGCATAATATGGGTAATAATGCATGTTATATTGATAATAATATAAGTAATAAGTATAATTATTACAGTTCTTGCGATAATAACTGCATTATATGGGTAATAATGCACGTTATATTGCTAACAATATAAGTAATAAGTATAATTATTACAGTTCTAGCGATAATAACTGCATTATATGCGTAATAATGCATGTTATAATGATAATAATATAAGTAATAAGCATATTTATTATAGTTCTATCGATAATAACTGCATTATATGGGTAATAATGCATGTTATATTGATAATATCGGGAGTAATAAGTATAATTATTATAGTTCTAGCGATAATAATAGTAAAATATGGGTAATAATGCATGTTATATTGATAATAATATAAGTAATAAGCATATTTATTATAGTTCTATCGATAATAACTGCATTATATGGGTAATAATGCATGTTATATTGATAATAATATAAGTAATAAGTATAATTATTACAGTTCTAGCGATAATAACTGCATTATATGGGTAATAATGCATGTTATATTGATAATATTGGGAGTAATAAGTATAATTATTATAGTTCTAGCGATAATAATAGTAAAATATGGCTAATAGTGCCTGTTATATTTATAATAATAAAAGTAATTAGTATATTTATTATACTTCTGTCGATAATAACTGCATTATATGCGTAATAATGCATGTTATATTGATACTATCGGGAGTAATATGTATAATTATTACAGTTCTAGCGATAATAACTGCATTATATGGGTAATAATGGATGTTATATTGATAATATCGGGAGTAATAAGTATAGTTATTACAGTTCTAGCGATAATACCAGTAAAATATGGCTAAGAGTGCCTGTTATATTTTTAATAATAAAAGTAATTAGTATATTTATTATACTTCTGTCGATAATAACTGCATTATATGGGTAATAATGCACGTTATATTGATGATAATAAAAGTAGTAAGTATATTTATTATAGTTCTAGCGATAATAACTGCATAATATGGGTAATAATGCATGTTATATTGATAATAATATAAGTAATAAGTATAATTATTACAGTTCTTGCGATAATAACTGCATTATATGGGTAATAATGCATGTTATAATGATAATAATATAAGTAATAAGCATATTTATTATAGTTCTATCGATAATAACTGCATTATATGGGTAATAATGCATGTTATATTGATAATAATATAAGTAATAAGTATAATTATTACAGTTCTAGCCATAATAACTGCATTATGCGGGTAATAATGCATGTTGTATTGATAATATCGGGAGTAATAAGTATAATTATTATAGTTCTAGCGATAATAATAGTAAAATATGGGTAATAATGCATGTTATATTGATAATAATATAAGTAATAAGCATATTTATTATAGTTCTATCGATAATAACTGCATTATATGGGTAATAATGCATGTTATATTGATAATAATATAAGTAATAAGTATAATTATTACAGTTCTAGCGATAATAACTGCATTATATGGGTAATAATGCATGTTATATTGATAATATTGGGAGTAATAAGTATAATTATTATAGTTCTAGCGATAATAATAGTAAAATATGGCTAATAGTGCCTGTTATATTTATAATAATAAAAGTAATTAGTATATTTATTATACTTCTGTCGATAATAACTGCATTATATGGGTAATAATGCATGTTATATTGATAATAATATAAGTAATAAGTATAATTATTACAGTTCTAGCGATAATAACTCCATTATATGGGTAATAATGCATGTTATATTGATAATAATGTAAGTAATAAGTATAATTATTACAGTTCTAGCGATAATAACTGCATTATGTGGGTAATAATGCATGTTATATTGATAATATCGGGAGTAATAAGTATAATTATTATAGTTCTAGCGATAATAATAGTAAAATATGGGTAATAATGCATGTTATATTGATAATAATATAATTAATAAGTACATTTATTATAGTTCTATCGATAATAACTGCATAATATGGGTAATAATGCACGTTATATTGCTAATAATATATGTAATAAGTATAATTATTACAGTTCTAGCGATAATAACTGCATTATATGGGTAATAATGCATGTTATATTGATAATATTGGGAGTAATAAGTATAATTATTATAGTTCTAGCGATAATAATAGTAAAATATGGCTAATAGTGCCTGTTATATTTATAATAATAAAAGTAATTAGTATATTTATTATACTTCTGTCGATAATAACTGCATTATATGGGTAATAATGCATGTTATATTGATAATAATATAAGTAATAAGTATAATTATTACAGTTCTAGCGATAATAACTCCATTATATGGGTAATAATGCATGTTATATTGATAATAATGTAAGTAATAAGTATAATTATTACAGTTCTAGCGATAATAACTGCATTATGTGGGTAATAATGCATGTTATATTGATAATATCGGGAGTAATAAGTGTAATTATTATAGTTCTAGCGATGATAGTAGTAAAATATGGCTAATAATGCATGTTATATTGATAATAATATAAGTAATTAGTATAATTATTACAGTTCTAGCGACAATAACTGCATAATATGGGTAATAATGCATGTTATATTGATAATAATATAAGTAATAAGTATAATTATTACAGTTCTAGCGATAATAACTGCATTATATGGGTAATAATGCATGTTATATTGATGATAATAAAAGTAGTAAGTATATTTATTATAGTTCTAGCGATAATAACTGCATAATATGTGTAATAATGCATGTTGTATTGATAATATCGGGAGTAATAAGTATAATTATTATAGTTCTAGCGATAATAATAGTAAAATATGGGTAATAATGCATGTTATATTGATAATAATATAAGTAATAAGTATAATTATTACAGTTCTAGCGATAATAACTGCATTATATGGGTAATAATGCATGTTATATTGATAATATTGGGAGTAATAAGTATAATTATTATAGTTCTAGCGATAATAATAGTAAAATATGGCTAAGAGTGCCTGTTATATTTATAATAATAAAAGTAATAAGTATATCTATTACAGTTCTATCGATAATAACTGCATAATATGGGTAATAATGCATGTTATATTGATGATAATAAAAGTAATACGTATATTTATTATAGTTCTAGCGATAATAACTGCATAATATGGGTAATAATGCATGTTATATTGATAATAATATAAGTAATAAGTATAATTATTACAGTTCTAGCGATAATAACTGCATTATATGGGTAATAATGCATGTTATATTGATAATATTGGGAGTAATAAGTATAATTATTATAGTTCTAGCGATAATAATAGTAAAATATGGCTAATAGTGCATGTTATATTGATAATAATAATAGTAATAAGTATATTTATTACAGTTCTATCGATAATAACTGCATAATATGGGTAATAATGCATGTTATATTGATGATAATAAAAGTAATACGTATATTTATTATAGTTCTAGCGATAATAACTGCATAATATGGGTAATAATGCATGTTATATTGATAATAATATAAGTAATAAGTATAATTATTACAGTTCTAGCGATAATAACTGCATAATATGGGTAATAATGCATGTTATATTGATAATAATATAAGTAATAAGTATAATTATTACAGTTCTAGCGATAATAACTGCATTATATGGGTAATAATGCATGTTATATTGATAATAATATAAGTAATAAGTATAATTATTACAGTTCTTGCGATAATAACTGCATTATATGGGTAATAATGCACGTTATATTGCTAATAATATAAGTAATAAGTATAATTATTACAGTTCTAGCGATAATAACTGCATTATATGCGTAATAATGCATGTTATATTGATAATATCGGGAGTAATATGTTTAATTATTACAGTTCTAGCGATAATAACTGCATTATATGGGTAATAATGGATGTTATATTGATAATATCGGGAGTAATAAGTATAATTATTACAGTTCTAGCGATAATACTAGTAAAATATGGCTAAGAGTGCCTGTTATATTTATAATAATAAAAGTAATTAGTATATTTATTATACTTCTGTCGATAATAACTGCATTATATGGGTAATAATGCATGTTATATTGATAATAATATAAGTAATAAGTATAATTATTACAGTTCTAGCGATAATAACTCCATTATATGGGTAATAATGCATGTTATATTGATAATAATGTAAGTAATAAGTATAATTATTACAGTTCTAGCGATAATAACTGCATTATGTGGGTAATAATGCATGTTATATTGATAATATCGGGAGTAATAAGTATAATTATTATAGTTCTAGCGATAATAATAGTAAAATATGGGTAATAATGCATGTTATATTGATAATAATATAAGTAATAAGCATATTTATTATAGTTCTATCGATAATAACTGCATTATATGGGTAATAATGCATGTTATATTGATAATAATATAAGTAATAAGTATAATTATTACAGTTCTAGCGATAATAACTCCATTATATGGGTAATAATGCATGTTATATTGATAATAATATAAGTAATAAGTATAATTATTACAGTTCTAGCCATAATAACTGCATTATGTGGGTAATAATGCATGTTATATTGATAATATCGGGAGTAATATGTATAATTATTATAGTTCTAGCGATAATAATAGTAAAATATGGGTAATAATGCATGTTATATTGATAATAATATAATTAATAAGTATATTTATTATAGTTCTATCGATAATAACTGCATAATATGGGTAATAGTGCACGTTATATTGCTAATAATATATGTAATAAGTATAATTATTACAGTTCTAGCGATAATAACTGCATTATATGGGTAATAATGCATGTTATATTGATAAAGTTGGGAGTAATAAGTATAATTATTATAGTTCTAGCGATAATAATAGTAAAATATGGCTAATAGTGCATGTTATATTGAAAATATTAAAAGTAATAAGTATATTTATTATAGTTCTGGCGATAATAACTGCATAATATGGCTAATAATGCACGATATATTGCTAATAATATAAGTAATAAGTATAATTATTACAGTTCTAGCGATAATAACTGCATTATATGGGTAATAATGCATGTTATATTGATAATATTGGGAGTAATAAGTGTAATTATTATAGTTCTAGCGATGATAGTAGTAAAATATGGCTAATAATGCATGTTATATTGATAATAATATAAGTAATTAGTATAATTATTACAGTTCTAGCGACAATAACTGCATAATATGGGTAATAATGCATGTTATATTGATAATAATATAAGTAATAAGTATAATTATTACAGTTCTAGCGATAATAACTGCATTATATGGGTAATAATGCATGTTATATTGATGATAATAAAAGTAGTAAGTATATTTATTATAGTTCTAGCGATAATAACTGCATAATATGGGTAATAATGAATGTTATATTGATAATAATATAAGTAATAAGTATAATTATTACAGTTCTTGCGATAATAACTGCATTATATGGGTAATAATGCACGTTATATTGCTAACAATATAAGTAATAAGTATAATTATTACAGTTCTAGCGATAATAACTGCATTATATGCGTAATAATGCATGTTATAATGATAATAATATAAGTAATAAGCATATTTATTATAGTTCTATCGATAATAACTGCATTATATGGGTAATAATGCATGTTATATTGATAATATCGGGAGTAATAAGTATAATTATTATAGTTCTAGCGATAATAATAGTAAAATATGGGTAATAATGCATGTTATATTGATAATAATATAAGTAATAAGCATATTTATTATAGTTCTATCGATAATAACTGCATTATATGGGTAATAATGCATGTTATATTGATAATAATATAAGTAATAAGTATAATTATTACAGTTCTAGCGATAATAACTGCATTATATGGGTAATAATGCATGTTATATTGATAATATTGGGAGTAATAAGTATAATTATTATAGTTCTAGCGATAATAATAGTAAAATATGGCTAATAGTGCCTGTTATATTTATAATAATAAAAGTAATTAGTATATTTATTATACTTCTGTCGATAATAACTGCATTATATGCGTAATAATGCATGTTATATTGATAATATCGGGAGTAATATGTATAATTATTACAGTTCTAGCGATAATAACTGCATTATATGGGTAATAATGGATGTTATATTGATAATATCGGGAGTAATAAGTATAGTTATTACAGTTCTAGCGATAATACCAGTAAAATATGGCTAAGAGTGCCTGTTATATTTTTAATAATAAAAGTAATTAGTATATTTATTATACTTCTGTCGATAATAACTGCATTATATGGGTAATAATGCACGTTATATTGATGATAATAAAAGTAGTAAGTATATTTATTATAGTTCTAGCGATAATAACTGCATAATATGGGTAATAATGCATGTTATATTGATAATAATATAAGTAATAAGTATAATTATTACAGTTCTTGCGATAATAACTGCATTATATGGGTAATAATGCATGTTATAATGATAATAATATAAGTAATAAGCATATTTATTATAGTTCTATCGATAATAACTGCATTATATGGGTAATAATGCATGTTATATTGATAATAATATAAGTAATAAGTATAATTATTACAGTTCTAGCCATAATAACTGCATTATGCGGGTAATAATGCATGTTGTATTGATAATATCGGGAGTAATAAGTATAATTATTATAGTTCTAGCGATAATAATAGTAAAATATGGGTAATAATGCATGTTATATTGATAATAATATAAGTAATAAGCATATTTATTATAGTTCTATCGATAATAACTGCATTATATGGGTAATAATGCATGTTATATTGATAATAATATAAGTAATAAGTATAATTATTACAGTTCTAGCGATAATAACTGCATTATATGGGTAATAATGCATGTTATATTGATAATATTGGGAGTAATAAGTATAATTATTATAGTTCTAGCGATAATAATAGTAAAATATGGCTAATAGTGCCTGTTATATTTATAATAATAAAAGTAATTAGTATATTTATTATACTTCTGTCGATAATAACTGCATTATATGGGTAATAATGCATGTTATATTGATAATAATATAAGTAATAAGTATAATTATTACAGTTCTAGCGATAATAACTCCATTATATGGGTAATAATGCATGTTATATTGATAATAATGTAAGTAATAAGTATAATTATTACAGTTCTAGCGATAATAACTGCATTATGTGGGTAATAATGCATGTTATATTGATAATATCGGGAGTAATAAGTATAATTATTATAGTTCTAGCGATAATAATAGTAAAATATGGGTAATAATGCATGTTATATTGATAATAATATAATTAATAAGTACATTTATTATAGTTCTATCGATAATAACTGCATAATATGGGTAATAATGCACGTTATATTGCTAATAATATATGTAATAAGTATAATTATTACAGTTCTAGCGATAATAACTGCATTATATGGGTAATAATGCATGTTATATTGATAAAGTTGGGAGTAATAAGTATAATTATTATAGTTCTAGCGATAATAATAGTAAAATATGGCTAATAGTGCATGTTATATTGAAAATATTAAAAGTAATAAGTATATTTATTATAGTTCTGGCGATAATAACTGCATAATATGGCTAATAATGCACGATATATTGCTAATAATATAAGTAATAAGTATAATTATTACAGTTCTAGCGATAATAACTGCATTATATGGGTAATAATGCATGTTATATTGATAATATTGGGAGTAATAAGTGTAATTATTATAGTTCTAGCGATGATAGTAGTAAAATATGGCTAATAATGCAAGTTATATTGATAATAATATAAGTAATAAGTATAATTATTACAGTTCTAGCGATAATAACTGCATTATATGGGTAATAATGCATCTTATATTGATAATATCGGGAGTAATAAGTATAATTATTATAGTTCTAGCGATAATAATAGTAAAATATGGGTAATAATGCATGTTATATTGATAATAATATAATTAATAAGTACATTTATTATAGTTCTATCGATAATAACTGCATAATATGGGTAATAATGCACGTTATATTGCTAATAATATATGTAATAAGTATAATTATTACAGTTCTAGCGATAATAACTGCATTATATGGGTAATAATGCATGTTATATTGATAAAGTTGGGAGTAATAAGTATAATTATTATAGTTCTAGCGATAATAATAGTAAAATATGGCTAATAGTGCATGTTATATTGAAAATATTAAAAGTAATAAGTATATTTATTATAGTTCTGGCGATAATAACTGCATAATATGGCTAATAATGCACGATATATTGCTAATAATATAAGTAATAAGTATAATTATTACAGTTCTAGCGATAATAACTGCATTATATGGGTAATAATGCATGTTATATTGATAATATTGGGAGTAATAAGTGTAATTATTATAGTTCTAGCGATGATAGTAGTAAAATATGGCTAATAATGCATGTTATATTGATAATAATATAAGTAATAAGTATAATTATTACAGTTCTAGCGATAATAACTGCATTATATGGGTAATAATGCATCTTATATTGATGATAATAAAAGTAGTAAGTATTTTTATTATAGTTCTAGCGATAATAACTGCATAATATGGGTAATAATGCATGTTATATTGATAATAATATAAGTAATAAGTATAATTATTACAGTTCTTGCGATAATAACTGCATTATATGGGTAATAATGCACGTTATATTGCTAACAATATAAGTAATAAGTATAATTATTACAGTTCTAGCGATAATAACTGCATTATATGCGTAATAATGCATGTTATATTGATAATATCGGGAGTAATATGTATAATTATTACAGTTCTAGCGATAATAACTGCATTATATGGGTAATAATGGATGTTATATTGATAATATCGGGAGTAATAAGTATAGTTATTACAGTTCTAGCGATAATACTAGTAAAATATGGCTAAGAGTGCCTGTTATATTTTTAATAATAAAAGTAATTAGTATATTTATTATACTTCTGTCGATAATAACTGCATTATATGGGTAATAATGCACGTTATATTGATAATAATATAAGTAATAAGTATAATTATTACAGTTCTAGCGATATTAACTCCATTATATGGGTAATAATGCATGTTATATTGATAATAATATAAGTAATAAGTATAATTATTACAGTTCTAGCGATAATAACTGCATTATGCGGGTAATAATGCATGTTATATTGATAATATCGGGAGTTATAAGTATAATTATTATAGTTTTAGCGATAATAATAGTAAAATATGGGTAATAATGCATGTTATATAGATAATAATATAAGTAATAAGCATATTTATTATAGTTCTATCGATAATAACTGCATTATATGGGTAATAATGCATGTTATATTGATAATAATATAAGTAATAAGTATAATTATTACAGTTCTAGCGATAATAACTCCATTATATGGGTAATAATGCATGTTATATTGATAATAATGTAAGTAATAAGTATAATTATTACAGTTCTAGCGATAATAACTGCATTATGTGGGTAATAATGCATGTTATATTGATAATATCGGGAGTAATAAGTATAATTATTATAGTTCTAGCGATAATAATAGTAAAACATGGGTAATAATGCATGTTATATTGATAATAATATAATTAATAAGTATATTTATTATAGTTCTATCGATAATAACTGCATAATATGGGTAATAATGCACGTTATATTGCTAATAATATATGTAATAAGTATAATTATTACAGTTCTAGCGATAATAACTGCATTATGTGGGTAATAATGCATGTTATATTGATAAAGTTGGGAGTAATAAGTATAATTATTATAGTTCTAGCGATAATAATAGTAAAATATGGCTAATAGTGCATGTTATATTGAAAATATTAAAAGTAATAAGTATATTTATTATAGTTCTGGCGATAATAACTGCATAATATGGCTAATAATGCACGATATATTGCTAATAATATAAGTAATAAGTATAATTATTACAGTTCTAGCGATAATAACTGCATTATATGGGTAATAATGCATGTTATATTGATAATATTGGGAGTAATAAGTGTAATTATTATAGTTCTAGCGATGATAGTAGTAAAATATGGCAAATAATGCATGTTATATTGATAATAATATAAGTAATTAGTATAATTATTACAGTTCTAGCGACAATAACTGCATAATATGGGTAATAATGCATGTTATATTGATAATAATATAAGTAATAAGTATAATTATTACAGTTCTAGCGATAATAATAGTAAAATATGGCTAATAGTGCATGTTATATTGAAAATATTAAAAGTAATAAGTATATTTATTATAGTTCTGGCGATAATAACTGCATAATATGGGTAATAATGCATGTTATATTGATAATAATATAAGTAATAAGTATAATTATTACAGTTCTTGCGATAATAACTGCATTATATGGGTAATAATGCACGTTATATTGCTAACAATATAAGTAATAAGTATAATTATTACAGTTCTAGCGATAATAACTGCATTATATGCGTAATAATGCATGTTATATTGATAATATCGGGAGTAATATGTATAATTATTACAGTTCTAGCGATAATAACTGCATTATATGGGTAATAATGGATGTTATATTGATAATATCGGGAGTAATAAGTATAGTTATTACAGTTCTAGCGATAATACTAGTAAAATATGGCTAAGAGTGCCTGTTATATTTTTAATAATAAAAGTAATTAGTATATTTATTATACTTCTGTCGATAATAACTGCATTATATGGGTAATAATGCATGTTATATTGATAATAATATAAGTAATAAGTATAATCATTACAGTTCTAGCGATAATAACTGCATTATGTGGGTAATAATGCATGTTATATTGATAATATCGGGAGTAATAAGTATAATTATTATAGTTCTAGCGATAATAATAGTAAAATATGGGTAATAATGCATGTTATATTGATAATAATATAAGTAATAAGCATATTTATTATAGTTCTATCGATAATAACTGCATTATATGGGTAATAATGCATGTTATATTGATAATAATATAAGTAATAAGTATAATTATTACAGTTCTAGGGATAATAACTCCATTATATGGGTAATAATGCATGTTATATTGATAATAATATAAGTAATAAGTATAATTATTACAGTTCTAGCCATAATAACTGCATTATGTGGGTAATAATGCATGTTATATTGATAATATCGGGAGTAATATGTATAAATATTATAGTTCTAGCGATAATAATAGTAAAATATGGGTAATAATGCATGTTATATTGATAATAATATAATTAATATGTATATTTATTATAGTTCTATCGATAATAACTGCATAATATGGGTAATAATGCACGTTATATTGCTAATAATATATGCAATAAGTATAATTATTACAGTTCTAGCGATAATAACTGCATTATATGGGTAATAATGCATGTTATATTGATAAAGTTGGGAGTAATAAGTATAATTATTATAGTTCTAGCGATAATAATAGTAAAATATGGCTAATAGTGCATGTTATATTGAAAATATTATAAGTAATAAGTATATTTATTATAGTTCTGGCGATAATAACTGCATAATATGGCTAATAATGCACGATATATTGCTAATAATATAAGTAATAAGTATAATTATTACAGTTCTAGCGATAATAACTGCATTATATGGGTAATAATGCATGTTATATTGATAATATTGGGAGTAATAAGTGTAATTATTATAGTTCTAGCGATGATAGTAGTAAAATATGGCTAATAATGCATGTTATATTGATAATAATATAAGTAATTAGTATAATTATTACAGTTCTAGCGACAATAACTGCATAATATGGGTAATAATGCATGTTATATTGATAATAATATAAGTAATAAGTATAATTATTACAGTTCTAGCGATAATAACTGCATTATATGGGTAATAATGCATGTTATATTGATAAAGTTGGGAGTAATAAGTATAATTATTATAGTTCTAGCGATAATAATAGTAAAATATGGCTAATAGTGCATGTTATATTGAAAATATTAAAAGTAATAAGTATATTTATTATAGTTCTGGCGATAATAACTGCATAATATGGCTAATAATGCACGATATATTGCTAATAATATAAGTAATAAGTATAATTATTACAGTTCTAGCGATAATAACTGCATTATATGGGTAATAATGCATGTTATATTGATAATAATATAAGTAATAAGTATAATTATTACAGTTCTAGCCATAATAACTGCATTATGTGGGTAATAATGCATGTTATATTGATAATATCGGGAGTAATAAGTATAATTATTATAGTTCTAGCGATAATAATAGTAAAATATGGCTAATAGTGCCTGTTATATTTATAATAATAAAAGTAATTAGTATATTTATTATACTTCTGTCGATAATAACTGCATTATATGGGTAATAATGCATGTTATATTGATAATAATATAAGTAATAAGTATAATTATTACAGTTCTAGCGATAATAACTCCATTATATGGGTAATAATGCATGTTATATTGATAATAATGTAAGTAATAAGTATAATTATTACAGTTCTAGCGATAATAACTGCATTATGTGGGTAATAATGCATGTTATATTGATAATATCGGGAGTAATAAGTATAATTATTATAGTTCTAGCGATAATAATAGTAAAATATGGGTAATAATGCATGTTATATTGATAATAATATAATTAATAAGTACATTTATTATAGTTCTATCGATAATAACTGCATAATATGGGTAATAATGCACGTTATATTGCTAATAATATATGTAATAAGTATAATTATTACAGTTCTAGCGATAATAACTGCATTATATGGGTAATAATGCATGTTATATTGATAAAGTTGGGAGTAATAAGTATAATTATTATAGTTCTAGCGATAATAATAGTAAAATATGGCTAATAGTGCATGTTATATTGAAAATATTAAAAGTAATAAGTATATTTATTATAGTTCTGGCGATAATAACTGCATAATATGGCTAATAATGCACGATATATTGCTAATAATATAAGTAATAAGTATAATTATTACAGTTCTAGCGATAATAACTGCATTATATGGGTAATAATGCATGTTATATTGATAATATTGGGAGTAATAAGTGTAATTATTATAGTTCTAGCGATGATAGTAGTAAAATATGGCTAATAATGCATGTTATATTGATAATAATATAAGTAATAAGTATAATTATTACAGTTCTAGCGATAATAACTGCATTATATGGGTAATAATGCATCTTATATTGATGATAATAAAAGTAGTAAGTATTTTTATTATAGTTCTAGCGATAATAACTGCATAATATGGGTAATAATGCATGTTATATTGATAATAATATAAGTAATAAGTATAATTATTACAGTTCTTGCGATAATAACTGCATTATATGGGTAATAATGCACGTTATATTGCTAACAATATAAGTAATAAGTATAATTATTACAGTTCTAGCGATAATAACTGCATTATATGCGTAATAATGCATGTTATATTGATAATATCGGGAGTAATATGTATAATTATTACAGTTCTAGCGATAATAACTGCATTATATGGGTAATAATGGATGTTATATTGATAATATCGGGAGTAATAAGTATAGTTATTACAGTTCTAGCGATAATACTAGTAAAATATGGCTAAGAGTGCCTGTTATATTTTTAATAATAAAAGTAATTAGTATATTTATTATACTTCTGTCGATAATAACTGCATTATATGGGTAATAATGCACGTTATATTGATAATAATATAAGTAATAAGTATAATTATTACAGTTCTAGCGATATTAACTCCATTATATGGGTAATAATGCATGTTATATTGATAATAATATAAGTAATAAGTATAATTATTACAGTTCTAGCGATAATAACTGCATTATGCGGGTAATAATGCATGTTATATTGATAATATCGGGAGTTATAAGTATAATTATTATAGTTTTAGCGATAATAATAGTAAAATATGGGTAATAATGCATGTTATATAGATAATAATATAAGTAATAAGCATATTTATTATAGTTCTATCGATAATAACTGCATTATATGGGTAATAATGCATGTTATATTGATAATAATATAAGTAATAAGTATAATTATTACAGTTCTAGCGATAATAACTCCATTATATGGGTAATAATGCATGTTATATTGATAATAATGTAAGTAATAAGTATAATTATTACAGTTCTAGCGATAATAACTGCATTATGTGGGTAATAATGCATGTTATATTGATAATATCGGGAGTAATAAGTATAATTATTATAGTTCTAGCGATAATAATAGTAAAACATGGGTAATAATGCATGTTATATTGATAATAATATAATTAATAAGTATATTTATTATAGTTCTATCGATAATAACTGCATAATATGGGTAATAATGCACGTTATATTGCTAATAATATATGTAATAAGTATAATTATTACAGTTCTAGCGATAATAACTGCATTATGTGGGTAATAATGCATGTTATATTGATAAAGTTGGGAGTAATAAGTATAATTATTATAGTTCTAGCGATAATAATAGTAAAATATGGCTAATAGTGCATGTTATATTGAAAATATTAAAAGTAATAAGTATATTTATTATAGTTCTGGCGATAATAACTGCATAATATGGCTAATAATGCACGATATATTGCTAATAATATAAGTAATAAGTATAATTATTACAGTTCTAGCGATAATAACTGCATTATATGGGTAATAATGCATGTTATATTGATAATATTGGGAGTAATAAGTGTAATTATTATAGTTCTAGCGATGATAGTAGTAAAATATGGCTAATAATGCATGTTATATTGATAATAATATAAGTAATTAGTATAATTATTACAGTTCTAGCGACAATAACTGCATAATATGGGTAATAATGCATGTTATATTGATAATAATATAAGTAATAAGTATAATTATTACAGTTCTAGCGATAATAATAGTAAAATATGGCTAATAGTGCATGTTATATTGAAAATATTAAAAGTAATAAGTATATTTATTATAGTTCTGGCGATAATAACTGCATAATATGGGTAATAATGCATGTTATATTGATAATAATATAAGTAATAAGTATAATTATTACAGTTCTTGCGATAATAACTGCATTATATGGGTAATAATGCACGTTATATTGCTAACAATATAAGTAATAAGTATAATTATTACAGTTCTAGCGATAATAACTGCATTATATGCGTAATAATGCATGTTATATTGATAATATCGGGAGTAATATGTATAATTATTACAGTTCTAGCGATAATAACTGCATTATATGGGTAATAATGGATGTTATATTGATAATATCGGGAGTAATAAGTATAGTTATTACAGTTCTAGCGATAATACTAGTAAAATATGGCTAAGAGTGCCTGTTATATTTTTAATAATAAAAGTAATTAGTATATTTATTATACTTCTGTCGATAATAACTGCATTATATGGGTAATAATGCATGTTATATTGATAATAATATAAGTAATAAGTATAATCATTACAGTTCTAGCGATAATAACTGCATTATGTGGGTAATAATGCATGTTATATTGATAATATCGGGAGTAATAAGTATAATTATTATAGTTCTAGCGATAATAATAGTAAAATATGGGTAATAATGCATGTTATATTGATAATAATATAAGTAATAAGCATATTTATTATAGTTCTATCGATAATAACTGCATTATATGGGTAATAATGCATGTTATATTGATAATAATATAAGTAATAAGTATAATTATTACAGTTCTAGGGATAATAACTCCATTATATGGGTAATAATGCATGTTATATTGATAATAATATAAGTAATAAGTATAATTATTACAGTTCTAGCCATAATAACTGCATTATGTGGGTAATAATGCATGTTATATTGATAATATCGGGAGTAATATGTATAAATATTATAGTTCTAGCGATAATAATAGTAAAATATGGGTAATAATGCATGTTATATTGATAATAATATAATTAATATGTATATTTATTATAGTTCTATCGATAATAACTGCATAATATGGGTAATAATGCACGTTATATTGCTAATAATATATGCAATAAGTATAATTATTACAGTTCTAGCGATAATAACTGCATTATATGGGTAATAATGCATGTTATATTGATAAAGTTGGGAGTAATAAGTATAATTATTATAGTTCTAGCGATAATAATAGTAAAATATGGCTAATAGTGCATGTTATATTGAAAATATTATAAGTAATAAGTATATTTATTATAGTTCTGGCGATAATAACTGCATAATATGGCTAATAATGCACGATATATTGCTAATAATATAAGTAATAAGTATAATTATTACAGTTCTAGCGATAATAACTGCATTATATGGGTAATAATGCATGTTATATTGATAATATTGGGAGTAATAAGTGTAATTATTATAGTTCTAGCGATGATAGTAGTAAAATATGGCTAATAATGCATGTTATATTGATAATAATATAAGTAATTAGTATAATTATTACAGTTCTAGCGACAATAACTGCATAATATGGGTAATAATGCATGTTATATTGATAATAATATAAGTAATAAGTATAATTATTACAGTTCTAGCGATAATAACTGCATTATATGGGTAATAATGCATGTTATATTGATAAAGTTGGGAGTAATAAGTATAATTATTATAGTTCTAGCGATAATAATAGTAAAATATGGCTAATAGTGCATGTTATATTGAAAATATTAAAAGTAATAAGTATATTTATTATAGTTCTGGCGATAATAACTGCATAATATGGCTAATAATGCACGATATATTGCTAATAATATAAGTAATAAGTATAATTATTACAGTTCTAGCGATAATAACTGCATTATATGGGTAATAATGCATGTTATATTGATAATAATATAAGTAATAAGTATAATTATTACAGTTCTAGCCATAATAACTGCATTATGTGGGTAATAATGCATGTTATATTGATAATATCGGGAGTAATATGTATAAATATTATAGTTCTAGCGATAATAATAGTAAAATATGGGTAATAATGCATGTTATATTGATAATAATATAATTAATATGTATATTTATTATAGTTCTATCGATAATAACTGCATAATATGGGTAATAATGCACGTTATATTGCTAATAATATATGTAATAAGTATAATTATTACAGTTCTAGCGATAATAACTGCATTATATGGGTAATAATGCATGTTATATTGATAAAGTTGGGAGTAATAAGTATAATTATTATAGTTCTAGCGATAATAATAGTAAAATATGGCTAATAGTGCATGTTATATTGAAAATATTATAAGTAATAAGTATATTTATTATAGTTCTGGCGATAATAACTGCATAATATGGCTAATAATGCACGATATATTGCTAATAATATAAGTAATAAGTATAATTATTACAGTTCTAGCGATAATAACTGCATTATATGGGTAATAATGCATGTTATATTGATAATATTGGGAGTAATAAGTGTAATTATTATAGTTCTAGCGATGATAGTAGTAAAATATGGCTAATAATGCATGCTATATTGATAATAATATAAGTAATTAGTATAATTATTACAGTTCTAGCGACAATAACTGCATAATATGGGTAATAATGCATGTTATATTGATAATAATATAAGTAATAAGTATAATTATTACAGTTCTAGCGATAATAACTGCATTATATGGGTAATAATGCATGTTATATTGATAAAGTTGGGAGTAATAAGTATAATTATTATAGTTCTAGCGATAATAATAGTAAAATATGGCTAATAGTGCATGTTATATTGAAAATATTAAAAGTAATAAGTATATTTATTATAGTTCTGGCGATAATAACTGCATAATATGGCTAATAATGCACGATATATTGCTAATAATATAAGTAATAAGTATAATTATTACAGTTCTAGCGATAATAACTGCATTATATGGGTAATAATGCATGTTATATTGATAATATTGGGAGTAATAAGTGTAATTATTATAGTTCTAGCGATGATAGTAGTAAAATATGGCTAATAATGCATGTTATATTGATAATAATATAAGTAATTAGTATAATTATTACAGTTCTAGCGACACCAACTGCATAATATGGGTAATAATGCATGTTATATTGATAATAATATAAGTAATAAGTATAATTATTACAGTTCTAGCGATAATAACTGCATTATATGGGTAATAAGGCATGTTATATTGATGATAATAAAAGTAGTAAGTATATTTATTATAGTTCTAGCGATAATAACTGCATAATATGGGTAATAATGCATGTTATATTGATAATAATATAAGTAATAAGTATAATTATTACAGTTCTTGCGATAATAACTGCATTATATGGGTAATAATACACGTTATATTGCTAACAATATAAGTAATAAGTATAATTATTACAGTTCTAGCGATAATAACTGCATTATATGCGTAATAATGCATGTTATATTGATAATATCGGGAGTAATATGTATAATTATTACAGTTCTAGCGATAATAACTGCATTATATGGGTAATAATGGATGTTATATTGATAATATCGGGAGTAATAAGCATAGTTATTACAGTTCTAGCGATAATACTAGTAAAATATGGCTAAGAGTGCCTGTTATATTTTTAATAATAAAAGTAATTAGTATATTTATTATACTTCTGTCGATAATAACTGCATTATATGGGTAATAATGCATGCTATATTGATAATAATATAAGTAATAAGTATAATTATTACAGTTCTAGCGATAATAACTCCATTATATGGGTAATAATGCATGTTATATTGATAATAATGTAAGTAATAAGTATAATTATTACAGTTCTAGCGATAATAACTGCATTATGTGGGTAATAATGCATGTTATATTGATAATATCGGGAGTAATAAGTATAATTATTATAGTTCTAGCGATAATAATAGTAAAATATGGGTAATAATGCATGTTATATAGATAATAATATAAGTAATAAGCATATTTATTATAGTTCTATCGATAATAACTGCATTGTATGGGTAATAATGCATGTTATATTGATAATAATATAAGTAATAAGTATATTTATTATAGTTCTATCGATAATAACTGCATAATATGGGTAATAATGCACGTTATATTGCTAATAATATATGTGATAAGTATAATTATTACAGTTCTAGCGATAATAACTGCATTATATGGGTAATAATGCATGTTATATTGATAAAGTTGGGAGTAATAAGTATAATTATTATAGTTCTAGCGATAATAATAGTAAAATATGGCTAATAGTGCATGTTATATTGAAAATATTAAAAGTAATAAGTATATTTATTATAGTTCTAGCGATAATAACTGCATAATATGGCTAATAATGCACGATATATTGCTAATAATATAAGTAATAAGTATAATTATTACAGTTCTAGCGATAATAACTGCATTATATGGGTAATAATGCATGTTATATTGATAATATTGGGAGTAATAAGTGTAATTATTATAGTTCTAGCGATGATAGTAGTAAAATATGGCTAATAATGCATGCTATATTGATAATAATATAAGTAATTAGTATAATTATTACAGTTCTAGCGACAATAACTGCATAATATGGGTAATAATGCATGTTATATTGATAAGAATATAAGTAATAAGTATAATTATTACAGTTCTAGCGATAATAACTGCATTATATGGGTAATAATGCATGTTATATTGATGATAATAAAAGTAGTAAGTATATTTATTATAGTTCTAGCGATAATAACTGCATAATATGGGTAATAATGCATGTTATATTGATAATAATATAAGTAATAAGTATAATTATTACAGTTCTTGCGATAATAACTGCATTATATGGGTAATAATGCACGTTATATTGCTAATAATATAAGTAATAAGTATAATTATTACAGTTCTAGCGATAATAACTGCATTATATGCGTAATAATGCATGTTATATTGATAATATCGGGAGTAATATGTATAATTATTACGGTTCTAGCGATAATAACTGCATTATATGGGTAATAATGGATGTTATATTGATAATATCGGGAGTAATAAGGATAGTTATTACAGTTCTAGCGATAATACTAGTAAAATATGGCTAAGAGTGCCTGTTATATTTTTAATAATAAAAGTAATTAGTATATTTATTATACTTCTGTCGATAATAACTGCATTATATGGGTAATAATGCACGTTATATTGATAATAATATAAGTAATAAGTATAATTATTACAGTTCTAGCGATATTAACTCCATTATATGGGTAATAATGCATGTTATATTGATAATAATATAAGTAATAAGTATAATTATTACAGTTCTAGCGATAATAACTGCATTATGTGGGTAATAATGCATGTTATATTGATAATATCGGGAGTAATAAGTATAATTATTATAGTTCTAGCGATAATAATAGTAAAATATGGGTAATAATGCATGTTATATAGATAATAATATAAGTAATAAGCATATTTATTATAGTTCTATCGATAATAACTGCATTATATGGGTAATAATGCATGTTATATTGATAATAATATAAGTAATAAGTATAATTATTACAGTTCTAGCGATAATAACTCCATTATATGGGTAATAATGCATGTTATATTGATAATAATATAAGTAATAAGTATAATTATTACAGTTCTAGCCATAATAACTGCATTATGTGGGTAATAATGCATGTTGTATTGATAATATCGGGAGTAATAAGTATAATTATTATAGTTCTAGCGATAATAATAGTAAAATATGGGTAATAATGCATGTTATATTGATAATAATATAAGTAATAAGTATATTTATTATAGTTCTATCGATAATAACTGCATAATATGGGTAATAATGCACGTTATATTGCTAATAATATATGTAATAAGTATAATTATTACAGTTCTAGCGATAATAACTGCATTATATGGGTAATAATGCATGTTATATTGATAAAGTTGGGAGTAATAAGTATAATTATTATAGTTCTAGCGATAATAATAGTAAAATATGGCTAATAGTGCATGTTATATTGAAAATATTAAAAGTAATAAGTATATTTATTATAGTTCTAGCGATAATAACTGCATAATATGGCTAATAATGCACGATATATTGCTAATAATATAAGTAATAAGTATAATTATTACAGTTCTAGCGATAATAACTGCATTATATGGGTAATAATGCATGTTATATTGATAATATTGGGAGTAATAAGTGTAATTATTGTAGTTCTAGCGATGATAGTAGTAAAATATGGCTAATAATGCATGTTATATTGATAATATCGGGAGTAATAAGTATAATTATTATAGTTCTAGCGATAATAATAGTAAAATATGGGTAATAATGCATGTTATATTGATAATAATATAAGTAATAAGCATATTTATTATAGTTCTATCGATAATAACTGCATTATATGGGTAATAATGCATGTTATATTGATAATAATATAAGTAATAAGTATAATTATTACAGTTCTAGGGATAATAACTCCATTATATGGGTAATAATGCATGTTATATTGATAATAATATAAGTAATAAGTATAATTATTACAGTTCTAGCCATAATAACTGCATTATGTGGGTAATAATGCATGTTATATTGATAATATCGGGAGTAATATGTATAAATATTATAGTTCTAGCGATAATAATAGTAAAATATGGGTAATAATGCATGTTATATTGATAATAATATAATTAATATGTATATTTATTATAGTTCTATCGATAATAACTGCATAATATGGGTAATAATGCACGTTATATTGCTAATAATATATGTAATAAGTATAATTATTACAGTTCTAGCGATAATAACTGCATTATATGGGTAATAATGCATGTTATATTGATAAAGTTGGGAGTAATAAGTATAATTATTATAGTTCTAGCGATAATAATAGTAAAATATGGCTAATAGTGCATGTTATATTGAAAATATTATAAGTAATAAGTATATTTATTATAGTTCTGGCGATAATAACTGCATAATATGGCTAATAATGCACGATATATTGCTAATAATATAAGTAATAAGTATAATTATTACAGTTCTAGCGATAATAACTGCATTATATGGGTAATAATGCATGTTATATTGATAATATTGGGAGTCCTAAGTGTAATTATTATAGTTCTAGCGATGATAGTAGTAAAATATGGCTAATAATGCATGTTATATTGATAATAATATAAGTAATTAGTATAATTATTACAGTTCTAGCGACAATAACTGCATAATATGGGTAATAATGCATGTTATATTCATAATAATATAAGTAATAAGTATAATTATTACAGTTCTAGCGATAATAACTGCATTATATAGGTAATAATGCATGTTATATTGATGATAATAAAAGTAGTAAGTATATTTATTATAGTTCTGGCGATAATAACTGCATAATATGGGTAATAATGCATGTTATATTGATAATAATATAAGTAATAAGTATAATTATTACAGTTCTTGCGATAATAACTGCATTATATGGGTAATAATGCACGTTATATTGCTAATAATATAAGTAATAAGTATAATTATTACAGTTCTAGCGATAATAACTGCATTATATGCGTAATAATGCATGTTATATTGATAATATCGGGAGTAATAAGTATAGTTATTACAGTTCTAGCGATAATACTAGTAAAATATGGCTAAGAGTGCCTGTTATATTTTTAATAATAAAAGTAATTAGTATATTTATTATACTTCTGTCGATAATAACTGCATTATATGGGTAATAATGCACGTTATATAGATAATAATATAAGTAATAAGTATAATTATTACAGTTCTAGCGATATTAACTCCATTATATGGGTAATAATGCATGTTATATTGATAATAATATAAGTAATAAGTATAATTATTACAGTTCTAGCGATAATAACTGCATTATGTGGGTAATAATGCATGTTATATTGATAATATCGGGAGTAATAAGTATAATTATTATAGTTCTAGCGATAATAATAGTAAAATATGGGTAATAATGCATGTTATATAGATAATAATATAAGTAATAAGCATATTTATTATAGTTCTATCGATAATAACTGCATTGTATGGGTAATAATGCATGTTATATTGATAATAATATAAGTAATAAGTATAATTATTACAGTTCTAGCGATAATAACTCCATTATATGGGTAATAATGCATGTTATATTGATAATAATATAAGTAATAAGTATAATTATTACAGTTCTAGCCATAATAACTGCATTATGTGGGTAATAATGCATGTTGTATTGATAATATCGGGAGTAATAAGTATAATTATTATAGTTCTAGCGATAATAATAGTAAAATATGGGCAATAATGCATGTTATATTGATAATAATATAAGTAATAAGTATATTTATTATAGTTCTATCGATAATAACTGCATAATATGGGTAATAATGCACGTTATATTGCTAATAATATATGTGATAAGTATAATTATTACAGTTCTAGCGATAATAACTGCATTATATGGGTAATAATGCATGTTATATTGATAAAGTTGGGAGTAATAAGTATAATTATTATAGTTCTAGCGATAATAATAGTAAAATGTGGCTAATAGTGCATGTTATATTGAAAATATTAAAAGTAATAAGTATATTTATTATAGTTCTAGCGATAATAACTGCATAATATGGCTAATAATGCACGATATATTGCTAATAATATAAGTAATAAGTATAATTATTACAGTTCTAGCGATAATAACTGCATTATATGGGTAATAATGCATGTTATATTGATAATATTGGGAGTAATAAGTGTAATTATTATAGTTCTAGCGATGATAGTAGTAAAATATGGCTAATAATGCATGCTATATTGATAATAATATAAGTAATTAGTATAATTATTACAGTTCTAGCGACAATAACTGCATAATATGGGTAATAATGCATGTTATATTGATAATAATATAAGTAATAAGTATAATTATTACAGTTCTAGCGATAATAACTGCATTATATGGGTAATAATGCATGTTATATTGCTAATAATATAAGTAATAAGTATAATTATTACAGTTCTAGCGATAATAACTGCATGATATGCGTAATAATGCATGTTATATTGATAATATCGGGAGTAATATGTATAATTATTACGGTTCTAGCGATAATAACTGCATTATATGGGTAATAATGGATGTTATATTGATAATATCGGGAGTAATAAGTATAGTTATTACAGTTCTAGCGATAATACTAGTAAAATATGGCTAAGAGTGCCTGTTATATTTTTAATAATAAAAGTAATTAGTATATTTATTATACTTCTGTCGATAATAACTGCATTATATGGGTAATAATGCACGTTATATTGATAATAATATAAGTAATAAGTATAATTATTACAGTTCTAGCGATATTAACTCCATTATATGGGTAATAATGCATGTTACATTGATAATAATATAAGTAATAAGTATAATTATTACAGTTCTAGCGATAATAACTGCATTATGTGGGTAATAATGCATGTTATATTGATAATATTGGGAGTAATAAGTATAATTATTATAGTTCTAGCGATAATAATAGTAAAATATGGGTAATAATGCATGTTATATAGATAACAATATAAGTAATAAGCATATTTATTATAGTTCTATCGATAATAACTGCATTATATGGGTAATAATGCATGTTATATTGATAATAATATAAGTAATAAGTATAATTATTACAGTTCTAGCGATAATAACTCCATTATATGGGTAATAATGCATGTTATATTGATAATAATATAAGTAATAAGTATAATTATTACAGTTCTAGCCATAATAACTGCATTATGTGGGTAATAATGCATGTTGTATTGATAATATCGGGAGTAATAAGTATAATTATTATAGTTCTAGCGATAATAATAGTAAAATATGGGTAATAATGCATGTTATATTGATAATAATATAAGTAATAAGTATATTTATTATAGTTCTATCGATAATAACTGCATAATATGGGTAATAATGCACGTTATATTGCTAATAATATATGTAATAAGTATAATTATTACAGTTCTAGCGATAATAACTGCATTATATGGGTAATAATGCATGTTATATTGATAATATTGGGAGTAATAAGTGTAATTATTGTAGTTCTAGCGATGATAGTAGTAAAATATGGCTAATAATGCATGCTATATTGATAATAATATAAGTAATTAGTATAATTATTACAGTTCTAGCGACAATAACTGCATAATATGGGTAATAATGCATGTTATATTGATAATAATATAAGTAATAAGTATAATTATTACAGTTCTAGCGATAATAACTGCATTATATGGGTAATAATGCATGTTATATTGATGATAATAAAAGTAGTAAGTATATTTATTATAGTTCTAGCGATAATAACTGCATAATATGGCTAATAATGCACGATATATTGCTAATAATATAAGTAATAAGTATAATTATTACAGTTCTAGCGATAATAACTGCATTATATGGGTAATAATGCATGTTATATTGATAATATTGGGAGTAATAAGTGTAATTATTGTAGTTCTAGCGATGATAGTAGTAAAATATGGCTAATAATGCATGTTATATTGATAATATCGGGAGTAATAAGTATAATTATTATAGTTCTAGCGATAATAATAGTAAAATATGGGTAATAATGCATGTTATATTGATAATAATATAAGTAATAAGCATATTTATTATAGTTCTATCGATAATAACTGCATTATATGGGTAATAATGCATGTTATATTGATAATAATATAAGTAATAAGTATAATTATTACAGTTCTAGGGATAATAACTCCATTATATGGGTAATAATACATGTTATATTGATAATAATATAAGTAATAAGTATAATTATTACAGTTCTAGCCATAATAACTGCATTATGTGGGTAATAATGCATGTTATATTGATAATATCGGGAGTAATATGTATAAATATTATAGTTCTAGCGATAATAATAGTAAAATATGGGTAATAATGCATGTTATATTGATAATAATATAATTAATATGTATATTTATTATAGTTCTATCGATAATAACTGCATAATATGGGTAATAATGCACGTTATATTGCTAATAATATATGTAATAAGTATAATTATTACAGTTCTAGCGATAATAACTGCATTATATGGGTAATAATGCATGTTATATTGATAAAGTTGGGAGTAATAAGTATAATTATTATAGTTCTAGCGATAATAATAGTAAAATATGGCTAATAGTGCATGTTATATTGAAAATATTATAAGTAATAAGTATATTTATTATAGTTCTATCGATAATAACTGCATAATATGGGTAATAATGCACGTTATATTGCTAATAATATATGTAATAAGTATAATTATTACAGTTCTAGCGATAATAACTGCATTATGTGGGTAATAATGCATGTTATATTGATAATATTGGGAGTAATAAGTGTAATTATTGTAGTTCTAGCGATGATAGTAGTAAAATATGGCTAATAATGCATGCTATATTGATAATAATATAAGTAATTAGTATAATTATTACAGTTCTAGCGACAATAACTGCATAATATGGGTAATAATGCATGTTATATTGATAATAATATAAGTAATAAGTATAATTATTACAGTTCTAGCGATAATAACTGCATTATATGGGTAATAATGCATGTTATATTGATGATAATAAAAGTAGTAAGTATATTTATTATAGTTCTAGCGATAATAACTGCATAATATGGCTAATAATGCACGATATATTGCTAATAATATAAGTAATAAGTATAATTATTACAGTTCTAGCGATAATAACTGCATTATATGGGTAATAATGCATGTTATATTGATAATATTGGGAGTAATAAGTGTAATTATTGTAGTTCTAGCGATGATAGTAGTAAAATATGGCTAATAATGCATGTTATATTGATAATATCGGGAGTAATAAGTATAATTATTATAGTTCTAGCGATAATAATAGTAAAATATGGGTAATAATGCATGTTATATTGATAATAATATAAGTAATAAGCATATTTATTATAGTTCTATCGATAATAACTGCATTATATGGGTAATAATGCATGTTATATTGATAATAATATAAGTAATAAGTATAATTATTACAGTTCTAGGGATAATAACTCCATTATATGGGTAATAATACATGTTATATTGATAATAATATAAGTAATAAGTATAATTATTACAGTTCTAGCCATAATAACTGCATTATGTGGGTAATAATGCATGTTATATTGATAATATCGGGAGTAATATGTATAAATATTATAGTTCTAGCGATAATAATAGTAAAATATGGGTAATAATGCATGTTATATTGATAATAATATAATTAATATGTATATTTATTATAGTTCTATCGAAAATAACTGCATAATATGGGTAATAATGCACGTTATATTGCTAATAATATATGTAATAAGTATAATTATTACAGTTCTAGCGATAATAACTGCATTATATGGGTAATAATGCATGTTATATTGATAAAGTTGGGAGTAATAAGTATAATTATTATAGTTCTAGCGATAATAATAGTAAAATATGGCTAATAGTGCATGTTATATTGAAAATATTATAAGTAATAAGTATATTTATTATAGTTCTGGCGATAATAACTGCATAATATGGCTAATAATGCACGATATATTGCTAATAATATAAGTAATAAGTATAATTATTACAGTTCTAGCGATAATAACTGCATTATATGGGTAATAATGCATGTTATATTGATAATATTGGGAGTCCTAAGTGTAATTATTATAGTTCTAGCGATGATAGTAGTAAAATATGGCTAATAATGCATGTTATATTGATAATAATATAAGTAATTAGTATAATTATTACAGTTCTAGCGACAATAACTGCATAATATGGGTAATAATGCATGTTATATTCATAATAATATAAGTAATAAGTATAATTATTACAGTTCTAGCGATAATAACTGCATTATATAGGTAATAATGCATGTTATATTGATGATAATAAAAGTAGTAAGTATATTTATTATAGTTCTGGCGATAATAACTGCATAATATGGGTAATAATGCATGTTATATTGATAATAATATAAGTAATAAGTATAATTATTACAGTTCTTGCGATAATAACTGCATTATATGGGTAATAATGCACGTTATATTGCTAATAATATAAGTAATAAGTATAATTATTACAGTTCTAGCGATAATAACTGCATTATATGCGTAATAATGCATGTTATATTGATAATATCGGGAGTAATAAGTATAGTTATTACAGTTCTAGCGATAATACTAGTAAAATATGGCTAAGAGTGCCTGTTATATTTTTAATAATAAAAGTAATTAGTATATTTATTATACTTCTGTCGATAATAACTGCATTATATGGGTAATAATGCACGTTATATTGATAATAATATAAGTAATAAGTATAATTATTACAGTTCTAGCGATATTAACTCCATTATATGGGTAATAATGCATGTTATATTGATAATAATATAAGTAATAAGTATAATTATTACAGTTCTAGCGATAATAACTGCATTATGTGGGTAATAATGCATGTTATATTGATAATATCGGGAGTAATAAGTATAATTATTATAGTTCTAGCGATAATAATAGTAAAATATGGGTAATAATGCATGTTATATAGATAATAATATAAGTAATAAGCATATTTATTATAGTTCTATCGATAATAACTGCATTGTATGGGTAATAATGCATGTTATATTGATAATAATATAAGTAATAAGTATAATTATTACAGTTCTAGCGATAATAACTCCATTATATGGGTAATAATGCATGTTATATTGATAATAATATAAGTAATAAGTATAATTATTACAGTTCTAGCCATAATAACTGCATTATGTGGGTAATAATGCATGTTGTATTGATAATATCGGGAGTAATAAGTATAATTATTATAGTTCTAGCGATAATAATAGTAAAATATGGGTAATAATGCATGTTATATTGATAATAATATAAGTAATAAGTATATTTATTATAGTTCTATCGATAATAACTGCATAATATGGGTAATAATGCACGTTATATTGCTAATAATATATGTGATAAGTATAATTATTACAGTTCTAGCGATAATAACTGCATTATATGGGTAATAATGCATGTTATATTGATAAAGTTGGGAGTAATAAGTATAATTATTATAGTTCTAGCGATAATAATAGTAAAATATGGCTAATAGTGCATGTTATATTGAAAATATTAAAAGTAATAAGTATATTTATTATAGTTCTAGCGATAATAACTGCATAATATGGCTAATAATGCACGATATATTGCTAATAATATAAGTAATAAGTATAATTATTACAGTTCTAGCGATAATAACTGCATTATATGGGTAATAATGCATGTTATATTGATAATATTGGGAGTAATAAGTGTAATTATTATAGTTCTAGCGATGATAGTAGTAAAATATGGCTAATAATGCATGCTATATTGATAATAATATAAGTAATTAGTATAATTATTACAGTTCTAGCGACAATAACTGCATAATATGGGTAATAATGCATGTTATATTCATAATAATATAAGTAATAAGTATAATTATTACAGTTCTAGCGATAATAACTGCATTATATAGGTAATAATGCATGTTATATTGATGATAATAAAAGTAGTAAGTATATTTATTATAGTTCTAGCGATAATAACTGCATAATATGGCTAATAATGCACGATATATTGCTAATAATATAAGTAATAAGTATAATTATTACAGTTCTAGCGATAATAACTGCATTATATGGGTAATAATGCATGTTATATTGATAATATTGGGAGTAATAAGTGTAATTATTGTAGTTCTAGCGATGATAGTAGTAAAATATGGCTAATAATGCATGTTATATTGATAATATCGGGAGTAATAAGTATAATTATTATAGTTCTAGCGATAATAATAGTAAAATATGGGTAATAATGCATGTTATATTGATAATAATATAAGTAATAAGCATATTTATTATAGTTCTATCGATAATAACTGCATTATATGGGTAATAATGCATGTTATATTGATAATAATATAAGTAATAAGTATAATTATTACAGTTCTAGGGATAATAACTCCATTATATGGGTAATAATACATGTTATATTGATAATAATATAAGTAATAAGTATAATTATTACAGTTCTAGCCATAATAACTGCATTATGTGGGTAATAATGCATGTTATATTGATAATATCGGGAGTAATATGTATAAATATTATAGTTCTAGCGATAATAATAGTAAAATATGGGTAATAATGCATGTTATATTGATAATAATATAATTAATATGTATATTTATTATAGTTCTATCGATAATAACTGCATAATATGGGTACTAATGCACGTTATATTGCTAATAATATATGTAATAAGTATAATTATTACAGTTCTAGCGATAATAACTGCATTATATGGGTAATAATGCATGTTATATTGATAAAGTTGGGAGTAATAAGTATAATTATTATAGTTCTAGCGATAATAATAGTAAAATATGGCTAATAGTGCATGTTATATTGAAAATATTATAAGTAATAAGTATATTTATTATAGTTCTGGCGATAATAACTGCATAATATGGCTAATAATGCACGATATATTGCTAATAATATAAGTAATAAGTATAATTATTACAGTTCTAGCGATAATAACTGCATTATATGGGTAATAATGCATGTTATTTTGATAATATTGGGAGTCCTAAGTGTAATTATTATAGTTCTAGCGATGATAGTAGTAAAATATGGCTAATAATGCATGTTATATTGATAATAATATAAGTAATTAGTATAATTATTACAGTTCTAGCGACAATAACTGCATAATATGGGTAATAATGCATGTTATATTCATAATAATATAAGTAATAAGTATAAGTATTACAGTTCTAGCGATAATAACTGCATTATATAGGTAATAATGCATGTTATATTGATGATAATAAAAGTAGTAAGTATATTTATTATAGTTCTGGCGATAATAACTGCATAATATGGGTAATAATGCATGTTATATTGATAATAATATAAGTAATAAGTATAATTATTACAGTTCTTGCGATAATAACTGCATTATATGGGTAATAATGCACGTTATATTGCTAATAATATAAGTAATAAGTATAATTATTACAGTTCTAGCGATAATAACTGCATTATATGCGTAATAATGCATGTTATATTGATAATATCGGGAGTAATAAGTATAGTTATTACAGTTCTAGCGATAATACTAGTAAAATATGGCTAAGAGTGCCTGTTATATTTTTAATAATAAAAGTAATTAGTATATTTATTATACTTCTGTCGATAATAACTGCATTATATGGGTAATAATGCACGTTATATTGATAATAATATAAGTAATAAGTATAATTATTACAGTTCTAGCGATAATAACTGCATTATATAGGTAATAATGCATGTTATATTGATGATAATAAAAGTAGTAAGTATATTTATTATAGTTCTGGCGATAATAACTGCATAATATGGGTAATAATGCATGTTATATTGATAATAATATAAGTAATAAGTATAATTATTACAGTTCTTGCGATAATAACTGCATTATATGGGTAATAATGCACGTTATATTGCTAATAATATAAGTAATAAGTATAATTATTACAGTTCTAGCGATAATAACTGCATTATATGCGTAATAATGCATGTTATATTGATAATATCGGGAGTAATAAGTATAGTTATTACAGTTCTAGCGATAATACTAGTAAAATATGGCTAAGAGTGCCTGTTATATTTTTAATAATAAAAGTAATTAGTATATTTATTATACTTCTGTCGATAATAACTGCATTATATGGGTAATAATGCACGTTATATTGATAATAATATAAGTAATAAGTATAATTATTACAGTTCTAGCGATAATAACTCCATTATATGGGTAATAATGCATGTTATATTGATAATAATATAAGTAATAAGTATAATTATTACAGTTCTAGCCATAATAACTGCATTATGTGGGTAATAATGCATGTTGTATTGATAATATCGGGAGTAATAAGTATAATTATTATAGTTCTAGCGATAATAATAGTAAAATATGGGTAATAATGCATGTTATATTGATAATAATATAAGTAATAAGTATATTTATTATAGTTCTATCGATAATAACTGCATAATATGGGTAATAATGCACGTTATATTGCTAATAATATATGTGATAAGTATAATTATTACAGTTCTAGCGATAATAACTGCATTATATGGGTAATAATGCATGTTATATTGATAAAGTTGGGAGTAATAAGTATAATTATTATAGTTCTAGCGATAATAATAGTAAAATATGGCTAATAGTGCATGTTATATTGAAAATATTAAAAGTAATAAGTATATTTATTATAGTTCTAGCGATAATAACTGCATAATATGGCTAATAATGCACGATATATTGCTAATAATATAAGTAATAAGTATAATTATTACAGTTCTAGCGATAATAACTGCATTATATGGGTAATAATGCATGTTATATTGATAATATTGGGAGTAATAAGTGTAATTATTATAGTTCTAGCGATGATAGTAGTAAAATATGGCTAATAATGCATGCTATATTGATAATAATATAAGTAATTAGTATAATTATTACAGTTCTAGCGACAATAACTGCATAATATGGGTAATAATGCATGTTATATTCATAATAATATAAGTAATAAGTATAATTATTACAGTTCTAGCGATAATAACTGCATTATATAGGTAATAATGCATGTTATATTGATGATAATAAAAGTAGTAAGTATATTTATTATAGTTCTAGCGATAATAACTGCATAATATGGCTAATAATGCACGATATATTGCTAATAATATAAGTAATAAGTATAATTATTACAGTTCTAGCGATAATAACTGCATTATATGGGTAATAATGCATGTTATATTGATAATATTGGGAGTAATAAGTGTAATTATTGTAGTTCTAGCGATGATAGTAGTAAAATATGGCTAATAATGCATGTTATATTGATAATATCGGGAGTAATAAGTATAATTATTATAGTTCTAGCGATAATAATAGTAAAATATGGGTAATAATGCATGTTATATTGATAATAATATAAGTAATAAGCATATTTATTATAGTTCTATCGATAATAACTGCATTATATGGGTAATAATGCATGTTATATTGATAATAATATAAGTAATAAGTATAATTATTACAGTTCTAGGGATAATAACTCCATTATATGGGTAATAATACATGTTATATTGATAATAATATAAGTAATAAGTATAATTATTACAGTTCTAGCCATAATAACTGCATTATGTGGGTAATAATGCATGTTATATTGATAATATCGGGAGTAATATGTATAAATATTATAGTTCTAGCGATAATAATAGTAAAATATGGGTAATAATGCATGTTATATTGATAATAATATAATTAATATGTATATTTATTATAGTTCTATCGATAATAACTGCATAATATGGGTAATAATGCACGTTATATTGCTAATAATATATGTAATAAGTATAATTATTACAGTTCTAGCGATAATAACTGCATTATATGGGTAATAATGCATGTTATATTGATAAAGTTGGGAGTAATAAGTATAATTATTATAGTTCTAGCGATAATAATAGTAAAATATGGCTAATAGTGCATGTTATATTGAAAATATTATAAGTAATAAGTATATTTATTATAGTTCTGGCGATAATAACTGCATAATATGGCTAATAATGCACGATATATTGCTAATAATATAAGTAATAAGTATAATTATTACAGTTCTAGCGATAATAACTGCATTATATGGGTAATAATGCATGTTATATTGATAATATTGGGAGTCCTAAGTGTAATTATTATAGTTCTAGCGATGATAGTAGTAAAATATGGCTAATAATGCATGTTATATTGATAATAATATAAGTAATTAGTATAATTATTACAGTTCTAGCGACAATAACTGCATAATATGGGTAATAATGCATGTTATATTCATAATAATATAAGTAATAAGTATAATTATTACAGTTCTAGCGATAATAACTGCATTATATAGGTAATAATGCATGTTATATTGATGATAATAAAAGTAGTAAGTATATTTATTATAGTTCTGGCGATAATAACTGCATAATATGGGTAATAATGCATGTTATATTGATAATAATATAAGTAATAAGTATAATTATTACAGTTCTTGCGATAATAACTGCATTATATGGGTAATAATGCACGTTATATTGCTAATAATATAAGTAATAAGTATAATTATTACAGTTCTAGCGATAATAACTCCATTATATGGGTAATAATGCATGTTATATTGATAATAATATAAGTAATAAGTATAATTATTACAGTTCTAGCCATAATAACTGCATTATGTGGGTAATAATGGATGTTATATTGATAATATCGGGAGTAATAAGTATAGTTATTATAGTTCTAGCGATAATAATAGTAAAATATGGGTAATAATGCATGTTATATAGATAATAATATAAGTAATAAGCATATTTATTATAGTTCTATCGATAATAACTGCATTGTATGGGTAATAATGCATGTTATATTGATAATAATATAAGTAATAAGTATAATTATTACAGTTCTAGCGATAATAACTCCATTATATGGGTAATAATGCATGTTATATTGATAATAATATAAGTAATAAGTATAATTATTACAGTTCTAGCCATAATAACTGCATTATGTGGGTAATAATGGATGTTATATTGATAATATCGGGAGTAATAAGTATAGTTATTACAGTTCTAGCGATAATACTAGTAAAATATGGCTAAGAGTGCCTGTTATATTTTTAATAATAAAAGTAATTAGTATATTTATTATACTTCTGTCGATAATAACTGCATTATATGGGTAATAATGCACGTTATATTGATAATAATATAAGTAATAAGTATAATTATTACAGTTCTAGCGATATTAACTCCATTATATGGGTAATAATGCATGTTACATTGATAATAATATAAGTAATAAGTATAATTATTACAGTTCTAGCGATAATAACTGCATTATGTGGGTAATAATGCATGTTATATTGATAATATTGGGAGTAATAAGTATAATTATTATAGTTCTAGCGATAATAATAGTAAAATATGGGTAATAATGCATGTTATATAGATAACAATATAAGTAATAAGCATATTTATTATAGTTCTATCGATAATAACTGCATTATATGGGTAATAATGCATGTTATATTGATAATAATATAAGTAATAAGTATAATTATTACAGTTCTAGCGATAATAACTCCATTATATGGGTAATAATGCATGTTATATTGATAATAATATAAGTAATAAGTATAATTATTACAGTTCTAGCCATAATAACTGCATTATGTGGGTAATAATGCATGTTGTATTGATAATATCGGGAGTAATAAGTATAATTCTTATAGTTCTAGCGATAATAATAGTAAAATATGGGTAATAATGCATGTTATATTGATAATAATATAAGTAATAAGTATATTTATTATAGTTCTATCGATAATAACTGCATAATATGGGTAATAATGCACGTTATATTGCTAATAATATATGTAATAAGTATAATTATTACAGTTCTAGCGATAATAACTGCATTATATGGGTAATAATGCATGTTATATTGATAAAGTTGGGAGTAATAAGTATAATTATTATAGTTCTAGCGATAATAATAGTAAAATATGGCTAATAGTGCATGTTATATTGAAAATATTAAAAGTAATAAGTATATTGATTATAGTTCTAGCGATAATAACTGCATAATATGGCTAATAATGCACGATATATTGCTAATAATATAAGTAATAAGTATAATTATTACAGTTCTAGCGATAATAACTGCATTATATGGGTAATAATGCATGTTATATTGATAATATTGGGAGTAATAAGTGTAATTATTGTAGTTCTAGCGATGATAGTAGTAAAATATGGCTAATAATGCATGCTATATTGATAATAATATAAGTAATAAGTATAATTATTACAGTTCTAGCGATAATAACTGCATTATATGGGTAATAATGCATGTTATATTGCTAATAATATAAGTAATAAGTATAATTATTACAGTTCTAGCGATAATAACTGCATTATATGCGTAATAATGCATGTTATATTGATAATATCGGGAGTAATATGTATAATTATTACGGTTCTAGCGATAATAACTGCATTATATGGGTAATAATGGATGTTATATTGATAATATCGGGAGTAATAAGTATAGTTATTACAGTTCTAGCGATAATACTAGTAAAATATGGCTAAGAGTGCCTGTTATATTTTTAATAATAAAAGTAATTAGTATATTTATTATACTTCTGTCGATAATAACTGCATTATATGGGTAATAATGCACGTTATATTGATAATAATATAAGTAATAAGTATAATTATTACAGTTCTAGCGATATTAACTCCATTATATGGGTAATAATGCATGTTACATTGATAATAATATAAGTAATAAGTATAATTATTACAGTTCTAGCGATAATAACTGCATTATGTGGGTAATAATGCATGTTATATTGATAATATTGGGAGTAATAAGTATAATTATTATAGTTCTAGCGATAATAATAGTAAAATATGGGTAATAATGCATGTTATATAGATAACAATATAAGTAATAAGCATATTTATTATAGTTCTATCGATAATAACTGCATTATATGGGTAATAATGCATGTTATATTGATAATAATATAAGTAATAAGTATAATTATTACAGTTCTAGCGATAATAACTCCATTATATGGGTAATAATGCATGTTATATTGATAATAATATAAGTAATAAGTATAATTATTACAGTTCTAGCCATAATAACTGCATTATGTGGGTAATAATGCATGTTGTATTGATAATATCGGGAGTAATAAGTATAATTATTATAGTTCTAGCGATAATAATAGTAAAATATGGGTAATAATGCATGTTATATTGATAATAATATAAGTAATAAGTATATTTATTATAGTTCTATCGATAATAACTGCATAATATGGCTAATAATGCACGATATATTGCTAATAATATAAGTAATAAGTATAATTATTACAGTTCTAGCGATAATAACTGCATTATATGGGTAATAATGCATGTTATATTGATAATATTGGGAGTAATAAGTGTAATTATTGTAGTTCTAGCGATGATAGTAGTAAAATATGGCTAATAATGCATGCTATATTGATAATAATATAAGTAATTAGTATAATTATTACAGTTCTAGCGACAATAACTGCATAATATGGGTAATAATGCATGTTATATTCATAATAATATAAGTAATAAGTATAATTATTACAGTTCTAGCGATAATAACTGCATTATATGGGTAATAATGCATGTTATATTGATGATAATAAAAGTAGTAAGTATATTTATTATAGTTCTAGCGATAATAACTGCATAATATGGCTAATAATGCACGATATATTGCTAATAATATAAGTAATAAGTATAATTATTACAGTTCTAGCGATAATAACTGCATTATATGGGTAATAATGCATGTTATATTGATAATATTGGGAGTAATAAGTGTAATTATTGTAGTTCTAGCGATGATAGTAGTAAAATATGGCTAATAATGCATGTTATATTGATAATATCGGGAGTAATAAGTATAATTATTATAGTTCTAGCGATAATAATAGTAAAATATGGGTAATAATGCATGTTATATTGATAATAATATAAGTAATAAGCATATTTATTATAGTTCTATCGATAATAACTGCATTATATGGGTAATAATGCATGTTATATTGATAATAATATAAGTAATAAGTATAATTATTACAGTTCTAGGGATAATAACTCCATTATATGGGTAATAATACATGTTATATTGATAATAATATAAGTAATAAGTATAATTATTACAGTTCTAGCCATAATAACTGCATTATGTGGGTAATAATGCATGTTATATTGATAATATCGGGAGTAATATGTATAAATATTATAGTTCTAGCGATAATAATAGTAAAATATGGGTAATAATGCATGTTATATTGATAATAATATAATTAATATGTATATTTATTATAGTTCTATCGATAATAACTGCATAATATGGGTAATAATGCACGTTATATTGCTAATAATATATGTAATAAGTATAATTATTACAGTTCTAGCGATAATAACTGCATTATATGGGTAATAATGCATGTTATATTGATAAAGTTGGGAGTAATAAGTATAATTATTATAGTTCTAGCGATAATAATAGTAAAATATGGCTAATAGTGCATGTTATATTGAAAATATTATAAGTAATAAGTATATTTATTATAGTTCTGGCGATAATAACTGCATAATATGGCTAATAATGCACGATATATTGCTAATAATATAAGTAATAAGTATAATTATTACAGTTCTAGCGATAATAACTGCATTATATGGGTAATAATGCATGTTATATTGATAATATTGGGAGTCCTAAGTGTAATTATTATAGTTCTAGCGATGATAGTAGTAAAATATGGCTAATAATGCATGTTATATTGATAATAATATAAGTAATTAGTATAATTATTACAGTTCTAGCGACAATAACTGCATAATATGGGTAATAATGCATGTTATATTCATAATAATATAAGTAATAAGTATAATTATTACAGTTCTAGCGATAATAACTGCATTATATAGGTAATAATGCATGTTATATTGATGATAATAAAAGTAGTAAGTATATTTATTATAGTTCTGGCGATAATAACTGCATAATATGGGTAATAATGCATGTTATATTGATAATAATATAAGTAATAAGTATAATTATTACAGTTCTTGCGATAATAACTGCATTATATGGGTAATAATGCACGTTATATTGCTAATAATATAAGTAATAAGTATAATTATTACAGTTCTAGCGATAATAACTGCATTATATGCGTAATAATGCATGTTATATTGATAATATCGGGAGTAATAAGTATAGTTATTACAGTTCTAGCGATAATACTAGTAAAATATGGCTAAGAGTGCCTGTTATATTTTTAATAATAAAAGTAATTAGTATATTTATTATACTTCTGTCGATAATAACTGCATTATATGGGTAATAATGCACGTTATATTGATAATAATATAAGTAATAAGTATAATTATTACAGTTCTAGCGATAATAACTGCATTATATAGGTAATAATGCATGTTATATTGATGATAATAAAAGTAGTAAGTATATTTATTATAGTTCTGGCGATAATAACTGCATAATATGGGTAATAATGCATGTTATATTGATAATAATATAAGTAATAAGTATAATTATTACAGTTCTTGCGATAATAACTGCATTATATGGGTAATAATGCACGTTATATTGCTAATAATATAAGTAATAAGTATAATTATTACAGTTCTAGCGATAATAACTGCATTATATGCGTAATAATGCATGTTATATTGATAATATCGGGAGTAATAAGTATAGTTATTACAGTTCTAGCGATAATACTAGTAAAATATGGCTAAGAGTGCCTGTTATATTTTTAATAATAAAAGTAATTAGTATATTTATTATACTTCTGTCGATAATAACTGCATTATATGGGTAATAATGCACGTTATATTGATAATAATATAAGTAATAAGTATAATTATTACAGTTCTAGCGATAATAACTCCATTATATGGGTAATAATGCATGTTATATTGATAATAATATAAGTAATAAGTATAATTATTACAGTTCTAGCCATAATAACTGCATTATGTGGGTAATAATGCATGTTGTATTGATAATATCGGGAGTAATAAGTATAATTATTATAGTTCTAGCGATAATAATAGTAAAATATGGGTAATAATGCATGTTATATTGATAATAATATAAGTAATAAGTATATTTATTATAGTTCTATCGATAATAACTGCATAATATGGGTAATAATGCACGTTATATTGCTAATAATATATGTGATAAGTATAATTATTACAGTTCTAGCGATAATAACTGCATTATATGGGTAATAATGCATGTTATATTGATAAAGTTGGGAGTAATAAGTATAATTATTATAGTTCTAGCGATAATAATAGTAAAATATGGCTAATAGTGCATGTTATATTGAAAATATTAAAAGTAATAAGTATATTTATTATAGTTCTAGCGATAATAACTGCATAATATGGCTAATAATGCACGATATATTGCTAATAATATAAGTAATAAGTATAATTATTACAGTTCTAGCGATAATAACTGCATTATATGGGTAATAATGCATGTTATATTGATAATATTGGGAGTAATAAGTGTAATTATTATAGTTCTAGCGATGATAGTAGTAAAATATGGCTAATAATGCATGCTATATTGATAATAATATAAGTAATTAGTATAATTATTACAGTTCTAGCGACAATAACTGCATAATATGGGTAATAATGCATGTTATATTCATAATAATATAAGTAATAAGTATAATTATTACAGTTCTAGCGATAATAACTGCATTATATAGGTAATAATGCATGTTATATTGATGATAATAAAAGTAGTAAGTATATTTATTATAGTTCTAGCGATAATAACTGCATAATATGGCTAATAATGCACGATATATTGCTAATAATATAAGTAATAAGTATAATTATTACAGTTCTAGCGATAATAACTGCATTATATGGGTAATAATGCATGTTATATTGATAATATTGGGAGTAATAAGTGTAATTATTGTAGTTCTAGCGATGATAGTAGTAAAATATGGCTAATAATGCATGTTATATTGATAATATCGGGAGTAATAAGTATAATTATTATAGTTCTAGCGATAATAATAGTAAAATATGGGTAATAATGCATGTTATATTGATAATAATATAAGTAATAAGCATATTTACTATAGTTCTATCGATAATAACTGCATTATATGGGTAATAATGCATGTTATATTGATAATAATATAAGTAATAAGTATAATTATTACAGTTCTAGGGATAATAACTCCATTATATGGGTAATAATACATGTTATATTGATAATAATATAAGTAATAAGTATAATTATTACAGTTCTAGCCATAATAACTGCATTATGTGGGTAATAATGCATGTTATATTGATAATATCGGGAGTAATATGTATAAATATTATAGTTCTAGCGATAATAATAGTAAAATATGGGTAATAATGCATGTTATATTGATAATAATATAATTAATATGTATATTTATTATAGTTCTATCGATAATAACTGCATAATATGGGTAATAATGCACGTTATATTGCTAATAATATATGTAATAAGTATAATTATTACAGTTCTAGCGATAATAACTGCATTATATGGGTAATAATGCATGTTATATTGATAAAGTTGGGAGTAATAAGTATAATTATTATAGTTCTAGCGATAATAATAGTAAAATATGGCTAATAGTGCATGTTATATTGAAAATATTATAAGTAATAAGTATATTTATTATAGTTCTGGCGATAATAACTGCATAATATGGCTAATAATGCACGATATATTGCTAATAATATAAGTAATAAGTATAATTATTACAGTTCTAGCGATAATAACTGCATTATATGGGTAATAATGCATGTTATATTGATAATATTGGGAGTCCTAAGTGTAATTATTATAGTTCTAGCGATGATAGTAGTAAAATATGGCTAATAATGCATGTTATATTGATAATAATATAAGTAATTAGTATAATTATTACAGTTCTAGCGACAATAACTGCATAATATGGGTAATAATGCATGTTATATTCATAATAATATAAGTAATAAGTATAATTATTACAGTTCTAGCGATAATAACTGCATTATATAGGTAATAATGCATGTTATATTGATGATAATAAAAGTAGTAAGTATATTTATTATAGTTCTGGCGATAATAACTGCATAATATGGGTAATAATGCATGTTATATTGATAATAATATAAGTAATAAGTATAATTATTACAGTTCTTGCGATAATAACTGCATTATATGGGTAATAATGCACGTTATATTGCTAATAATATAAGTAATAAGTATAATTATTACAGTTCTAGCGATAATAACTCCATTATATGGGTAATAATGCATGTTATATTGATAATAATATAAGTAATAAGTATAATTATTACAGTTCTAGCCATAATAACTGCATTATGTGGGTAATAATGGATGTTATATTGATAATATCGGGAGTAATAAGTATAGTTATTATAGTTCTAGCGATAATAATAGTAAAATATGGGTAATAATGCATGTTATATAGATAATAATATAAGTAATAAGCATATTTATTATAGTTCTATCGATAATAACTGCATTGTATGGGTAATAATGCATGTTATATTGATAATAATATAAGTAATAAGTATAATTATTACAGTTCTAGCGATAATAACTCCATTATATGGGTAATAATGCATGTTATATTGATAATAATATAAGTAATAAGTATAATTATTACAGTTCTAGCCATAATAACTGCATTATGTGGGTAATAATGGATGTTATATTGATAATATCGGGAGTAATAAGTATAGTTGTTACAGTTCTAGCGATAATACTAGTAAAATATGGCTAAGAGTGCCTGTTATATTTTTAATAATAAAAGTAATTAGTATATTTATTATACTTCTGTCGATAATAACTGCATTATATGGGTAATAATGCACGTTATATTGATAATAATATAAGTAATAAGTATAATTATTACAGTTCTAGCGATATTAACTCCATTATATGGGTAATAATGCATGTTACATTGATAATAATATAAGTAATAAGTATAATTATTACAGTTCTAGCGATAATAACTGCATTATGTGGGTAATAATGCATGTTATATTGATAATATTGGGAGTAATAAGTATAATTATTATAGTTCTAGCGATAATAATAGTAAAATATGGGTAATAATGCATGTTATATAGATAACAATATAAGTAATAAGCATATTTATTATAGTTCTATCGATAATAACTGCATTATATGGGTAATAATGCATGTTATATTGATAATAATATAAGTAATAAGTATAATTATTACAGTTCTAGCGATAATAACTCCATTATATGGGTAATAATGCATGTTATATTGATAATAATATAAGTAATAAGTATAATTATTACAGTTCTAGCCATAATAACTGCATTATGTGGGTAATAATGCATGTTGTATTGATAATATCGGGAGTAATAAGTATAATTATTATAGTTCTAGCGATAATAATAGTAAAATATGGGTAATAATGCATGTTATATTGATAATAATATAAGTAATAAGTATATTTATTATAGTTCTATCGATAATAACTGCATAATATGGGTAATAATGCACGTTATATTGCTAATAATATATGTAATAAGTATAATTATTACAGTTCTAGCGATAATAACTGCATTATATGGGTAATAATGCATGTTATATTGATAAAGTTGGGAGTAATAAGTATAATTATTATAGTTCTAGCGATAATAATAGTAAAATATGGCTAATAGTGCATGTTATATTGAAAATATTAAAAGTAATAAGTATATTTATTATAGTTCTAGCGATAATAACTGCATAATATGGCTAATAATGCACGATATATTGCTAATAATATAAGTAATAAGTATAATTATTACAGTTCTAGCGATAATAACTGCATTATATGGGTAATAATGCATGTTATATTGATAATATTGGGAGTAATAAGTGTAATTATTGTAGTTCTAGCGATGATAGTAGTAAAATATGGCTAATAATGCATGCTATATTGATAATAATATAAGTAATAAGTATAATTATTACAGTTCTAGCGATAATAACTGCATTATATGGGTAATAATGCATGTTATATTGCTAATAATATAAGTAATAAGTATAATTATTACAGTTCTAGCGATAATAACTGCATTATATGCGTAATAATGCATGTTATATTGATAATATCGGGAGTAATATGTATAATTATTACGGTTCTAGCGATAATAACTGCATTATATGGGTAATAATGGATGTTATATTGATAATATCGGGAGTAATAAGTATAGTTATTACAGTTCTAGCGATAATACTAGTAAAATATGGCTAAGAGTGCCTGTTATATTTTTAATAATAAAAGTAATTAGTATATTTATTATACTTCTGTCGATAATAACTGCATTATATGGGTAATAATGCACGTTATATTGATAATAATATAAGTAATAAGTATAATTATTACAGTTCTAGCGATATTAACTCCATTATATGGGTAATAATGCATGTTACATTGATAATAATATAAGTAATAAGTATAATTATTACAGTTCTAGCGATAATAACTGCATTATGTGGGTAATAATGAATGTTATATTGATAATATTGGGAGTAATAAGTATAATTATTATAGTTCTAGCGATAATAATAGTAAAATATGGGTAATAATGCATGTTATATAGATAACAATATAAGTAATAAGCATATTTATTATAGTTCTATCGATAATAACTGCATTATATGGGTAATAATGCATGTTATATTGATAATAATATAAGTAATAAGTATAATTATTACAGTTCTAGCGATAATAACTCCATTATATGGGTAATAATGCATGTTATATTGATAATAATATAAGTAATAAGTATAATTATTACAGTTCTAGCCATAATAACTGCATTATGTGGGTAATAATGCATGTTGTATTGATAATATCGGGAGTAATAAGTATAATTATTATAGTTCTAGCGATAATAATAGTAAAATATGGGTAATAATGCATGTTATATTGATAATAATATAAGTAATAAGTATATTTATTATAGTTCTATCGATAATAACTGCATAATATGGGTAATAATGCACGTTATATTGCTAATAATATATGTAATAAGTATAATTATTACAGTTCTAGCGATAATAACTGCATTATATGGGTAATAATGCATGTTATATTGATAAAGTTGGGAGTAATAAGTATAATTATTATAGTTCTAGCGATAATAATAGTAAAATATGGCTAATAGTGCATGTTATATTGAAAATATTAAAAGTAATAAGTATATTTATTATAGTTCTAGCGATAATAACTGCATAATATGGCTAATAATGCACGATATATTGCTAATAATATAAGTAATAAGTATAATTATTACAGTTCTAGCGATAATAACTGCATTATATGGGTAATAATGCATGTTATATTGATAATATTGGGAGTAATAAGTGTAATTATTGTAGTTCTAGCGATGATAGTAGTAAAATATGGCTAATAATGCATGCTATATTGATAATAATATAAGTAATTAGTATAATTATTACAGTTCTAGCGACAATAACTGCATAATATGGGTAATAATGCATGTTATATTGATAATAATATAAGTAATAAGTATAATTATTACATTTCTAGCGATAATAACTGCATTATATGGGTAATAATGCATGTTATATTGATGATAATAAAAGTAGTAAGTATATTTATTATAGTTCTAGCGATAATAACTGCATAATATGGGTAATAATGCATGTTATATTGATAATAATATAAGTAATAAGTATAATTATTACAGTTCTAGGGATAATAACTCCATTATATGGGTAATAATGCATGTTATATTGATAATAATATAAGTAATAAGTATAATTATTACAGTTCTAGCCATAATAACTGCATTATGTGGGTAATAATGCATGTTATATTGATAATATCGGGAGTAATATGTATAAATATTATAGTTCTAGCGATAATAATAGTAAAATATGGGTAATAATGCATGTTATATTGATAATAATATAATTAATATGTATATTTATTATAGTTCTATCGATAATAACTGCATAATATGGGTAATAATGCACGTTATATTGCTAATAATATATGTAATAAGTATAATTATTACAGTTCTAGCGATAATAACTGCATTATATGGGTAATAATGCATGTTATATTGATAAAGTTGGGAGTAATAAGTATAATTATTATAGTTCTAGCGATAATAATAGTAAAATATGGCTAATAGTGCATGTTATATTGAAAATATTATAAGTAATAAGTATATTTATTATAGTTCTGGCGATAATAACTGCATAATATGGCTAATAATGCACGATATATTGCTAATAATATAAGTAATAAGTATAATTATTACAGTTCTAGCGATAATAACTGCATTATATGGGTAATAATGCATGTTATATTGATAATATTGGGAGTAATAAGTGTAATTATTATAGTTCTAGCGATGATAGTAGTAAAATATGGCTAATAATGCATGTTATATTGATAATAATATAAGTAATTAGTATAATTATTACAGTTCTAGCGACAATAACTGCATAATATGGGTAATAATGCATGTTATATTGATAATAATATAAGTAATAAGTATAATTATTACAGTTCTAGCGATAATAACTGCATTATGTGGGTAATAATGCATGTTATATTGATAATATCGGGAGTAATAAGTATAATTATTATAGTTCTAGCGATAATAATAGTAAAATATGGGTAATAATGCATGTTATATAGATAATAATATAAGTAATAAGCATATTTATTATAGTTCTATCGATAATAACTGCATTGTATGGGTAATAATGCATGTTATATTGATAATAATATAAGTAATAAGTATAATTATTACAGTTCTAGCGATAATAACTCCATTATATGGGTAATAATGCATGTTCTATTGATAATAATATAAGTAATAAGTATAATTATTACAGTTCTAGCCATAATAACTGCATTATGTGGGTAATAATGCATGTTGTATTGATAATATCGGGAGTAATAAGTATAATTATTATAGTTCTAGCGATAATAATAGTAAAATATGGGTAATAATGCATGTTATATTGATAATAATATAAGTAATAAGTATATTTATTCTAGTTCTATCGATAATAACTGCATAATATGGGTAATAATGCACGTTATATTGCTAATAATATATGTGATAAGTATAATTATTACAGTTCTAGCGATAATAACTGCATTATATGGGTAATAATGCATGTTATATTGATAATATTGGGAGTAATAAGTGTAATTATTATAGTTCTAGCGATGATAGTAGTAAAATATGGCTAATAATGCATGTTATATTGATAATAATATAAGTAATTAGTATAATTATTACAGTTCTAGCGACAATAACTGCATAATATGGGTAATAATGCATGTTATATTGATAATAATATAAGTAATAAGTATAATTATTACAGTTCTAGCGATAATAACTCCATTATATGGGTAATAATGCATGTTATATTGATAATAATGTAAGTAATAAGTATAATTATTACAGTTCTAGCGATAATAACTGCATTATGTGGGTAATAATGCATGTTATATTGATAATATCGGGAGTAATAAGTATAATTATTATAGTTCTAGCGATAATAATAGTAAAATATGGGTAATAATGCATGTTATATTGATAATAATATAAGTAATAAGCATATTTATTATAGTTCTATCGATAATAACTGCATTATATGGGTAATAATGCATGTTATATTGATAATAATATAAGTAATAAGTATAATTATTACAGTTCTAGGGATAATAACTCCATTATATGGGTAATAATGCATGTTATATTGATAATAATATAAGTAATAAGTATAATTATTACAGTTCTAGCCATAATAACTGCATTATGTGGGTAATAATGCATGTTATATTGATAATATCGGGAGTAATATGTATAAATATTATAGTTCTAGCGATAATAATAGTAAAATATGGGTAATAATGCATGTTATATTGATAATAATATAATTAATATGTATATTTATTATAGTTCTATCGATAATAACTGCATAATATGGGTAATAATGCACGTTATATTGCTAATAATATATGTAATAAGTATAATTATTACAGTTCTAGCGATAATAACTGCATTATATGGGTAATAATGCATGTTATATTGATAAAGTTGGGAGTAATAAGTATAATTATTATAGTTCTAGCGATAATAATAGTAAAATATGGCTAATAGTGCATGTTATATTGAAAATATTATAAGTAATAAGTATATTTATTATAGTTCTGGCGATAATAACTGCATAATATGGCTAATAATGCACGATATATTGCTAATAATATAAGTAATAAGTATAATTATTACAGTTCTAGCGATAATAACTGCATTATATGGGCAATAATGCATGTTATATTGATAATATTGGGAGTAATAAGTGTAATTATTATAGTTCTAGCGATGATAGTAGTAAAATATGGCTAATAATGCATGTTATATTGATAATAATATAAGTAATTAGTATAATTATTACAGTTCTAGCGACAATAACTGCATAATATGGGTAATAATGCATGTTATATTGATAATAATATAAGTAATAAGTATAATTATTACAGTTCTAGCGATAATAACTGCATTATATGGGTAATAATGCATGTTATATTGATGATAATAAAAGTAGTAAGTATATTTATTATAGTTCTAGCGATAATAACTGCATAATATGGGTAATAATGCATGTTATATTGATAATAATATAAGTAATAAGTATAATTATTACAGTTCTTGCGATAATAACTGCATTATATGGGTAATAATGCACGTTATATTGCTAATAATATAAGTAATAAGTATAATTATTACAGTTCTAGCGATAATAACTGCATTATATGCGTAATAATGCATGTTATATTGATAATATCGGGAGTAATAAGTATAGTTGTTACAGTTCTAGCGATAATACTAGTAAAATATGGCTAAGAGTGCCTGTTATATTTTTAATAATAAAAGTAATTAGTATATTTATTATACTTCTGTCGATAATAACTGCATTATGTGGGTAATAATGCACGTTATATTGATAATAATATAAGTAATAAGTATAATTATTACAGTTCTAGCGATATTAACTCCATTATATGGGTAATAATGCATGTTATATTGATAATAATATAAGTAATAAGTATAATTATTACAGTTCTAGCGATAATAACTGCATTATGTGGGTAATAATGCATGTTATATTGATAATATCGGGAGTAATAAGTATAATTATTATAGTTCTAGCGATAATAATAGTAAAATATGGGTAATAATGCATGTTATATAGATAATAATATAAGTAATAAGCATATTTATTATAGTTCTATCGATAATAACTGCATTGTATGGGTAATAATGCATGTTATATTGATAATAATATAAGTAATAAGTATAATTATTACAGTTCTAGCGATAATAACTCCATTATATGGGTAATAATGCATGTTATATTGATAATAATATAAGTAATAAGTATAATTATTACAGTTCTAGCCATAATAACTGCATTATGTGGGTAATAATGCATGTTGTATTGATAATATCGGGAGTAATAAGTATAATTATTATAGTTCTAGCGATAATAATAGTAAAATATGGGTAATAATGCATGTTATATTGATAATAATATAAGTAATAAGTATATTTATTATAGTTCTATCGATAATAACTGCATAATATGGGTAATAATGCACGTTATATTGCTAATAATATATGTGATAAGTATAATTATTACAGTTCTAGCGATAATAACTGCATTATATGGGTAATAATGCATGTTATATTGATAAAGTTGGGAGTAATAAGTATAATTATTATAGTTCTAGCGATAATAATAGTAAAATATGGCTAATAGTGCATGTTATATTGAAAATATTAAAAGTAATAAGTATATTTATTATAGTTCTAGCGATAATAACTGCATAATATGGCTAATAATGCACGATATATTGCTAATAATATAAGTAATAAGTATAATTATTACAGTTCTAGCGATAATAACTGCATTATATGGGTAATAATGCATGTTATATTGATAATATTGGGAGTAATAAGTGTAATTATTATAGTTCTAGCGATGATAGTAGTAAAATATGGCTAATAATGCATGCTATATTGATAATAATATAAGTAATTAGTATAATTATTACAGTTCTAGCGACAATAACTGCATAATATGGGTAATAATGCATGTTATATTGATAATAATATAAGTAATAAGTATAATTATTACAGTTCTAGCGATAATAACTGCATTATATGGGTAATAATGCATGTTATATTGATAAAGTTGGGAGTAATAAGTATAATTATTATAGTTCTAGCGATAATAATAGTAAAATATGGCTAATAGTGCATGTTATATTGAAAATATTAAAAGTAATAAGTATATTTATTATAGTTCTAGCGATAATAACTGCATAATATGGCTAATAATGCACGATATATTGCTAATAATATAAGTAATAAGTATAATTATTACAGTTCTAGCGATAATAACTGCATTATATGGGTAATAATGCATGTTATATTGATAATATTGGGAGTAATAAGTGTAATTATTATAGTTCTAGCGATGATAGTAGTAAAATATGGCTAATAATGCATGCTATATTGATAATAATATAAGTAATTAGTATAATTATTACAGTTCTAGCGACAATAACTGCATAATATGGGTAATAATGCATGTTATATTGATAATAATATAAGTAATAAGTATAATTATTACAGTTCTAGCGATAATAACTGCATTATATGGGTAATAATGCATGTTATATTGATGATAATAAAAGTAGTAAGTATATTTATTATAGTTCTAGCGATAATAACTGCATAATATGGGTAATAATGCATGTTATATTGATAATAATATAAGTAATAAGTATAATTATTACAGTTCTAGCGATAATAACTGCATTATATGGGTAATAATGCATGTTATATTGATGATAATAAAAGTAGTAAGTATATTTATTATAGTTCTAGCGATAATAACTGCATAATATGGGTAATAATGCATGTTATATTGATAATAATATAAGTAATAAGTATAATTATTACAGTTCTTGCGATAATAACTGCATTATATGGGTAATAATGCACGTTATATTGCTAATAATATAAGTAATAAGTATAATTATTACAGTTCTAGCGATAATAACTGCATTATATGCGTAATAATGCATGTTATATTGATAATATCGGGAGTAATATGTATAATTATTACGGTTCTAGCGATAATAACTGCATTATATGGGTAATAATGGATGTTATATTGATAATATCGGGAGTAATAAGGATAGTTATTACAGTTCTAGCGATAATACTAGTAAAATATGGCTAAGAGTGCCTGTTATATTTTTAATAATAAAAGTAATTAGTATATTTATTATACTTCTGTCGATAATAACTGCATTATATGGGTAATAATGCACGTTATATTGATAATAATATAAGTAATAAGTATAATTATTACAGTTCTAGCGATATTAACTCCATTATATGGGTAATAATGCATGTTATATTGATAATAATATAAGTAATAAGTATAATTATTACAGTTCTAGCGATAATAACTGCATTATGTGGGTAATAATGCATGTTATATTGATAATATCGGGAGTAATAAGTATAATTATTATAGTTCTAGCGATAATAATAGTAAAATATGGGTAATAATGCATGTTATATAGATAATAATATAAGTAATAAGCATATTTATTATAGTTCTATCGATAATAACTGCATTATATGGGTAATAATGCACGTTATATTGCTAATAATATATGTGATAAGTATAATTATTACAGTTCTAGCGATAATAACTGCATTATATGGGTAATAATGCATGTTATATTGATAAAGTTGGGAGTAATAAGTATAATTATTATAGTTCTAGCGATAATAATAGTAAAATATGGCTAATAGTGCATGTTATATTGAAAATATTAAAAGTAATAAGTATATTTATTATAGTTCTAGCGATAATAACTGCATAATATGGCTAATAATGCACGATATATTGCTAATAATATAAGTAATAAGTATAATTATTACAGTTCTAGCAATAATAACTGCATTATATGGGTAATAATGCATGTTATATTGATAATATTGGGAGTAATAAGTGTAATTATTATAGTTCTAGCGATGATAGTAGTAAAATATGGCTAATAATGCATGCTATATTGATAATAATATAAGTAATTAGTATAATTATTACAGTTCTAGCGACAATAACTGCATAATATGGGTAATAATGCATGTTATATTGATAATAATATAAGTAATAAGTATAATTATTACAGTTCTAGCGATAATAACTGCATTATATGGGTAATAATGCATGTTATATTGATGATAATAAAAGTAGTAAGTATATTTATTATAGTTCTAGCGATAATAACTGCATAATATGGGTAATAATGCATGTTATATTGATAATAATATAAGTAATAAGTATAATTATTACAGTTCTTGCGATAATAACTGCATTATATGGGTAATAATGCACGTTATATTGCTAATAATATAAGTAATAAGTATAATTATTACAGTTCTAGCGATAATAACTGCATTATATGCGTAATAATGCATGTTATATTGATAATATCGGGAGTAATATGTATAATTATTACGGTTCTAGCGATAATAACTGCATTATATGGGTAATAATGGATGTTATACTGATAATATCGGGAGTAATAAGGATAGTTATTACAGTTCTAGCGATAATACTAGTAAAATATGGCTAAGAGTGCCTGTTATATTTTTAATAATAAAAGTAATTAGTATATTTATTATACTTCTGTCGATAATAACTGCATTATATGGGTAATAATGCACGTTATATTGATAATAATATAAGTAATAAGTATAATTATTACAGTTCTAGCGATATTAACTCCATTATATGGGTAATAATGCATGTTATATTGATAATAATATAAGTAATAAGTATAATTATTACAGTTCTAGCGATAATAACTGCATTATGTGGGTAATAATGCATGTTATATTGATAATATCGGGAGTAATAAGTATAATTATTATAGTTCTAGCGATAATAATAGTAAAATATGGGTAATAATGCATGTTATATAGATAATAATATAAGTAATAAGCATATTTATTATAGTTCTATCGATAATAACTGCATTATATGGGTAATAATGCATGTTATATTGATAATAATATAAGTAATAAGTATAATTATTACAGTTCTAGCGATAATAACTCCATTATATGGGTAATAATGCATGTTATATTGATAATAATATAAGTAATAAGTATAATTATTACAGTTCTAGCCATAATAACTGCATTATGTGGGTAATAATGCATGTTGTATTGATAATATCGGGAGTAATAAGTATAATTATTATAGTTCTAGCGATAATAATAGTAAAATATGGGTAATAATGCATGTTATATTGATAATAATATAAGTAATAAGTATATTTATTATAGTTCTATCGATAATAACTGCATAATATGGGTAATAATGCACGTTATATTGCTAATAATATATGTGATAAGTATAATTATTACAGTTCTAGCGATAATAACTGCATTATATGGGTAATAATGCATGTTATATTGATAAAGTTGGGAGTAATAAGTATAATTATTGTAGTTCTAGCGATAATAATAGTAAAATATGGCTAATAGTGCATGTTATATTGAAAATATTAAAAGTAATAAGTATATTTATTATAGTTCTAGCGATAATAACTGCATAATATGGCTAATAATGCACGATATATTGCGAATAATATAAGTAATAAGTATAATTATTACAGTTCTAGCGATAATAACTGCATTATATGGGTAATAATGCATGTTATATTGATAATATTGGGAGTAATAAGTGTAATTATTATAGTTCTAGCGATGATAGTAGTAAAATATGGCTAATAATGCATGCTATATTGATAATAATATAAGTAATTAGTATAATTATTACAGTTCTAGCGACAATAACTGCATAATATGGGTAATAATGCATGTTATATTGATAATAATATAAGTAATAAGTATAATTATTACAGTTCTAGCGATAATAACTGCATTATATGGGTAATAATGCATGTTATATTGATGATAATAAAAGTAGTAAGTATATTTATTATAGTTCTAGCGATAATAACTGCATAATATGGCTAATAATGCATGTTATATTGATAATAATATAAGTAATAAGTATAATTATTACAGTTCTAGCGATAATAACTGCATTATATGGGTAATAATGCATGTTATATTGATAATATTGGGAGTAATAAGTGTAATTATTATAGTTCTAGCGATGATAGTAGTAAAATATGGCTAATAATGCATGCTATATTGATAATAATATAAGTAATTAGTATAATTATTACAGTTCTAGCGACAATAACTGCATAATATGGGTAATAATGCATGTTATATTGATAATAATATAAGTAATAAGTATAATTATTACAGTTCTAGCGATAATAACTGCATTATATGGGTAATAATGCATGTTATATTGATGATAATAAAAGTAGTAAGTATATTTATTATAGTTCTAGCAATAATAACTGCATAATATGGGTAATAATGCATGTTATATTGATAATAATATAAGTAATAAGTATAATTATTACAGTTCTTGCGATAATAACTGCATTATATGGGTAATAATGCACGTTATATTGCTAATAATATAAGTAATAAGTATAATTATTACAGTTCTAGCGATAATAACTGCATTATATGCGTAATAATGCATGTTATATTGATAATATCGGGAGTAATATGTATAATTATTACGGTTCTAGCGATAATAACTGCATTATATGGGTAATAATGGATGTTATATTGATAATATCGGGAGTAATAAGGATAGTTATTACAGTTCTAGCGATAATACTAGTAAAATATGGCTAAGAGTGCCTGTTATATTTTTAATAATAAAAGTAATTAGTATATTTATTATACTTCTGTCGATAATAACTGCATTATATGGGTAATAATGCACGTTATATTGATAATAATATAAGTAATAAGTATAATTATTACAGTTCTAGCGATATTAACTCCATTATATGGGTAATAATGCATGTTATATTGATAATAATATAAGTAATAAGTATAATTATTACAGTTCTAGCGATAATAACTGCATTATGTGGGTAATAATGCATGTTATATTGATAATATTGGGAGTAATAAGTATAATTATTATAGTTCTAGCGATAATAATAGTAAAATATGGGTAATAATGCATGTTATATAGATAACAATATAAGTAATAAGCATATTTATTATAGTTCTATCGATAATAACTGCATTATATGGGTAATAATGCATGTTATATTGATAATAATATAAGTAATAAGTATAATTATTACAGTTCTAGCGATAATAACTCCATTATATGGGTAATAATGCATGTTATATTGATAATAATATAAGTAATAAGTATAATTATTACAGTTCTAGCCATAATAACTGCATTATGTGGGTAATAATGCATGTTGTATTGATAATATCGGGAGTAATATGTATAATTATTATAGTTCTAGCGATAATAATAGTAAAATATGGGTAATAATGCATGTTATATTGATAATAATATAAGTAATAAGTATATTTATTATAGTTCTATCGATAATAACTGCATAATATGTGTAATAATGCACGTTATATTGCTAATAATATATGTAATAAGTATAATTATTACAGTTCTAGCGATAATAACTGCATTATATGGGTAATAATGCATGTTATATTGATAAAGTTGGGAGTAATAAGTATAATTATTATAGTTCTAGCGATAATAATAGTAAAATATGGCTAATAGTGCATGTTATATTGAAAATATTAAAAGTAATAAGTATATTTATTATAGTTCTAGCGATAATAACTGCATAATATGGCTAATAATGCACGATATATTGCTAATAATATAAGTAATAAGTATAATTATTACAGTTCTAGCGATAATAACTGCATTATATGGGTAATAATGCATGTTATATTGATAATATTGGGAGTAATAAGTGTAATTATTGTAGTTCTAGCGATGATAGTAGTAAAATATGGCTAATAATGCATGCTATATTGATAATAATATAAGTAATTAGTATAATTATTACAGTTCTAGCGACAATAACTGCATAATATGGGTAATAATGCATGTTATATTGATAATAATATAAGTAATAAGTATAATTATTACAGTTCTAGCGATAATAACTGCATTATATGGGTAATAATGCATGTTATATTGATGATAATAAAAGTAGTAAGTATATTTATTATAGTTCTAGCGATAATAACTGCATAATATGGGTAATAATGCATGTTATATTGATAATAATATAAGTAATAAGTATAATTATTACAGTTCTTGCGATAATAACTGCATTATATGGGTAATAATGCACGTTATATTGCTAATAATATAAGTAATAAGTATAATTATTACAGTTCTAGCGATAATAACTGCATTATATGCGTAATAATGCATGTTATATTGATGATAATAAAAGTAGTAAGTATATTTATTATAGTTCTAGCGATAACAATAGTAAAATATGGCTAATAGTGCATGTTATATTGATAATAATAAAAGTAATAAGTATATTTATTATAGTTCTATCGATAATAACTGCATAATATGGGTAATAATGCATGTTATATTGATAATAATATAAGTAATAAGTATAATTATTACAGTTCTAGCGATAATAACTGCATTATATGGGTAATAATGGATGTTATATTGATAATATCGGGAGTAATAAGTATAGTTATTACAGTTCTAGCGATAATACTAGTAAAATATGGCTAAGAGTGCCTGTTATATTTTTAATAAGAAAAGTAATTAGTATATTTATTATACTTCTGTCGATAATAACTGCATTATATGGGTAATAATGCACGTTATATTGATAATAATATAAGTAATAAGTATAATTATTACAGTTCTAGCGATATTAACTCCATTATATGGGTAATAATGCATGTTATATTGATAATATTGGGAGTAATAAGTGTAATTATTATAGTTCTAGCGATGATAGTAGTAAAATATGGCTAATAATGCATGCTATATTGATAATAATATAAGTAATTAGTATAATTATTACAGTTCTAGCGACAATAACTGCATAATATGGGTAATAATGCATGTTATATTGATAATAATATAAGTAATAAGTATAATTATTACAGTTCTAGCGATAATAACTGCATTCTATGGGTAATAATGCATGTTATATTGATGATAATAAAAGTAGTAAGTATATTTATTATAGTTCTAGCGATAATAACTGCATAATATGGGTAATAATGCATGTTATATTGATAATAATATAAGTAATAAGTATAATTATTACAGTTCTTGCGATAATAACTGCATTATATGGGTAATAATGCACGTTATATTGCTAATAATATAAGTAATAAGTATAATTATTACAGTTCTAGCGATAATAACTGCATTATATGCGTAATAATGCATGTTATATTGATAATATCGGGAGTAATATGTATAATTATTACGGTTCTAGCGATAATAACTGCATTATATGGGTAATAATGGATGTTATATTGATAATATCGGGAGTAATAAGTATAGTTATTACAGTTCTAGCGATAATACTAGTAAAATATGGCTAAGAGTGCCTGTTATATTTTTAATAATAAAAGTAATTAGTATATTTATTATACTTCTGTCGATAATAACTGCATTATATGGGTAATAATGCACGTTATATTGATAATAATATAAGTAATAAGTATAATTATTACAGTTCTAGCGATATTAACTCCATTATATGGGTAATAATGCATGTTATATTGATAATAATATAAGTAATAAGTATAATTATTACAGTTCTAGCGATAATAACTGCATTATGTGGGTAATAATGCATGTTATATTGATAATATCGGGAGTAATAAGTATAATTATTATAGTTCTAGCGATAATAATAGTAAAATATGGGTAATAATGCATGTTATATAGATAATAATATAAGTAATAAGCATATTTATTATAGTTCTATCGATAATAACTGCATTATATGGGTAATAATGCATGTTATATTGATAATAATATAAGTAATAAGTATAATTATTACAGTTCTAGCGATAATAACTCCATTATATGGGTAATAATGCATGTTATATTGATAATAATATAAGTAATAAGTATAATTATTATAGTTCTAGCCATAATAACTGCATTATGTGGGTAATAATGCATGTTATATTGATAATATCGGGAGTAATAAGTATAATTATTATAGTTCTAGCGATAATAATAGTAAAATATGGGTAATAATGCATGTTATATTGATAATAATATAAGTAATAAGTGTATTTATTATAGTTCTATCGATAATAACTGCATAATATGGGTAATAATGCACGTTATATTGCTAATAATGTATGTAATAAGTATAATTATTACAGTTCTAGCGATAATAACTGCATTATATGGGTAATAATGCAAGTTATATTGATAAAGTTGGGAGTAATAAGTATAATTATTATCGTTCTAGCGATAATAATAGTAAAATATGGCTAATAGTGCATGTTATATTGAAAATATTAAAAGTAATAAGTATATTTATTATAGTTCTGGCGATAATAACTGCATAATATGGCTAATAATGCACGATATATTGCTAATAATATAAGTAATAAGTATAATTATTACAGTTCTAGCGATAATAACTGCATTATATGGGTAATAATGCATGTTATATTGATAATATTGGGAGTAATAAGTGTAATTATTATAGTTCTAGCGATGATAGTAGTAAAATATGGCTAATAATGCATGTTATATTGATAATAATATAAGTAATTAGTATAATTATTACAGTTCTAGCGACAATAACTGCATAATATGGCTAATAATGCATGTTATATTGATAATAATATAAGTAATAAGTATAATTATTACAGTTCTAGCGATAATAACTGCATTATATGGGTAATAATGCATGTTATATTGATGATAATAAAAGTAGTAAGTATATTTATTATAGTTCTAGCGATAACAATAGTAAAATATGGCTAATAGTGCATGTTATATTGATAATAATAAAAGTAATAAGTATATTTATTATAGTTCTATCGATAATAACTGCATAATATGGGTAATAATGCATGTTATATTGATAATAATATAAGTAATAAGTATAATTATTACAGTTCTAGCGATAATAACTGCATTATATGGGTAATAATGGATGTTATATTGATAATATCGGGAGTAATAAGTATAGTTATTACAGTTCTAGCGATAATACTAGTAAAATATGGCTAAGAGTGCCTGTTATATTTTTAATAAGAAAAGTAATTAGTATATTTATTATACTTCTGTCGATAATAACTGCATTATATGGGTAATAATGCACGTTATATTGATAATAATATAAGTAATAAGTATAATTATTACAGTTCTAGCGATATTAACTCCATTATATGGGTAATAATGCATGTTATATTGATAATATTGGGAGTAATAAGTGTAATTATTATAGTTCTAGCGATGATAGTAGTAAAATATGGCTAATAATGCATGCTATATTGATAATAATATAAGTAATTAGTATAATTATTACAGTTCTAGCGACAATAACTGCATAATATGGGTAATAATGCATGTTATATTGATAATAATATAAGTAATAAGTATAATTATTACAGTTCTAGCGATAATAACTGCATTATATGGGTAATAATGCATGTTATATTGATGATAATAAAAGTAGTAAGTATATTTATTATAGTTCTAGCGATAATAACTGCATAATATGGGTAATAATGCATGTTATATTGATAATAATATAAGTAATAAGTATAATTATTACAGTTCTTGCGATAATAACTGCATTATATGGGTAATAATGCACGTTATATTGATAATAATATAAGTAATAAGTATAATTATTACAGTTCTTGCGATAATAACTGCATTATATGGGTAATAATGCACGTTATATTGCTAATAATATAAGTAATAAGTATAATTATTACAGTTCTAGCGATAATAACTGCATTATATGCGTAATAATGCATGTTATATTGATAATATCGGGAGTAATATGTATAATTATTACGGTTCTAGCGATAATAACTGCATTATATGGGTAATAATGGATGTTATATTGATAATATCGGGAGTAATAAGAATAGTTATTACAGTTCTAGCGATAATACTAGTAAAATATGGCTAAGAGTGCCTGTTATATTTTTAATAATAAAAGTAATTAGTATATTTATTATACTTCTGTCGATAATAACTGCATTATATGGGTAATAATGCACGTTATATTGATAATAATATAAGTAATAAGTATAATTATTACAGTTCTAGCGATATTAACTCCATTATATGGGTAATAATGCATGTTATATTGATAATAATATAAGTAATAAGTATAATTATTACAGTTCTAGCGATAATAACTGCATTATGTGGGTAATAATGCATGTTATATTGATAATATCGGGAGTAATAAGTATAATTATTATAGTTCTAGCGATAATAATAGTAAAATATGGGTAATAATGCATGTTATATAGATAATAATATAAGTAATAAGCATATTTATTATAGTTCTATCGATAATAACTGCATTATATGGGTAATAATGCATGTTATATTGATAATAATATAAGTAATAAGTATAATTATTACAGTTCTAGCGATAATAACTCCATTATATGGGTAATAATGCATGTTATATTGATAATAATATAAGTAATAAGTATAATTATTACAGTTCTAGCCATAATAACTGCATTATGTGGGTAATAATGCATGTTGTATTGATAATATCGGGAGTAATAAGTATAATTATTATAGTTCTAGCGATAATAATAGTAAAATATGGGTAATAATGCATGTTATATTGATAATAATATAAGTAATAAGTATATTTATTATAGTTCTATCGATAATAACTGCATAATATGGGTAATAATGCACGTTATATTGCTAATAATATATGTAATAAGTATAATTATTACAGTTCTAGCGATAATAACTGCATTATATGGGTAATAATGCATGTTATATTGATAAAGTTGGGAGTAATAAGTATAATTATTATAGTTCTAGCGATAATAATAGTAAAATATGGCTAATAGTGCATGTTATATTGAAAATATTAAAAGTAATAAGTATATTTATTATAGTTCTAGCGATAATAACTGCATAATATGGCTAATAATGCACGATATATTGCTAATAATATAAGTAATAAGTATAATTATTACAGTTCTAGCGATAATAACTGCATTATATGGGTAATAATGCATGTTATATTGATAATATTGGGAGTAATAAGTGTAATTATTGTAGTTCTAGCGATGATAGTAGTAAAATATGGCTAATAATGCATGTTATATTGATAATATCGGGAGTAATAAGTATAATTATTATAGTTCTAGCGATAATAATAGTAAAATATGGGTAATAATGCATGTTATATTGATAATAATATAAGTAATAAGCATATTTATTATAGTTCTATCGATAATAACTGCATTATATGGGTAATAATGCATGTTATATTGATAATAATATAAGTAATAAGTATAATTATTACAGTTCTAGCCATAATAACTGCATTATGTGGGTAATAATGCATGTTATATTGATAATATCGGGAGTAATATGTATAAATATTATAGTTCTAGCGATAATAATAGTAAAATATGGGTAATAATGCATGTTATATTGATAATAATATAATTAATATGTATATTTATTATAGTTCTATCGATAATAACTGCATAATATGGGTAATAATGCACGTTATATTGCTAATAATATATGTAATAAGTATAATTATTACAGTTCTAGCGATAATAACTGCATTATATGGGTAATAATGCATGTTATATTGATAAAGTTGGGAGTAATAAGTATAATTATTATAGTTCTAGCGATAATAATAGTAAAATATGGCTAATAGTGCATGTTATATTGAAAATATTATAAGTAGTAAGTATATTTATTATAGTTCTGGCGATAATAACTGCATAATATGGCTAATAATGCACGATATATTGCTAATAATATAAGTAATAAGTATAATTATTACAGTTCTAGCGATAATAACTGCATTATATGGGTAATAATGCATGTTATATTGATAATATTGGGAGTCCTAAGTGTAATTATTATAGTTCTAGCGATGATAGTAGTAAAATATGGCTAATAATGCATGTTATATTGATAATAATATAAGTAATTAGTATAATTATTACAGTTCTAGCGACAATAACTGCATAATATGGGTAATAATGCATGTTATATTGATAATAATATAAGTAATAAGTATAATTATTACAGTTCTAGCGATAATAACTGCATTATGTGGGTAATAATGCATGTTATATTGATAATATCGGGAGTAATAAGTATAATTATTATAGTTCTAGCGATAATAATAGTAAAATATGGGTAATAATGCATGTTATATAGATAATAATATAAGTAATAAGCATATTTATTATAGTTCTATCGATAATAACTGCATTGTATGGGTAATAATGCATGTTATATTGATAATAATATAAGTAATAAGTATAATTATTACAGTTCTAGCGATAATAACTCCATTATATGGGTAATAATGCATGTTATATTGATAATAATATAAGTAATAAGTATAATTATTACAGTTCTAGCCATAATAACTGCATTATGTGGGTAATAATGCATGTTGTATTGATAATATCGGGAGTAATAAGTATAATTATTATAGTTCTAGCGATAATAATAGTAAAATATGGGTAATAATGCATGTTATATTGTTAATAATATAAGTAATAAGTATATTTATTATAGTTCTATCGATAATAACTGCATAATATGGGTAATAATGCACGTTATATTGCTAATAATATATGTAATAAGTATAATTATTACAGTTCTAGCGATAATAACTGCATTATATGGGTAATAATGCATGTTATATTGATAAAGTTGGGAGTAATAAGTATAATTATTATAGTTCTAGCGATAATAATAGTAAAATATGGCTAATAGTGCATGTTATATTGAAAATATTAAAAGTAATAAGTATATTTATTATAGTTCTAGCGATAATAACTGCATAATATGGCTAATAATGCACGATATATTGCTAATAATATAAGTAATAAGTATAATTATTACAGTTCTAGCGATAATAACTGCATTATATGGGTAATAATGCATGTTATATTGATAATATTGGGAGTAATAAGTGTAATTATTGTAGTTCTAGCGATGATAGTAGTAAAATATGGCTAATAATGCATGCTATATTGATAATAATATAAGTAATTAGTATAATTATTACAGTTCTAGCGACAATAACTGCATAATATGGGTAATAATGCATGTTATATTGATAATAATATAAGTAATAAGTATAATTATTACAGTTCTAGCGATAATAACTGCATTATATGGGTAATAATGCATGTTATATTGATGATAATAAAAGTAGTAAGTATATTTATTATAGTTCTAGCGATAATAACTGCATAATATGGGTAATAATGCATGTTATATTGATAATAATATAAGTAATAAGTATAATTATTACAGTTCTTGCGATAATAACTGCATTATATGGGTAATAATGCACGTTATATTGCTAATAATATAAGTAATAAGTATAATTATTACAGTTCTAGCGATAATAACTGCATTATATGCGTAATAATGCATGTTATATTGATAATATCGGGAGTAATATGTATAATTATTACGGTTCTAGCGATAATAACTGCATTATATGGGTAATAATGGATGTTATATTGATAATATCGGGAGTAATAAGTATAGTTATTACAGTTCTAGCGATAATACTAGTAAAATATGGCTAAGAGTGCCTGTTATATTTTTAATAATAAAAGTAATTAGTATATTTATTATACTTCTGTCGATAATAACTGCATTATATGGGTAATAATGCACGTTATATTGATAATAATATAAGTAATAAGTATAATTATTACAGTTCTAGCGATATTAACTCCATTATATGGGTAACAATGCATGTAATATTGATAATAATATAAGTAATAAGTATAATTATTACAGTTCTAGCGATAATAACTGCATTATGTGGGTAATAATGCATGTTATATTGATAATATCGGGAGTAATAAGTATAATTATTATAGTTCTAGCGATAATAATAGTAAAATATGGGTAATAATGCATGTTATATAGATAATAATATAAGTAATAAGCATATTTATTATAGTTCTATCGATAATAACTGCATTATATGGGTAATAATGCATGTTATATTGATAATAATATAAGTAATAAGTATAATTATTACAGTTCTAGCGATAATAACTCCATTATATGGGTAATAATGCATGTTATATTGATAATAATATAAGTAATAAGTATAATTATTACAGTTCTAGCCATAATAACTGCATTATGTGGGTAATAATGCATGTTATATTGATAATATCGGGAGTAATAAGTATAATTATTATAGTTCTAGCGATAATAATAGTAAAATATGGGTAATAATGCATGTTATATTGATAATAATATAAGTAATAAGTGTATTTATTATAGTTCTATCGATAATAACTGCATAATATGGGTAATAATGCACGTTATATTGCTAATAATGTATGTAATAAGTATAATTATTACAGTTCTAGCGATAATAACTGCATTATATGGGTAATAATGCAAGTTATATTGATAAAGTTGGGAGTAATAAGTATAATTATTATAGTTCTAGCGATGATAGTAGTAAAATATGGCTAATAATGCATGTTATATTGATAATAATATAAGTAATTAGTATAATTATTACAGTTCTAGCGACAATAACTGCATAATATGGCTAATAATGCATGTTATATTGATAATAATATAAGTAATAAGTATAATTATTACAGTTCTAGCGATAATAACTGCATTATATGGGTAATAATGCATGTTATATTGATGATAATAAAAGTAGTAAGTATATTTATTATAGTTCTAGCGATAACAATAGTAAAATATGGCTAATAGTGCATGTTATATTGATAATAATAAAAGTAATAAGTATATTTATTATAGTTCTATCGATAATAACTGCATAATATGGGTAATAATGCATGTTATATTGATAATAATATAAGTAATAAGTATAATTATTACAGTTCTAGCGATAATAACTGCATTATATGGGTAATAATGGATGTTATATTGATAATATCGGGAGTAATAAGTATAGTTATTACAGTTCTAGCGATAATACTAGTAAAATATGGCTAAGAGTGCCTGTTATATTTTTAATAAGAAAAGTAATTAGTATATTTATTATACTTCTGTCGATAATAACTGCATTATATGGGTAATAATGCACGTTATATTGATAATAATGTAAGTAATAAGTATAATTATTACAGTTCTAGCGATATTAACTCCATTATATGGGTAATAATGCATGTTATATTGATAATAATATAAGTAATAAGTATAATTATTACAGTTCTAGCGATAATAACTGCATTATGTGGGTAATAATGCATGTTATATTGATAATATCGGGAGTAATAAGTATAATTATTATAGTTCTAGCGATAATAATAGTAAAATATGGGTAATAATGCATGTTATATAGATAATAATATAAGTAATAAGCATATTTATTATAGTTCTATCGATAATAACTGCATTATATGGGTAATAATGCATGTTATATTGATAATAATATAAGTAATAAGTATAATTATTACAGTTCTAGCGATAATAACTCCATTATATGGGTAATAATGCATGTTATATTGATAATAATATAAGTAATAAGTATAATTATTACAGTTCTAGCCATAATAACTGCATTATGTGGGTAATAATGCATGTTGTATTGATAATATCGGGAGTAATAAGTATAATTATTATAGTTCTAGCGATAATAATAGTAAAATATGGATAATAATGCATGTTATATTGATAATAATATAAGTAATAAGTATATTTATTATAGTTCTATCGATAATAACTGCATAATATGGGTAATAATGCACGTTATATTGCTAATAATATATGTAATAAGTATAATTATTACAGTTCTAGCGATAATAACTGCATTATATGGGTAATAATGCATGTTATATTGATAAAGTTGGGAGTAATAAGTATAATTATTATAGTTCTAGCGATAATAATAGTAAAATATGGCTAATAGTGCATGTTATATTGAAAATATTAAAAGTAATAAGTATATTTATTATAGTTCTAGCGATAATAACTGCATAATATGGCTAATAATGCACGATATATTGCTAATAATATAAGTAATAAGTATAATTATTACAGTTCTAGCGATAATAACTGCATTATATGGGTAATAATGCATGTTATATTGATAATATTGGGAGTAATAAGTGTAATTATTATAGTTCTAGCGATGATAGTAGTAAAATATGGCTAATAATGCATGTTATATTGATAATAATATAAGTAATTAGTATAATTATTACAGTTCTAGCGACAATAACTGCATAATATGGCTAATAATGCATGTTATATTGATAATAATATAAGTAATAAGTATAATTATTACAGTTCTAGCGATAATAACTGCATTATATGGGTAATAATGCATGTTATATTGATGATAATAAAAGTAGTAAGTATATTTATTATAGTTCTAGCGATAACAATAGTAAAATATGGCTAATAGTGCATGTTATATTGATAATAATAAAAGTAATAAGTATATTTATTATAGTTCTATCGATAATAACTGCATAATATGGGTAATAATGCATGTTATATTGATAATAATATAAGTAATAAGTATAATTATTACAGTTCTAGCGATAATAACTGCATTATATGGGTAATAATGGATGTTATATTGATAATATCGGGAGTAATAAGTATAGTTATTACAGTTCTAGCGATAATACTAGTAAAATATGGCTAAGAGTGCCTGTTATATTTTTAATAAGAAAAGTAATTAGTATATTTATTATACTTCTGTCGATAATAACTGCATTATATGGGTAATAATGCACGTTATATTGATAATAATATAAGTAATAAGTATAATTATTACAGTTCTAGCGATATTAACTCCATTATATGGGTAATAATGCATGTTATATTGATAATAATATAAGTAATAAGTATAATTATTACAGTTCTAGCGATAATAACTGCATTATGTGGGTAATAATGCATGTTATATTGATAATATCGGGAGTAATAAGTATAATTATTATAGTTCTAGCGATAATAATAGTAAAATATGGGTAATAATGCATGTTATATAGATAATAATATAAGTAATAAGCATATTTATTATAGTTCTATCGATAATAACTGCATTATATGGGTAATAATGCATGTTATATTGATAATAATATAAGTAATAAGTATAATTATTACAGTTCTAGCGATAATAACTCCATTATATGGGTAATAATGCATGTTATATTGATAATAATATAAGTAATAAGTATAATTATTACAGTTCTAGCCATAATAACTGCATTATGTGGGTAATAATGCATGTTGTATTGATAATATCGGGAGTAATAAGTATAATTATTATAGTTCTAGCGATAATAATAGTAAAATATGGATAATAATGCATGTTATATTGATAATAATATAAGTAATAAGTATATTTATTATAGTTCTATCGATAATAACTGCATAATATGGGTAATAATGCACGTTATATTGCTAATAATATATGTAATAAGTATAATTATTACAGTTCTAGCGATAATAACTGCATTATATGGGTAATAATGCATGTTATATTGATAAAGTTGGGAGTAATAAGTATAATTATTATAGTTCTAGCGATAATAATAGTAAAATATGGCTAATAGTGCATGTTATATTGAAAATATTAAAAGTAATAAGTATATTTATTATAGTTCTAGCGATAATAACTGCATAATATGGCTAATAATGCACGATATATTGCTAATAATATAAGTAATAAGTATAATTATTACAGTTCTAGCGATAATAACTGCATTATATGGGTAATAATGCATGTTATATTGATAATATTGGGAGTAATAAGTGTAATTATTGTAGTTCTAGCGATGATAGTAGTAAAATATGGCTAATAATGCATGCTATATTGATAATAATATAAGTAATTAGTATAATTATTACAGTTCTAGCGACAATAACTGCATAATATGGGTAATAATGCATGTTATATTGATAATAATATAAGTAATAAGTATAATTATTACAGTTCTAGCGATAATAACTGCATTATATGGGTAATAATGCATGTTATATTGATGATAATAAAAGTAGTAAGTATATTTATTATAGTTCTAGCGATAATAACTGCATAATATGGGTAATAATGCATGTTATATTGATAATAATATAAGTAATAAGTATAATTATTACAGTTCTTGCGATAATAACTGCATTATATGGGTAATAATGCACGTTATATTGCTAATAATATAAGTAATAAGTATAATTATTACAGTTCTAGCGATAATAACTGCATTATATGCGTAATAATGCATGTTATATTGATAATATCGGGAGTAATATGTATAATTATTACGGTTCTAGCGATAATAACTGCATTATATGGGTAATAATGGATGTTATATTGATAATATCGGGAGTAATAAGTATAGTTATTACAGTTCTAGCGATAATACTAGTAAAATATGGCTAAGAGTGCCTGTTATATTTTTAATAATAAAAGTAATTAGTATATTTATTATACTTCTGTCGATAATAACTGCATTATATGGGTAATAATGCACGTTATATTGATAATAATATAAGTAATAAGTATAATTATTACAGTTCTAGCGATATTAACTCCATTATATGGGTAATAATGCATGTTATATTGATAATAATATAAGTAATAAGTATAATTATTACAGTTCTAGCGATAATAACTGCATTATGTGGGTAATAATGCATGTTATATTGATAATATCGGGAGTAATAAGTATAATTATTATAGTTCTAGCGATAATAATAGTAAAATATGGGTAATAATGCATGTTATATAGATAATAATATAAGTAATAAGCATATTTATTATAGTTCTATCGATAATAACTGCATTATATGGGTAATAATGCATGTTATATTGATAATAATATAAGTAATAAGTATAATTATTACAGTTCTAGCGATAATAACTCCATTATATGGGTAATAATGCATGTTATATTGATAATAATATAAGTAATAAGTATAATTATTACAGTTCTAGCCATAATAACTGCATTATGTGGGTAATAATGCATGTTATATTGATAATATCGGGAGTAATAAGTATAATTATTATAGTTCTATCGATAATAACTGCATTATATGGGTAATAATGCATGTTATATTGATAATAATATAAGTAATAAGTATAATTATTACAGTTCTAGCCATAATAACTGCATTATGTGGGTAATAATGCATGTTATATTGATAATATCGGGAGTAATAAGTATAATTATTATAGTTCTAGCGATAATAATAGTAAAATATGGGTAATAATGCATGTTATATTGATAATATTGGGAGTAATAAGTATAATTATTATAGTTCTAGCGATAATAATAGTAAAATATGGCTAATAGTGCATGTTATATTGAAAATATTAAAAGTAATAAGTATATTTATTATAGTTCTGGCGATAATAACTGCATAATATGGCTAATAATGCACGATATATTGCTAATAATATAAGTAATAAGTATAATTATTACAGTTCTAGCGATAATAACTGCATTATATGGGTAATAATGCATGTTATATTGATAATATTGGGAGTAATAAGTGTAATTATTATAGTTCTAGCGATGATAGTAGTAAAATATGGCTAATAATGCATGTTATATTGATAATAATATAAGTAATTAGTATAATTATTACAGTTCTAGCGACAATAACTGCATAATATGGCTAATAATGCATGTTATATTGATAATAATATAAGTAATAAGTATAATTATTACAGTTCTAGCGATAATAACTGCATTATATGGGTAATAATGCATGTTATATTGATGATAATAAAAGTAGTAAGAATATTTATTATAGTTCTAGCGATAACAATAGTAAAATATGGCTAATAGTGCATGTTATATTGATAATAATAAAAGTAATAAGTATATTTATTATAGTTCTATCGATAATAACTGCATAATATGGGTAATAATGCATGTTATATTGATAATAATAAAAGTAATAAGTATAATTATTACAGTTCTAGCGATAATAACTGCATTATATGGGTAATAATGCATGTTATATTGATAATATTGGGCGTAGTAAGTATAATTATTATAGTTCTAGCGATAATAATAGTAAAATATGGCTAATAGTGCATGTTATATTGATGATAATAAAAGTAATACGTATATTTATTATAATTCTAGCGATAATAACTGCATAATATGGGTAATAATGCATGTTATATTGATAATAATATAAGTAATAAGTATAATTATTACAGTTCTAGCGATAATAACTGCATTATGTGCGTATAATGCATGTTATATTGATAATATCTGGAGTAGTAAGTATAATTTTTATAGTTCTAGCGATAATAAAAGTAAAATATGGCTAATAGTGCATGTTATATTGATAATAATAATAGTAATAAGTATATTTATTATGGTTCTGTCGATAATAACTGCATTATATGGGTAATAATGCATGTTATATTGATAATATCGGGAGTAATAAGTATAATCATTACAGTTCTAGCGATAATACTAGTAAAATATGGCAAATAGTGCATGTTATATTGATAATAATAAGAGCAATAAGTATATTTATTACAGTTCTAGCGATAATAACTGCAATTTATGGGTAATAATGCATGTTATATTAATAATATCGGGAGTAATAAGTATAATTATTATAGTTCTAGCGATAATAATAGTAAAACATGGCTAATAGTGCATGTTATATTTATAATAATAAAAGTAATAAGTATAATCATTACAGTTCTAGCGATAATACTAGTAAAATATGGCTAAGAGTGCCTGTTATATTGATAATAATAAAAGTAATAAGTATATTTATTACAGTCCTGTCGATAATAACTGCATAATATGGGTAATAATGCATGTTATATTGATGATAATAAAAGTAATACGTATATTTATTATAATTCTAGCGATAACAACTGCATAATATGGGTAATAATGCATGTTATATTGATAATAATATAAGTAATAAGTATAATTATTACAGTTCTAGCGATAATAACTGCATTATATGGGTAATAATGGATGTTATATTGATAATATCGGGAGTAATAAGTATATTTATTATAGTTCTAGCGATTATAACTGCATAATATAGGTAATAATGCATGTTAGATTGATAATAATAAAAGTAATAAGTATATTTATTATAGTTATATCAATAATAACTGCATAATATGGGTAATAATGCACGTTATATTGCTAAGAATATAAGTAATAAGTATAATTATTACAGTTCTAGCGATAATAACTGCATTATATGGGTAATAATGCATGTTATATTGATAATATTGGGAGTAATAAGTATAATTATTATAGTTCCAGCGATAATAATAGTAAAATATGGCAAATAGTGCATGTTATATTGATAATAATAAGAGCAATAAGTATATTTATTACAGTTCTATCGATAATAACTGCATAATATGGGTAATAATGCATGTTATATTGATGATAATAAAAGTAATACGTATATTTATTATAGTTCTAGCGATAATAACTGCATAATATGGGTAATAATGCATGTTATATTGATAATAATATAAGTAATAAGTATAATTATTACAGTTCTAGCGATAATAATTGCATTATGTGGGTAATAATGCATGTTATATTGATAATATCGGGAGTAATAAGTATAATTATTATAGTTCTAGCGATAATAATAGTAAAATATGGGTAATAATGCATGTTATATAGATAATAATATAAGTAATAAGCATATTTATTATAGTTCTATCGATAATAACTGCATTATATGGGTAATAATGCATGTTATATTGATAATAATATAAGTAATAAGTATAATTATTACAGTTCTAGCGATAATAACTCCATTATATGGGTAATAATGCATGTTATATTGATAATAATATAAGTAATAAGTATAATTATTACAGTTCTAGCCATAATAACTGCATTATGTGGGTAATAATGCATGTTATATTGATAATATCGGGAGTAATAAGTATAATTATTATAGTTCTAGCGATAATAATAGTAAAATATGGGTAATAATGCATGTTATATTGATAATAATATAAGTAATAAGTGTATTTATTATAGTTCTATCGATAATAACTGCATAATATGGGTAATAATGCACGTTATATTGCTAATAATGTATGTAATAAGTATAATTATTACAGTTCTAGCGATAATAACTGCATTATATGGGTAATAATGCAAGTTATATTGATAAAGTTGGGAGTAATAAGTATAATTATTATCGTTCTAGCGATAATAATAGTAAAATATGGCTAATAGTGCATGTTATATTGAAAATATTAAAAGTAATAAGTATATTTATTATAGTTCTGGCGATAATAACTGCATAATATGGCTAATAATGCACGATATATTGCTAATAATATAAGTAATAAGTATAATTATTACAGTTCTAGCGATAATAACTGCATTATATGGGTAATAATGCATGTTATATTGATAATATTGGGAGTAATAAGTGTAATTATTATAGTTCTAGCGATGATAGTAGTAAAATATGGCTAATAATGCATGTTATATTGATAATAATATAAGTAATTAGTATAATTATTACAGTTCTAGCGACAATAACTGCATAATATGGCTAATAATGCATGTTATATTGATAATAATATAAGTAATAAGTATAATTATTACAGTTCTAGCGATAATAACTGCATTATATGGGTAATAATGCATGTTATATTGATGATAATAAAAGTAGTAAGTATATTTATTATAGTTCTAGCGATAACAATAGTAAAATATGGCTAATAGTGCATGTTATATTGATAATAATAAAAGTAATAAGTATATTTATTATAGTTCTATCGATAATAACTGCATAATATGGGTAATAATGCATGTTATATTGATAATAATATAAGTAATAAGTATAATTATTACAGTTCTAGCGATAATAACTGCATTATATGGGTAATAATGGATGTTATATTGATAATATCGGGAGTAATAAGTATAGTTATTACAGTTCTAGCGATAATACTAGTAAAATATGGCTAAGAGTGCCTGTTATATTTTTAATAATAAAAGTAATTAGTATATTTATTATACTTCTGTCGATAATAACTGCATTATATGGGTAATAATGCACGTTATATTGATAATAATATAAGTAATAAGTATAATTATTACAGTTCTAGCGATATTAACTCCATTATATGGGTAATAATGCATGTTATATTGATAATAATATAAGTAATAAGTATAATTATTACAGTTCTAGCGATAATAACTGCATTATGTGGGTAATAATGCATGTTATATTGATAATATCGGGAGTAATAAGTATAATTATTATAGTTCTAGCGATAATAATAGTAAAATATGGGTAATAATGCATGTTATATAGATAATAATATAAGTAATAAGCATATTTATTATAGTTCTATCGATAATAACTGCATTATATGGGTAATAATGCATGTTATATTGATAATAATATAAGTAATAAGTATAATTATTACAGTTCTAGCGATAATAACTCCATTATATGGGTAATAATGCATGTTATATTGATAATAATATAAGTAATAAGTATAATTATTACAGTTCTAGCCATAATAACTGCATTATGTGGGTAATAATGCATGTTGTATTGATAATATCGGGAGTAATAAGTATAATTATTATAGTTCTAGCGATAATAATAGTAAAATATGGATAATAATGCATGTTATATTGATAATAATATAAGTAATAAGTATATTTATTATAGTTCTATCGATAATAACTGCATAATATGGGTAATAATGCACGTTATATTGCTAATAATATATGTAATAAGTATAATTATTACAGTTCTAGCGATAATAACTGCATTATATGGGTAATAATGCATGTTATATTGATAAAGTTGGGAGTAATAAGTATAATTATTATAGTTCTAGCGATAATAATAGTAAAATATGGCTAATAGTGCATGTTATATTGAAAATATTAAAAGTAATAAGTATATTTATTATAGTTCTAGCGATAATAACTGCATAATATGGCTAATAATGCACGATATATTGCTAATAATATAAGTAATAAGTATAATTATTACAGTTCTAGCGATAATAACTGCATTATATGGGTAATAATGCATGTTATATTGATAATATTGGGAGTAATAAGTGTAATTATTGTAGTTCTAGCGATGATAGTAGTAAAATATGGCTAATAATGCATGCTATATTGATAATAATATAAGTAATTAGTATAATTATTACAGTTCTAGCGACAATAACTGCATAATATGGGTAATAATGCATGTTATATTGATAATAATATAAGTAATAAGTATAATTATTACAGTTCTAGCGATAATAACTGCATTATATGGGTAATAATGCATGTTATATTGATGATAATAAAAGTAGTAAGTATATTTATTATAGTTCTAGCGATAATAACTGCATAATATGGGTAATAATGCATGTTATATTGATAATAATATAAGTAATAAGTATAATTATTACAGTTCTTGCGATAATAACTGCATTATATGGGTAATAATGCACGTTATATTGCTAATAATATAAGTAATAAGTATAATTATTACAGTTCTAGCGATAATAACTGCATTATATGCGTAATAATGCATGTTATATTGATAATATCGGGAGTAATATGTATAATTATTACGGTTCTAGCGATAATAACTGCATTATATGGGTAATAATGGATGTTATATTGATAATATCGGGAGTAATAAGTATAGTTATTACAGTTCTAGCGATAATACTAGTAAAATATGGCTAAGAGTGCCTGTTATATTTTTAATAATAAAAGTAATTAGTATATTTATTATACTTCTGTCGATAATAACTGCATTATATGGGTAATAATGCACGTTATATTGATAATAATATAAGTAATAAGTATAATTATTACAGTTCTAGCGATATTAACTCCATTATATGGGTAATAATGCATGTTATATTGATAATAATATAAGTAATAAGTATAATTATTACAGTTCTAGCGATAATAACTGCATTATGTGGGTAATAATGCATGTTATATTGATAATATCGGGAGTAATAAGTATAATTATTATAGTTCTAGCGATAATAATAGTAAAATATGGGTAATAATGCATGTTATATAGATAATAATATAAGTAATAAGCATATTTATTATAGTTCTATCGATAATAACTGCATTATATGGGTAATAATGCATGTTATATTGATAATAATATAAGTAATAAGTATAATTATTACAGTTCTAGCGATAATAACTCCATTATATGGGTAATAATGCATGTTATATTGATAATAATATAAGTAATAAGTATAATTATTACAGTTCTAGCCATAATAACTGCATTATGTGGGTAATAATGCATGTTATATTGATAATATCGGGAGTAATAAGTATAATTATTATAGTTCTATCGATAATAACTGCATTATATGGGTAATAATGCATGTTATATTGATAATAATATAAGTAATAAGTATAATTATTACAGTTCTAGCCATAATAACTGCATTATGTGGGTAATAATGCATGTTATATTGATAATATCGGGAGTAATAAGTATAATTATTATAGTTCTAGCGATAATAATAGTAAAATATGGGTAATAATGCATGTTATATTGATAATATTGGGAGTAATAAGTATAATTATTATAGTTCTAGCGATAATAATAGTAAAATATGGCTAATAGTGCATGTTATATTGAAAATATTAAAAGTAATAAGTATATTTATTATAGTTCTGGCGATAATAACTGCATAATATGGCTAATAATGCACGATATATTGCTAATAATATAAGTAATAAGTATAATTATTACAGTTCTAGCGATAATAACTGCATTATATGGGTAATAATGCATGTTATATTGATAATATTGGGAGTAATAAGTGTAATTATTATAGTTCTAGCGATGATAGTAGTAAAATATGGCTAATAATGCATGTTATATTGATAATAATATAAGTAATTAGTATAATTATTACAGTTCTAGCGACAATAACTGCATAATATGGCTAATAATGCATGTTATATTGATAATAATATAAGTAATAAGTATAATTATTACAGTTCTAGCGATAATAACTGCATTATATGGGTAATAATGCATGTTATATTGATGATAATAAAAGTAGTAAGAATATTTATTATAGTTCTAGCGATAACAATAGTAAAATATGGCTAATAGTGCATGTTATATTGATAATAATAAAAGTAATAAGTATATTTATTATAGTTCTATCGATAATAACTGCATAATATGGGTAATAATGCATGTTATATTGATAATAATATAAGTAATAAGTATAATTATTACAGTTCTAGCGATAATAACTGCATTATATGCGTAATAATGCATGTTATATTGATAATATCGGGAGTAATATGTATAATTATTACGGTTCTAGCGATAATAACTGCATTATGTGGGTAATAATGCATGTTATATTGATAATATCGGGAGTAATAAGTATAATTATTATAGTTCTAGCGATAATAATAGTAAAATATGGGTAATAATGCATGTTATATAGATAATAATATAAGTAATAAGCATATTTATTATAGTTCTATCGATAATAACTGCATTATATGGGTAATAATGCATGTTATATTGATGATAATAAAAGTAATAAGTATATTTATTATAGTTCTATCGATAATAACTGCATAATATGGGTAATAATGCATGTTATATTGATGATAATATAAGTAATAAGTATAATTATTATAGTTCTAGCGATAACAATAGTAAAATATGGCTAATAGTGCATGTTATATTGATAATAATAAAAGTAATAAGTATATTTATTATAGTTCTATCGATAATAACTGCATAATATGGGTAATAATGCATGTTATATTGATAATAATAAAAGTAATAAGTATAATTATTACAGTTCTAGCGATAATAACTGCATTATATGGGTAATAATGCATGTTATATTGATAATATTGGGCGTAGTAAGTATAATTATTATAGTTCTAGCGATAATAATAGTAAAATATGGCTAATAGTGCATGTTATATTGATGATAATAAAAGTAATACGTATATTTATTATAATTCTAGCGATAATAACTGCATAATATGGGTAATAATGCATGTTATATTGATAATAATATAAGTAATAAGTATAATTATTACAGTTCTAGCGATAATAACTGCATTATGTGCGTATAATGCATGTTATATTGATAATATCTGGAGTAGTAAGTATAATTTTTATAGTTCTAGCGATAATAAAAGTAAAATATGGCTAATAGTGCATGTTATATTGATAATAATAATAGTAATAAGTATATTTATTATGGTTCTGTCGATAATAACTGCATTATATGGGTAATAATGCATGTTATATTGATAATATCGGGAGTAATAAGTATAATCATTACAGTTCTAGCGATAATACTAGTAAAATATGGCAAATAGTGCATGTTATATTGATAATAATAAGAGCAATAAGTATATTTATTACAGTTCTAGCGATAATAACTGCAATTTATGGGTAATAATGGATGTTATATTAATAATATCGGGAGTAATAAGTATAATTATTATAGTTCTAGCGATAATAATAGTAAAACATGGCTAATAGTGCATGTTATATTTATAATAATAAAAGTAATAAGTATAATCATTACAGTTCTAGCGATAATACTAGTAAAATATGGCTAAGAGTGCCTGTTATATTGATAATAATAAAAGTAATAAGTATATTTATTACAGTCCTGTCGATAATAACTGCATAATATGGGTAATAATGCATGTTATATTGATGATAATAAAAGTAATACGTATATTTATTATAATTCTAGCGATAACAACTGCATAATATGGGTAATAATGCATGTTATATTGATAATAATATAAGTAATAAGTATAATTATTACAGTTCTAGCGATAATAACTGCATTATATGGGTAATAATGGATGTTATATTGATAATATCGGGAGTAATAAGTATATTTATTATAGTTCTAGCGATAATAACTGCATAATATAGGTAATAATGCATGTTAGATTGATAATAATAAAAGTAATAAGTATATTTATTATAGTTATATCAATAATAACTGCATAATATGGGTAATAATGCACGTTATATTGATAATAATATAAGTAATAAGTATAATTATTACAGTTCTAGCGATAATAACTGCAATTTATGAGTAATAATGCATGTTATATTGCTAATAATATAAGTAATAAGTATAATTATTACAGTTCTAGCGATAATAACTGCATTATATGGGTAATAATGGATGTTATATTGATAATATCGGGAGTAATAAGTATATTTATGACAGTTTTTGCGATAACACTAGTAAAATATGGCTAAGAGTGCCTGTTATATTTTTAATAATAAAAGTAATTAGTATATTTATTATACTTCTGTCGATAATAACTGCATTATATGGGTAATAATGCACGTTATATTGATAATAATATAAGTAATAAGTATAATTATTACAGTTCTAGCGATATTAACTCCATTATATGGGTAATAATGCATGTTATATTGATAATAGTATAAGTAATAAGTATAATTATTACAGTTCTAGCGATAATAATTGCATTATGTGGGTAATAATGCATGTTATATTGATAATATCGGGAGTAATAAGTATAATTATTATAGTTCTAGCGATAATAATAGTAAAATATGGGTAATAATGCATGTTATATAGATAATAATATAAGTAATAAGCATATTTATTATAGTTCTATCGATAATAACTGCATTATATGGGTAATAATGCATGTTATATTGATAATAATATAAGTAATAAGTATAATTATTACAGTTCTAGCGATAATAACTGCATTATATGGGTAATAATGCATGTTATATTGATGATAATAAAAGTAGTAAGTATATTTATTATAGTTCTAGCGATAATAACTGCATAATATGGGTAATAATGCATGTTATATTGATAATAATATAAGTAATAAGTATAATTATTACAGTTCTTGCGATAATAACTGCATTATATGGGTAATAATGCACGTTATATTGCTAATAATATAAGTAATAAGTATAATTATTACAGTTCTAGCGATAATAACTGCATTATATGCGTAATAATGCATGTTATATTGATAATATCGGGAGTAATATGTATAATTATTACGGTTCTAGCGATAATAACTGCATTATATGGGTAATAATGGATGTTATATTGATAATATCGGGAGTAATAAGTATAGTTATTACAGTTCTAGCGATAATACTAGTAAAATATGGCTAAGAGTGCCTGTTATATTTTTAATAATAAAAGTAATTAGTATATTTATTATACTTCTGTCGATAATAACTGCATTATATGGGTAATAATGCACGTTATATTGATAATAATATAAGTAATAAGTATAATTATTACAGTTCTAGCGATATTAACTCCATTATATGGGTAATAATGCATGTTATATTGATAATAATATAAGTAATAAGTATAATTATTACAGTTCTAGCGATAATAACTGCATTATGTGGGTAATAATGCATGTTATATTGATAATATCGGGAGTAATAAGTATAATTATTATAGTTCTAGCGATAATAATAGTAAAATATGGGTAATAATGCATGTTATATAGATAATAATATAAGTAATAAGCATAGTTATTATAGTTCTATCGATAATAACTGCATTATATGGGTAATAATGCATGTTATATTGATAATAATATAAGTAATAAGTATAATTATTACAGTTCTAGCGATAATAACTCCATTATATGGGTAATAATGCATGTTATATTGATAATAATATAAGTAATAAGTATAATTATTACAGTTCTAGCCATAATAACTGCATTATGTGGGTAATAATGCATGTTATATTGATAATATCGGGAGTAATAAGTATAATTATTATAGTTCTAGCGATAATAATAGTAAAATATGGGTAATAATGCATGTTATATTGATAATAATATAAGTAATAAGTGTATTTATTATAGTTCTATCGATAATAACTGCATAATATGGGTAATAATGCACGTTATATTGCTAATAATGTATGTAATAAGTATAATTATTACAGTTCTAGCGATAATAACTGCATTATATGGGTAATAATGCAAGTTATATTGATAAAGTTGGGAGTAATAAGTATAATTATTATCGTTCTAGCGATAATAATAGTAAAATATGGCTAATAGTGCATGTTATATTGAAAATATTAAAAGTAATAAGTATATTTATTATAGTTCTGGCGATAATAACTGCATAATATGGCTAATAATGCACGATATATTGCTAATAATATAAGTAATAAGTATAATTATTACAGTTCTAGCGATAATAACTGCATTATATGGGTAATAATGCATGTTATATTGATAATATTGGGAGTAATAAGTGTAATTATTATAGTTCTAGCGATGATAGTAGTAAAATATGGCTAATAATGCATGTTATATTGATAATAATATAAGTAATTAGTATAATTATTACAGTTCTAGCGACAATAACTGCATAATATGGCTAATAATGCATGTTATATTGATAATAATATAAGTAATAAGTATAATTATTACAGTTCTAGCGATAATAACTGCATTATATGGGTAATAATGCATGTTATATTGATGATAATAAAAGTAGTAAGTATATTTATTATAGTTCTAGCGATAACAATAGTAAAATATGGCTAATAGTGCATGTTATATTGATAATAATAAAAGTAATAAGTATATTTATTATAGTTCTATCGATAATAACTGCATAATATGGGTAATAATGCATGTTATATTGATAATAATATAAGTAATAAGTATAATTATTACAGTTCTAGCGATAATAACTGCATTATATGCGTAATAATGCATGTTATATTGATAATATCGGGAGTAATATGTATAATTATTACGGTTCTAGCGATAATAACTGCATTATGTGGGTAATAATGCATGTTATATTGATAATATCGGGAGTAATAAGTATAATTATTATAGTTCTAGCGATAATAATAGTAAAATATGGGTAATAATGCATGTTATATAGATAATAATATAAGTAATAAGCATATTTATTATAGTTCTATCGATAATAACTGCATTATATGGGTAATAATGCATGTTATATTGATAATAATATAAGTAATAAGTATAATTATTACAGTTCTAGCGATAATAACTGCATTATATGGGTAATAATGCATGTTATATTGATAATATTGGGAGTAATAAGTATAATTATTATAGTTCTAGCGATAATAATAGTAAAATATGGCTAATAGTGCATGTTATATTGATAATAATAAAAGTAATAAGTATATTTATTATAGTTCTATCGATAATAACTGCATAATATGGGTAATAATGCATGTTATATTGATGATAATAAAAGTAATAAGTATATTTATTATAGTTCTATCGATAATAACTGCATAATATGGGTAATAATGCATGTTATATTGATGATAATATAAGTAATAAGTATAATTATTATAGTTCAAGCGATAACAATAGTAAAATATGGCTAATAGTGCATGTTATATTGATAATAATAAAAGTAATAAGTATATTTATTATAGTTCTATCGATAATAACTGCTTAATATGGGTAATAATGCATGTTATATTGATAATAATAAAAGTAATAAGTATAATTATTACAGTTCTAGCGATAATAACTGCATTATATGGGTAATAATGCATGTTATATTGATAATATTGGGCGTAGTAAGTATAATTATTATAGTTCTAGCGATAATAATAGTAAAATATGGCTAATAGTGCATGTTATATTGATAATATCTGGAGTAGTAAGTATAATTTTTATAGTTCTAGCGATAATAAAAGTAAAATATGGCTAATAGTGCATGTTATATTGATAATAATAATAGTAATAAGTATATTTATTATGGTTCTGTCGATAATAACTGCATTATATGGGTAATAATGCATGTTATATTGATAATATCGGGAGTAATAAGTATAATCATTACAGTTCTAGCGATAATACTAGTAAAATATGGCTGAGAGTGCCTGTTATATTGATAATAATAAAAGTAATAAGTATATTTATTACAGTCCTATCGATAATAACTGCATAATATGGGTAATAATGCATGTTATATTAATGATAATAAAAGTAATACGTATATTTATTATAATTCTAGCGATAATAACTGCATAATATGGGTAATAATGCACGTTATATTGCTAAGAATATAAGTAATAAGTATAATTATTACAGTTCTAGCGATAATAACTGCATTATATGGGTAATAATGCATGTTATATTGATAATATTGGGAGTAATAAGTATAATTATTATAGTTCCAGCGATAATAATAGTAAAATATGGCAAATAGTGCATGTTATATTGATAATAATAAGAGCAATAAGTATATTTATTACAGTTCTAGCGATAATAACTGCAATTTATGGGTAATAATGGATGTTATATTAATAATATCGGGAGTAATAAGTATAATTATTATAGTTCTAGCGATAATAATAGTAAAACATGGCTAATAGTGCATGTTATATTTATAATAATAAAAGTAATAAGTATAATCATTACAGTTCTAGCGATAATACTAGTAAAATATGGCTAAGAGTGCCTGTTATATTGATAATAATAAAAGTAATAAGTATATTTATTACAGTCCTGTCGATAATAACTGCATAATATGGGTAATAATGCATGTTATATTGATAATAATAAAAGTAATACGTATATTTATTATAATTCTAGCGATAACAACTGCATAATATGGGTAATAATGCATGTTATATTGATAATAATATAAGTAATAAGTATAATTATTACAGTTCTAGCGATAATAACTGCATTATATGGGTAATAATGGATGTTATATTGATAATATCGGGAGTAATAAGTATATTTATTATAGTTCTAGCGATAATAACTGCATAATATAGGTAATAATGCATGTTAGATTGATAATAATAAAAGTAATAAGTATATTTATTATAGTTATATCAATAATAACTGCATAATATGGGTAATAATGCACGTTATATTGCTAAGAATATAAGTAATAAGTACAATTATTACAGTTCTAGCGATAATAACTGCATTATATGGGTAATAATGCATGTTATATTGATAATATTGGGAGTAATAAGTATAATTATTATAGTTCCAGCGATAATAATAGTAAAATATGGCAAATAGTGCATGTTATATTGATAATAATAAGAGCAATAAGTATATTTATTACAGTTCTATCGATAATAACTGCATAATATGGGTAATAATGCATGTTATATTGATGATAATAAAAGTAATACGTATATTAATTATAGTTCTAGCGATAATAACTGCATAATATGGGTAATAATGCATGTTATATTGATAATAATATAAGTAATAAGTATAATTATTACAGTTCTAGCGATAATAACTGCAATTTATGAGTAATAATGCATGTTATATTGCTAATAATATAAGTAATAAGTATAATTATTACAGTTCTAGCGATAATAACTGCATTATATGGGTAATAATGCATGTTATATTGATAAAGTTGGGAGTAATAAGTATAATTATTATAGTTCTAGCGATAATAATAGTAAAATATGGCTAATAGTGCATGTTATATTGAAAATATTAAAAGTAATAAGTATATTTATTATAGTTCTAGCGATAATAACTGCATAATATGGCTAATAATGCACGATATATTGCTAATAATATAAGTAATAAGTATAATTATTACAGTTCTAGCGATAATAACTGCATTATATGGGTAATAATGCATGTTATATTGATAATATTGGGAGTAATAAGTGTAATTATTGTAGTTCTAGCGATGATAGTAGTAAAATATGGCTAATAATGCATGCTATATTGATAATAATATAAGTAATTAGTATAATTATTACAGTTCTAGCGACAATAACTGCATAATATGGGTAATAATGCATGTTATATTGATAATAATATAAGTAATAAGTATAATTATTACAGTTCTAGCGATAATAACTGCATTATATGGGTAATAATGCATGTTATATTGATGATAATAAAAGTAGTAAGTATATTTATTATAGTTCTAGCGATAATAACTGCATAATATGGGTAATAATGCATGTTATATTGATAATAATATAAGTAATAAGTATAATTATTACAGTTCTTGCGATAATAACTGCATTATATGGGTAATAATGCACGTTATATTGCTAATAATATAAGTAATAAGTATAATTATTACAGTTCTAGCGATAATAACTGCATTATATGCGTAATAATGCATGTTATATTGATAATATCGGGAGTAATATGTATAATTATTACGGTTCTAGCGATAATAACTGCATTATATGGGTAATAATGGATGTTATATTGATAATATCGGGAGTAATAAGTATAGTTATTACAGTTCTAGCGATAATACTAGTAAAATATGGCTAAGAGTGCCTGTTATATTTTTAATAATAAAAGTAATTAGTATATTTATTATACTTCTGTCGATAATAACTGCATTATATGGGTAATAATGCACGTTATATTGATAATAATATAAGTAATAAGTATAATTATTACAGTTCTAGCGATAATAACTGCATTATGTGGGTAATAATGCATGTTATATTGATAATATCGGGAGTAATAAGTATAATTATTATAGTTCTAGCGATAATAATAGTAAAATATGGGTAATAATGCATGTTATATTGATAATATTGGGAGTAATAAGTATAATTATTATAGTTCTAGCGATAATAATAGTAAAATATGGCTAATAGTGCATGTTATATTGAAAATATTAAAAGTAATAAGTATATTTATTATAGTTCTGGCGATAATAACTGCATAATATGGCTAATAATGCACGATATATTGCTAATAATATAAGTAATAAGTATAATTATTACAGTTCTAGCGATAATAACTGCATTATATGGGTAATAATGCATGTTATATTGATAATATTGGGAGTAATAAGTGTAATTATTATAGTTCTAGCGATGATAGTAGTAAAATATGGCTAATAATGCATGTTATATTGATAATAATATAAGTAATTAGTATAATTATTACAGTTCTAGCGACAATAACTGCATAATATGGCTAATAATGCATGTTATATTGATAATAATATAAGTAATAAGTATAATTATTACAGTTCTAGCGATAATAACTGCATTATATGGGTAATAATGCATGCTATATTGATGATAATAAAAGTAGTAAGTATATTTATTATAGTTCTAGCGATAACAATAGTAAAATATGGCTAATAGTGCATGTTATATTGATAATAATAAAAGTAATAAGTATATTTATTATAGTTCTATCGATAATAACTGCATAATATGGGTAATAATGCATGTTATATTGATAATAATATAAGTAATAAGTATAATTATTACAGTTCTAGCGATAATAACTGCATTATATGCGTAATAATGCATGTTATATTGATAATATCGGGAGTAATATGTATAATTATTACGGTTCTAGCGATAATAACTGCATTATGTGGGTAATAATGCATGTTATATTGATAATATCGGGAGTAATAAGTATAATTATTATAGTTCTAGCGATAATAATAGTAAAATATGGGTAATAATGCATGTTATATAGATAATAATATAAGTAATAAGCATATTTATTATAGTTCTATCGATAATAACTGCATTATATGGGTAATAATGCATGTTATATTGATGATAATAAAAGTAATAAGTATATTTATTATAGTTCTATCGATAATAACTGCATAATATGGGTAATAATGCATGTTATATTGATGATAATATAAGTAATAAGTATAATTATTATAGTTCTAGCGATAACAATAGTAAAATATGGCTAATAGTGCATGTTATATTGATAATAATAAAAGTAATAAGTATATTTATTATAGTTCTATCGATAATAACTGCATAATATGGGTAATAATGCATGTTATATTGATAATAATAAAAGTAATAAGTATAATTATTACAGTTCTAGCGATAATAACTGCATTATATGGGTAATAATGCATGTTATATTGATAATATTGGGCGTAGTAAGTATAATTATTATAGTTCTAGCGATAATAATAGTAAAATATGGCTAATAGTGCATGTTATATTGATGATAATAAAAGTAATACGTATATTTATTATAATTCTAGCGATAATAACTGCATAATATGGGTAATAATGCATGTTATATTGATAATAATATAAGTAATAAGTATAATTATTACAGTTCTAGCGATAATAACTGCATTATGTGCGTATAATGCATGTTATATTGATAATATCTGGAGTAGTAAGTATAATTTTTATAGTTCTAGCGATAATAAAAGTAAAATATGGCTAATAGTGCACGTTATATTGATAATAATAATAGTAATAAGTATATTTATTATGGTTCTGTCGATAATAACTGCATTATATGGGTAATAATGCATGTTATATTGATAATATCGGGAGTAATAAGTATAATCATTACAGTTCTAGCGATAATACTAGTAAAATATGGCTAAGAGTGCCTGTTATATTGATAATAATAAAAGTAATAAGTATATTTATTACAGTCCTATCGATAATAACTGCATAATATGGGTAATAATGCATGTTATATTAATGATAATAAAAGTAATACGTATATTTATTATAATTCTAGCGATAATAACTGCATAATATGGGTAATAATGCACGTTATATTGCTAAGAATATAAGTAATAAGTATAATTATTACAGTTCTAGCGATAATAACTGCATTATATGGGTAATAATGCATGTTATATTGATAATATTGGGAGTAATAAGTATAATTATTATAGTTCCAGCGATAATAATAGCAAATATGGCAAATAGTGCATGTTATATTGATAATAATAAGAGCAATAAGTATATTTATTACAGTTCTAGCGATAATAACTGCAATTTATGGGTAATAATGGATGTTATATTAATAATATCGGGAGTAATAAGTATAATTATTATAGTTCTAGCGATAATAATAGTAAAACATGGCTAATAGTGCATGTTATATTTATAGTAATAAAAGTAATAAGTATAATCATTACAGTTCTAGCGATAATACTAGTAAAATATGGCTAAGAGTGCCTGTTATATTGATAATAATAAAAGTAATAAGTATATTTATTACAGTCCTGTCGATAATAACTGCATAATATGGGTAATAATGCATGTTATATTGATGATAATAAAAGTAATACGTATATTTATTATAGTTCTAGCGATAATAACTGCATAATATGGGTAATAATGCATGTTATATTGATAATAATATAAGTAATAAGTATAATTATTACAGTTCTAGCGATAATAACTGCATTATATGGGTAATAATGGATGTTATATTGATAATATCGGGAGTAATAAGTATATTTATTATAGTTCTAGCGATAATAACTGCATAATATAGGTAATAATGCATGTTAGATTGATAATAATAAAAGTAATAAGTATATTTATTATAGTTATATCAATAATAACTGCATAATATGGGTAATAATGCACGTTATATTGCTAAGAATATAAGTAATAAGTATAATTATTACAGTTCTAGCGATAATAACTGCATTATATGGGTAATAATGCATGTTATATTGATAATATTGGGAGTAATAAGTATAATTATTATAGTTCCAGCGATAATAATAGTAAAATATGGCAAATAGTGCATGTTATATTGATAATAATAAGAGCAATAAGTATATTTATTACAGTTCTATCGATAATAACTGCATAATATGGGTAATAATGCATGTTATATTGATGATAATAAAAGTAATACGTATATTTATTATAGTTCTAGCGATAATAACTGCATAATATGGGTAATAATGCATGTTATATTGATAATAATATAAGTAATAAGTATAATTATTACAGTTCTAGCGATAATAACTGCATTATATGGGTAATAATGGATGTTATATTGATAATATCGGGAGTAATAAGTATATTTATGACAGTTTTAGCGATAACACTAGTAAAATATGGCTAAGAGTGCCTGTTATATTTTTAATAATAAAAGTAATTAGTATATTTATTATACTTCTGTCGATAATAACTGCATTATATGGGTAATAATGCACGTTATATTGATAATAATATAAGTAATAAGTATAATTATTACAGTTCTAGCGATATTAACTCCATTATATGGGTAATAATGCATGTTATATTGATAATAGTATAAGTAATAAGTATAATTATTACAGTTCTAGCGATAATAATTGCATTATGTGGGTAATAATGCATGTTATATTGATAATATCGGGAGTAATAAGTATAATTATTATAGTTCTAGCGATAATAATAGTAAAATATGGGTAATAATGCATGTTATATAGATAATAATATAAGTAATAAGCATATTTATTATAGTTCTATCGATAATAACTGCATTATATGGGTAATAATGCATGTTATATTGATAATAATATAAGTAATAAGTATAATTATTACAGTTCTAGCGATAATAACTGCATTATATGGGTAATAATGCATGTTATATTGATGATAATAAAAGTAGTAAGTATATTTATTATAGTTCTAGCGATAATAACTGCATAATATGGGTAATAATGCATGTTATATTGATAATAATATAAGTAATAAGTATAATTATTACAGTTCTAGCGATAATAACTGCATTATGTGCGTATAATGCATGTTATATTGATAATATCTGGAGTAGTAAGTATAATTTTTATAGTTCTAGCGATAATAAAAGTAAAATATGGCTAATAGTGCATGTTATATTGATAATAATAATAGTAATAAGTATATTTATTATGGTTCTGTCGATAATAACTGCATTATATGGGTAATAATGCATGTTATATTGATAATATCGGGAGTAATAAGTATAATCATTACAGTTCTAGCGATAATACTAGTAAAATATGGCTAAGAGTGCCTGTTATATTGATAATAATAAAAGTAATAAGTATATTTATTACAGTCCTATCGATAATAACTGCATAATATGGGTAATAATGCATGTTATATTAATGATAATAAAAGTAATACGTATATTTATTATAATTCTAGCGATAATAACTGCATAATATGGGTAATAATGCACGTTATATTGCTAAGAATATAAGTAATAAGTATAATTATTACAGTTCTAGCGATAATAACTGCATTATATGGGTAATAATGCATGTTATATTGATAATATTGGGAGTAATAAGTATAATTATTATAGTTCCAGCGATAATAATAGTAAAATATGGCAAATAGTGCATGTTATATTGATAATAATAAGAGCAATAAGTATATTTATTACAGTTCTAGCGATAATAACTGCAATTTATGGGTAATAATGGATGTTATATTAATAATATCGGGAGTAATAAGTATAATTATTATAGTTCTAGCGATAATAATAGTAAAACATGGCTAATAGTGCATGTTATATTTATAGTAATAAAAGTAATAAGTATAATCATTACAGTTCTAGCGATAATACTAGTAAAATATGGCTAAGAGTGCCTGTTATATTGATAATAATAAAAGTAATAAGTATATTTATTACAGTCCTGTCGATAATAACTGCATAATATGGGTAATAATGCATGTTATATTGATGATAATAAAAGTAATACGTATATTTATTATAGTTCTAGCGATAATAACTGCATAATATGGGTAATAATGCATGTTATATTGATAATAATATAAGTAATAAGTATAATTATTACAGTTCTAGCGATAATAACTGCATTATATGGGTAATAATGGATGTTATATTTATAATATCGGGAGTAATAAGTATATTTATTATAGTTCTAGCGATAATAACTGCATAATATAGGTAATAATGCATGTTAGATTGATAATAATAAAAGTAATAAGTATATTTATTATAGTTATATCAATAATAACTGCATAATATGGGTAATAATGCACGTTATATTGCTAAGAATATAAGTAATAAGTATAATTATTACAGTTCTAGCGATAATAACTGCATTATATGGGTAATAATGCATGTTATATTGATAATATTGGGAGTAATAAGTATAATTATTATAGTTCCAGCGATAATAATAGTAAAATATGGCAAATAGTGCATGCTATATTGATAATAATAAGAGCAATAAGTATATTTATTACAGTTCTATCGATAATAACTGCATAATATGGGTAATAATGCATGTTATATTGATGATAATAAAAGTAATACGTATATTTATTATAGTTCTAGCGATAATAACTGCATAATATGGGTAATAATGCATGTTATATTGATAATAATATAAGTAATAAGTATAATTATTACAGTTCTAGCGATAATAACTGCATTATATGGGTAATAATGGATGTTATATTGATAATATCGGGAGTAATAAGTATATTTATGACAGTTTTAGCGATAACACTAGTAAAATATGGCTAAGAGTGCCTGTTATATTTTTAATAATAAAAGTAATTAGTATATTTATTATACTTCTGTCGATAATAACTGCATTATATGGGTAATAATGCACGTTATATTGATAATAATATAAGTAATAAGTATAATTATTACAGTTCTAGCGATATTAACTCCATTATATGGGTAATAATGCATGTTATATTGATAATAGTATAAGTAATAAGTATAATTATTACAGTTCTAGCGATAATAATTGCATTATGTGGGTAATAATGCATGTTATATTGATAATATCGGGAGTAATAAGTATAATTATTATAGTTCTAGCGATAATAATAGTAAAATATGGGTAATAATGCATGTTATATAGATAATAATATAAGTAATAAGCATATTTATTATAGTTCTATCGATAATAACTGCATTATATGGGTAATAATGCATGTTATATTGATAATAATATAAGTAATAAGTATAATTATTACAGTTCTAGCGATAATAACTGCATTATATGGGTAATAATGCATGTTATATTGATGATAATAAAAGTAGTAAGTATATTTATTATAGTTCTAGCGATAATAACTGCATAATATGGGTAATAATGCATGTTATATTGATAATAATATAAGTAATAAGTATAATTATTACAGTTCTTGCGATAATAACTGCATTATATGGGTAATAATGCACGTTATATTGCTAATAATATAAGTAATAAGTATAATTATTACAGTTCTAGCGATAATAACTGCATTATATGCGTAATAATGCATGTTATATTGATAATATCGGGAGTAATATGTATAATTATTACGGTTCTAGCGATAATAACTGCATTATATGGGTAATAATGGATGTTATATTGATAATATCGGGAGTAATAAGTATAGTTATTACAGTTCTAGCGATAATACTAGTAAAATATGGCTAAGAGTGCCTGTTATATTTTTAATAATAAAAGTAATTAGTATATTTATTATACTTCTGTCGATAATAACTGCATTATATGGGTAATAATGCACGTTATATTGATAATAATATAAGTAATAAGTATAATTATTACAGTTCTAGCGATATTAACTCCATTATATGGGTAATAATGCATGTTATATTGATAATAATATAAGTAATAAGTATAATTATTACAGTTCTAGCGATAATAACTGCATTATGTGGGTAATAATGCATGTTATATTGATAATATCGGGAGTAATAAGTATAATTATTATAGTTCTAGCGATAATAATAGTAAAATATGGGTAATAATGCATGTTATATAGATAATAATATAAGTAATAAGCATAGTTATTATAGTTCTATCGATAATAACTGCATTATATGGGTAATAATGCATGTTATATTGATAATAATATAAGTAATAAGTATAATTATTACAGTTCTAGCGATAATAACTCCATTATATGGGTAATAATGCATGTTATATTGATAATAATATAAGTAATAAGTATAATTATTACAGTTCTAGCCATAATAACTGCATTATGTGGGTAATAATGCATGTTATATTGATAATATCGGGAATAATAAGTATAATTATTATAGTTCTAGCGATAATAATAGTAAAATATGGGTAATAATGCATGTTATATTGATAATAATATAAGTAATAAGTGTATTTATTATAGTTCTATCGATAATAACTGCATAATATGGGTAATAATGCACGTTATATTGCTAATAATGTATGTAATAAGTATAATTATTACAGTTCTAGCGATAATAACTGCATTATATGGGTAATAATGCAAGTTATATTGATAAAGTTGGGAGTAATAAGTATAATTATTATCGTTCTAGCGATAATAATAGTAAAATATGGCTAATAGTGCATGTTATATTGAAAATATTAAAAGTAATAAGTATATTTATTATAGTTCTGGCGATAATAACTGCATAATATGGCTAATAATGCACGATATATTGCTAATAATATAAGTAATAAGTATAATTATTACAGTTCTAGCGATAATAACTGCATTATATGGGTAATAATGCATGTTATATTGATAATATTGGGAGTAATAAGTGTAATTATTATAGTTCTAGCGATGATAGTAGTAAAATATGGCTAATAATGCATGTTATATTGATAATAATATTAGTAATTAGTATAATTATTACAGTTCTAGCGACAATAACTGCATAATATGGCTAATAATGCATGTTATATTGATAATAATATAAGTAATAAGTATAATTTTTACAGTTCTAGCGATAATAACTGCATTATATGGGTAATAATGCATGTTATATTGATGATAATAAAAGTAGTAAGTATATTTATTATAGTTCTAGCGATAACAATAGTAAAATATGGCTAATAGTGCATGTTATATTGATAATAATAAAAGTAATAAGTATATTTATTATAGTTCTATCGATAATAACTGCATAATATGGGTAATAATGCATGTTATATTGATAATAATATAAGTAATAAGTATAATTATTACAGTTCTAGCGATAATAACTGCATTATATGCGTAATAATGCATGTTATATTGATAATATCGGGAGTAATATGTATAATTATTACGGTTCTAGCGATAATAACTGCATTATGTGGGTAATAATGCATGTTATATTGATAATATCGGGAGTAATAAGTATAATTATTATAGTTCTAGCGATAATAATAGTAAAATATGGGTAATAATGCATGTTATATAGATAATAATATAAGTAATAAGCATATTTATTATAGTTCTATCGATAATAACTGCATTATATGGGTAATAATGCATGTTATATTGATAATAATATAAGTAATAAGTATAATTATTACAGTTCTAGCGATAATAACTCCATTATATGGGTAATAATGCATGTTATATTGATAATAATATAAGTAATAAGTATAATTATTACAGTTCTAGCCATAATAACTGCATTATGTGGGTAATAATGCATGTTATATTGATAATATCGGGAGTAATAAGTATAATTATTATAGTTCTATCGATAATAACTGCATTATATGGGTAATAATGCATGTTATATTGATAATAATATAAGTAATAAGTATAATTATTACAGTTCTAGCCATAATAACTGCATTATGTGGGTAATAATGCATGTTATATTGATAATATCGGGAGTAATAAGTATAATTATTATAGTTCTAGCGATAATAATAGTAAAATATGGGTAATAATGCATGTTATATTGATAATATTGGGAGTAATAAGTATAATTATTATAGTTCTAGCGATAATAATAGTAAAATATGGCTAATAGTGCATGTTATATTGAAAATATTAAAAGTAATAAGTATATTTATTATAGTTCTGGCGATAATAACTGCATAATATGGCTAATAATGCACGATATATTGCTAATAATATAAGTAATAAGTATAATTATTACAGTTCTAGCGATAATAACTGCATTATATGCGTAATAATGCATGTTATATTGATAATATCGGGAGTAATATGTATAATTATTACGGTTCTAGCGATAATAACTGCATTATGTGGGTAATAATGCATGTTATATTGATAATATCGGGAGTAATAAGTATAATTATTATAGTTCTAGCGATAATAATAGTAAAATATGGGTAATAATGCATGTTATATAGATAATAATATAAGTAATAAGCATATTTATTATAGTTCTATCGATAATAACTGCATTATATGGGTAATAATGCATGTTATATTGATGATAATAAAAGTAATAAGTATATTTATTATAGTTCTATCGATAATAACTGCATAATATGGGTAATAATGCATGTTATATTGATGATAATATAAGTAATAAGTATAATTATTATAGTTCTAGCGATAACAATAGTAAAATATGGCTAATAGTGCATGTTATATTGATAATAATAAAAGTAATAGTTATATTTATTATAGTTCTATCGATAATAACTGCATAATATGGGTAATAATGCATGTTATATTGATAATAATAAAAGTAATAAGTATAATTATTACAGTTCTAGCGATAATAACTGCATTATATGGGTAATAATGCATGTTATATTGATAATATTGGGCGTAGTAAGTATAATTATTATAGTTCTAGCGATAATAATAGTAAAATATGGCTAATAGTGCATGTTATATTGATGATAATAAAAGTAATACGTATATTTATTATAATTCTAGCGATAATAACTGCATAATATGGGTAATAATGCATGTTATATTGATAATAATATAAGTAATAAGTATAATTATTACAGTTCTAGCGATAATAACTGCATTATGTGCGTATAATGCATGTTATATTGATAATATCTGGAGTAGTAAGTATAATTTTTATAGTTCTAGCGATAATAAAAGTAAAATATGGCTAATAGTGCATGTTATATTGATAATAATAATAGTAATAAGTATATTTATTATGGTTCTGTCGATAATAACTGCATTATATGGGTAATAATGCATGTTATATTGATAATATCGGGAGTAATAAGTATAATCATTACAGTTCTAGCGATAATACTAGTAAAATATGGCTAAGAGTGCCTGTTATATTGATAATAATAAAAGTAATAAGTATATTTATTACAGTCCTATCGATAATAACTGCATAATATGGGTAATAATGCATGTTATATTAATGATAATAAAAGTAATACGTATATTTATTATAATTCTAGCGATAATAACTGCATAATATGGGTAATAATGCACGTTATATTGCTAAGAATATAAGTAATAAGTATAATTATTACAGTTCTAGCGATAATAACTGCATTATATGGGTAATAATGCATGTTATATTGATAATATTGGGAGTAATAAGTATAATTATTATAGTTCCAGCGATAATAATAGTAAAATATGGCAAATAGTGCATGTTATATTGATAATAATAAGAGCAATAAGTATATTTATTACAGTTCTAGCGATAATAACTGCAATTTATGGGTAATAATGGATGTTATATTAATAATATCGGGAGTAATAAGTATAATTATTATAGTTCTAGCGATAATAATAGTAAAACATGGCTAATAGTGCATGTTATATTTATAATAATAAAAGTAATAAGTATAATCATTACAGTTCTAGCGATAATACTAGTAAAATATGGCTAAGAGTGCCTGTTATATTGATAATAATAAAAGTAATAAGTATATTTATTACAGTCCTGTCGATAATAACTGCATAATATGGGTAATAATGCATGTTATATTGATGATAATAAAAGTAATACGTATATTTATTATAGTTCTAGCGATAATAACTGCATAATATGGGTAATAATGCATGTTATATTGATAATAATATAAGTAATAAGTATAATTATTACAGTTCTAGCGATAATAACTGCATTATATGGGTAATAATGGATGTTATATTGATAATATCGGGAGTAATAAGTATATTTATTATAGTTCTAGCGATAATAACTGCATAATATAGGTAATAATGCATGTTAGATTGATAATAATAAAAGTAATAAGTATATTTATTATAGTTATATCAATAATAACTGCATAATATGGGTAATAATGCACGTTATATTGCTAAGAATATAAGTAATAAGTATAATTATTACAGTTCTAGCGATAATAACTGCATTATATGGGTAATAATGCATGTTATATTGATAATATTGGGAGTAATAAGTATAATTATTATAGTTCCAGCGATAATAATAGTAAAATATGGCAAATAGTGCATGTTATATTGATAATAATAAGAGCAATAAGTATATTTATTACAGTTCTATCGATAATAACTGCATAATATGGGTAATAATGCATGTTATATTGATGATAATAAAAGTAATACGTATATTTATTATAGTTCTAGCGATAATAACTGCATAATATGGGTAATAATGCATGTTATATTGATAATAATATAAGTAATAAGTATAATTATTACAGTTCTAGCGATAATAACTGCATTATATGGGTAATAATGGATGTTATATTGATAATATCGGGAGTAATAAGTATATTTATGACAGTTTTAGCGATAACACTAGTAAAATATGGCTAAGAGTGCCTGTTATATTTTTAATAATAAAAGTAATTAGTATATTTATTATACTTCTGTCGATAATAACTGCATTATATGGGTAATAATGCACGTTATATTGATAATAATATAAGTAATAAGTATAATTATTACAGTTCTAGCGATATTAACTCCATTATATGGGTAATAATGCATGTTATATTGATAATAGTATAAGTAATAAGTATAATTATTACAGTTCTAGCGATAATAATTGCATTATGTGGGTAATAATGCATGTTATATTGATAATATCGGGAGTAATAAGTATAATTATTATAGTTCTAGCGATAATAATAGTAAAATATGGGTAATAATGCATGTTATATAGATAATAATATAAGTAATAAGCATATTTATTATAGTTCTATCGATAATAACTGCATTATATGGGTAATAATGCATGTTATATTGATAATAATATAAGTAATAAGTATAATTATTACAGTTCTAGCGATAATAACTGCATTATATGGGTAATAATGCATGTTATATTGATGATAATAAAAGTAGTAAGTATATTTATTATAGTTCTAGCGATAATAACTGCATAATATGGGTAATAATGCATGTTATATTGATAATAATATAAGTAATAAGTATAATTATTACAGTTCTTGCGATAATAACTGCATTATATGGGTAATAATGCACGTTATATTGCTAATAATATAAGTAATAAGTATAATTATTACAGTTCTAGCGATAATAACTGCATTATATGCGTAATAATGCATGTTATATTGATAATATCGGGAGTAATATGTATAATTATTACGGTTCTAGCGATAATAACTGCATTATATGGGTAATAATGGATGTTATATTGATAATATCGGGAGTAATAAGTATAGTTATTACAGTTCTAGCGATAATACTAGTAAAATATGGCTAAGAGTGCCTGTTATATTTTTAATAATAAAAGTAATTAGTATATTTATTATACTTCTGTCGATAATAACTGCATTATATGGGTAATAATGCACGTTATATTGATAATAATATAAGTAATAAGTATAATTATTACAGTTCTAGCGATATTAACTCCATTATATGGGTAATAATGCATGTTATATTGATAATAATATAAGTAATAAGTATAATTATTACAGTTCTAGCGATAATAACTGCATTATGTGGGTAATAATGCATGTTATATTGATAATATCGGGAGTAATAAGTATAATTATTATAGTTCTAGCGATAATAATAGTAAAATATGGGTAATAATGCATGTTATATAGATAATAATATAAGTAATAAGCATAGTTATTATAGTTCTATCGATAATAACTGCATTATATGGGTAATAATGCATGTTATATTGATAATAATATAAGTAATAAGTATAATTATTACAGTTCTAGCGATAATAACTCCATTATATGGGTAATAATGCATGTTATATTGATAATAATATAAGTAATAAGTATAATTATTACAGTTCTAGCCATAATAACTGCATTATGTGGGTAATAATGCATGTTATATTGATAATATCGGGAGTAATAAGTATAATTATTATAGTTCTAGCGATAATAATAGTAAAATATGGGTAATAATGCATGTTATATTGATAATAATATAAGTAATAAGTGTATTTATTATAGTTCTATCGATAATAACTGCATAATATGGGTAATAATGCACGTTATATTGCTAATAATGTATGTAATAAGTATAATTATTACAGTTCTAGCGATAATAACTGCATTATATGGGTAATAATGCAAGTTATATTGATAAAGTTGGGAGTAATAAGTATAATTATTATCGTTCTAGCGATAATAATAGTAAAATATGGCTAATAGTGCATGTTATATTGAAAATATTAAAAGTAATAAGTATATTTATTATAGTTCTGGCGATAATAACTGCATAATATGGCTAATAATGCACGATATATTGCTAATAATATAAGTAATAAGTATAATTATTACAGTTCTAGCGATAATAACTGCATTATATGGGTAATAATGCATGTTATATTGATAATATTGGGAGTAATAAGTGTAATTATTATAGTTCTAGCGATGATAGTAGTAAAATATGGCTAATAATGCATGTTATATTGATAATAATATAAGTAATTAGTATAATTATTACAGTTCTAGCGACAATAACTGCATAATATGGCTAATAATGCATGTTATATTGATAATAATATAAGTAATAAGTATAATTATTACAGTTCTAGCGATAATAACTGCATTATATGGGTAATAATGCATGTTATATTGATGATAATAAAAGTAGTAAGTATATTTATTATAGTTCTAGCGATAACAATAGTAAAATATGGCTAATAGTGCATGTTATATTGATAATAATAAAAGTAATAAGTATATTTATTATAGTTCTATCGATAATAACTGCATAATATGGGCAATAATGCATGTTATATTGATAATAATATAAGTAATAAGTATAATTATTACAGTTCTAGCGATAATAACTGCATTATATGCGTAATAATGCATGTTATATTGATAATATCGGGAGTAATATGTATAATTATTACGGTTCTAGCGATAATAACTGCATTATGTGGGTAATAATGCATGTTATATTGATAATATCGGGAGTAATAAGTATAATTATTATAGTTCTAGCGATAATAATAGTAAAATATGGGTAATAATGCATGTTATATAGATAATAATATAAGTAATAAGCATATTTATTATAGTTCTATCGATAATAACTGCATTATATGGGTAATAATGCATGTTATATTGATAATAATATAAGTAATAAGTATAATTATTACAGTTCTAGCGATAATAACTGCATTATATGGGTAATAATGCATGTTATATTGATAATATTGGGAGTAATAAGTATAATTATTATAGTTCTAGCGATAATAATAGTAAAATATGGCTAATAGTGCATGTTATATTGATAATAATAAAAGTAATAAGTATATTTATTATAGTTCTATCGATAATAACTGCATAATATGGGTAATAATGCATGTTATATTGATGATAATAAAAGTAATAAGTATATTTATTATAGTTCTATCGATAATAACTGCATAATATGGGTAATAATGCATGTTATATTGATGATAATATAAGTAATAAGTATAATTATTATAGTTCAAGCGATAACAATAGTAAAATATGGCTAATAGTGCATGTTATATTGATAATAATAAAAGTAATAAGTATATTTATTATAGTTCTATCGATAATAACTGCTTAATATGGGTAATAATGCATGTTATATTGATAATAATAAAAGTAATAAGTATAATTATTACAGTTCTAGCGATAATAACTGCATTATATGGGTAATAATGCATGTTATATTGATAATATTGGGCGTAGTAAGTATAATTATTATAGTTCTAGCGATAATAATAGTAAAATATGGCTAATAGTGCATGTTATATTGATAATATCTGGAGTAGTAAGTATAATTTTTATAGTTCTAGCGATAATAAAAGTAAAATATGGCTAATAGTGCATGTTATATTGATAATAATAATAGTAATAAGTATATTTATTATGGTTCTGTCGATAATAACTGCATTATATGGGTAATAATGCATGTTATATTGATAATATCGGGAGTAATAAGTATAATCATTACAGTTCTAGCGATAATACTAGTAAAATATGGCTGAGAGTGCCTGTTATATTGATAATAATAAAAGTAATAAGTATATTTATTACAGTCCTATCGATAATAACTGCATAATATGGGTAATAATGCATGTTATATTAATGATAATAAAAGTAATACGTATATTTATTATAATTCTAGCGATAATAACTGCATAATATGGGTAATAATGCACGTTATATTGCTAAGAATATAAGTAATAAGTATAATTATTACAGTTCTAGCGATAATAACTGCATTATATGGGTAATAATGCATGTTATATTGATAATATTGGGAGTAATAAGTATAATTATTATAGTTCCAGCGATAATAATAGTAAAATATGGCAAATAGTGCATGTTATATTGATAATAATAAGAGCAATAAGTATATTTATTACAGTTCTAGCGATAATAACTGCAATTTATGGGTAATAATGGATGTTATATTAATAATATCGGGAGTAATAAGTATAATTATTATAGTTCTAGCGATAATAATAGTAAAACATGGCTAATAGTGCATGTTATATTTATAATAATAAAAGTAATAAGTATAATCATTACAGTTCTAGCGATAATACTAGTAAAATATGGCTAAGAGTGCCTGTTATATTGATAATAATAAAAGTAATAAGTATATTTATTACAGTCCTGTCGATAATAACTGCATAATATGGGTAATAATGCATGTTATATTGATGATAATAAAAGTAATACGTATATTTATTATAATTCTAGCGATAACAACTGCATAATATGGGTAATAATGCATGTTATATTGATAATAATATAAGTAATAAGTATAATTATTACAGTTCTAGCGATAATAACTGCATTATATGGGTAATAATGGATGTTATATTGATAATATCGGGAGTAATAAGTATATTTATTATAGTTCTAGCGATAATAACTGCATAATATAGGTAATAATGCATGTTAGATTGATAATAATAAAAGTAATAAGTATATTTATTATAGTTATATCAATAATAACTGCATAATATGGGTAATAATGCACGTTATATTGCTAAGAATATAAGTAATAAGTACAATTATTACAGTTCTAGCGATAATAACTGCATTATATGGGTAATAATGCATGTTATATTGATAATATTGGGAGTAATAAGTATAATTATTATAGTTCCAGCGATAATAATAGTAAAATATGGCAAATAGTGCATGTTATATTGATAATAATAAGAGCAATAAGTATATTTATTACAGTTCTATCGATAATAACTGCATAATATGGGTAATAATGCATGTTATATTGATGATAATAAAAGTAATACGTATATTAATTATAGTTCTAGCGATAATAACTGCATAATATGGGTAATAATGCATGTTATATTGATAATAATATAAGTAATAAGTATAATTATTACAGTTCTAGCGATAATAACTGCAATTTATGAGTAATAATGCATGTTATATTGCTAATAATATAAGTAATAAGTATAATTATTACAGTTCTAGCGATAATAACTGCATTATATGGGTAATAATGCATGTTATATTGATAAAGTTGGGAGTAATAAGTATAATTATTATAGTTCTAGCGATAATAATAGTAAAATATGGCTAATAGTGCATGTTATATTGAAAATATTAAAAGTAATAAGTATATTTATTATAGTTCTAGCGATAATAACTGCATAATATGGCTAATAATGCACGATATATTGCTAATAATATAAGTAATAAGTATAATTATTACAGTTCTAGCGATAATAACTGCATTATATGGGTAATAATGCATGTTATATTGATAATATTGGGAGTAATAAGTGTAATTATTGTAGTTCTAGCGATGATAGTAGTAAAATATGGCTAATAATGCATGCTATATTGATAATAATATAAGTAATTAGTATAATTATTACAGTTCTAGCGACAATAACTGCATAATATGGGTAATAATGCATGTTATATTGATAATAATATAAGTAATAAGTATAATTATTACAGTTCTAGCGATAATAACTGCATTATATGGGTAATAATGCATGTTATATTGATGATAATAAAAGTAGTAAGTATATTTATTATAGTTCTAGCGATAATAACTGCATAATATGGGTAATAATGCATGTTATATTGATAATAATATAAGTAATAAGTATAATTATTACAGTTCTTGCGATAATAACTGCATTATATGGGTAATAATGCACGTTATATTGCTAATAATATAAGTAATAAGTATAATTATTACAGTTCTAGCGATAATAACTGCATTATATGCGTAATAATGCATGTTATATTGATAATATCGGGAGTAATATGTATAATTATTACGGTTCTAGCGATAATAACTGCATTATATGGGTAATAATGGATGTTATATTGATAATATCGGGAGTAATAAGTATAGTTATTACAGTTCTAGCGATAATACTAGTAAAATATGGCTAAGAGTGCCTGTTATATTTTTAATAATAAAAGTAATTAGTATATTTATTATACTTCTGTCGATAATAACTGCATTATATGGGTAATAATGCACGTTATATTGATAATAATATAAGTAATAAGTATAATTATTACAGTTCTAGCGATAATAACTGCATTATGTGGGTAATAATGCATGTTATATTGATAATATCGGGAGTAATAAGTATAATTATTATAGTTCTAGCGATAATAATAGTAAAATATGGGTAATAATGCATGTTATATTGATAATATTGGGAGTAATAAGTGTAATTATTATAGTTCTAGCGATGATAGTAGTAAAATATGGGTAATAATGCATGTTATATAGATAATAATATAAGTAATAAGCATATTTATTATAGTTCTATCGATAATAACTGCATTATATGGGTAATAATGCATGTTATATTGATGATAATAAAAGTAATAAGTATATTTATTATAGTTCTATCGATAATAACTGCATAATATGGGTAATAATGCATGTTATATTGATGATAATAAAAGTAATAAGTATATTTATTATAGTTCTATCGATAATAACTGCATAATATGGGTAATAATGCATGTTATATTGATGATAATATAAGTAATAAGTATAATTATTATAGTTCAAGCGATAACAATAGTAAAATATGGCTAATAGTGCATGTTATATTGATAATAATAAAAGTAATAAGTATATTTATTATAGTTCTATCGATAATAACTGCTTAATATGGGTAATAATGCATGTTATATTGATAATAATAAAAGTAATAAGTATAATTATTACAGTTCTAGCGATAATAACTGCATTATATGGGTAATAATGCATGTTATATTGATAATATTGGGCGTAGTAAGTATAATTATTATAGTTCTAGCGATAATAATAGTAAAATATGGCTAATAGTGCATGTTATATTGATAATATCTGGAGTAGTAAGTATAATTTTTATAGTTCTAGCGATAATAAAAGTAAAATATGGCTAATAGTGCATGTTATATTGATAATAATAATAGTAATAAGTATATTTATTATGGTTCTGTCGATAATAACTGCATTATATGGGTAATAATGCATGTTATATTGATAATATCGGGAGTAATAAGTATAATCATTACAGTTCTAGCGATAATACTAGTAAAATATGGCTGAGAGTGCCTGTTATATTGATAATAATAAAAGTAATAAGTATATTTATTACAGTCCTATCGATAATAACTGCATAATATGGGTAATAATGCATGTTATATTAATGATAATAAAAGTAATACGTATATTTATTATAATTCTAGCGATAATAACTGCATAATATGGGTAATAATGCACGTTATATTGCTAAGAATATAAGTAATAAGTATAATTATTACAGTTCTAGCGATAATAACTGCATTATATGGGTAATAATGCATGTTATATTGATAATATTGGGAGTAATAAGTATAATTATTATAGTTCCAGCGATAATAATAGTAAAATATGGCAAATAGTGCATGTTATATTGATAATAATAAGAGCAATAAGTATATTTATTACAGTTCTAGCGATAATAACTGCAATTTATGGGTAATAATGGATGTTATATTAATAATATCGGGAGTAATAAGTATAATTATTATAGTTCTAGCGATAATAATAGTAAAACATGGCTAATAGTGCATGTTATATTTATAATAATAAAAGTAATAAGTATAATCATTACAGTTCTAGCGATAATACTAGTAAAATATGGCTAAGAGTGCCTGTTATATTGATAATAATAAAAGTAATAAGTATATTTATTACAGTCCTGTCGATAATAACTGCATAATATGGGTAATAATGCATGTTATATTGATGATAATAAAAGTAATACGTATATTTATTATAATTCTAGCGATAACAACTGCATAATATGGGTAATAATGCATGTTATATTGATAATAATATAAGTAATAAGTATAATTATTACAGTTCTAGCGATAATAACTGCATTATATGGGTAATAATGGATGTTATATTGATAATATCGGGAGTAATAAGTATATTTATTATAGTTCTAGCGATAATAACTGCATAATATAGGTAATAATGCATGTTAGATTGATAATAATGAAAGTAATAAGTATATTTATTATAGTTATATCAATAATAACTGCATAATATGGGTAATAATGCACGTTATATTGCTAAGAATATAAGTAATAAGTACAATTATTACAGTTCTAGCGATAATAACTGCATTATATGGGTAATAATGCATGTTATATTGATAATATTGGGAGTAATAAGTATAATTATTATAGTTCCAGCGATAATAATAGTAAAATATGGCAAATAGTGCATGTTATATTGATAATAATAAGAGCAATAAGTATATTTATTACAGTTCTATCGATAATAACTGCATAATATGGGTAATAATGCATGTTATATTGATGATAATAAAAGTAATACGTATATTAATTATAGTTCTAGCGATAATAACTGCATAATATGGGTAATAATGCATGTTATATTGATAATAATATAAGTAATAAGTATAATTATTACAGTTCTAGCGATAATAACTGCAATTTATGAGTAATAATGCATGTTATATTGCTAATAATATAAGTAATAAGTATAATTATTACAGTTCTAGCGATAATAACTGCATTATATGGGTAATAATGCATGTTATATTGATAAAGTTGGGAGTAATAAGTATAATTATTATAGTTCTAGCGATAATAATAGTAAAATATGGCTAATAGTGCATGTTATATTGAAAATATTAAAAGTAATAAGTATATTTATTATAGTTCTAGCGATAATAACTGCATAATATGGCTAATAATGCACGATATATTGCTAATAATATAAGTAATAAGTATAATTATTACAGTTCTAGCGATAATAACTGCATTATATGGGTAATAATGCATGTTATATTGATAATATTGGGAGTAATAAGTGTAATTATTGTAGTTCTAGCGATGATAGTAGTAAAATATGGCTAATAATGCATGCTATATTGATAATAATATAAGTAATTAGTATAATTATTACAGTTCTAGCGACAATAACTGCATAATATGGGTAATAATGCATGTTATATTGATAATAATATAAGTAATAAGTATAATTATTACAGTTCTAGCGATAATAACTGCATTATATGGGTAATAATGCATGTTATATTGATGATAATAAAAGTAGTAAGTATATTTATTATAGTTCTAGCGATAATAACTGCATAATATGGGTAATAATGCATGTTATATTGATAATAATATAAGTAATAAGTATAATTATTACAGTTCTTGCGATAATAACTGCATTATATGGGTAATAATGCACGTTATATTGCTAATAATATAAGTAATAAGTATAATTATTACAGTTCTAGCGATAATAACTGCATTATATGCGTAATAATGCATGTTATATTGATAATATCGGGAGTAATATGTATAATTATTACGGTTCTAGCGATAATAACTGCATTATATGGGTAATAATGGATGTTATATTGATAATATCGGGAGTAATAAGTATAGTTATTACAGTTCTAGCGATAATACTAGTAAAATATGGCTAAGAGTGCCTGTTATATTTTTAATAATAAAAGTAATTAGTATATTTATTATACTTCTGTCGATAATAACTGCATTATATGGGTAATAATGCACGTTATATTGATAATAATATAAGTAATAAGTATAATTATTACAGTTCTAGCGATAATAACTGCATTATGTGGGTAATAATGCATGTTATATTGATAATATCGGGAGTAATAAGTATAATTATTATAGTTCTAGCGATAATAATAGTAAAATATGGGTAATAATGCATGTTATATAGATAATAATATAAGTAATAAGCATATTTATTATAGTTCTATCGATAATAACTGCATTATATGGGTAATAATGCATGTTATATTGATAATAATATAAGTAATAAGTATAATTATTACAGTTCTAGCGATAATAACTCCATTATATGGGTAATAATGCATGTTATATTGATAATAATATAAGTAATAAGTATAACTATTACAGTTCTAGCCATAATAACTGCATTATGTGGGTAATAATGCATGTTATATTGATAATATCGGGAGTAATAAGTATAATTATTATAGTTCTATCGATAATAACTGCATTATATGGGTAATAATGCATGTTATATTGATAATAATATAAGTAATAAGTATAATTATTACAGTTCTAGCCATAATAACTGCATTATGTGGGTAATAATGCATGTTATATTGATAATATCGGGAGTAATAAGTATAATTATTATAGTTCTAGCGATAATAATAGTAAAATATGGGTAATAATGCATGTTATATTGATAATATTGGGAGTAATAAGTATAATTATTATAGTTCTAGCGATAATAATAGTAAAATATGGCTAATAGTGCATGTTATATTGAAAATATTAAAAGTAATAAGTATATTTATTATAGTTCTGGCGATAATAACTGCATAATATGGCTAATAATGCACGATATATTGCTAATAATATAAGTAATAAGTATAATTATTACAGTTCTAGCGATAATAACTGCATTATATGGGTAATAATGCATGTTATATTGATAATATTGGGAGTAATAAGTGTAATTATTATAGTTCTAGCGATGATAGTAGTAAAATATGGCTAATAATGCATGTTATATTGATAATAATATAAGTAATTAGTATAATTATTACAGTTCTAGCGACAATAACTGCATAATATGGCTAATAATGCATGTTATATTGATAATAATATAAGTAATAAGTATAATTATTACAGTTCTAGCGATAATAACTGCATTATATGGGTAATAATGCATGCGATATTGATGATAATAAAAGTAGTAAGTATATTTATTATAGTTCTAGCGATAACAATAGTAAAATATGGCTAATAGTGCATGTTATATTGATAATAATAAAAGTAATAAGTATATTTATTATAGTTCTATCGATAATAACTGCATAATATGGGTAATAATGCATGTTATATTGATAATAATATAAGTAATAAGTATAATTATTACAGTTCTAGCGATAATAACTGCATTATATGCGTAATAATGCATGTTATATTGATAATATCGGGAGTAATATGTATAATTATTACGGTTCTAGCGATAATAACTGCATTATGTGGGTAATAATGCATGTTATATTGATAATATCGGGAGTAATAAGTATAATTATTATAGTTCTAGCGATAATAATAGTAAAATATGGGTAATAATGCATGTTATATAGATAATAATATAAGTAATAAGCATATTTATTATAGTTCTATCGATAATAACTGCATTATATGGGTAATAATGCATGTTATATTGATGATAATAAAAGTAATAAGTATATTTATTATAGTTCTATCGATAATAACTGCATAATATGGGTAATAATGCATGTTATATTGATGATAATATAAGTAATAAGTATAATTATTATAGTTCTAGCGATAACAATAGTAAAATATGGCTAATAGTGCATGTTATATTGATAATAATAAAAGTAATAAGTATATTTATTATAGTTCTATCGATAATAACTGCATAATATGGGTAATAATGCATGTTATATTGATAATAATAAAAGTAATAAGTATAATTATTACAGTTCTAGCGATAATAACTGCATTATATGGGTAATAATGCATGTTATATTGATAATATTGGGCGTAGTAAGTATAATTATTATAGTTCTAGCGATAATAATAGTAAAATATGGCTAATAGTGCATGTTATATTGATGATAATAAAAGTAATACGTATATTTATTATAATTCTAGCGATAATAACTGCATAATATGGGTAATAATGCATGTTATATTGATAATAATATAAGTAATAAGTATAATTATTACAGTTCTAGCGATAATAACTGCATTATGTGCGTATAATGCATGTTATATTGATAATATCTGGAGTAGTAAGTATAATTTTTATAGTTCTAGCGATAATAAAAGTAAAATATGGCTAATAGTGCATGTTATATTGATAATAATAATAGTAATAAGTATATTTATTATGGTTCTGTCGATAATAACTGCATTATATGGGTAATAATGCATGTTATATTGATAATATCGGGAGTAATAAGTATAATCATTACAGTTCTAGCGATAATACTAGTAAAATATGGCTAAGAGTGCCTGTTATATTGATAATAATAAAAGTAATAAGTATATTTATTACAGTCCTATCGATAATAACTGCATAATATGGGTAATAATGCATGTTATATTAATGATAATAAAAGTAATACGTATATTTATTATAATTCTAGCGATAATAACTGCATAATATGGGTAATAATGCACGTTATATTGCTAAGAATATAAGTAATAAGTATAATTATTACAGTTCTAGCGATAATAACTGCATTATATGGGTAATAATGCATGTTATATTGATAATATTGGGAGTAATAAGTATAATTATTATAGTTCCAGCGATAATAATAGTAAAATATGGCAAATAGTGCATGTTATATTGATAATAATAAGAGCAATAAGTATATTTATTACAGTTCTAGCGATAATAACTGCAATTTATGGGTAATAATGGATGTTATATTAATAATATCGGGAGTAATAAGTATAATTATTATAGTTCTAGCGATAATAATAGTAAAACATGGCTAATAGTGCATGTTATATTTATAATAATAAAAGTAATAAGTATAATCATTACAGTTCTAGCGATAATACTAGTAAAATATGGCTAAGAGTGCCTGTTATATTGATAATAATAAAAGTAATAAGTATATTTATTACAGTCCTGTCGATAATAACTGCATAATATGGGTAATAATGCATGTTATATTGATGATAATAAAAGTAATACGTATATTTATTATAATTCTAGCGATAACAACTGCATAATATGGGTAATAATGCATGTTATATTGATAATAATATAAGTAATAAGTATAATTATTACAGTTCTAGCGATAATAACTGCATTATATGGGTAATAATGGATGTTATATTGATAATATCGGGAGTAATAAGTATATTTATTATAGTTCTAGCGATAATAACTGCATAATATAGGTAATAATGCATGTTAGATTGATAATAATAAAAGTAATAAGTATATTTATTATAGTTATATCAATAATAACTGCATAATATGGGTAATAATGCACGTTATATTGCTAAGAATATAAGTAATAAGTATAATTATTACAGTTCTAGCGATAATAACTGCATTATATGGGTAATAATGCATGTTATATTGATAATATTGGGAGTAATAAGTATAATTATTATAGTTCCAGCGATAATAATAGTAAAATATGGCAAATAGTGCATGTTATATTGATAATAATAAGAGCAATAAGTATATTTATTACAGTTCTATCGATAATAACTGCATAATATGGGTAATAATGCATGTTATATTGATGATAATAAAAGTAATACGTATATTTATTATAGTTCTAGCGATAATAACTGCATAATATGGGTAATAATGCATGTTATATTGATAATAATATAAGTAATAAGTATAATTATTACAGTTCTAGCAATAATAACTGCAATTTATGAGTAATAATGCATGTTATATTGCTAATAATATAAGTAATAAGTATAATTATTACAGTTCTAGCGATAATAACTGCATTATATGGGTAATAATGGATGTTATATTGATAATATCGGGAGTAATAAGTATATTTATGACAGTTTTAGCGATAACACTAGTAAAATATGGCTAAGAGTGCCTGTTATATTTTTAATAATAAAAGTAATTAGTATATTTATTATACTTCTGTCGATAATAACTGCATTATATGGGTAATAATGCACGTTATATTGATAATAATATAAGTAATAAGTATAATTATTACAGTTCTAGCGATATTAACTCCATTAAATGGGTAATAATGCATGTTATATTGATAATAGTATAAGTAATAAGTATAATTATTACAGTTCTAGCGATAATAACTGCATTATGTGGGTAATAATGCATGTTATATTGATAATATCGGGAGTAATAAGTATAATTATTATAGTTCTAGCGATAATAATAGTAAAATATGGGTAATAATGCATGTTATATAGATAATAATATAAGTAATAAGCATATTTATTATAGTTCTATCGATAATAACTGCATTATATGGGTAATAATGCATGTTATATTGATAATAATATAAGTAATAAGTATAATTATTACAGTTCTAGCGATAATAACTGCATTATATGGGTAATAATGCATGTTATATTGATGATAATAAAAGTAGTAAGTATATTTATTATAGTTCTAGCGATAATAACTGCATAATATGGGTAATAATGCATGTTATATTGATAATAATATAAGTAATAAGTATAATTATTACAGTTCTTGCGATAATAACTGCATTATATGGGTAATAATGCACGTTATATTGCTAATAATATAAGTAATAAGTATAATTATTACAGTTCTAGCGATAATAACTGCATTATATGCGTAATAATGCATGTTATATTGATAATATCGGGAGTAATATGTATAATTATTACGGTTCTAGCGATAATAACTGCATTATATGGGTAATAATGGATGTTATATTGATAATATCGGGAGTAATAAGTATAGTTATTACAGTTCTAGCGATAATACTAGTAAAATATGGCTAAGAGTGCCTGTTATATTTTTAATAATAAAAGTAATTAGTATATTTATTATACTTCTGTCGATAATAACTGCATTATATGGGTAATAATGCACGTTATATTGATAATAATATAAGTAATAAGTATAATTATTACAGTTCTAGCGATATTAACTCCATTATATGGGTAATAATGCATGTTATATTGATAATAATATAAGTAATAAGTATAATTATTACAGTTCTAGCGATAATAACTGCATTATGTGGGTAATAATGCATGTTATATTGATAATATCGGGAGTAATAAGTATAATTATTATAGTTCTAGCGATAATAATAGTAAAATATGGGTAATAATGCATGTTATATAGATAATAATAAAAGTAATAAGTATATTTATTATAGTTCTATCGATAATAACTGCATAATATGGGTAATAATGCATGTTATATTGATAATAATATAAGTAATAAGTATAATTATTACAGTTCTAGCGATAATAACTGCATTATATGCGTAATAATGCATGTTATATTGATAATATCGGGAGTAATATGTATAATTATTACGGTTCTAGCGATAATAACTGCATTATGTGGGTAATAATGCATGTTATATTGATAATATCGGGAGTAATAAGTATAATTATTATAGTTCTAGCGATAATAATAGTAAAATATGGGTAATAATGCATGTTATATAGATAATAATATAAGTAATAAGCATATTTATTATAGTTCTATCGATAATAACTGCATTATATGGGTAATAATGCATGTTATATTGATAATAATATAAGTAATAAGTATAATTATTACAGTTCTAGCGATAATAACTGCATTATATGGGTAATAATGCATGTTATATTGATAATATTGGGAATAATAAGTATAATTATTATAGTTCTAGCGATAATAATAGTAAAATATGGCTAATAGTGCATGTTATATTGATAATAATAAAAGTAATAAGTATATTTATTATAGTTCTATCGATAATAACTGCATAATATGGGTAATAATGCATGTTATATTGATGATAATAAAAGTAATAAGTATATTTATTATAGTTCTATCGATAATAACTGCATAATATGGGTAATAATGCATGTTATATTGATGATAATATAAGTAATAAGTATAATTATTATAGTTCTAGCGATAACAATAGTAAAATATGGCTAATAGTGCATGTTATATTGATAATAATAAAAGTAATAAGTATATTTATTATAGTTCTATCGATAATAACTGCATAATATGGGTAATAATGCATGTTATATTGATAATAATAAAAGTAATAAGTATAATTATTACAGTTCTAGCGATAATAACTGCATTATATGGGTAATAATGCATGTTATATTGATAATATTGGGCGTAGTAAGTATAATTATTATAGTTCTAGCGATAATAATAGTAAAATATGGCTAATAGTGCATGTTATATTGATGATAATAAAAGTAATACGTATGTTTATTATAATTCTAGCGATAATAACTGCATAATATGGGTAATAATGCATGTTATATTGATAATAATATAAGTAATAAGTATAATTATTGCAGTTCTAGCGATAATAACTGCATTATGTGCGTATAATGCATGTTATATTGATAATATCTGGAGTAGTAAGTATAATTTTTATAGTTCTAGCGATAATAAAAGTAAAATATGGCTAATAGTGCATGTTATATTGATAATAATAATAGTAATAAGTATATTTATTATGGTTCTGTCGATAATAACTGCATTATATGGGTAATAATGCATGTTATATTGATAATATCGGGAGTAATAAGTATAATCATTACAGTTCTAGCGATAATACTAGTAAAATATGGCTAAGAGTGCCTGTTATATTGATAATAATAAAAGTAATAAGTATATTTATTACAGTCCTATCGATAATAACTGCATAATATGGGTAATAATGCACGTTATATTGATAATAATATAAGTAATAAGTATAATTATTACAGTTCTAGCGATATTAACTCCATTATATGGGTAATAATGCATGTTATATTGATAATAGTATAAGTAATAAGTATAATTATTACAGTTCTAGCGATAATAACTGCATTATATGGGTAATAATGCTTGTTATATTGATAAAGTTGGGAGTAATAAGTATAATTATTATATTTCTAGCGATTATAATAGTAAAATATGGCTAATAGTGCACTTATATTGAAAATATTAAAAGTAATACGTATATTTATTATAGTTCTAGCGATAATAACTGCATAATATGGCTAATAATGCACGATATATTGCTAATAATATAAGTAATAAGTATAATTATTACAGTTCTAGCGATAATAACTGCATTATATGGGTAATAATGCATGTTATATTGATAATATTGGGAGTAATAAGTATAATTATTATAGTTCTAGCGATAATAATAGTAAAATATGGCTAATAGTGCATGTTATATTGATAATAATAATAGTAATAAGTATATTTATTACAGTTCTATCGATAATAACTGCATAATATGGGTAATAATGCAAGTTATATTGATGATAATAAAAGTAATACGTATATTTATTATAGTTCCAGCGATAATAACTGCATAATATGGGTAATAATGCATGTTATATTGATAATAATATAAGTAATAAGTATAATTATTACAGTTCTAGCGATAATAACTGCATTATATGGGTAATAATGCATGTTATATTGATAATAATATAAGTAATAAGTATAATTATTACAGTTCTAGCGATAATAACTGCATTATATGGGTAATAATGCATGTTATACTGATAATATTGGGAGTAATAAGTATAATTATTATAGTTCTAGCGATAATAATAGTAAAATATGGCTAATAGTGCATGTTATATTGATAATAATAAAAGTAATAAGTATATTTATTATAGTTCTATCGATAATAACTGCATAATATGGGTAATAATGCATGTTATATTGATGATAATAAAAGTAATAAGTATATTTATTATAGTTCTATCGATAATAACTGCATAATATGGGTAATAATGCATGTTATATTGATGATAATATAAGTAATAAGTATAATTATTATAGTTCTAGCGATAACAATAGTAAAATATGGCTAATAGTGCATGTTATATTGATAATAATAAAAGTAATAAGTATATTTATTATAGTTCTATCGATAATAACTGCATAATATGGGTAATAATGCATGTTATATTGATAATAATAAAAGTAATAAGTATAATTATTACAGTTCTAGCGATAATAACTGCATTATATGGGTAATAATGCATGTTATATTGATAATATCGGGAGTAATAAGTATAATCATTACAGTTCTAGCGATAATACTAGTAAAATATGGCTAAGAGTGCCTGTTATATTGATAATAATAAAAGTAATAAGTATATTTATTACAGTCCTATCGATAATAACTGCATAATATGGGTAATAATGCATGTTATATTAATGATAATAAAAGTAATACGTATATTTATTATAATTCTAGCGATAATAACTGCATAATATGGGTAATAATGCACGTTATATTGCTAAGAATATAAGTAATAAGTATAATTATTACAGTTCTAGCGATAATAACTGCATTATATGGGTAATAATGCATGTTATATTGATAATATTGGGAGTAATAAGTATAATTATTATAGTTCCAGCGATAATAATAGTAAAATATGGCAAATAGTGCATGTTATATTGATAATAATAAGAGCAATAAGTATATTTATTACAGTTCTATCGATAATAACTGCATAATATGGGTAATAATGCATGTTATATTGATGATAATAAAAGTAATACGTATATTTATTATAGTTCTAGCGATAATAACTGCATAATATGGGTAATAATGCATGTTATATTGATAATAATATAAGTAATAAGTATAATTATTACAGTTCTAGCAATAATAACTGCAATTTATGAGTAATAATGCATGTTATATTGCTAATAATATAAGTAATAAGTATAATTATTACAGTTCTAGCGATAATAACTGCATTATATGGGTAATAATGGATGTTATATTGATAATATCGGGAGTAATAAGTATATTTATGACAGTTTTAGCGATAACACTAGTAAAATATGGCTAAGAGTGCCTGTTATATTTTTAATAATAAAAGTAATTAGTATATTTATTATACTTCTGTCGATAATAACTGCATTATATGGGTAATAATGCACGTTATATTGATAATAATATAAGTAATAAGTATAATTATTACAGTTCTAGCGATATTAACTCCATTAAATGGGTAATAATGCATGTTATATTGATAATAGTATAAGTAATAAGTATAATTATTACAGTTCTAGCGATAATAACTGCATTATGTGGGTAATAATGCATGTTATATTGATAATATCGGGAGTAATAAGTATAATTATTATAGTTCTAGCGATAATAATAGTAAAATATGGGTAATAATGCATGTTATATAGATAATAATATAAGTAATAAGCATATTTATTATAGTTCTATCGATAATAACTGCATTATATGGGTAATAATGCATGTTATATTGATAATAATATAAGTAATAAGTATAATTATTACAGTTCTAGCGATAATAACTGCATTATATGGGTAATAATGCATGTTATATTGATGATAATAAAAGTAGTAAGTATATTTATTATAGTTCTAGCGATAATAACTGCATAATATGGGTAATAATGCATGTTATATTGATAATAATATAAGTAATAAGTATAATTATTACAGTTCTTGCGATAATAACTGCATTATATGGGTAATAATGCACGTTATATTGCTAATAATATAAGTAATAAGTATAATTATTACAGTTCTAGCGATAATAACTGCATTATATGCGTAATAATGCATGTTATATTGATAATATCGGGAGTAATATGTATAATTATTACGGTTCTAGCGATAATAACTGCATTATATGGGTAATAATGGATGTTATATTGATAATATCGGGAGTAATAAGTATAGTTATTACAGTTCTAGCGATAATACTAGTAAAATATGGCTAAGAGTGCCTGTTATATTTTTAATAATAAAAGTAATTAGTATATTTATTATACTTCTGTCGATAATAACTGCATTATATGGGTAATAATGCACGTTATATTGATAATAATATAAGTAATAAGTATAATTATTACAGTTCTAGCGATATTAACTCCATTATATGGGTAATAATGCATGTTATATTGATAATAATATAAGTAATAAGTATAATTATTACAGTTCTAGCGATAATAACTGCATTATGTGGGTAATAATGCATGTTATATTGATAATATCGGGAGTAATAAGTATAATTATTATAGTTCTAGCGATAATAATAGTAAAATATGGGTAATAATGCATGTTATATAGATAATAATAAAAGTAATAAGTATATTTATTATAGTTCTATCGATAATAACTGCATAATATGGGTAATAATGCATGTTATATTGATAATAATATAAGTAATAAGTATAATTATTACAGTTCTAGCGATAATAACTGCATTATATGCGTAATAATGCATGTTATATTGATAATATCGGGAGTAATATGTATAATTATTACGGTTCTAGCGATAATAACTGCATTATGTGGGTAATAATGCATGTTATATTGATAATATCGGGAGTAATAAGTATAATTATTATAGTTCTAGCGATAATAATAGTAAAATATGGGTAATAATGCATGTTATATAGATAATAATATAAGTAATAAGCATATTTATTATAGTTCTATCGATAATAACTGCATTATATGGGTAATAATGCATGTTATATTGATAATAATATAAGTAATAAGTATAATTATTACAGTTCTAGCGATAATAACTGCATTATATGGGTAATAATGCATGTTATATTGATAATATTGGGAATAATAAGTATAATTATTATAGTTCTAGCGATAATAATAGTAAAATATGGCTAATAGTGCATGTTATATTGATAATAATAAAAGTAATAAGTATATTTATTATAGTTCTATCGATAATAACTGCATAATATGGGTAATAATGCATGTTATATTGATGATAATAAAAGTAATAAGTATATTTATTATAGTTCTATCGATAATAACTGCATAATATGGGTAATAATGCATGTTATATTGATGATAATATAAGTAATAAGTATAATTATTATAGTTCTAGCGATAACAATAGTAAAATATGGCTAATAGTGCATGTTATATTGATAATAATAAAAGTAATAAGTATATTTATTATAGTTCTATCGATAATAACTGCATAATATGGGTAATAATGCATGTTATATTGATAATAATAAAAGTAATAAGTATAATTATTACAGTTCTAGCGATAATAACTGCATTATATGGGTAATAATGCATGTTATATTGATAATATTGGGCGTAGTAAGTATAATTATTATAGTTCTAGCGATAATAATAGTAAAATATGGCTAATAGTGCATGTTATATTGATGATAATAAAAGTAATACGTATATTTATTATAATTCTAGCGATAATAACTGCATAATATGGGTAATAATGCATGTTATATTGATAATAATATAAGTAATAAGTATAATTATTGCAGTTCTAGCGATAATAACTGCATTATGTGCGTATAATGCATGTTATATTGATAATATCTGGAGTAGTAAGTATAATTTTTATAGTTCTAGCGATAATAAAAGTAAAATATGGCTAATAGTGCATGTTATATTGATAATAATAATAGTAATAAGTATATTTATTATGGTTCTGTCGATAATAACTGCATTATATGGGTAATAATGCATGTTATATTGATAATATCGGGAGTAATAAGTATAATCATTACAGTTCTAGCGATAATACTAGTAAAATATGGCTAAGAGTGCCTGTTATATTGATAATAATAAAAGTAATAAGTATATTTATTACAGTCCTATCGATAATAACTGCATAATATGGGTAATAATGCACGTTATATTGATAATAATATAAGTAATAAGTATAATTATTACAGTTCTAGCGATATTAACTCCATTATATGGGTAATAATGCATGTTATATTGATAATAGTATAAGTAATAAGTATAATTATTACAGTTCTAGCGATAATAACTGCATTATATGGGTAATAATGCTTGTTATATTGATAAAGTTGGGAGTAATAAGTATAATTATTATATTTCTAGCGATTATAATAGTAAAATATGGCTAATAGTGCACTTATATTGAAAATATTAAAAGTAATAAGTATATTTATTATAGTTCTAGCGATAATAACTGCATAATATGGCTAATAATGCACGATATATTGCTAATAATATAAGTAATAAGTATAATTATTACAGTTCTAGCGATAATAACTGCATTATATGGGTAATAATGCATGTTATATTGATAATATTGGGAGTAATAAGTATAATTATTATAGTTCTAGCGATAATAATAGTAAAATATGGCTAATAGTGCATGTTATATTGATAATAATAATAGTAATAAGTATATTTATTACAGTTCTATCGATAATAACTGCATAATATGGGTAATAATGCAAGTTATATTGATGATAATAAAAGTAATACGTATATTTATTATAGTTCCAGCGATAATAACTGCATAATATGGGTAATAATGCATGTTATATTGATAATAATATAAGTAATAAGTATAATTATTACAGTTCTAGCGATAATAACTGCATTATATGGGTAATAATGCATGTTATATTGATAATAATATAAGTAATAAGTATAATTATTACAGTTCTAGCGATAATAACTGCATTATATGGGTAATAATGCATGTTATACTGATAATATTGGGAGTAATAAGTATAATTATTATAGTTCTAGCGATAATAATAGTAAAATATGGCTAATAGTGCATGTTATATTGATAATAATAAAAGTAATAAGTATATTTATTATAGTTCTATCGATAATAACTGCATAATATGGGTAATAATGCATGTTATATTGATGATAATAAAAGTAATAAGTATATTTATTATAGTTCTATCGATAATAACTGCATAATATGGGTAATAATGCATGTTATATTGATGATAATATAAGTAATAAGTATAATTATTATAGTTCTAGCGATAACAATAGTAAAATATGGCTAATAGTGCATGTTATATTGATAATAATAAAAGTAATAAGTATATTTATTATAGTTCTATCGATAATAACTGCATAATATGGGTAATAATGCATGTTATATTGATAATAATAAAAGTAATAAGTATAATTATTACAGTTCTAGCGATAATAACTGCATTATATGGGTAATAATGCATGTTATATTGATAATATCGGGAGTAATAAGTATAATCATTACAGTTCTAGCGATAATACTAGTAAAATATGGCTAAGAGTGCCTGTTATATTGATAATAATAAAAGTAATAAGTATATTTATTACAGTCCTATCGATAATAACTGCATAATATGGGTAATAATGCATGTTATATTAATGATAATAAAAGTAATACGTATATTTATTATAATTCTAGCGATAATAACTGCATAATATGGGTAATAATGCACGTTATATTGCTAAGAATATAAGTAATAAGTATAATTATTACAGTTCTAGCGATAATAACTGCATTATATGGGTAATAATGCATGTTATATTGATAATATTGGGAGTAATAAGTATAATTATTATAGTTCCAGCGATAATAATAGTAAAATATGGCAAATAGTGCATGTTATATTGATAATAATAAGAGCAATAAGTATATTTATTACAGTTCTAGCGATAATAACTGCAATTTATGGGTAATAATGGATGTTATATTAATAATATCGGGAGTAATAAGTATAATTATTATAGTTCTAGCGATAATAATAGTAAAACATGGCTAATAGTGCATGTTATATTTATAATAATAAAAGTAATAAGTATAATCATTACAGTTCTAGCGATAATACTAGTAAAATATGGCTAAGAGTGCCTGTTATATTGATAATAATAAAAGTAATAAGTATATTTATTACAGTCCTGTCGATAATAACTGCATAATATGGGTAATAATGCATGTTATATTGATGATAATAAAAGTAATACGTATATTTATTATAATTCTAGCGATAACAACTGCATAATATGGGTAATAATGCATGTTATATTGATAATAATATAAGTAATAAGTATAATTATTACAGTTCTAGCGATAATAACTGCATTATATGGGTAATAATGGATGTTATATTGATAATATCGGGAGTAATAAGTATATTTATTATAGTTCTAGCGATAATAACTGCATAATATAGGTAATAATGCATGTTAGATTGATAATAATAAAAGTAATAAGTATATTTATTATAGTTATATCAATAATAACTGCATAATATGGGTAATAATGCACGTTATATTGCTAAGAATATAAGTAATAAGTATAATTATTACAGTTCTAGCGATAATAACTGCATTATATGGGTAATAATGCATGTTATATTGATAATATTGGGAGTAATAAGTATAATTATTATAGTTCCAGCGATAATAATAGTAAAATATGGCAAATAGTGCATGTTATATTGATAATAATAAGAGCAATAAGTATATTTATTACAGTTCTATCGATAATAACTGCATAATATGGGTAATAATGCATGTTATATTGATGATAATAAAAGTAATACGTATATTTATTATAGTTCTAGCGATAATAACTGCATAATATGGGTAATAATGCATGTTATATTGATAATAATATAAGTAATAAGTATAATTATTACAGTTCTAGCGATAATAACTGCAATTTATGAGTAATAATGCATGTTATATTGCTAATAATATAAGTAATAAGTATAATTATTACAGTTCTAGCGATAATAACTGCATTATATGGGTAATAATGGATGTTATATTGATCATATCGGGAGTAATAAGTATATTTATGACAGTTTTAGCGATAACACTAGTAAAATATGGCTAAGAGTGCCTGTTATATTTTTAATAATAAAAGTAATTAGTATATTTATTATACTTCTGTCGATAATAACTGCATTATATGGGTAATAATGCACGTTATATTGATAATAATATAAGTAATAAGTATAATTATTACAGTTCTAGCGATATTAACTCCATTATATGGGTAATAATGCATGTTATATTGATAATAGTATAAGTAATAAGTATAATTATTACAGTTCTAGCGATAATAACTGCATTATGTGGGTAATAATGCATGTTATATTGATAATATCGGGAGTAATAAGTATAATTATTATAGTTCTAGCGATAATAATAGTAAAATATGGGTAATAATGCATGTTATATAGATAATAATATAAGTAATAAGCATATTTATTATAGTTCTATCGATAATAACTGCATTATATGGGTAATAATGCATGTTATATTGATAATAATATAAGTAATAAGTATAATTATTACAGTTCTAGCGATAATAACTGCATTATATGGGTAATAATGCATGTTATATTGATAATAATATAAGTAATAAGTATAATTATTACAGTTCTAGCGATAATAACTGCATTATATGGGTAATAATGCATGTTATACTGATAATATTGGGAGTAATAAGTATAATTATTATAGTTCTAGCGATAATAATAGTAAAATATGGCTAATAGTGCATGTTATATTGATAATAATAAAAGTAATAAGTATATTTATTATAGTTCTATCGATAATAACTGCATAATATGGGTAATAATGCATGTTATATTGATGATAATAAAAGTAATAAGTATATTTATTATAGTTCTATCGATAATAACTGCATAATATGGGTAATAATGCATGTTATATTGATGATAATATAAGTAATAAGTATAATTATTATAGTTCTAGCGATAACAATAGTAAAATATGGCTAATAGTGCATGTTATATTGATAATAATAAAAGTAATAAGTATATTTATTATAGTTCTATCGATAATAACTGCATAATATGGGTAATAATGCATGTTATATTGATGATAATAAAAGTAATAAGTATATTTATTATAGTTCTATCGATAATAACTGCATAATATGGGTAATAATGCATGTTATATTGATGATAATATAAGTAATAAGTATAATTATTATAGTTCTAGCGATAACAATAGTAAAATATGGCTAATAGTGCATGTTATATTGATAATAATAAAAGTAATAAGTATATTTATTATAGTTCTATCGATAATAACTGCATAATATGGGTAATAATGCATGTTATATTGATAATAATAAAAGTAATAAGTATAATTATTACAGTTCTAGCGATAATAACTGCATTATATGGGTAATAATGCATGTTATATTGATAATATCGGGAGTAATAAGTATAATCATTACAGTTCTAGCGATAATACTAGTAAAATATGGCTAAGAGTGCCTGTTATATTGATAATAATAAAAGTAATAAGTATATTTATTACAGTCCTATCGATAATAACTGCATAATATGGGTAATAATGCATGTTATATTAATGATAATAAAAGTAATACGTATATTTATTATAATTCTAGCGATAATAACTGCATAATATGGGTAATAATGCACGTTATATTGCTAAGAATATAAGTAATAAGTATAATTATTACAGTTCTAGCGATAATAACTGCATTATATGGGTAATAATGCATGTTATATTGATAATATTGGGAGTAATAAGTATAATTATTATAGTTCCAGCGATAATAATAGTAAAATATGGCAAATAGTGCATGTTATATTGATAATAATAAGAGCAATAAGTATATTTATTACAGTTCTAGCGATAATAACTGCAATTTATGGGTAATAATGGATGTTATATTAATAATATCGGGAGTAATAAGTATAATTATTATAGTTCTAGCGATAATAATAGTAAAACATGGCTAATAGTGCATGTTATATTTATAATAATAAAAGTAATAAGTATAATCATTACAGTTCTAGCGATAATACTAGTAAAATATGGCTAAGAGTGCCTGTTATATTGATAATAATAAAAGTAATAAGTATATTTATTACAGTCCTGTCGATAATAACTGCATAATATGGGTAATAATGCATGTTATATTGATGATAATAAAAGTAATACGTATATTTATTATAATTCTAGCGATAACAACTGCATAATATGGGTAATAATGCATGTTATATTGATAATAATATAAGTAATAAGTATAATTATTACAGTTCTAGCGATAATAACTGCATTATATGGGTAATAATGGATGTTATATTGATAATATCGGGAGTAATAAGTATATTTATTATAGTTCTAGCGATAATAACTGCATAATATAGGTAATAATGCATGTTAGATTGATAATAATAAAAGTAATAAGTATATTTATTATAGTTATATCAATAATAACTGCATAATATGGGTAATAATGCACGTTATATTGCTAAGAATATAAGTAATAAGTATAATTATTACAGTTCTAGCGATAATAACTGCATTATATGGGTAATAATGCATGTTATATTGATAATATTGGGAGTAATAAGTATAATTATTATAGTTCCAGCGATAATAATAGTAAAATATGGCAAATAGTGCATGTTATATTGATAATAATAAGAGCAATAAGTATATTTATTACAGTTCTATCGATAATAACTGCATAATATGGGTAATAATGCATGTTATATTGATGATAATAAAAGTAATACGTATATTTATTATAGTTCTAGCGATAATAACTGCATAATATGGGTAATAATGCATGTTATATTGATAATAATATAAGTAATAAGTATAATTATTACAGTTCTAGCGATAATAACTGCAATTTATGAGTAATAATGCATGTTATATTGCTAATAATATAAGTAATAAGTATAATTATTACAGTTCTAGCGATAATAACTGCATTATATGGGTAATAATGGATGTTATATTGATCATATCGGGAGTAATAAGTATATTTATGACAGTTTTAGCGATAACACTAGTAAAATATGGCTAAGAGTGCCTGTTATATTTTTAATAATAAAAGTAATTAGTATATTTATTATACTTCTGTCGATAATAACTGCATTATATGGGTAATAATGCACGTTATATTGATAATAATATAAGTAATAAGTATAATTATTACAGTTCTAGCGATATTAACTCCATTATATGGGTAATAATGCATGTTATATTGATAATAGTATAAGTAATAAGTATAATTATTACAGTTCTAGCGATAATAACTGCATTATGTGGGTAATAATGCATGTTATATTGATAATATCGGGAGTAATAAGTATAATTATTATAGTTCTAGCGATAATAATAGTAAAATATGGGTAATAATGCATGTTATATAGATAATAATATAAGTAATAAGCATATTTATTATAGTTCTATCGATAATAACTGCATTATATGGGTAATAATGCATGTTATATTGATAATAATATAAGTAATAAGTATAATTATTACAGTTCTAGCGATAATAACTGCATTATATGGGTAATAATGCATGTTATATTGATGATAATAAAAGTAGTAAGTATATTTATTATAGTTCTAGCGATAATAACTGCATAATATGGGTAATAATGCATGTTATATTGATAATAATATAAGTAATAAGTATAATTATTACAGTTCTTGCGATAATAACTGCATTATATGGGTAATAATGCACGTTATATTGCTAATAATATAAGTAATAAGTATAATTATTACAGTTCTAGCGATAATAACTGCATTATATGCGTAATAATGCATGTTATATTGATAATATCGGGAGTAATATGTATAATTATTACGGTTCTAGCGATAATAACTGCATTATATGGGTAATAATGGATGTTATATTGATAATATCGGGAGTAATAAGTATAGTTATTACAGTTCTAGCGATAATACTAGTAAAATATGGCTAAGAGTGCCTGTTATATTTTTAATAATAAAAGTAATTAGTATATTTATTATACTTCTGTCGATAATAACTGCATTATATGGGTAATAATGCACGTTATATTGATAATAATATAAGTAATAAGTATAATTATTACAGTTCTAGCGATATTAACTCCATTATATGGGTAATAATGCATGTTATATTGATAATAATATAAGTAATAAGTATAATTATTACAGTTCTAGCGATAATAACTGCATTATGTGGGTAATAATGCATGTTATATTGATAATATCGGGAGTAATAAGTATAATTATTATAGTTCTAGCGATAATAATAGTAAAATATGGGTAATAATGCATGTTATATAGATAACAATATAAGTAATAAGCATAGTTATTATAGTTCTATCGATAATAACTGCATTATATGGGTAATAATGCATGTTATATTGATAATAATATAAGTAATAAGTATAATTATTACAGTTCTAGCGATAATAACTCCATTATATGGGTAATAATGCATGTTATATTGATAATAATATAAGTAATAAGTATAATTATTACAGTTCTAGCCATAATAACTGCATTATGTGGGTAATAATGCATGTTATATTGATAATATCGGGAGTAATAAGTATAATTATTATAGTTCTAGCGATAATAATAGTAAAATATGGGTAATAATGCATGTTATATTGATAATAATATAAGTAATAAGTGTATTTATTATAGTTCTATCGATAATAACTGCATAATATGGGTAATAATGCACGTTATATTGCTAATAATGTATGTAATAAGTATAATTATTACAGTTCTAGCGATAATAACTGCATTATATGGGTAATAATGCAAGTTATATTGATAAAGTTGGGAGTAATAAGTATAATTATTATCGTTCTAGCGATAATAATAGTAAAATATGGCTAATAGTGCATGTTATATTGAAAATATTAAAAGTAATAAGTATATTTATTATAGTTCTGGCGATAATAACTGCATAATATGGCTAATAATGCACGATATATTGCTAATAATATAAGTAATAAGTATAATTATTACAGTTCTAGCGATAATAACTGCATTATATGGGTAATAATGCATGTTATATTGATAATATTGGGAGTAATAAGTGTAATTATTATAGTTCTAGCGATGATAGTAGTAAAATATGGCTAATAATGCATGTTATATTGAAAATAATATAAGTAATTAGTATAATTATTACAGTTCTAGCGACAATAACTGCATAATATGGCTAATAATGCATGTTATATTGATAATAATATAAGTAATAAGTATAATTATTACAGTTCTAGCGATAATAACTGCATTATATGGGTAATAATGCATGTTATATTGATGATAATAAAAGTAGTAAGTATATTTATTATAGTTCTATCGATAATAACTGCATAATATGGGTAATAATGCATGTTATATTGATGATAATATAAGTAATAAGTATAATTATTATAGTTCTAGCGATAACAATAGTAAAATATGGCTAATAGTGCATGTTATATTGATAATAATAAAAGTAATAAGTATATTTATTATAGTTCTATCGATAATAACTGCATAATATGGGTAATAATGCATGTTATATTGATAATAATATAAGTAATAAGTATAATTATTACAGTTCTAGCGATAATAACTGCATTATATGCGTAATAATGCATGTTATATTGATAATATCGGGAGTAATATGTATAATTATTACGGTTCTAGCGATAATAACTGCATTATGTGGGTAATAATGCATGTTATATTGATAATATCGGGAGTAATAAGTATAATTATTATAGTTCTAGCGATAATAATAGTAAAATATGGGTAATAATGCATGTTATATAGATAATAATATAAGTAATAAGCATATTTATTATAGTTCTATCGATAATAACTGCATTATATGGGTAATAATGCATGTTATATTGATAATAATATAAGTAATAAGTATAATTATTACAGTTCTAGCGATAATAACTGCATTATATGGGTAATAATGCATGTTATATTGATAATATTGGGAATAATAAGTATAATTATTATAGTTCTAGCGATAATAATAGTAAAATATGGCTAATAGTGCATGTTATATTGATAATAATAAAAGTAATAAGTATATTTATTATAGTTCTATCGATAATAACTGCATAATATGGGTAATAATGCATGTTATATTGATGATAATAAAAGTAATAAGTATATTTATTATAGTTCTATCGATAATAACTGCATAATATGGGTAATAATGCATGTTATATTGATGATAATATAAGTAATAAGTATAATTATTATAGTTCTAGCGATAACAATAGTAAAATATGGCTAATAGTGCATGTTATATTGATAATAATAAAAGTAATAAGTATATTTATTATAGTTCTATCGATAATAACTGCTTAATATGGGTAATAATGCATGTTATATTGATAATAATAAAAGTAATAAGTATAATTATTACAGTTCTAGCGATAATAACTGCATTATATGGGTAATAATGCATGTTATATTGATAATATTGGGCGTAGTAAGTATAATTATTATAGTTCTAGCGATAACAATAGTAAAATATGGCTAATAGTGCATGTTATATTGATAATAATAAAAGTAATAAGTATATTTATTATAGTTCTATCGATAATAACTGCTTAATATGGGTAATAATGCATGTTATATTGATAATAATATAAGTAATAAGTATAATTATTGCAGTTCTAGCGATAATAACTGCATTATGTGCGTATAATGCATGTTATATTGATAATATCTGGAGTAGTAAGTATAATTTTTATAGTTCTAGCGATAATAAAAGTAAAATATGGCTAATAGTGCATGTTATATTGATAATAATAATAGTAATAAGTATATTTATTATGGTTCTGTCGATAATAACTGCATTATATGGGTAATAATGCATGTTATATTGATAATATCGGGAGTAATAAGTATAATCATTACAGTTCTAGCGATAATACTAGTAAAATATGGCTAAGAGTGCCTGTTATATTGATAATAATAAAAGTAATAAGTATATTTATTACAGTCCTATCGATAATAACTGCATAATATGGGTAATAATGCACGTTATATTGATAATAATAGAAGTAATAAGTATAATTATTACAGTTCTAGCGATATTAACTCCATTATATGGGTAATAATGCATGTTATATTGATAATAGTATAAGTAATAAGTATAATTATTACAGTTCTAGCGATAATAACTGCATTATATGGGTAATAATGCTTGTTATATTGATAAAGTTGGGAGTAATAAGTATAATTATTATATTTCTAGCGATTATAATAGTAAAATATGGCTAATAGTGCACTTATATTGAAAATATTAAAAGTAATAAGTATATTTATTATAGTTCTAGCGATAATAACTGCATAATATGGCTAATAATGCACGATATATTGCTAATAATATAAGTAATAAGTATAATTATTACAGTTCTAGCGATAATAACTGCATTATATGGGTAATAATGCATGTTATATTGATAATATCGGGAGTAATAAGTATAATCATTACAGTTCTAGCGATAATACTAGTAAAATATGGCTAAGAGTGCCTGTTATATTGATAATAATAAAAGTAATAAGTATATTTATTACAGTCCTATCGATAATAACTGCATAATATGGGTAATAATGCACGTTATATTGATAATAATAGAAGTAATAAGTATAATTATTACAGTTCTAGCGATATTAACTCCATTATATGGGTAATAATGCATGTTATATTGATAATAGTATAAGTAATAAGTATAATTATTACAGTTCTAGCGATAATAACTGCATTATATGGGTAATAATGCTTGTTATATTGATAAAGTTGGGAGTAATAAGTATAATTATTATATTTCTAGCGATTATAATAGTAAAATATGGCTAATAGTGCACTTATATTGAAAATATTAAAAGTAATAAGTATATTTATTATAGTTCTAGCGATAATAACTGCATAATATGGCTAATAATGCACGATATATTGCTAATAATATAAGTAATAAGTATAATTATTACAGTTCTAGCGATAATAACTGCATTATATGGGTAATAATGCATGTTATATTGATAATATTGGGAGTAATAAGTATAATTATTATAGTTCTAGCGATAATAATAGTAAAATATGGCTAATAGTGCATGTTATATTGATAATAATAATAGTAATAAGTATATTTATTACAGTTCTATCGATAATAACTGCATAATATGGGTAATAATGCAAGTTATATTGATGATAATAAAAGTAATACGTATATTTATTATAGTTCCAGCGATAATAACTGCATAATATGGGTAATAATGCATGTTATATTGATAATAATATAAGTAATAAGTATAATTATTACAGTTCTAGCGATAATAACTGCATTATATGGGTAATAATGCATGTTATATTGATAATATCGGGAGTAATATGTATAATTATTATTGTTCTAGCGATAATAATAGTAAAATATGGCTAATAGTGCATGTTATACTGATAATAATAAAAGTAATAAGTATATTTATTATAGTTCTATCGATAATAACTGCATAATATGGGTAATAATGCATGTTATATTGGTGATAATAAAAGTAGTAAGTATATTTATTATAGTTCTATCAATAATAACTGCATAATATCGGTAATAATGCATGTTATATTGATAATAATATAAGTAATAAGTATAATTATTACATTTCTAGCGATTATAACTGCATAATATGGGTAATAATGCATGTTATATTGATAATAATATAAGTAATAAGTATAATTATTACAGTTCCAGCGATAATAACTGCATTATATGCGTATAATGCATGTTATATTGATAATATCTGGAGTAGTAAGTATAATTTTTATAGTTCTAGCGATAATACTAGTAAAATATGGCTAAGAGTGCCTGTTATATTGATAATAATAAAAGTAATAAGTATATTTATTATAATTCTATCGATAATAACTGCATAATATGGGTAATAATGCATGTTATATTGATAATAATATAAGTAATAAGTATAATTATTACAGTTCCAGCGATGATAACTGCATTATATGGGTAATTATGGATGTTATATTGATAATATCGGGAGTAGTAAGTATATTTACTATAGTTCTAGCGATAATAACTGCATAATATAGGTAATAATGCATGTTATATTGATAATAATAAAAGTAATAAGTATATTTATTATGGTTCTAGCGATAATAACTGCATAATATGGGTAATAATGCATGTTATATTGATAATAATATAAGTAATAAGTATAATTATTACAGTTCTAGCGATAATAACTGCATTATATGGGTAATAATGGATGTTATGTTGATAATATCGGGAGTAATAAGTATATTTATTATAGTTCTAGCGATAATAATTGCATAATATAGGTAATAATGCATGTTATATTGATAATAATATAAGTAATAAGTATAATTATTACAGTTCTAGCGATTATAACTGCATAATATGGGTAATAATGCATGTTATATTGATAATAATATAAGTAATAAGTATAATTATTACAGTTCTAGCGATAATAACTGCATTATATGGGTAATAATGGATGTTATATTGATAATATCGGGGGTAATAAGTATATTTATTATAGTTCCCACGATAATAACTGCATAGTATAGGTAATAATGCATGTTATATTGATAATAATAAAAGTAATAAGTATATTTATTATAGTTCTATCAATAATAACTGCATAATATGGGTAATAATGCATGTTATATTGATGATAATAAAAGTAATAAGTGTATTTATTACAGTTCTAGCGATAATAACTGCATAATATGGGTAATAATGCACGTTATATTGATGATAATATAAGTAATAAGTATAATTATTACAGTTCTAGCGATAATAACTGCATTATATGGGTAGTAATGGATGTTATATTGATAATATCGGGAGTAATAAGTATATTTATTATTGTTCTGTCGATAATAACTGCATTATATGGGTAATAATGCATGTTATATTGATAATATTGGGAGTAATAAGTATAATCATTACAGTTCTAGCGATAATACTAGTAAAATATGGCTAAGAGTGCCTGTTATATTGATAATAATAAAAGTAATAAGTATATTTATTATAATTCTATCGATAATAACTGCATAATATGGGTAATAATGCATGTTATATTGATAATAATATAAGTAATAAGTATAATTATTTCAGTTCCAGCGATGATAACTGCATTATATGGGTAATAATGGATGTTATATTGATAATATCGGGAGTAGTAAGTATATTTACTATAGTTCTAGCGATAATAACTGCATAATAAAGGTAATAATGCATGTTATATTAATAATAATATAAGTAATAAGTATAATTATTACAGTTCTAGCGATAATAACTGCATTACATGGGTAATAATGCATGTTATATTGATAATAATATAAGTAATAAGTATAATTATTACAGTTCTAGCGATAATAACTGCGTTATATGGGTAATAATGGATGTTATGTTGATAATATCGGGAGTAATAAGTATATTTATTATAGTTCTAGCGATAATAATTGCATAATATAGGTAATAATGCATGTTATATTGATAATAATATAAGTAATAAGTATAATTATTACAGTTCTAGCGATTATAACTGCATGATATGGGTAATAATGCATGTTATATTGATAATAATATAAGTAATAAGTATAATTATTACAGTTCCAGCGATATTAACTGCATTATATGGGTAATAATGCATGTTATATTGATAATATCGGGAGTAATAAGTATATTTATTATAGTTCTAGCGATTATAACTGCATAATATGGGTATTAATACATGTTATATTGATAATAATATAAGTAATAAGTATAATTATTACAGTTCTAGCGATAATAACTGCATTATATGGGTAATAATGGATGTTATATTGATAATATCGGGAGTAATAAGTATATTTATTATAGTTCTAGCGATAATAACTGCATAATATCGGTAATAATGCATGTTATATTGATGATAATATAAGTAATAAGTATAATTATTACAGTTCTGGCGATAATAACTGCATTATATGGGTAATAATGGATGTTATATTGATAATATCGGGAGTAATAAGTATATTTATTATAGTTCTAGCGATTATAACTGCATAATATGGGTATTAATGCATGTTATATTGATAATAATATAAGTAATCAGTATAATTATTACAGTTCTAGCGATAATAACTGCATTATATGGGTAATAATGCATGTTATATTGATAATATCGGGAGTAATATGTATAATTATTATTGTTCTAGCGATAATAATAGTAAAATATGGCTAATAGTGCATGTTACATTGATAATAATAAAAGTAATAAGTATATTTATTATAGTTCTATCGATAATAACTGCATGATATGGGTAATAATGCATGTTATGTTGATGATAATAAAAGTAGTAAGTATATTTATTATAGTTCCTGCGATTATAACTGCATAATATGGGTAATAATGCATGTTATATTGATAATAATATAAGTAATAAGTATAATTATTACAGTTCTAGCGATAATAACTGCATTATATGCGTATAATGCATGTTATATTGATAATATCTGGAGTAGTAAGTATAATTTTTATAGTTCCAGCGATAATAAAAGTGAAATATGGCTAATAGTGCATGTTATATTGATAATAATAAAAGTAATAAGTATATTTATTATAATTCTATCGATAATAACTGCATAATATGGGTAATAATGCATGTTATATTGATAATAATATAAGTAATAAGTATACTTATTACAGTTCTAGCGATTATAACTGCATAATATGGATAATAATGCATGTTATATTAACAATAATATAAGTAATAAGTATAATTATTACAGTTCTAGCGATAATAACTGCATAATATGGGTAATAATGCATGTTATATTGATGATAACAAAACTAATACGTATATTTATTATAGTTCTAGCGATAATAACTGCATAATATGGGTAATAATGCATGTTATATTGATAATAATATAAGTAATAAGTATAATTATTACAGTTCTAGCGATAATAACTGCATTATATGGGTAATAATGGATGTTATATTGATAATATCGGGGGTAATAAGTATATTTATTATAGTTCTAGCGATTATAACTGCATAATATGGGTAATAATGCATGTTATATTGATAATAATAAAAGTAATAAGTATATTTATTATAGTTCTATCAATAATAACTGCATAATATGGGTAATAATGCATGTTATATTGATGATAATAAAAGTAATAAGTGTATTTATTACAGTTCTAGCGATAATAACTGCATAATATGGGTAATAATGCACGTTATATTGATGATAATATAAGTAATAAGTATAATTATTACAGTTCTAGCGATAATAACTGCATTATATGGGTAATAATGGATGTTATATTGATAATATCGGGAGTAATAAGTATATTTATTATAGTTCTAGCGCTAATAACTGCATAATATCGGTAATAATGCATGTTATATTGATGATAATATAAGTAATAAGTATAATTATTACAGTTCTAGCGATAATAACTGCATTATATGGGTAATAATGGATGTTATATTGATAATATCGGGAGTAATAAGTATATTTATTATAGTTCTAGCGATTATAACTGCATAATATGGGTATTAATGCATGTTATATTGATAATAATATAAGTAATAAGTATAATTATTACAGTTCTAGCGATAATAACTGCATTATATGGGTAATAATGGATGTTATGTTGATAATATCGGGAGTAATAAGTATATTTATTATAGTTCTAGCGATAATAATTGCATAATATAGGTAATAATGCATGTTATATTGATAATAATATAAGTAATAAGTATAATTATTACAGTTCTAGCGATTATAACTGCATAATATGGGTAATAATGCATGTTATATTGATAATAATATAAGTAATAAGTATAATTATTACAGTTCCAGCGATATTAACTGCATTATATGGGTAATAATGCATGTTATATTGATAATATCGGGAGTAATAAGTATATTTATTATAGTTCTAGCGATTATAACTGCATAATATGGGTATTAATGCATGTTATATTGATAATAATATAAGTAATAAGTATAATTATTACAGTTCTAGCGATAATACCTGCATTATATGGGTAATAATGCATGTTATATTGATAATATCGGGAGTAATATGTATAATTATTATTGTTCTAGCGATAATAATAGTAAAATATGGCTAATAGTGCATGTTATATTGATAATAATAAAAGTAATAAGTATATTTATTATAATTCTATCGATAATAACTGCATAATATGGGTAATAATGCATGTTATATTGATAATAATATAAGTAATAAGTATACTTATTACAGTTCTAGCGATTATAACTGCATAATATGGATAATAATGCATGTTATATTAATAATAATATAAGTAATAAGTATAATTATTACAGTTCTAGCGATAATAACTGCATAATATGGGTAATAATGCATGTTATATTGATGATAACAAAACTAATACGTATATTTATTATAGTTCTAGCGATAATAACTGCATAATATGGGTAATAATGCATGTTATATTGATAATAATATAAGTAATAAGTATAATTATTACAGTTCTAGCGATAATAACTGCATTATATGGGTAATAATGGATGTTATATTGATAATATCGGGGGTAATAAGTATATTTATTATAGTTCCCACGATAATAACTGCATAGTATAGGTAATAATGCATGTTATATTGATAATAATAAAAGTAATAAGTATATTTATTATAGTTCTATCAATAATAACTGCATAATATGGGTAATAATGCATGTTATATTGATGATAATAAAAGTAATAAGTGTATTTATTACAGTTCTAGCGATAATAACTGCATAATATGGGTAATAATGCACGTTATATTGATGATAATATAAGTAATAAGTATAATTATTACAGTTCTAGCGATAATAACTGCATTATATGGGTAATAATGGATGTTATATTGATAATATCGGGAGTAATAAGTATATTTATTATAGTTCTAGCGATAATAACTGCATAATATCGGTAATAATGCATGTTATATTGATGATAATATAAGTAATAAGTATAATTATTACAGTTCTAGCGATAATAACTGCATTATATGGGTAATAATGGATGTTATATTGATAATATCGGGAGTAATAAGTATATTTATTATAGTTCTAGCGATTATAACTGCATAATATGGGTATTAATGCATGTTATATTGATAATAATATAAGTAATAAGTATAATTATTACAGTTCTAGCGATAATAACTGCATTATATGGGTAATAATGCATGTTATATTGATAATATCGGGAGTAATATGTATAATTATTATTGTTCTAGCGATAATAATAGTAAAATATGGCTAATAGTGCATGTTATATTGATAATAATAAAAGTAATAAGTATATTTATTATAATTCTATCGATAATAACTGCATAATATGGGTAATAATGCATGTTATATTGATAATAATATAAGTAATAAGTATAATTATTACAGTTCCAGCGATGATAACTGCATTATATGGGTAATAATGGATGTTATATTGATAATATCGGGAGTAGTAAGTATATTTACAATAGTTCTAGCGATAATAACTGCATAATAAAAGTAATAATGCATGTTATATTAATAATAATATAAGTAATAAGTATAATTATTACAGTTCTAGCGATAATAACTGCATTACATGGGTAATAATGCATGTTATATTGATAATAATAAAAGTAATGAGTATATTTATTATGGTTCTAGCGATAATAACTGCATAATATGGGTAATAATGCATGTTATATTGATAATAATATAAGTAATAAGTATAATTATTACAGTTCTAGCGATAATAACTGCGTTATATGGGTAATAATGGATGTTATGTTGATAATATCGGGAGTAATAAGTATATTTATTATAGTTCTAGCGATAATAATTGCATAATATAGGTAATAATGCATGTTACATTGATAATAATAAAAGTAATAAGTATATTTATTATAGTTCTATCGATAATAACTGCATAATATGGCTAATAGTGCATGTTATATTGATAATAATAAAAGTAATAAGTATATTTATTATAATTCTATCGATAATAACTGCATAATATGGGTAATAATGCATGTTATATTGATAATAATATAAGTAATAAGTATAATTATTACAGTTCCAGCGATGATAACTGCATTATATGGGTAATAATGGATGTTATATTGATAATATCGGGAGTAGTAAGTATATTTACAATAGTTCTAGCGATAATAACTGCATAATAAAGGTAATAATGCATGTTATATTAATAATAATATAAGTAATAAGTATAATTATTACAGTTCTAGCGATAATAACTGCATTACATGGGTAATAATGCATGTTATATTGATAATAATAAAAGTAATAAGTGTATTTATTATGGTTCTAGCGATAATAACTGCATAATATGGGTAATAATGCATGTTATATTGATAATAATATAAGTAATAAGTATAATTATTACAGTTCTAGCGATAATAACTGCATTATATGGGTAATAATGCATGTTATATTGATAATATCGGGAGTAATATGTATAATTATTATTGTTCTAGCGATAATAATAGTAAAATATGGCTAATAGTGCATGTTATATTGATAATAATAAAAGTAATAAGCATATTTATTATTGTTCTGTCGATAATAACTGCATTATATGGGTAATAATGCATGTTATATTGATAATATCGGGAGTAATAAGTATAATCATTACAGTTCTAGCGATAACACTAGTAAAATATGGCTAAGAGTGCCTGTTATATTGATAATAATAAAAGTAATAAGTATATTTATTATAATTCTATCGATAATAACTGCATAATATGGGTAATAATGCATGTTATATTGATAATAATATAAGTAATAAGTATAATTATTACAGTTCCAGCGATGATAACTGCATTATATGGGTAATAATGGATGTTATATTGATAATATCGGGAGTAGTAAGTATATTTACTATAGTTCTAGCGATAATAACTGCATAATATAGGTAATAATGCATGTTATATTAATAATAATATAAGTAATAAGTATAATTATTACAGTTCTAGCGATAATAACTGCATTACATGGGTAATAATGCATGTTATATTGATAATAATAAAAGTAATAAGTATATTTATTATGGTTCTAGCGATAATAACTGCATAATATGGGTAATAATGCATGTTATATTGATAATAATATAAGTAATAAGTATAATTATTACAGTTCTAGCGATAATAACTGCGTTATATGGGTAATAATGGATGTTATGTTGATAATATCGGGAGTAATAAGTATATTTATTATAGTTCTAGCGATAATAATTGCATAATATGGGTAATAATGCATGTTATATTGATGATAATAAAAGTAATAAGTATATTTATTATAGTTCTATCGATAATAACTGCATAATATGGGTAATAATGCATGTTATATTGATGATAATATAAGTAATAAGTATAATTATTATAGTTCTAGCGATAACAATAGTAAAATATGGCTAATAGTGCATGTTATATTGATAATAATAAAAGTAATAAGTATATTTATTATAGTTCTATCGATAATAACTGCATAATATGGGTAATAATGCATGTTATATTGATAATAATAAAAGTAATAAGTATAATTATTACAGTTCTAGCGATAATAACTGCATTATATGGGTAATAATGCATGTTATATTGATAATATTGGGCGTAATAAGTATAATTATTATAGTTCTAACGATAATAATAGTAAAATATGGCTAATAGTGCATGTTATATTGATAATAATAAAAGTAATGAGTATATTTATTACAGTCCTATCGATAATAACTGCATAATATGGGTAATAATGCATGTTATATTGATGATAATAAATGTAATACGTATATTTATTATAATTCTAGCGATAATAACTGCATAATATGGGTAATAATGCATGTTATATTGATAATAATATAAGTAATAAGTATAATTATTACAGTTCTAGCGATAATAACTGCATTATATGCGTATAATGCATGTTATATTGATAATATCTGGAGTAGTAAGTATAATTTTCATAGTTCTAGCGATAATAAAAGTAAAATATGGCTAATAGTGCATGTTATATTGATAATAATAATAGTAATAAGTATATTTATTATGGTTCTGTCGATAATAACTGCATTATATGGGTAATAATGCATGTTATATTAATGATAATAAAAGTAATACGTATATTTATTATAATTCTAGCGATAATAACTGCATAATATGGGTAATAATGCACGTTATATTGCTAAGAATATAAGTAATAAGTATAATTATTACAGTTCTAGCGATAATAACTGCATTATATGGGTAATAATGCATGTTATATTGATAATATTGGGAGTAATAAGTATAATTATTATAGTTCCAGCGATAATAATAGTAAAATATGGCAAATAGTGCATGTTATATTGATAATAATAAGAGCAATAAGTATATTTATTACAGTTCTAGCGATAATAACTGCAATTTATGGGTAATAATGGATGTTATATTAATAATATCGGGAGTAATAAGTATAATTATTATAGTTCTAGCGATAATAATAGTAAAACATGGCTAATAGTGCATGTTATATTTATAATAATAAAAGTAATAAGTATAATCATTACAGTTCTAGCGATAATACTAGTAAAATATGGCTAAGAGTGCCTGTTATATTGATAATAATAAAAGTAATAAGTATATTTATTACAGTCCTGTCGATAATAACTGCATAATATGGGTAATAATGCATGTTATATTGATGATAATAAAAGTAATACGTATATTTATTATAATTCTAGCGATAACAACTGCATAATATGGGTAATAATGCACGTTATATTGCTAAGAATATAAGTAATAAGTATAATTATTACAGTTCTAGCGATAATAACTGCATTATATGGGTAATAATGCATGTTATATTGATAATATTGGGAGTAATAAGTATAATTATTATAGTTCCAGCGATAATAATAGTAAAATATGGCAAATAGTGCATGTTATATTGATAATAATAAGAGCAATAAGTATATTTATTACAGTCCTAGCGATAATAACTGCAATTTATGGGTAATAATGGATGTTATATTAATAATATCGGGAGTAATAAGTATAATTATTATAGTTCTAGCGATAATAATAGTAAAACATGGCTAATAGTGCATGTTATATTTATAATAATAAAAGTAATAAGTATAATCATTACAGTTCTAGCGATAATACTAGTAAAATATGGCTAAGAGTGCCTGTTATATTGATAATAATAAAAGTAATAAGTATATTTATTACAGTCCTGTCGATAATAACTGCATAATATGGGTAATAATGCATGTTATATTGTTGATAATAAAAGTAATACGTATATTTATTATAATTCTAGCGATAACAACTGCATAATATGGGTAATAATGCATGTTATATTGATAATAATATAAGTAATAAGTATAATTATTACAGTTCTAGCGATAATAACTGCATTATATGGGTAATAATGGATGTTATATTGATAATATCGGGAGTAATAAGTATATTTATTATAGTTCTAGCGATAATAACTGCATAATATAGGTAATAATGCATGTTAGATTGATAATAATAAAAGTAATAAGTATATTTATTATAGTTATATCAATAATAACTGCATAATATGGGTAATAATGCACGTTATATTGCTAAGAATATAAGTAATAAGTATAATTATTACAGTTCTAGCGATAATAACTGCATTATGTGGGTAATAATGCATGTTATATTGATAATATTGGGAGTAATAAGTATAATTATTATAGTTCCAGCGATAATAATAGTAAAATATGGCAAATAGTGCATGTTATATTGATAATAATAAGAGCAATAAGTATATTTATTACAGTTCTATCGATAATAACTGCATAATATGGGTAATAATGCATGTTATATTGATGATAATAAGAGTAATACGTATATTTATTATAGTTCTAGCGATAATAACTGCATAATATGGGTAATAATGCATGTTATATTGATAATAATATAAGTAATAAGTATAATTATTACAGTTCTAGCGATAATAACTGCAATTTATGAGTAATAATGCATGTTATATTGCTAATAATATAAGTAATAAGTATAATTATTACAGTTCTAGCGATAATAACTGCAATTTATGAGTAATAATGCACGTTATATTGCTAATAATATAAGAAATAAGTATATTTCTTATAGTTCTATCGATTATAACTGCATAATATGGGTAATAATGCACGTTATATTGCTAATAATATAAGTAATAAGTATATTTCTTATAGTTCTATCGATTATAACTGCATAATATGTGGTAATAATGCATGTTATATTGATGATCACAAAAGTAATAAGTATTTTTATTACAGTTCTAGCGATAATAACTGCATAATATGGGTAATAATGCACGTTATATTGCTAATAATATAAGTAACATGTATAATTATTACAGTTCTAGCGATAATAACTGCATTATATGGGTAATAATGCATGTTATATTAATAATATCGGGAGTAATAAGTATAATTATTATAGTTCTAGCGATAATAATAGTAAAACATGGCTAATAGTGCATGTTATATTTATAATAATAAAAGTAATAAGTATATTCATTACAGTCCTATCGATAATAACTGCATAATATGGGTAATAATGCATGTTATATTGCTAATAATATAAGTAATAAGTATAATTATTACAGTTCTAGCGATAATAACTGCATTATATGGGTAATAATGCATGTTATATTGATAATATTGTGAGTAATAAGCATAATTATTATAGTTCCAGCGATAATAATAGTAAAATATGGCAAATAGTGCATGTTATATTGATAATAATAAGAGCAATAAGTATATTTATTACAGTTCTATCGATAATAACTGCATAATATGGGTAATAATGCATGTTATATTGATGATAATAAAAGTAATACGTATATTTATTATAGTTCTAGCGATAATAACTGCATAATATGGGTAATAATGCATGTTATATTGATAATAATAAAAGTAATACGTATATTTATTATAATTCTAGCGATAATAACTGCATAATATGGGTAATAATGCATGTTATATTGCTAATAATATAAGTAATAAGTATAATTATTACAGTTCTAGCGATAATAACTGCATTATATGGGTAATAATGGATGTTATATTGATAATATCGGGAGTAATAAGTATATTTATTACAGTTCTGGCGATAATACTAGTAAAATGTGGCTAAGAGTGCATGTTATATTGATAATAATAAAAGTAATAAGTATATTTATTATAGTTCTATCGATAATAACTGCATGATATGGGTAATAATGCATGTTATGTTGATGATAATAAAAGTAGTAAGTATATTTATTATAGTTCTAGCGATTATAACTGCATAATATGGGTAATAATGCATGTTATATTGATAATAATATAAGTAATAAGTATAATTATTACAGTTCTAGCGATAATAACTGCATTATATGCGTATAATGCATGTTATATTGATAATATCTGGAGTAGTAAGTATAATTTTTATAGCTCCAGCGATAATAAAAGTGAAATATGGCTAATAGTGCATGTTATATTGATAATAATAAAAGTAATAAGTATATTTATTATAGTTCTAGCGATAATAACTGCATAATATCGGTAATAATGCATGTTATATTGATGATAATATAAGTAATAAGTATAATTATTACAGTTCTAGCGATAATAACTGCATTATATGGGTAATAATGGATGTTATATTGATAATATCGGGAGTAATAAGTATATTTATTATAGTTCTAGCGATTATAACTGCATAATATGGGTATTAATGCATGTTATATTGATAATAATATAAGTAATAAGTATAATTATTACAGTTCTAGCGATAATAACTGCATTATATGGGTAATAATGCATGTTATATTGATAATATCGGGAGTAATATGTATAATTATTATTGTTCTAGCGATAATAATAGTAAAATATGGCTAATAGTGCATGTTATATTGATAATAATAAAAGTAATAAGTATATTTATTATAGTTCTATCGATAATAACTGCATAATATGGGTAATAATGCATGTTATATTGGTGATAATAAAAGTAGTAAGTATATTTATTATAGTTCTATCAATAATAACTGCATAATATCGGTAATAATGCATGTTATATTGATAATAATATAAGTAATAAGTATAATTATTACATTTCTAGCGATTATAACTGCATAATATGGGTAATAATGCATGTTATATTGATAATATTGGGAGTAATAAGTATAATTATTATAGTTCCAGCGATAATAATAGTAAAATATGGCAAATAGTGCATGTTATATTGATAATAATAAGAGCAATAAGTATATTTATTACAGTTCTATCGATAATAACTGCATAATATGGGTAATAATGCATGTTATATTGATGATAATAAGAGTAATACGTATATTTATTATAGTTCTAGCGATAATAACTGCATAATATGGGTAATAATGCATGTTATATTGATAATAATATAAGTAATAAGTATAATTATTACAGTTCTAGCGATAATAACTGCAATTTATGAGTAATAATGCATGTTATATTGCTAATAATATAAGTAATAAGTATAATTATTACAGTTCTAGCGATAATAACTGCAATTTATGAGTAATAATGCACGTTATATTGCTAATAATATAAGAAATAAGTATATTTCTTATAGTTCTATCGATTATAACTGCATAATATGGGTAATAATGCACGTTATATTGCTAATAATATAAGTAATAAGTATATTTCTTATAGTTCTATCGATTATAACTGCATAATATGTGGTAATAATGCATGTTATATTGATGATCACAAAAGTAATAAGTATTTTTATTACAGTTCTAGCGATAATAACTGCATAATATGGGTAATAATGCACGTTATATTGCTAATAATATAAGTAACATGTATAATTATTACAGTTCTAGCGATAATAACTGCATTATATGGGTAATAATGCATGTTATATTAATAATATCGGGAGTAATAAGTATAATTATTATAGTTCTAGCGATAATAATAGTAAAACATGGCTAATAGTGCATGTTATATTTATAATAATAAAAGTAATAAGTATATTCATTACAGTCCTATCGATAATAACTGCATAATATGGGTAATAATGCATGTTATATTGCTAATAATATAAGTAATAAGTATAATTATTACAGTTCTAGCGATAATAACTGCATTATATGGGTAATAATGCATGTTATATTGATAATATTGTGAGTAATAAGCATAATTATTATAGTTCCAGCGATAATAATAGTAAAATATGGCAAATAGTGCATGTTATATTGATAATAATAAGAGCAATAAGTATATTTATTACAGTTCTATCGATAATAACTGCATAATATGGGTAATAATGCATGTTATATTGATGATAATAAAAGTAATACGTATATTTATTATAGTTCTAGCGATAATAACTGCATAATATGGGTAATAATGCATGTTATATTGATAATAATAAAAGTAATACGTATATTTATTATAATTCTAGCGATAATAACTGCATAATATGGGTAATAATGCATGTTATATTGCTAATAATATAAGTAATAAGTATAATTATTACAGTTCTAGCGATAATAACTGCATTATATGGGTAATAATGGATGTTATATTGATAATATCGGGAGTAATAAGTATATTTATTACAGTTCTGGCGATAATACTAGTAAAATGTGGCTAAGAGTGCATGTTATATTGATAATAATAAAAGTAATAAGTATATTTATTATAGTTCTATCGATAATAACTGCATGATATGGGTAATAATGCATGTTATGTTGATGATAATAAAAGTAGTAAGTATATTTATTATAGTTCTAGCGATTATAACTGCATAATATGGGTAATAATGCATGTTATATTGATAATAATATAAGTAATAAGTATAATTATTACAGTTCTAGCGATAATAACTGCATTATATGCGTATAATGCATGTTATATTGATAATATCTGGAGTAGTAAGTATAATTTTTATAGCTCCAGCGATAATAAAAGTGAAATATGGCTAATAGTGCATGTTATATTGATAATAATAAAAGTAATAAGTATATTTATTATAGTTCTAGCGATAATAACTGCATAATATCGGTAATAATGCATGTTATATTGATGATAATATAAGTAATAAGTATAATTATTACAGTTCTAGCGATAATAACTGCATTATATGGGTAATAATGGATGTTATATTGATAATATCGGGAGTAATAAGTATATTTATTATAGTTCTAGCGATTATAACTGCATAATATGGGTATTAATGCATGTTATATTGATAATAATATAAGTAATAAGTATAATTATTACAGTTCTAGCGATAATAACTGCATTATATGGGTAATAATGCATGTTATATTGATAATATCGGGAGTAATATGTATAATTATTATTGTTCTAGCGATAATAATAGTAAAATATGGCTAATAGTGCATGTTATATTGATAATAATAAAAGTAATAAGTATATTTATTATAGTTCTATCGATAATAACTGCATAATATGGGTAATAATGCATGTTATATTGGTGATAATAAAAGTAGTAAGTATATTTATTATAGTTCTATCAATAATAACTGCATAATATCGGTAATAATGCATGTTATATTGATAATAATATAAGTAATAAGTATAATTATTACATTTCTAGCGATTATAACTGCATAATATGGGTAATAATGCATGTTATATTGATAATAATATAAGTAATAAGTATAATTATTACAGTTCCAGCGATAATAACTGCATTATATGCGTATAATGCATGTTATATTGATAATATCTGGAGTAGTAAGTATAATTTTTATAGTTCTAGCGATAATAAAAGTAAAATATGGCTAATAGTGCATGTTATATTGATAATAATAAAAGTAATAAGTATATTTATTATTGTTCTGTCGATAATAACTGCATTATATGGGTAATAATGCATGTTATATTGATATTATCGGGAGTAATAAGAATAATCATTACAGTTCTAGCGATAATACTAGTAAAATATGGCTAAGAGTGCCTGTTATATTGATAATAATAAAAGTAATAAGTATATTTATTATAATTCTATCGATAATAACTGCATAATATGGGTAATAATGCATGTTATATTGATAATAATATAAGTAATAAGTATAATTATTACAGTTCCAGCGATGATAACTGCATTATATGGGTAATTATGGATGTTATATTGATAATATCGGGAGTAGTAAGTATATTTACTATAGTTCTAGCGATAATAACTGCATAATATAGGTAATAATGCATGTTATATTGATAATAATAAAAGTAATAAGTATATTTATTATGGTTCTAGCGATAATAACTGCATAATATGGGTAATAATGGATGTTATATTGATAATATCGGGGGTAATAAGTATATTTATTATAGTTCTAGCGATTATAACTGCATAATATGGGTAATAATGCATGTTATATTGATAATAATATAAGTAATAAGTATAATTATTACAGTTCTAGCGATAATAACTGCATTATATGGGTAATAATGGATGTTATGTTGATAATATCGGGAGTAATAAGTACATTTATTATAGTTCTAGCGATAATAATTGCATAATATAGGTAATAATGCATGTTATATTGATAATAATATAAGCAATAAGTATAATTATTACAGTTCTAGCGATTATAACTGCATAATATGGGTAATAATGCATGTTATATTGATAATAATATAAGTAATAAGTATAATTATTACAGTTCCAGCGATATTAACTGCATTATATGGGTAATAATGCATGTTATATTGATAATATCGGGAGTAATAAGTATATTTATTATAGTTCTAGCGATTATAACTGCATAATATGGGTAATAATGCATGTTATATTGATAATAATATAAGTAATAAGTATAATTATTACAGTTCTAGCGATAATAACTGCATTATATGGGTAATAATGGATGTTATATTGATAATATCGGGGGTAATAAGTATATTTATTATAGTTCCCACGATAATAACTGCATAGTATAGGTAATAATGCATGTTATATTGATAATAATAAAAGTAATAAGTGTATTTATTACAGTTCTAGCGATAATAACTGCATAATATGGGTAATAATGCACGTTATATTGATGATAATATAAGTAATAAGTATAATTATTACAGTTCTAGCGATAATAACTGCATTATATGGGTAGTAATGGATGTTATATTGATAATATCGGGAGTAATAAGTATATTTATTATTGTTCTGTCGATAATAACTGCATTATATGGGTAATAATGCATGTTATATTGATAATATTGGGAGTAATAAGTATAATTATTTCAGTTCCAGCGATGATAACTGCATTATATGGGTAATAATGGATGTTATATTGATAATATCGGGAGTAGTAAGTATATTTACTATAGTTCTAGCGATAATAACTGCATAATAAAGGTAATAATGCATGTTATATTAATAATAATATAAGTAATAAGTATAATTATTACAGTTCTAGCGATAATAACTGCATTACATGGGTAATAATGCATGTTATATTGATAATAATAAAAATAATAAGTATAATTATTATGGTTCTAGCGATAATAACTGCATAATATGGGTAATAATGCATGTTATATTGATAATAATATAAGTAATAAGTATAATTATTACAGTTCTAGCGATAATAACTGCGTTATATGGGTAATAATGGATGTTATGTTGATAATATCGGGAGTAATAAGTATATTTATTATAGTTCTAGCGATAATAATTGCATAATATAGGTAATAATGCATGTTATATTGATAATAATATAAGTAATAAGTATAATTATTACAGTTCTAGCGATTATAACTGCATGATATGGGTAATAATGCATGTTATATTGATAATAATATAAGTAATAAGTATAATTATTACAGTTCCAGCGATATTAACTGCATTATATGGGTAATAATGCATGTTATATTGATAATATCGGGAGTAATAAGTATATTTATTATAGTTCTAGCGATTATAACTGCATAATATGGGTATTAATACATGTTATATTGATAATAATATAAGTAATAAGTATAATTATTACAGTTCTAGCGATAATAACTGCATTATATGGGTAATAATGGATGTTATATTGATAATATCGGGAGTAATAAGTATATTTATTATAGTTCTAGCGATAATAACTGCATAATATCGGTAATAATGCATGTTATATTGATGATAATATAAGTAATAAGTATAATTATTACAGTTCTGGCGATAATAACTGCATTATATGGGTAATAATGGATGTTATATTGATAATATCGGGAGTAATAAGTATATTTATTATAGTTCTAGCGATTATAACTGCATAATATGGGTATTAATGCATGTTATATTGATAATAATATAAGTAATCAGTATAATTATTACAGTTCTAGCGATAATAACTGCATTATATGGGTAATAATGCATGTTATATTGATAATATCGGGAGTAATATGTATAATTATTATTGTTCTAGCGATAATAATAGTAAAATATGGCTAATAGTGCATGTTACATTGATAATAATAAAAGTAATAAGTATATTTATTATAGTTCTATCGATAATAACTGCATGATATGGGTAATAATGCATGTTATGTTGATGATAATAAAAGTAGTAAGTATATTTATTATAGTTCCTGCGATTATAACTGCATAATATGGGTAATAATGCATGTTATATTGATAATAATATAAGTAATAAGTATAATTATTACAGTTCTAGCGATAATAACTGCATTATATGCGTATAATGCATGTTATATTGATAATATCTGGAGTAGTAAGTATAATTTTTATAGTTCCAGCGATAATAAAAGTGAAATATGGCTAATAGTGCATGTTATATTGATAATAATAAAAGTAATAAGTATATTTATTATAATTCTATCGATAATAACTGCATAATATGGGTAATAATGCATGTTATATTGATAATAATATAAGTAATAAGTATACTTATTACAGTTCTAGCGATTATAACTGCATAATATGGATAATAATGCATGTTATATTAACAATAATATAAGTAATAAGTATAATTATTACAGTTCTAGCGATAATAACTGCATAATATGGGTAATAATGCATGTTATATTGATGATAACAAAACTAATACGTATATTTATTATAGTTCTAGCGATAATAACTGCATAATATGGGTAATAATGCATGTTATATTGATAATAATATAAGTAATAAGTATAATTATTACAGTTCTAGCGATAATAACTGCATTATATGGGTAATAATGGATGTTATATTGATAATATCGGGGGTAATAAGTATATTTATTATAGTTCTAGCGATTATAACTGCATAATATGGGTAATAATGCATGTTATATTGATAATAATAAAAGTAATAAGTATATTTATTATAGTTCTATCAATAATAACTGCATAATATGGGTAATAATGCATGTTATATTGATGATAATAAAAGTAATAAGTGTATTTATTACAGTTCTAGCGATAATAACTGCATAATATGGGTAATAATGCACGTTATATTGATGATAATATAAGTAATAAGTATAATTATTACAGTTCTAGCGATAATAACTGCATTATATGGGTAATAATGGATGTTATATTGATAATATCGGGAGTAATAAGTATATTTATTATAGTTCTAGCGATAATAACTGCATAATATCGGTAATAATGCATGTTATATTGATGATAATATAAGTAATAAGTATAATTATTACAGTTCTAGCGATAATAACTGCATTATATGGGTAATAATGGATGTTATATTGATAATATCGGGAGTAGTAAGTATATTTACTATAGTTCTAGCGATAATAACTGCATAATATAGGTAATAATGCATGTTATATTGATAATAATAAAAGTAATAAGTATATTTATTATGGTTCTAGCGATAATAACTGCATAATATGGGTAATAATGGATGTTATATTGATAATATCGGGGGTAATAAGTATATTTATTATAGTTCTAGCGATTATAACTGCATAATATGGGTAATAATGCATGTTATATTGATAATAATATAAGTAATCAGTATAATTATTACAGTTCTAGCGATAATAACTGCATTATATGGGTAATAATGGATGTTATGTTGATAATATCGGGAGTAATAAGTACATTTATTATAGTTCTAGCGATAATAATTGCATAATATAGGTAATAATGCATGTTATATTGATAATAATATAAGTAATAAGTATAATTATTACAGTTCTAGCGATTATAACTGCATAATATGGGTAATAATGCATGTTATATTGATAATAATATAAGTAATAAGTATAATTATTACAGTCCCAGCGATATTGACTGCATTATATGGGTAATAATGCATGTTATATTGATAATATCGGGAGTAATAAGTATATTTATTATAGTTCTAGCGATTATAACTGCATAATATGGGTATTAATGCATGTTATATTGATAATAATATAAGTAATAAGTATAATTATTACAGTTCTAGCGATAATAACCGCATTATATGGGTAATAATGGATGTTATATTGATAATATCGGGGGTAATAAGTATATTTATTATAGTTCTAGCGATTATAACTGCATAATATGGGTAATAATGCATGTTATATTGATAATAATAAAAGTAATAAGTATATTTATTATAGTTCTATCAATAATAACTGCATAATATGGGTAATAATGCATGTTATATTGATGATAATAAAAGTAATAAGTATATTTATTATATTTCTAGCGATAATAATTGCATAATATAGGTAATAATGCATGTTATATTGATAATAATATAAGCAATAAGTATAATTATTACAGTTCTAGCGATTATAACTGCATAATATGGGTAATAATGCATGTTATATTGATAATAATATAAGTAATAAGTATAATTATTACAGTTCCAGCGATATTAACTGCATTATATGGGTAATAATGCATGTTATATTGATAATATCGGGAGTAATAAGTATATTTATTATAGTTCTAGCGATTATAACTGCATAATATGGGTAATAATGCATGTTATATTGATAATAATATAAGTAATAAGTATAATTATTACAGTTCTAGCGATAATAACTGCATTATATGGGTAATAATGGATGTTATATTGATAATATCGGGGGTAATAAGTATATTTATTATAGTTCCCACGATAATAACTGCATAGTATAGGTAATAATGCATGTTATATTGATAATAATAAAAGTAATAAGTGTATTTATTACAGTTCTAGCGATAATAACTGCATAATATGGGTAATAATGCACGTTATATTGATGATAATATAAGTAATAAGTATAATTATTACAGTTCTAGCGATAATAACTGCATTATATGGGTAGTAATGGATGTTATATTGATAATATCGGGAGTAATAAGTATATTTATTATTGTTCTGTCGATAATAACTGCATTATATGGGTAATAATGCATGTTATATTGATAATATTGGGAGTAATAAGTATAATCATTACAGTTCTAGCGATAATACTAGTAAAATATGGCTAAGAGTGCCTGTTATATTGATAATAATAAAAGTAATAAGTATATTTATTATAATTCTATCGATAATAACTGCATAATATGGGTAATAATGCATGTTATATTGATAATAATATAAGTAATAAGTATAATTATTTCAGTTCCAGCGATGATAACTGCATTATATGGGTAATAATGGATGTTATATTGATAATATCGGGAGTAGTAAGTATATTTACTATAGTTCTAGCGATAATAACTGCATAATAAAGGTAATAATGCATGTTATATTAATAATAATATAAGTAATAAGTATAATTATTACAGTTCTAGCGATAATAACTGCATTACATGGGTAATAATGCATGTTATATTGATAATAATAAAAATAATAAGTATATTTATTATGGTTCTAGCGATAATAACTGCATAATATGGGTAATAATGCATGTTATATTGATAATAATATAAGTAATAAGTATAATTATTACAGTTCTAGCGATAATAACTGCGTTATATGGGTAATAATGGATGTTATGTTGATAATATCGGGAGTAATAAGTATATTTATTATAGTTCTAGCGATAATAATTGCATAATATAGGTAATAATGCATGTTATATTGATAATAATATAAGTAATAAGTATAATTATTACAGTTCTAGCGATTATAACTGCATGATATGGGTAATAATGCATGTTATATTGATAATAATATAAGTAATAAGTATAATTATTACAGTTCCAGCGATATTAACTGCATTATATGGGTAATAATGCATGTTATATTGATAATATCGGGAGTAATAAGTATATTTATTATAGTTCTAGCGATTATAACTGCATAATATGGGTATTAATACATGTTATATTGATAATAATATAAGTAATAAGTATAATTATTACAGTTCTAGCGATAATAACTGCATTATATGGGTAATAATGGATGTTATATTGATAATATCGGGAGTAATAAGTATATTTATTATAGTTCTAGCGATAATAACTGCATAATATCGGTAATAATGCATGTTATATTGATGATAATATAAGTAATAAGTATAATTATTACAGTTCTGGCGATAATAACTGCATTATATGGGTAATAATGGATGTTATATTGATAATATCGGGAGTAATAAGTATATTTATTATAGTTCTAGCGATTATAACTGCATAATATGGGTATTAATGCATGTTATATTGATAATAATATAAGTAATCAGTATAATTATTACAGTTCTAGCGATAATAACTGCATTATATGGGTAATAATGCATGTTATATTGATAATATCGGGAGTAATATGTATAATTATTATTGTTCTAGCGATAATAATAGTAAAATATGGCTAATAGTGCATGTTACATTGATAATAATAAAAGTAATAAGTATATTTATTATAGTTCTATCGATAATAACTGCATGATATGGGTAATAATGCATGTTATGTTGATGATAATAAAAGTAGTAAGTATATTTATTATAGTTCCTGCGATTATAACTGCATAATATGGGTAATAATGCATGTTATATTGATAATAATATAAGTAATAAGTATAATTATTACAGTTCTAGCGATAATAACTGCATTATATGCGTATAATGCATGTTATATTGATAATATCTGGAGTAGTAAGTATAATTTTTATAGTTCCAGCGATAATAAAAGTGAAATATGGCTAATAGTGCATGTTATATTGATAATAATAAAAGTAATAAGTATATTTATTATAATTCTATCGATAATAACTGCATAATATGGGTAATAATGCATGTTATATTGATAATAATATAAGTAATAAGTATACTTATTACAGTTCTAGCGATTATAACTGCATAATATGGATAATAATGCATGTTATATTAACAATAATATAAGTAATAAGTATAATTATTACAGTTCTAGCGATAATAACTGCATAATATGGGTAATAATGCATGTTATATTGATGATAACAAAACTAATACGTATATTTATTATAGTTCTAGCGATAATAACTGCATAATATGGGTAATAATGCATGTTATATTGATAATAATATAAGTAATAAGTATAATTATTACAGTTCTAGCGATAATAACTGCATTATATGGGTAATAATGGATGTTATATTGATAATATCGGGGGTAATAAGTATATTTATTATAGTTCTAGCGATTATAACTGCATAATATGGGTAATAATGCATGTTATATTGATAATAATAAAAGTAATAAGTATATTTATTATAGTTCTATCAATAATAACTGCATAATATGGGTAATAATGCATGTTATATTGATGATAATAAAAGTAATAAGTGTATTTATTACAGTTCTAGCGATAATAACTGCATAATATGGGTAATAATGCACGTTATATTGATGATAATATAAGTAATAAGTATAATTATTACAGTTCTAGCGATAATAACTGCATTATATGGGTAATAATGGATGTTATATTGATAATATCGGGAGTAATAAGTATATTTATTATAGTTCTAGCGATAATAACTGCATAATATCGGTAATAATGCATGTTATATTGATGATAATATAAGTAATAAGTATAATTATTACAGTTCTAGCGATAATAACTGCATTATATGGGTAATAATGGATGTTATATTGATAATATCGGGAGTAATAAGTATATTTATTATAGTTCTAGCGATTATAACTGCATAATATGGGTATTAATGCATGTTATATTGATAATAATATAAGTAATAAGTATAATTATTACAGTTCTAGCGATAATAACTGCATTATATGGGTAATAATGGATGTTATGTTGATAATATCGGGAGTAATAAGTATATTTATTATAGTTCTAGCGATAATAATTGCATAATATAGGTAATAATGCATGTTATATTGATAATAATATAAGTAATAAGTATAATTATTACAGTTCTAGCGATTATAACTGCATAATATGGGTAATAATGCATGTTATATTGATAATAATATAAGTAATAAGTATAATTATTACAGTTCCAGCGATATTAACTGCATTATATGGGTAATAATGCATGTTATATTGATAATATCGGGAGTAATAAGTATATTTATTATAGTTCTAGCGATTATAACTGCATAATATGGGTATTAATGCATGTTATATTGATAATAATATAAGTAATAAGTATAATTATTACAGTTCTAGCGATAATACCTGCATTATATGGGTAATAATGCATGTTATATTGATAATATCGGGAGTAATATGTATAATTATTATTGTTCTAGCGATAATAATAGTAAAATATGGCTAATAGTGCATGTTATATTGATAATAATAAAAGTAATAAGTATATTTATTATAATTCTATCGATAATAACTGCATAATATGGGTAATAATGCATGTTATATTGATAATAATATAAGTAATAAGTATACTTATTACAGTTCTAGCGATTATAACTGCATAATATGGATAATAATGCATGTTATATTAATAATAATATAAGTAATAAGTATAATTATTACAGTTCTAGCGATAATAACTGCATAATATGGGTAATAATGCATGTTATATTGATGATAACAAAACTAATACGTATATTTATTATAGTTCTAGCGATAATAACTGCATAATATGGGTAATAATGCATGTTATATTGATAATAATATAAGTAATAAGTATAATTATTACAGTTCTAGCGATAATAACTGCATTATATGGGTAATAATGGATGTTATATTGATAATATCGGGGGTAATAAGTATATTTATTATAGTTCCCACGATAATAACTGCATAGTATAGGTAATAATGCATGTTATATTGATAATAATAAAAGTAATAAGTATATTTATTATAGTTCTATCAATAATAACTGCATAATATGGGTAATAATGCATGTTATATTGATGATAATAAAAGTAATAAGTGTATTTATTACAGTTCTAGCGATAATAACTGCATAATATGGGTAATAATGCACGTTATATTGATGATAATATAAGTAATAAGTATAATTATTACAGTTCTAGCGATAATAACTGCATTATATGGGTAATAATGGATGTTATATTGATAATATCGGGAGTAATAAGTATATTTATTATAGTTCTAGCGATAATAACTGCATAATATCGGTAATAATGCATGTTATATTGATGATAATATAAGTAATAAGTATAATTATTACAGTTCTAGCGATAATAACTGCATTATATGGGTAATAATGGATGTTATATTGATAATATCGGGAGTAATAAGTATATTTATTATAGTTCTAGCGATTATAACTGCATAATATGGGTATTAATGCATGTTATATTGATAATAATATAAGTAATAAGTATAATTATTACAGTTCTAGCGATAATAACTGCATTATATGGGTAATAATGCATGTTATATTGATAATATCGGGAGTAATATGTATAATTATTATTGTTCTAGCGATAATAATAGTAAAATATGGCTAATAGTGCATGTTATATTGATAATAATAAAAGTAATAAGTATATTTATTATAATTCTATCGATAATAACTGCATAATATGGGTAATAATGCATGTTATATTGATAATAATATAAGTAATAAGTATAATTATTACAGTTCCAGCGATGATAACTGCATTATATGGGTAATAATGGATGTTATATTGATAATATCGGGAGTAGTAAGTATATTTACAATAGTTCTAGCGATAATAACTGCATAATAAAGGTAATAATGCATGTTATATTAATAATAATATAAGTAATAAGTATAATTATTACAGTTCTAGCGATAATAACTGCATTACATGGGTAATAATGCATGTTATATTGATAATAATAAAAGTAATAAGTGTATTTATTATGGTTCTAGCGATAATAACTGCATAATATGGGTAATAATGCATGTTATATTGATAATAATATAAGTAATAAGTATAATTATTGCAGTTCTAGCGATAATAACTGCATTATATGGGTAATAATGCATGTTATATTGATAATATCGGGAGTAATATGTATAATTATTATTGTTCTAGCGATAATAATAGTAAAATATGGCTAATAGTGCATGTTATATTGATAATAATAAAAGTAATAAGCATATTTATTATTGTTCTGTCGATAATAACTGCATTATATGGGTAATAATGCATGTTATATTGATAATATCGGGAGTAATAAGTATAATCATTACAGTTCTAGCGATAACACTAGTAAAATATGGCTAAGAGTGCCTGTTATATTGATAATAATAAAAGTAATAAGTATATTTATTATAATTCTATCGATAATAACTGCATAATATGGGTAATAATGCATGTTATATTGATAATAATATAAGTAATAAGTATAATTATTACAGTTCCAGCGATGATAACTGCATTATATGGGTAATAATGGATGTTATATTGATAATATCGGGAGTAGTAAGTATATTTACTATAGTTCTAGCGATAATAACTGCATAATATAGGTAATAATGCATGTTATATTAATAATAATATAAGTAATAAGTATAATTATTACAGTTCTAGCGATAATAACTGCATTACATGGGTAATAATGCATGTTATATTGATAATAATAAAAGTAATAAGTATATTTATTATGGTTCTAGCGATAATAACTGCATAATATGGGTAATAATGCATGTTATATTGATAATAATATAAGTAATAAGTATAATTATTACAGTTCTAGCGATAATAACTGCGTTATATGGGTAATAATGGATGTTATGTTGATAATATCGGGAGTAATAAGTATATTTATTATAGTTCTAGCGATAATAATTGCATAATATAGGTAATAATGCATGTTATATTGATAATAATATAAGTAATAAGTATAATTATTACAGTTCTAGCGATTATAACTGCATAATATGGGTAATAATGCATGTTATATTGATAATAATATAAGTAATAAGTATAATTATTACAGTTCCAGCGATATTAACTGCATTATATGGGTAATAATGCATGTTATATTGATAATATCGGGAGTAATAAGTATATTTATTATAGTTCTAGCGATTATAACTGCATAATATGGGTATTAATGCATGTTATATTGATAATAATATAAGTAATAAGTATAATTATTACAGTTCTAGCGATAATAACTGCATTATATGGGTAATAATGCATGTTATATTGATAATATCGGGAGTAATATGTATAATTATTATTGTTCTAGCGATAATAATAGTAAAATATGGCTAATAGTGCATGTTATATTGATAATAATAAAAGTAATAAGTATATTCATTATAATTTTATCGATAATAACTGCATAATATGGGTAATAATGCATGTTATATTGATAATAATATAAGTAATAAGTATACTTATTACAGTTCCAGCGATGATAACTGCATTATATGGGTAATAATGGATGTTATATTGATAATATCGGGAGTAGTAAGTATATTTACTATAGTTCTAGCGATAATAACTGCATAATATAGGTAATAATGCATGTTATATTAATAATAATATAAGTAATAAGTATAATTATTACAGTTCTAGCGATAATAACTGCATTACATGGGTAATAATGCATGTTATATTGATAATAATAAAAGTAATAAGTATATTTATTATGGTTCTAGCGATTATAACCGCATAATATGGGTATTAATGCATGTTATATTGATAATAATATAAGTAATAAGTATAATTATTACAGTTCTAGCGATAATAACTGCATTATATGGGTAATAATGCATGTTATATTGATAATATCGGGAGTAATATGTATAATTATTATTGTTCTAGCGATAATAATAGCAAATATGGCTAAGAGTGCCTGTTATATTGATAATAATAAAAGTAATAAGTATATTTATTATAATTCTATCGATAATAACTGCATAATATGGGTAATAATGCATGTTATATTGATAATAATATAAGTAATAAGTATAATTATTACAGTTCTAGCGATTATAACTGCATAATATGGGTAATAATGCATGTTATATTGATAATAATATAAGTAATAAGTATAATTATTACAGTTCCAGCGATAATAACTGCATTATATGGGTAATAATGGATGTTATATTGATGATAACAAAACTAATACGTATATGTATTATAGTTCTAGCGATAATAACTGCATAATATGGGTAATAATGCATGTTATATTGATAATAATATAAGTAATAAGTATAATTATTACAGTTCTAGCGATTATAACTGCATAATATGGGTAATAATGCATGTTATATTGATAATAATATAAGTAATAAGTATAATTATTACAGTTCCAGCGATAATAACTGCATTATATGCGTATAATGCATGTTATATTGATAATATCTGGAGTAGTAAGCATAATTTTTATAGTTCTAGCGATAATAAAAGTAAAATATGGCTAATAGTGCATGTTATATTGATTATAATAAAAGTAATAAGTATATTTATTATTGTTCTGTCTATAATAACTGCATTATATGGGTAATAATGCATGTTATATTGATAATATCGGGAGTAATAAGTATAATCATTACAGTTCTAGCGATAATACTAGTAAAATATGGCTAAGAGTGCCTGTTATATTGATAATAATAAAAGTAATAAGTATATTTATTATAATTCTATCGATAATAACTGCATAATATGGGTAATAATGCATGTTTTATTGATAATAATATAAGTAATAAGTATAATTATTAGAGTTCCAGCGATACTAACTGCATTATATGGGTAATAATGGACGTTATATTGATGATAACAAAACTAATACGTATATGTATTATAGTTCTAGCGATAATAACTGCATAATATGGGTAATAATGCATGTTATATTGATAATAATATAAGTAATAAATATAATTACTACAGTTCTAGCGATAATAACTGCATTATATGGGTAATAATGGATGTTATATTGATAATATCTGGAGTAGTAAGTATAATTTTTATAGTTCTAGCGATAGTAAAAGTACAATATGGCTAATAGTGCATGTTATATTGATAATAATAAAAGTAATAAGTATATTTATTATTGTTCTGTCGATAATAACTGCATTATATGGGTAATAATGCATGTTATATTGATAATATCGGGAGTAATAAGTATAATCATTACAGTTCTAGCGATAATACTAGTAAAATATGGCTAAGAGTGCCTGTTATATTGATAATAATAAAAGTAATAAGTATATTTATTATAGTTCTATCAATAATAACTGCATAATATCGGTAACAATGCATGTTATATTGATGATAATATAAGTAGTAAGTATAATTATTACAGTTCTGTCGATATTAACTGCATTACATGGCTAATAATGCATGTTATATTGATAATAATAAAAGTAATAAGTATATTTATTATAGTTCTATCAATAATAACTGCATAATATGGGTAGTAATGCATGTTATATTGATGATAATAAAAGTAGTAAGTGTATTTATTACAGTTCTAGCGATAATGACTGCATAATATGGGTAATAATGCACGTTATATTGATGATAATATAAGTAATATGTATAATTATTACAGTTCTAGCGATAATAACTGCATTATATGGGTAATAATGGATGTTATATTGATAATATCGGGAGTAATAAGTATATTTATTATAGTTCTAGCGATTATAACTGCATAATATGGGTATTAATGCATGTTATATTGATAATAATATAAGTAATAAGTATAATTATTACAGTTCTAGCGATAATAACTGCATTATATGGGTAATAATGCATGTTATATTGATAATATCGGGAGTAATAAGTATATTTATTATAGTTCTAGCGATTATAACTGCATAATATGGGTATTAATGCATGTTATATTGATAATAATATAAGTAATAAGTATAATTATTACAGTTCTAGCGATAATAACTGCATTATATGGGTAATAATGCATGTTATATTGATAATATTGGGAGTAATAAGTATAATTATTATAGTTCCAGCGATAATAATAATAAAATATGGCAAATAGTGCATGTTATATTGATAATAATAAAAGTTATAAGTATATTTATTATACTTCTATCGATAATAACTGCATAATATGGGTAATAATGCACGTTATATTGCTAATAATATAAGTAATAAGTATAATTATTACAGTTCTAGCGATAATAACTGCATTATATGGGTAATAATGCATGTTATATTGATAATATTGGGAGTAATAAGTATAATTACTATAGTTCCAGCGATAATAATAATAAAATATGGCAAATAGTGCATGTTATATTGATAATAATAAAAGCAATAAGTATATTTATTACAGTTCTATCGATAATAACTGCATAATATGGGTAATAATGCATGTTATATTGATGATAATAAAAGCAATACGTATATTTATTATAGTTCTAGCGATAATAACTGCATAATATGGGTAATAATGCATGTTATATTGATAATAATATAAGTAATAAGTATAATTATTACAGTTCTAGCGATAATAACTGCATTATATGGGTAATAATGCATGTTATATTGATGATAATAAAAGTAATACGTATATTTATTATAATTCTAGCGATAATAACTGCATAATATGGGTAATAATGCATGTTATATTGCTAATAATATAAGTAATAAGTATAATTATTACAGTTCTAGCGATAATAACTGCATTATATGGGGAATAATGCATGTTATATTGATAATAATAAAAGTAATAAGTATATTTATTATAGTTCTAGCGATAATAACTGCATAATATGGGTAATAATGCATGTTATATTGATAATAATATAGGTAATAAGTATAATTATTACAGTTCTAGCGATAATAACTGCATTATATGGGTAATAATGGATGTTATATTGATAATATCGGGAGTAATAAGTATATTTATTATAGTTCTAGCGATAATAACTGCATAATATAGGTAATAATTCATGTTATATTGATATTAATAAAAGTAATATGTATATTTATTATAGTTCTATCAATAATAACTGCATAATATGGGTAATAATGCATGCTATATTCATAATAAAAAAGTAATAAGTATATTTATTATACTTCTATCGATAATAACTGCATAATATGGGTAATAATGCATGCTATATTGATGATCACAAAAGTAATAAGTATATTTATTAGAGTTCTAGCGATAATAACTGCATAATATGGGTAATAATGCACGTTATATTGATAATAATATAAGTAATAAGTATAATTATTACAGTTCTAGCGATAATAACTGCATTATATGGGTAATAATGCATGTTATATTGATAATATCAGGAGTAATATGTATAATTATTATTGTTCTAGCGATAATAATAGTAAAATATGGCTAATAGTGCATGTTATATTGATAATAGTAAAAGTAATAAGTATATTTATTATAGTACTATCGATAATAACTGCATAATATGGGTAATAATGCATGTTATATAGATGATAATAAAAGTAGTAAGTATATTTATTATAGTTCTAGCGATAATAACTGCATTATAGGGGTAATAATGGATGTTATATTGATAATATCGGGAGTAATAAGTATTTTTAATATAGTTCTAGCGATAATAACTGCATAATATCGGTAATAATGCATGTTATATTGATGATAATATAAGTAATAAGTATAATTATTGCAGTTCTAGCGATAATAACTGCATTATATGGGTAATAATGCATGTTATATTGATAATATCGGGAGTAATATGTATAATTATTATTGTTCTAGCGATAATAATAGTAAAATATGGCTAATAGTGCATGTTATATTGATAATAATAAAAGTAATAAGTATATTTATTATAGTTCTATCGATAATAACTGCATAATATGGGTAATAATGCATGTTATATTGATGATAATAAAAGTAGTAATTATATTTATTATAGTTCTAGCGATTATAACTGCATAATATGGGTAATAATGCATGTTATATTGATAATAATATAAGTAACAAGTATAATTATTACAGTTCTAGCGATAATAACTGCATTATATGCGCATAATGCATGTTATATTGATAATATCTGGAGTAGTAAGTATAATTTTTATAGTTCCAGCGATAATAAAAGTGAAATATGGCTAATAGTGCATGTTATATTGATAATAATAAAAGTAATAAGTATATTTATTATAGTTCTATCGATAATAACTGCATAATATGGGTAATAATGCATGTTATATTCATGATAATAAAAGTAGTAAGTATATTTATTATAGTTCTATCAATAATAACTGCATAATATCGGTAATAACGCATGTTATATTGATAAAATTGGGAGTAATAAGTATAATTATTACAGTTCTAGCGATAATAACTGCATTATATGGGTAATAATGGATGTTATATTGATAATATCGGGAGTAATAATTATATTTATTATAGTTCTAGCGATTATAACTGCATAATATGGGTATTAATGCATGTTATATTGATAATAATATAAGTAATAAGTATAATTATTACAGTTCTAGCGATAATAACTGCATTATATGGGTAATAATGCATGTTATATTGATAATATCGGGAGTAATAAGTATAATCATTACAGTTCTAGCGATAATACTAGTAAAATATGGCTAAGAGTGCCTGTTATATTGATAATAATAAAAGTAATAAGTATATTTATTATAATTCTATCGATAATAACTGCATAATATGGGTAATAATGCATGTTATATTGTTAATAATAAAAGTAATAAGTATATTTATTATAGTTCTATCAATAATAACTGCATAATATCGGTAACAATGCATGTTATATTGATGATAATATAAGTAGTAAGTATAATTATTACAGTTCTAGCGATAATAACTGCATTATATGGGTAATAATGGATGTTATATTGATAATATCGGGAGTAATAAGTATATTTATTATAGTTCTAGCGATTATAACTGCATAATATGGGTAATAATGCATGTTATATTGATAATAATATAAGTAATAAGTATAATTATTACAGTTCTAGCGATTATAACTGCATAATATGGGTAATAATGCATGTTATATTGATAATAATATAAGTAATAAGTATAATTATTACATTTCCAGCGATAATAACTGCATTATATGCGTATAATGCATGTTATATTGATAATATCTGGAGTAGTAAGTATAATTTTTATAGTTCTAGCGATAATACTAGTAAAATATGGCTAAGAGTGCCTGTTATATTGATAATAATAAAAGTAATAAGTATATTTATTATAATTCTATCGATAATAACTGCATAATATGGGTAATAATGCATGTTATATTGATAATAATATAAGTAATAAGTCTAATTATTACAGTTCCAGCGAAGATAACTGCATTATATGGGTAATAATGGATGTTATATTGATAATATCGGGAGTAGTAAGTATATTTACTACAGTTCTAGCGATAATAACTGCATAATATAGGTAATAATGCATGTTATATTGATAATAATAAAAGTAATAAGTATATTTATTACAGTTCTAGCGATAATAACTGCATAATATGGGTAATAATGCATGTTACATTGATGATAATATAAGAAATAAGTATAATTATTACAGTTCTAGCGATAATAACTGCATTATATGGGTAATAATGGATGTTATATTGATAATATCGGGAGTAATAAGTATATTTATTATAGTTCTAGCGATAATAACTGCATAATATGGGTATTAATGCATGTTATATTGATAATAATATAAGTAATAAGTATAATTATTACAGTTCTAGCGATAATAACTGCATTATATGGGTAATAATGGATGTTATATTGATAATATTGGGAGTAATAAGTATAATTATTATAGTTCCAGCGATAATAATAGTAAAACATGGCTAATAGTGCATGTTATATTTATAATAATAAAAGTAATAAGTATATTTATTATAGTTCTATCGATAATAACTGCATAATATGGGTAATAATGCATGTTATATTCATGATAATAAAAGTAGTAAGTATATTTATTATAGTTCTATCAATAATAACTGCATAATATCGGTAATAACGCATGTTATATTGATAAAATTGGGAGTAATAAGTATAATTATTACAGTTCTAGCGATAATAACTGCATTATATGCGTATAATGCATGTTATATTGATAATATCTGGAGTAGTAAGTATAATTTTTATAGTTCTAGCGATAATACTAGTAAAATATGGCTAAGAGTGCCTGTTATATTGATAATAATAAAAGTAATAAGTATATTTATTATAATTCTATCGATAATAACTGCATAATATGGGTAATAATGCATGTTATATTGATAATAATATAAGTAATAAGTCTAATTATTACAGTTCCAGCGAAGATAACTGCATTATATGGGTAATAATGGATGTTATATTGATAATATCGGGAGTAGTAAGTATATTTACTACAGTTCTAGCGATAATAACTGCATAATATAGGTAATAATGCATGTTATATTGATAATAATAAAAGTAATAAGTATATTTATTACAGTTCTAGCGATAATAACTGCATAATATGGGTAATAATGCATGTTACATTGATGATAATATAAGAAATAAGTATAATTATTACAGTTCTAGCGATAATAACTGCATTATATGGGTAATAATGGATGTTATATTGATAATATCGGGAGTAATAAGTATATTTATTATAGTTCTAGCGATAATAACTGCATAATATGGGTATTAATGCATGTTATATTGATAATAATATAAGTAATAAGTATAATTATTACAGTTCTAGCGATAATAACTGCATTATATGGGTAATAATGGATGTTATATTGATAATATTGGGAGTAATAAGTATAATTATTATAGTTCCAGCGATAATAATAGTAAAACATGGCTAATAGTGCATGTTATATTTATAATAATAAAAGTAATAAGTATATTTATTATAGTTCTATCGATAATAACTGCATAATATGGGTAATAATGCATGTTATATTCATGATAATAAAAGTAGTAAGTATATTTATTATAGTTCTATCAATAATAACTGCATAATATCGGTAATAACGCATGTTATATTGATAAAATTGGGAGTAATAAGTATAATTATTACAGTTCTAGCGATAATAACTGCATTATATGGGTAATAATGGATGTTATATTGATAATATCGGGAGTAATAATTATATTTATTATAGTTCTAGCGATTATAACTGCATAATATGGGTATTAATGCATGTTATATTGATAATAATATAAGTAATAAGTATAATTATTACAGTTCTAGCGATAATAACTGCATTATATGGGTAATAATGCATGTTATATTGATAATATCGGGAGTAATAAGTATAATCATTACAGTTCTAGCGATAATACTAGTAAAATATGGCTAAGAGTGCCTGTTATATTGATAATAATAAAAGTAATAAGTATATTTATTATAATTCTATCGATAATAACTGCATAATATGGGTAATAATGCATGTTATATTGTTAATAATAAAAGTAATAAGTATATTTATTATAGTTCTATCAATAATAACTGCATAATATCGGTAACAATGCATGTTATATTGATGATAATATAAGTAGTAAGTATAATTATTACAGTTCTAGCGATAATAACTGCATTATATGGGTAATAATGGATGTTATATTGATAATATCGGGAGTAATAAGTATATTTATTATAGTTCTAGCGATTATAACTGCATAATATGGGTAATAATGCATGTTATATTGATAATAATATAAGTAATAAGTATAATTATTACAGTTCTAGCGATTATAACTGCATAATATGGGTAATAATGCATGTTATATTGATAATAATATAAGTAATAAGTATAATTATTACATTTCCAGCGATAATAACTGCATTATATGCGTATAATGCATGTTATATTGATAATATCTGGAGTAGTAAGTATAATTTTTATAGTTCTAGCGATAATACTAGTAAAATATGGCTAAGAGTGCCTGTTATATTGATAATAATAAAAGTAATAAGTATATTTATTATAATTCTATCGATAATAACTGCATAATATGGGTAATAATGCATGTTATATTGATAATAATATAAGTAATAAGTCTAATTATTACAGTTCCAGCGAAGATAACTGCATTATATGGGTAATAATGGATGTTATATTGATAATATCGGGAGTAGTAAGTATATTTACTACAGTTCTAGCGATAATAACTGCATAATATAGGTAATAATGCATGTTATATTGATAATAATAAAAGTAATAAGTATATTTATTACAGTTCTAGCGATAATAACTGCATAATATGGGTAATAATGCATGTTACATTGATGATAATATAAGAAATAAGTATAATTATTACAGTTCTAGCGATAATAACTGCATTATATGGGTAATAATGGATGTTATATTGATAATATCGGGAGTAATAAGTATATTTATTATAGTTCTAGCGATAATAACTGCATAATATGGGTATTAATGCATGTTATATTGATAATAATATAAGTAATAAGTATAATTATTACAGTTCTAGCGATAATAACTGCATTATATGGGTAATAATGGATGTTATATTGATAATATCGGGAGTAATAAGTATATTTATTATAGTTCTAGCGATAATAACTGCATAATATGGGTAATAATGCATGTTATATTGATAATAATATAGGTAATAAGTATAATTATTACAGTTCTAGCGATAATAACTGCATTATATGGGTAATAATGGATGTTATATTGATAATATCGGGAGTAATAAGTATATTTATTATAGTTCTAGCGATAATAACTGCATAATATAGGTAATAATTCATGTTATATTGATATTAATAAAAGTAATATGTATATTTATTATAGTTCTATCAATAATAACTGCATAATATGGGTAATAATGCATGTCATATTCAGAATAAAAAAGTAATAAGTATATTTATTATACTTCTATCGATAATAACTGCATAATATGGGTAATAATGCATGCTATATTGATGATCACAATGGTAATAAGTATATTTATTAGAGTTCTAGCGATAATAACTGCATAACATGGGTAATAATGCACGTTATATTGCTAATAATATAAGTAATAAGTAAAATTATTATAGTTCTAGCGATAATAACTGCATTATATGGGTAATAATGGATGTTATATTGATAATATCGGGAGTAATAAGTAAATTTATTATAGTTCTAGCGATTATAACTGCATAATATGGGTAATAATGCATGTTATATTGATAATAATATAAGTAATAAGTATAATTATTACAGTTCTAGCGATAATAACTGCATTATATGGGTAATAATGGATGTTATATTGATAATATCGGGAGTAATAAGTATATTTATTATAGGTCTAGCGATAATAACTGCATAATATCAGTAATAATGCATGTTATATTGATGATAATATAAGTAATAAGTATAATTATTACAGTTCTAGCGATAATAACTGCATTATATGGGTAATAATGGATGTTATATTGATAATATCGGGAGTAATAAGTATATTTATTATAGTTCTAGCGATAATAACTGCATAATATGGGTATTAATGCATGTTATATTGATAATAATATAAGTAATAAGTATAATTATTACAGTTCTAGCGATAATAACTGCATTATATGGGTAATAATGGATGTTATATTGATAATATTGGGAGTAATAAGTATAATTATTATAGTTCCAGCGATAATAATAGTAAAATATGGCAAATAGTGCATGTTATATTGATAATAATAAGAACAATAAGTATATTTATTACAGTTCTATCGATAATAACTGCATAATATGGGTAATAATGCATGTTATATTGATGATAATAAAAGTAATACGTATATTTATTATAGTTCTAGCGATAATAACTGCATAATATGGGTAATAATGCACGTTATATTGCTAATAATATAAGTAATAAGTATATTTCTTATAGTTCTATCGATTATAACTGCATAATATGGGTAATAATGCATGTTATATTGATAATAATAAAAGTAATAAGTATATTTATTACAGTTCTAGCGATAATAACTGCATAATATGGGTAATAATGCATGTTACATTGATGATAATATAAGAAATAAGTATAATTATTACAGTTCTAGCGATAATAACTGCAATTTATGAGTAATAATGCATGTTATATTGCTAATAATATAAGTAATAAGTATAATTATTACAGTTCTAGCGATAATAACTGCATTATATGGGTAATAATGGATGTTATATTGATAATATCGGGAGTAATAAGTATATTTATTACAGTTCTAGCGATAATACTAGTAAAATATGGCTAAGAGTGCATGTTATATTGATAATAATAAAAGTTATAAGTATATTTATTATACTTCTATCGATAATAACTGCATAATATGGGTAATAATGCACGTTATATTGCTAATAATATAAGTAATAAGTATATTTCTTATAGTTCTATCGATTATAACTGCATAATATGGGTAATAATGCATGTTATATTGATAATAATAAAAGTCAGAAGTATATTTATTATAGTTCTATCGATAATAACTGCATAATATGTGGTAATAATGCATGTTATATTGATGATCACAAAAGTAATAAGTATTTTTATTACAGTTCTAGCGATAATAACTGCATAATATGGGTAATAATGCACGTTATATTGCTAATAATATAAGTAACAAGTATAATTATTACAGTTCTAGCGATAATAACTGCATTATATGGGTAATAATGCATGTTATATTAATAATATCGGGAGTAATAAGTGTAATTATTATAGTTCTAGCGATAATAATAGTAAAACATGGCTAATAGTGCATGTTATATTTATAATAATAAAAGTAATAAGTATATTTATTACAGTTCTCTCGATAATAACTGCATAATATGGGTAATAATGCATGTTATATTGATGATAATAAAAGTAATACGTATATTTATTATAATTCTAGCGATAATAACTGCATAATATGGGTAATAATGCATGTTATATTGCTAATAATATAAGTAATAAGTATAATTATTACAGTTCTAGCGATAATAACTGCATTATATGGGGAATAATGGATGTTATATTGATAATATCGGGAGTAATAAGTATATTTATTATAGTTCTAGCGATAATAACTGCATAATATAGGTAATAATTCATGTTATATTGATATTAATAAAAGTAATATGTATATTTATTATAGTTCTATCAATAATAACTGCATAATATGGGTAATAATGCATGTTATATTCATAATAAAAAAGTAATAAGTATATTTATTATACTTCTATCGATAATAACTGCATAATATGGGTAATAATGCATGCTATATTGATGATCACAAAAGTAATAAGTATATTTATTAGAGTTCTAGCGATAATAACTGCATAACATGCGTAATAATGCACGTTATATTGCTAATAATATAAGTAATAAGTAAAATTATTATAGTTCTAGCGATAATAACTGCATTATATGGGTAATAATGGATGTTATATTGATAATATCGGGAGTAATAAGTATAATTATTACAGTTTTAGCGATAATACTAGTAAGGTATGGCTAAGAGTGCATGTTATATTCATAATAAAAAAGTAATAAGTATATTTATTACAGTTGTAGCGAACATAACTGCATAATATGGGTAATAGTGCATGTTATATTGATGATAACAAAAGTAATACGTATATTTATTATAGTTCTATCAATAATAACTGCATAATATCGGTAATAATGCATGTTATATTGATGATAATATAAGTAATAAGTATAATTATTACAGTCCGAGCGATAATAACTGCATTATATGGGTAATAATGGATGTTATATTGATAATATCGGGAGTAATAAGTATATTTATTATAGTTCTAGCGATTATAACTGCATAATATGGGTAATAATGCATGTTATATTGATAATAATATAAGTAATAAGTATAATTATTACAGTTCTACCGATAATAACTGCATTATATGGGTAATAATGCATGTTATATTGATAATATCAGGAGTAATATGTATAATTATTATTGTTCTAGCGATAATAATAGTAAAATATGGCTAATAGTGCATGTTATATTGATAATAGTAAAAGTAATAAGTATATTTATTATAGTTCTATCGATAATAACTGCATTATATGGGTAATAATGCATGTTATATTAATAATATCGGGAGTAATAAGTGTAATTATTATAGTTCTAGCGATAATAATAGTAAAACATGGCTAATGGTGCATGTTATATTTATAATAATAAAAGTAATAAGTATATTTATTACAGTCCTATCGATAATAACTGCATAATATGGGTAATAATGCATGTTATATTGATGATAATAAAAGTAATACGTATATTTATTATAATTCTAGCGATAATAACTGCATAATATAGGTAATAATTCATGTTATATTGATATTAATAAAAGTAATAAGTATATTTATTACAGTCCTATCGATAATAACTGCATAATATGGGTAATAATGCATGTTATATTGATGATAATAAAAGTAATACGTATATTTATTATAATTCTAGCGATAATAACTGCATAATATGGGTAATAATGCATGTTATATTGCTAATAATATAAGTAATAAGTATAATTATTACAGTTCTAGCGATAATAACTGCATTATATGGGGAATAATGCATGTTATATTGATAATAATAAAAGTAATAAGTATATTTATTATAGTTCTAGCGATAATAACTGCATAATATGGGTAATAATGCATGTTATATTGATAATAATATAGGTAATAAGTATAATTATTACAGTTCTAGCGATAATAACTGCATTATATGGGTAATAATGGATGTTATATTGATAATATCGGGAGTAATAAGTATATTTATTATAGTTCTAGCGATAATAACTGCATAATATAGGTAATAATTCATGTTATATTGATATTAATAAAAGTAATATGTATATTTATTATAGTTCTATCAATAATAACTGCATAATATGGGTAATAATGCATGTCATATTCAGAATAAAAAAGTAATAAGTATATTTATTATACTTCTATCGATAATAACTGCATAATATGGGTAATAATGCATGCTATATTGATGATCACAATGGTAATAAGTATATTTATTAGAGTTCTAGCGATAATAACTGCATAACATGGGTAATAATGCACGTTATATTGCTAATAATATAAGTAATAAGTAAAATTATTATAGTTCTAGCGATAATAACTGCATTATATGGGTAATAATGGATGTTATATTGATAATATCGGGAGTAATAAGTATATTTATTATAGTTCTAGCGATTATAACTGCATAATATGGGTAATAATGCATGTTATATTGATAATAATATAAGTAATAAGTATAATTATTACAGTTCTAGCGATAATAACTGCATTATATGCGTATAATGCATGTTATATTGATAATATCTGGAGTAGTAAGTATAATTTTTATAGTTCTAGCGATAATAAAAGTAAAATATGGCTAATAGTGCATGTTATATTGATAATAATAAAAGTAATAAGTATAATTATTACAGTTCTAGCGATAATAACTGCATTATATGGGTAATAATGGATGTTATATTGATAATATCGGGAGTAATAAGTATATTTATTATAGTTCCCACGATAATAACTGCATAATATAGGTAATAATGCAGGTTATATTGATAATAATAAAAGTAATAAGTATATTTATTATAGTTCTATCAATTATAACTGCATAATATGGGTAATAATGCATGTTATATTGATGATAATAAAAGTAATAAGTGTATTTATTACAGTTCTAGCGATAATAACTGCATAATATGGGTAATAATGCACGTTATATTGATGATAATGTAAGTAATAAGTATAATTATTACAGTTCTAGCGATAATAACTGCATTATATGGGTAATAATGGATGTTATATTGATAATATCGGGAGTAATAAGTATATTTATTATAGTTCTAGCGATAATAACTGCATAATATCGGTAATAATGCATGTTATATTGATGATAATATAAGTAATAAGTATAATTATTACAGTTCTAGCGATAATAACTGCATTATATGGGTAATAATGGATGTTATATTGATAATATCGGGAGTAATAAGTATATTTATTATAGTTCTAGCGATTATAACTGCATAATATGGGTATTAATGCATGTTATATTGATAATAGTATAAGTAATAAGTATAATTATTACAGTTCTAGCGATAATAACTGCATTATATGGGTAATAATGCATGTTATATTGATAATATCGGGAGTAATATGTATAATTATTATTGTTCTAGCGATAATAATAGTAAAATATGGCTAATAGTGCATGTTATATTGATAATAATAAAAGTAATAAGTATATTTATTATAGTTCTATCGATAATAACTGCATAATATGGGTAATAATGCATGTTATATTGATGATAATAAAAGTAGTAAGTATATTTATTATAGTTCTAGCGATTATAACTGCATAATATGGGTAATAATGCATGTTATATTGATAATAATATAAGTAACAAGTATAATTATTACAGTTCTAGCGATAATAACTGCATTATATGCGTATAATGCATGTTATATTGATAATATCTGGAGTAGTAAGTATAATTTTTATAGTTCCAGCGATAATAAAAGTAAAATATGGCTAATAGTGCATGTTATATTGATAATAATAAAAGTAATAAGTATATTTATTATAGTTCTATCGATAATAACTGCATAATATGGGTAATAATGCATGTTATATTGATGATAATAAAAGTAGTAAGTATATTTATTATAGTTCTATCAATAATAACTGCATAATATCGGTAATAATGCATGTTATATTGATAAAATTGGGAGTAATAAGTATAATTATTACAGTTCTAGCGATAATAACTGCATTATATGGGTAATAATGGATGTTATATTGATAATATCGGGAGTAATAAGTATATTTATTATAGTTCTAGCGATAATAACTGCATAATATCGGTAATAATGCATGTTATATTGATGATAATATAAGTAATAAGTATAATTATTACAGTTCTAGCGATAATAACTGCTTTATATGGGTAATAATGGATGTTATATTGATAATATCGGGAGTAATAAGTATATTTATTATAGTTCTAGCGATTATAACTGCATAATATGGGTATTAATGCATGTTATATTGATAATAGTATAAGTAATAAGTATAATTATTACAGTTCTAGCGATAATAACTGCATTATATGGGTAATAATGCATGTTATATTGATAATATCGGGAGTAATATGTATAATTATTATTGTTCTAGCGATAATAATAGTAAAATATGGCTAATAGTGCATGTTATATTGATAATAATAAAAGTAATAAGTATATTTATTATAGTTCTATCGATAATAACTGCATAATATGGGTAATAATGCATGTTATATTGATGATAATAAAAGTAGTAAGTATATTTATTATAGTTCTAGCGATTATAACTGCATAATATGGGTAATAATGCATGTTATATTGATAATAATATAAGTAACAAGTATAATTATTACAGTTCTAGCGATAATAACTGCATTATATGCGTATAATGCATGTTATATTGATAATATCTGGAGTAGTAAGTATAATTTTTATAGTTCCAGCGATAATAAAAGTGAAATATGGCTAATAGTGCATGTTATATTGATAATAATAAAAGTAATAAGTATATTTATTATAGTTCTATCGATAATAACTGCATAATATCGGTAATAATGCATGTTATATTGATAAAATTGGGAGTAATAAGTATAATTATTACAGTTCTAGCGATAATAACTGCATTATATGGGTAATAATGGATGTTATATTGATAATATCGGGAGTAATAATTATATTTATTATAGTTCTAGCGATTATAACTGCATAATATGGGTATTAATGCATGTTATATTGATAATAATATAAGTAATAAGTATAATTATTACAGTTCTAGCGATAATAACTGCATTATATGGGTAATAATGCATGTTATATTGATAATATCGGGAGTAATAAGTATAATCATTACAGTTCTAGCGATAATACTAGTAAAATATGGCTAAGAGTGCCTGTTATATTGATAATAATAAAAGTAATAAGTATATTTATTATAATTCTATCGATAATAACTGCATAATATGGGTAATAATGCATGTTATATTGTTAATAATAAAAGTAATAAGTATATTTATTATAGTTCTATCAATAATAACTGCATAATATCGGTAAAAATGCATGTTATATTGATGATAATAAAAGTAGTAAGTATATTTATTATAGTTCTATCGATAATAACTGCATAATATGGGTAATAATGCATGTTATATTGATGATAATAAAAGTAGTAAGTATATTTATTATAGTTCTATCAATAATAACTGCATAATATCGGTAATAATGCATGTTATATTGATAAAATTGGGAGTAATAAGTATAATTATTACAGTTCTAGCGATAATAACTGCATTATATGGGTAATAATGGATGTTATATTGATAATATCGGGAGTAATAAGTATATTTATTATAGTTCTAGCGATAATAACTGCATAATATCGGTAATAATGCATGTTATATTGATGATAATATAAGTAATAAGTATAATTATTACAGTTCTAGCGATAATAACTGCATTATATGCGTATAATGCATGTTATATTGATAATATCTGGAGTAGTAAGTATAATTTTTATAGTTCCAGCGATAATAAAAGTGAAATATGGCTAATAGTGCATGTTATATTGATAATAATAAAAGTAATAAGTATATTTATTATAGTTCTATCGATAATAACTGCATAATATCGGTAATAATGCATGTTATATTGATAAAATTGGGAGTAATAAGTATAATTATTACAGTTCTAGCGATAATAACTGCATTATATGGGTAATAATGGATGTTATATTGATAATATCGGGAGTAATAATTATATTTATTATAGTTCTAGCGATTATAACTGCATAATATGGGTATTAATGCATGTTATATTGATAATAATATAAGTAATAAGTATAATTATTACAGTTCTAGCGATAATAACTGCATTATATGGGTAATAATGCATGTTATATTGATAATATCGGGAGTAATAAGTATAATCATTACAGTTCTAGCGATAATACTAGTAAAATATGGCTAAGAGTGCCTGTTATATTGATAATAATAAAAGTAATAAGTATATTTATTATAATTCTATCGATAATAACTGCATAATATGGGTAATAATGCATGTTATATTGTTAATAATAAAAGTAATAAGTATATTTATTATAGTTCTATCAATAATAACTGCATAATATCGGTAAAAATGCATGTTATATTGATGATAATAAAAGTAGTAAGTATATTTATTATAGTTCTATCGATAATAACTGCATAATATGGGTAATAATGCATGTTATATTGATGATAATAAAAGTAGTAAGTATATTCATTATAGTTCTATCAATAATAACTGCATAATATCGGTAATAATGCATGTTATATTGATAAAATTGGGAGTAATAAGTATAATTATTGCAGTTCTAGCGATAATAACTGCATTATATGGGTAATAATGGATGTTATATTGATAATATCGGGAGTAATAATTATATTTATTATAGTTCTAGCGATTATAACTGCATAATATGGGTATTAATGCATGTTATATTGATAATAATAAAAGTAATAAGTATATTTATTATAGTTCTATCGATAATAACTGCATAATATGGGTAATAATGCATGTTATATTCATGATAATAAAAGTAGTAAGTATATTTATTATAGTTCTATCAATAATAACTGCATAATATCGGTAATAATGCATGTTATATTGATAAAATTGGGAGTAATAAGTATAATTATTACAGTTCTAGCGATAATAACTGCATTATATGGGTAATAATGGATGTTATATTGATAATATCGGGAGTAATAATTATATTTATTATAGTTCTAGCGATTATAACTGCATAATATGGGTATTAATGCATGTTATATTGATAATAATATAAGTAATAAGTATAATTATTACAGTTCTAGCGATAATAACTGCATTATATGGGTAATAATGCATGTTATATTGATAATATCGGGAGTAATAAGTATAATCATTACAGTTCTAGCGATAATACTAGTAAAATATGGCTAAGAGTGCCTGTTATATTGATAATAATAAAAGTAATAAGTATATTTATTATAATTCTATCGATAATAACTGCATAATATGGGTAATAATGCATGTTATATTGTTAATAATAAAGGTAATAAGTATATTTATTATAGTTCTATCAATAATAACTGCATAATATCGGTAAAAATGCATGTTATATTGATGATAATAAAAGTAGTAAGTATATTTATTATAGTTCTATCGATAATAACTGCATAATATGGGTAATAATGCATGTTATATTGATGATAATAAAAGTAGTAAGTATATTTATTATAGTTCTATCAATAATAACTGCATAATATCGGTAATAATGCATGTTATATTGATAAAATTGGGAGTAATAAGTATAATTATTACAGTTCTAGCGATAATAACTGCATTATATGGGTAATAATGGATGTTATGTTGATAATATCGGGAGTAATAAGTATATTTATTATAGTTCTAGCGATAATAATTGCATAATATAGGTAATAATGCATGTTATATTGATAATAATATAAGTAATAAGTATAATTATTACAGTTCTAGCGATTATAACTGCATAATATGGGTAATAATGCATGTTATATTGATAATAATATAAGTAATAAGTATAATTATTACAGTTCTAGCGATAATAACTGCATTATATGGGTAATAATGGATGTTATATTGATAATATCGGGAGTAATAAGTATATTTATTATAGTTCCCACGATAATAACTGCATAATATAGGTAATAATGCAGGTTATATTGATAATAATAAAAGTAATAAGTATATTTATTATAGTTCTAACAATTATAACTGCATAATATGGGTAATAATGCATGTTATATTGATGATAATAAAAGTAATAAGTGTATTTATTACAGTTCTAGCGATAATAACTGCATAATATGGGTAATAATGCACGTTATATTGATGATAATGTAAGTAATAAGTATAATTATTACAGTTCTAGCGATAATAACTGCATTATATGGGTAACAATGGATGTTATATTGATAATATCGGGAGTAATAAGTATATTTATTATAGTTCTAGCGATAATAACTGCATAATATCGGTAATAATGCATGTTATATTGATGATAATATAAGTAATAAGTATAATTATTACAGTTCTAGCGATAATAACTGCATTATATGGGTAATAATGGATGTTATATTGACAATATCGGGAGTAATAAGTATATTTATTATAGTTCTAGCGATTATAACTGCATAATATGGGTATTAATGCATGTTATATTGATAATAGTATAAGTAATAAGTATAATTATTACAGTTCTAGCGATAATAACTGCATTATATGGGTAATAATGCATGTTATATTGATAATATCGGGAGTAATATGTATAATTATTATTGTTCTAGCGATAATAATAGTAAAATATGGCTAATAGTGCATGTTATATTGATAATAATAAAAGTAATAAGTATATTTATTATAGTTCTATCGATAATAACTGCATAATATGGGTAATAATGCATGTTATATTGTTAATAATAAAAGTAATAAGTATATTTATTATAGATCTATCAATAATAACTGCATAATATCGGTAAAAATGCATGTTATATTGATGATAATAAAAGTAGTAAGTATATTTATTATAGTTCTATCGATAATAACTGCATAATATGGGTAATAATGCATGTTATATTGATGATAATAAAAGTAGTAAGTATATTTATTATAGTTCTATCAATAATAACTGCATAATATCGGTAATAATGCATGTTATATTGATAAAATTGGGAGTAATAAGTATAATTATTACAGTTCTAGCGATAATAACTGCATTATATGGGTAATAATGGATGTTATATTGATAATATCGGGAGTAATAATTATATTTATTATAGTTCTAGCGATTATAACTGCATAATATGGGTATTAATGCATGTTATATTGATAATAATAAAAGTAATAAGTATATTTATTATAGTTCTATCAATTATAACTGCATAATATGGGTAATAATGCATGTTATATTGATAATAATATAAGTAATAAGTATAATTATTACAGTTCTAGCGATAATAACTGCATTATATGGGTAATAATGGATGTTATATTGATAATATCGGGAGTAATAAGTATATTTATTATAGTTCCCACGATAATAACTGCATAATATAGGTAATAATGCAGGTTATATTGATAATAATAAAAGTAATAAGTATATTTATTATAGTTCTATCAATTATAACTGCATAATATGGGTAATAATGCATGTTATATTGATGATAATAAAAGTAATAAGTGTATTTATTACAGTTCTAGCGATAATAACTGCATTATATGGGTAATAATGCATGTTATATTGATAATATCGGGAGTAATAAGTATATTTATTATAGTTCTATCAATAATAACTGCATAATATCGGTAATAATGCATGTTATATTGATAAAATTGGGAGTAATAAGTATAATTATTACAGTTCTAGCGATAATAACTGCATTATATGGGTAATAATGGATGTTATGTTGATAATATCGGGAGTAATAAGTATATTTATTATAGTTCTAGCGATAATAATTGCATAATATAGGTAATAATGCATGTTATATTGATAATAATATAAGTAATAAGTATAATTATTACAGTTCTAGCGATTATAACTGCATAATATGGGTAATAATGCATGTTATATTGATAATAATATAAGTAATAAGTATAATTATTACAGTTCTAGCGATAATAACTGCATTATATGGGTAATAATGGATGTTATATTGATAATATCGGGAGTAATAAGTATATTTATTATAGTTCCCACGATAATAACTGCATAATATAGGTAATAATGCAGGTTATATTGATAATAATAAAAGTAATAAGTATATTTATTATAGTTCTAACAATTATAACTGCATAATATGGGTAATAATGCATGTTATATTGATGATAATAAAAGTAATAAGTGTATTTATTACAGTTCTAGCGATAATAACTGCATAATATGGGTAATAATGCACGTTATATTGATGATAATGTAAGTAATAAGTATAATTATTACAGTTCTAGCGATAATAACTGCATTATATGGGTAACAATGGATGTTATATTGATAATATCGGGAGTAATAAGTATATTTATTATAGTTCTAGCGATAATAACTGCATAATATCGGTAATAATGCATGTTATATTGATGATAATATAAGTAATAAGTATAATTATTACAGTTCTAGCGATAATAACTGCATTATATGGGTAATAATGGATGTTATATTGACAATATCGGGAGTAATAAGTATATTTATTATAGTTCTAGCGATTATAACTGCATAATATGGGTATTAATGCATGTTATATTGATAATAGTATAAGTAATAAGTATAATTATTACAGTTCTAGCGATAATAACTGCATTATATGGGTAATAATGCATGTTATATTGATAATATCGGGAGTAATATGTATAATTATTATTGTTCTAGCGATAATAATAGTAAAATATGGCTAATAGTGCATGTTATATTGATAATAATAAAAGTAATAAGTATATTTATTATAGTTCTATCGATAATAACTGCATAATATGGGTAATAATGCATGTTATATTGTTAATAATAAAAGTAATAAGTATATTTATTATAGATCTATCAATAATAACTGCATAATATCGGTAAAAATGCATGTTATATTGATGATAATAAAAGTAGTAAGTATATTTATTATAGTTCTATCGATAATAACTGCATAATATGGGTAATAATGCATGTTATATTGATGATAATAAAAGTAGTAAGTATATTTATTATAGTTCTATCAATAATAACTGCATAATATCGGTAATAATGCATGTTATATTGATAAAATTGGGAGTAATAAGTATAATTATTACAGTTCTAGCGATAATAACTGCATTATATGGGTAATAATGGATGTTATATTGATAATATCGGGAGTAATAATTATATTTATTATAGTTCTAGCGATTATAACTGCATAATATGGGTATTAATGCATGTTATATTGATAATAATAAAAGTAATAAGTATATTTATTATAGTTCTATCAATTATAACTGCATAATATGGGTAATAATGCATGTTATATTGATAATAATATAAGTAATAAGTATAATTATTACAGTTCTAGCGATAATAACTGCATTATATGGGTAATAATGGATGTTATATTGATAATATCGGGAGTAATAAGTATATTTATTATAGTTCCCACGATAATAACTGCATAATATAGGTAATAATGCAGGTTATATTGATAATAATAAAAGTAATAAGTATATTTATTATAGTTCTATCAATTATAACTGCATAATATGGGTAATAATGCATGTTATATTGATGATAATAAAAGTAATAAGTGTATTTATTACAGTTCTAGCGATAATAACTGCATTATATGGGTAATAATGCATGTTATATTGATAATATCGGGAGTAATAAGTATATTTATTATAGTTCTATCAATAATAACTGCATAATATCGGTAATAATGCATGTTATATTGATAAAATTGGGAGTAATAAGTATAATTATTACAGTTCTAGCGATAATAACTGCATTATATGGGTAATAATGGATGTTATGTTGATAATATCGGGAGTAATAAGTATATTTATTATAGTTCTAGCGATAATAATTGCATAATATAGGTAATAATGCATGTTATATTGATAATAATATAAGTAATAAGTATAATTATTACAGTTCTAGCGATTATAACTGCATAATATGGGTAATAATGCATGTTATATTGATAATAATATAAGTAATAAGTATAATTATTACAGTTCTAGCGATAATAACTGCATTATATGGGTAATAATGGATGTTATATTGATAATATCGGGAGTAATAAGTATATTTATTATAGTTCCCACGATAATAACTGCATAATATAGGTAATAATGCAGGTTATATTGATAATAATAAAAGTAATAAGTATATTTATTATAGTTCTAACAATTATAACTGCATAATATGGGTAATAATGCATGTTATATTGATGATAATAAAAGTAATAAGTGTATTTATTACAGTTCTAGCGATAATAACTGCATAATATGGGTAATAATGCACGTTATATTGATGATAATGTAAGTAATAAGTATAATTATTACAGTTCTAGCGATAATAACTGCATTATATGGGTAACAATGGATGTTATATTGATAATATCGGGAGTAATAAGTATATTTATTATAGTTCTAGCGATAATAACTGCATAATATCGGTAATAATGCATGTTATATTGATGATAATATAAGTAATAAGTATAATTATTACAGTTCTAGCGATAATAACTGCATTATATGGGTAATAATGGATGTTATATTGACAATATCGGGAGTAATAAGTATATTTATTATAGTTCTAGCGATTATAACTGCATAATATGGGTATTAATGCATGTTATATTGATAATAGTATAAGTAATAAGTATAATTATTACAGTTCTAGCGATAATAACTGCATTATATGGGTAATAATGCATGTTATATTGATAATATCGGGAGTAATATGTATAATTATTATTGTTCTAGCGATAATAATAGTAAAATATGGCTAATAGTGCATGTTATATTGATAATAATAAAAGTAATAAGTATATTTATTATAGTTCTATCGATAATAACTGCATAATATGGGTAATAATGCATGTTATATTGTTAATAATAAAAGTAATAAGTATATTTATTATAGATCTATCAATAATAACTGCATAATATCGGTAAAAATGCATGTTATATTGATGATAATAAAAGTAGTAAGTATATTTATTATAGTTCTATCGATGATAACTGCATAATATGGGTAATAATGCATGTTATATTGATGATAATAAAAGTAGTAAGTATATTTATTATAGTTCTATCAATAATAACTGCATAATATCGGTAATAATGCATGTTATATTGATAAAATTGGGAGTAATAAGTATAATTATTACAGTTCTAGCGATAATAACTGCATTATATGGGTAATAATGGATGTTATATTGATAATATCGGGAGTAATAATTATATTTATTATAGTTCTAGCGATTATAACTGCATAATATGGGTATTAATGCATGTTATATTGATAATAATAAAAGTAATAAGTATATTTATTATAGTTCTATCAATTATAACTGCATAATATGGGTAATAATGCATGTTATATTGATAATAATATAAGTAATAAGTATAATTATTACAGTTCTAGCGATAATAACTGCATTATATGGGTAATAATGGATGTTATATTGATAATATCGGGAGTAATAAGTATATTTATTATAGTTCCCACGATAATAACTGCATAATATAGGTAATAATGCAGGTTATATTGATAATAATAAAAGTAATAAGTATATTTATTATAGTTCTATCAATTATAACTGCATAATATGGGTAATAATGCATGTTATATTGATGATAATAAAAGTAATAAGTGTATTTATTACAGTTCTAGCGATAATAACTGCATAATATGGGTAATAATGCACGTTATATTGATGATAATGTAAGTAATAAGTATAATTATTACAGTTCTAGCGATAATAACTGCATTATATGGGTAATAATGGATGTTATATTGATAATATCGGGAGTAATAAGTATATTTATTATAGTTCTAGCGATAATAACTGCATAATATCGGTAATAATGCATGTTATATTGATGATAATATAAGTAATAAGTATAATTATTACAGTTCTAGCGATAATAACTGCATTATATGGGTAATAATGGATGTTATATTGATAATATCGGGAGTAATAAGTATATTTATTATAGTTCTAGCGATTATAACTGCATAATATGGGTATTAATGCATGTTATATTGATAATAGTATAAGTAATAAGTATAATTATTACAGTTCTAGCGATAATAACTGCATTATATGGGTAATAATGCATGTTATATTGATAATATCGGGAGTAATATGTATAATTATTATTGTTCTAGCGATAATAATAGTAAAATATGGCTAATAGTGCATGTTATATTGATAATAATAAAAGTAATAAGTATATTTATTATAGTTCTATCGATAATAACTGCATAATATGGGTAATAATGCATGTTATATTGATGATAATAAAAGTAGTAAGTATATTTATTATAGTTCTAGCGATTATAACTGCATAATATGGGTAATAATGCATGTTATATTGATAATAATATAAGTAACAAGTATAATTATTACAGTTCTAGCGATAATAACTGCATTATATGCGTATAATGCATGTTATATTGATAATATCTGGAGTAGTAAGTATAATTTTTATAGTTCCAGCGATAATAAAAGTAAAATATGGCTAATAGTGCATGTTATATTGATAATAATAAAAGTAATAAGTATATTTATTATAGTTCTATCGATAATAACTGCATAATATGGGTAATAATGCATGTTATATTGATGATAATAAAAGTAGTAAGTATATTTATTATAGTTCTATCAATAATAACTGCATAATATCGGTAATAATGCATGTTATATTGATAAAATTGGGAGTAATAAGTATAATTATTACAGTTCTAGCGATAATAACTGCATTATATGGGTAATAATGGATGTTATATTGATAATATCGGGAGTAATAAGTATATTTATTATAGTTCTAGCGATAATAACTGCATAATATCGGTAATAATGCATGTTATATTGATGATAATATAAGTAATAAGTATAATTATTACAGTTCTAGCGATAATAACTGCATTATATGGGTAATAATGGATGTTATATTGATAATATCGGGAGTAATAAGTATATTTATTATAGTTCTAGCGATTATAACTGCATAATATGGGTATTAATGCATGTTATATTGATAATAGTATAAGTAATAAGTATAATTATTACAGTTCTAGCGATAATAACTGCATTATATGGGTAATAATGCATGTTATATTGATAATATCGGGAGTAATATGTATAATTATTATTGTTCTAGCGATAATAATAGTAAAATATGGCTAATAGTGCATGTTATATTGATAATAATAAAAGTAATAAGTATATTTATTATAGTTCTATCGATAATAACTGCATAATATGGGTAATAATGCATGTTATATTGATGATAATAAAAGTAGTAAGTATATTTATTATAGTTCTAGCGATTATAACTGCATAATAAGGGTAATAATGCATGTTATATTGATAATAATATAAGTAACAAGTATAATTATTACAGTTCTAGCGATAATAACTGCATTATATGCGTATAATGCATGTTATATTGATAATATCTGGAGTAGTAAGTATAATTTTTATAGTTCCAGCGATAATAAAAGTGAAATATGGCTAATAGTGCATGTTATATTGATAATAATAAAAGTAATAAGTATATTTATTATAGTTCTATCGATAATAACTGCATAATATCGGTAATAATGCATGTTATATTGATAAAATTGGGAGTAATAAGTATAATTATTACAGTTCTAGCGATAATAACTGCATTATATGGGTAATAATGGATGTTATATTGATAATATCGGGAGTAATAATTATATTTATTATAGTTCTAGCGATTATAACTGCATAATATGGGTATTAATGCATGTTATATTGATAATAATATAAGTAATAAGTATAATTATTACAGTTCTAGCGATAATAACTGCATTATATGGGTAATAATGCATGTTATATTGATAATATCGGGAGTAATAAGTATAATCATTACAGTTCTAGCGATAATACTAGTAAAATATGGCTAAGAGTGCCTGTTATATTGATAATAATAAAAGTAATAAGTATATTTATTATAATTCTATCGATAATAACTGCATAATATGGGTAATAATGCATGTTATATTGTTAATAATAAAAGTAATAAGTATATTTATTATAGTTCTATCAATAATAACTGCATAATATCGGTAAAAATGCATGTTATATTGATGATAATAAAAGTAGTAAGTATATTTATTATAGTTCTATCGATAATAACTGCATAATATGGGTAATAATGCATGTTATATTGATGATAATAAAAGTAGTAAGTATATTTATTATAGTTCTATCAATAATAACTGCATAATATCGGTAATAATGCATGTTATATTGATAAAATTGGGAGTAATAAGTATAATTATTACAGTTCTAGCGATAATAACTGCATTATATGGGTAATAATGGATGTTATATTGATAATATCGGGAGTAATAATTATATTTATTATAGTTCTAGCGATTATAACTGCATAATATGGGTATTAGTGCATGTTATATTGATAATAATTAAAGTAATAAGTATATTTATTATAGTTCTATCGATAATAACTGCATAATATGGGTAATAATGCATGTTATATTCATGATAATAAAAGTAGTAAGTATATTTATTATAGTTCTATCAATAATAACTGCATAATATCGGTAATAATGCATGTTATATTGATAAAATTGGGAGTAATAAGTATAATTATTACAGTTCTAGCGATAATAACTGCATTATATGGGTAATAATGGATGTTATATTGATAATATCGGGAGTAATAATTATATTTATTATAGTTCTAGCGATTATAACTGCATAATATGGGTATTAATGCATGTTATATTGATAATAATATAAGTAATAAGTATAATTATTACAGTTCTAGCGATAATAACTCCATTATATGGGTAATAATGCATGTTATATTGATAATATCGGGAGTAATAAGTATAATCATTACAGTTCTAGCGATAATACTAGTAAAATATGGCTAAGAGTGCCTGTTATATTGATAATAATAAAAGTAATAAGTATATTTATTATAATTCTATCGATAATAACTGCATAATATGGGTAATAATGCATGTTATATTGTTAATAATAAAAGTAATAAGTATATTTATTATAGTTCTATCAATAATAACTGCATAATATCGGTAAAAATGCATGTTATATTGATGATAATAAAAGTAGTAAGTATATTTATTATAGTTCTATCGATAATAACTGCATAATATGGGTAATAATGCATGTTATATTGATGATAATAAAAGTAGTAAGTATATTTATTATAGTTCTATCAATAATAACTGCATAATATCGGTAATAATGCATGTTATATTGATAAAATTGGGAGTAATAAGTATAATTATTACAGTTCTAGCGATAATAACTGCATTATATGGGTAATAATGGATGTTATATTGATAATATCGGGAGTAATAATTATATTTATTATAGTTCTAGCGATTATAACTGCATAATATGGGTATTAATGCATGTTATATTGATAATAATAAAAGTAATAAGTATATTTATTATAGTTCTATCGATAATAACTGCATAATATGGGTAATAATGCATGTTATATTCATGATAATAAAAGTAGTAAGTATATTTATTATAGTTCTATCAATAATAACTGCATAATATCGGTAATAATGCATGTTATATTGATAAAATTGGGAGTAATAAGTATAATTATTACAGTTCTAGCGATAATAACTGCATTATATGGGTAATAATGGATGTTATGTTGATAATATCGGGAGTAATAAGTATATTTATTATAGTTCTAGCGATAATAATTGCATAATATAGGTAATAATGCATGTTATATTGATAATAATATAAGTAATAAGTATAATTATTACAGTTCTAGCGATTATAACTGCATAATATGGGTAATAATGCATGTTATATTGATAATAATATAAGTAATAAGTATAATTATTACAGTTCTAGCGATAATAACTGCATTATATGGGTAATAATGGATGTTATATTGATAATATCGGGAGTAATAAGTATATTTATTATAGTTCCCACGATAATAACTGCATAATATAGGTAATAATGCAGGTTATATTGATAATAATAAAAGTAATAAGTATATTTATTATAGTTCTATCAATTATAACTGCATAATATGGGTAATAATGCATGTTATATTGATGATAATAAAAGTAATAAGTGTATTTATTACAGTTCTAGCGATAATAACTGCATAATATGGGTAATAATGCACGTTATATTGATGATAATGTAAGTAATAAGTATAATTATTACAGTTCTAGCGATAATAACTGCATTATATGGGTAATAATGGATGTTATATTGATAATATCGGGAGTAATAAGTATATTTATTATAGTTCTAGCGATAATAACTGCATAATATCGGTAATAATGCATGTTATATTGATGATAATATAAGTAATAAGTATAATTATTACAGTTCTAGCGATAATAACTGCATTATATGGGTAATAATGGATGTTATATTGATAATATCGGGAGTAATAAGTATATTTATTATAGTTCTAGCGATTATAACTGCATAATATGGGTATTAATGCATGTTATATTGATAATAGTATAAGTAATAAGTATAATTATTACAGTTCTAGCGATAATAACTGCATTATATGGGTAATAATGCATGTTATATTGATAATATCGGGAGTAATATGTATAATTATTATTGTTCTAGCGATAATAATAGTAAAATATGGCTAATAGTGCATGTTATATTGATAATAATAAAAGTAATAAGTATATTTATTATAGTTCTATCGATAATAACTGCATAATATGGGTAATAATGCATGTTATATTGATGATAATAAAAGTAGTAAGTATATTTATTATAGTTCTAGCGATTATAACTGCATAATATGGGTAATAATGCATGTTATATTGATAATAATATAAGTAACAAGTATAATTATTACAGTTCTAGCGATAATAACTGCATTATATGCGTATAATGCAAGTTATATTGATAATATCTGGAGTAGTAAGTATAATTTTTATAGTTCCAGCGATAATAAAAGTAAAATATGGCTAATAGTGCATGTTATATTGATAATAATAAAAGTAATAAGTATATTTATTATAGTTCTATCGATAATAACTGCATAATATGGGTAATAATGCATGTTATATTGATGATAATAAAAGTAGTAAGTATATTTATTATAGTTCTATCAATAATAACTGCATAATATCGGTAATAATGCATGTTATATTGATAAAATTGCGAGTAATAAGTATAATTATTACAGTTCTAGCGATAATAACTGCATTATATGGGTAATAATGGATGTTATATTGATAATATCGGGAGTAATAAGTATATTTATTATAGTTCTAGCGATTATAACTGCATAATATGGGTATTAATGCATGTTATATTGATAATAATAAAAGTAATAAGTATATTTATTATAGTTCTATCGATAATAACTGCATAATATGGGTAATAATGCATGTTATATTGATGATAATAAAAGTAGTAAGTATATTTATTATAGTTCTAGCGATTATAACTGCATAATATGGGTAATAATGCATGTTATATTGATAATAATATAAGTAACAAGTATAATTATTACAGTTCTAGCGATAATAACTGCATTATATGCGTATAATGCATGTTATATTGATAATATCTGGAGTAGTAAGTATAATTTTTATAGTTCCAGCGATAATAAAAGTGGAATATGGCTAATAGTGCATGTTATATTGATAATAATAAAAGTAATAAGTATATTTATTATAGTTCTATCGATAATAACTGCATAATATCGGTAATAATGCATGTTATATTGATAAAATTGGGAGTAATAAGTATAATTATTACAGTTCTAGCGATAATAACTGCATTATATGGGTAATAATGGATGTTATATTGATAATATCGGGAGTAATAATTATATTTGTTATAGTTCTAGCGATTATAACTGCATAATATGGGTATTAATGCATGTTATATTGATAATAATAAAAGTAATAAGTATATTTATTATAGTTCTATCGATAATAACTGCATAATATGGGTAATAATGCATGTTATATTCATGATAATAAAAGTAGTAAGTATATTTATTATAGTTCTATCAATAATAACTGCATAATATCGGTAATAATGCATGTTATATTGATAAAATTGGGAGTAATAAGTATAATTATTACAGTTCTAGCGATAATAACTGCATTATATGGGTAATAATGGATGTTATATTGATAATATCGGGAGTAATAATTATATTTATTATAGTTCTAGCGATTATAACTGCATAATATGGGTATTAATGCATGTTATATTGATAATAATATAAGTAATAAGTATAATTATTACAGTTCTAGCGATAATAACTGCATTATATGGGTAATAATGCATGTTATATTGATAATATCGGGAGTAATAAGTATAATCATTACAGTTCTAGCGATAATACTAGTAAAATATGGCTAAGAGTGCCTGTTATATTGATAATAATAAAAGTAATAAGTATATTTATTATAATTCTATCGATAATAACTGCATAATATGGGTAATAATGCATGTTATATTGTTAATAATAAAAGTAATAAGTATATTTATTATAGTTCTATCAATAATAACTGCATAATATCGGTAAAAATGCATGTTATATTGATGATAATAAGAGTAGTAAGTATATTTATTATAGTTCTATCGATAATAACTGCATAATATGGGTAATAATGCATGTTATATTGATGATAATAAAAGTAGTAAGTATATTTATTATAGTTCTATCAATAATAACTGCATAATATCGGTAATAATGCATGTTATATTGATAAAATTGGGAGTAATAAGTATAATTATTACAGTTCTAGCGATAATAACTGCATTATATGGGTAATAATGGATGTTATATTGATAATATCGGGAGTAATAATTATATTTATTATAGTTCTAGCGATTATAACTGCATAATATGGGTATTAATGCATGTTATATTGATAATAATAAAAGTAATAAGTATATTTATTATAGTTCTATCGATAATAACTGCATAATATGGGTAATAATGCATGTTATATTCATGATAATAAAAGTAGTAAGTATATTTATTATAGTTCTATCAATAATAACTGCATAATATCGGTAATAATGCATGTTATATTGATAAAATTGGGAGTAATAAGTATAATTATTACAGTTCTAGCGATAATAACTGCATTATATGGGTAATAATGGATGTCATATTGATAATATCGGGAGTAATAATTATATTTATTATAGTTCTAGCGATTATAACTGCATAATATGGGTATTAATGCATGTTATATTGATAATAATATAAGTAATAAGTATAATTATTACAGTTCTAGCGATAATAACTGCATTATATGGGTAATAATGCATGTTATATTGATAATATCGGGAGTAATAAGTATAATCATTACAGTTCTAGCGATAATACTAGTAAAATATGGCTAAGAGTGCCTGTTATATTGATAATAATAAAAGTAATAAGTATATTTATTATAATTCTATCGATAATAACTGCATAATATGGGTAATAATGCATGTTATATTGTTAATAATAAAAGTAATAAGTATATTTATTATAGTTCTATCAATAATAACTGCATAATATCGGTAAAAATGCATGTTATATTGATGATAATAAAAGTAGTAAGTATATTTATTATAGTTCTATCGATAATAACTGCATAATATGGGTAATAATGCATGTTATATTGATGATAATAAAAGTAGTAAGTATATTTATTATAGTTCTATCAATAATAACTGCATAATATCGGTAATAATGCATGTTATATTGATAAAATTGGGAGTAATAAGTATAATTATTACAGTTCTAGCGATAATAACTGCATTATATGGGTAATAATGGATGTTATGTTGATAATATCGGGAGTAATAAGTATATTTATTATAGTTCTAGCGATAATAATTGCATAATATAGGTAATAATGCATGTTATATTGATAATAATATAAGTAATAAGTATAATTATTACAGTTCTAGCGATTATAACTGCATAATATGGGTAATAATGCATGTTATATTGATAATAATATAAGTAATAAGTATAATTATTACAGTTCTAGCGATTATAACTGCATAATATGGGTAATAATGCATGTTATATTGATAATAATATAAGTAATAAGTATAATTATTACAGTTCTAGCGATAATAACTGCATTATATGCGTATAATGCATGTTATATTGATAATATCTGGAGTAGTAAGTATAATTTTTATAGTTCCAGCGATAATAAAAGTAAAATATGGCTAATAGTGCATGTTATATTGATAATAATAAAAGTAATAAGTATATTTATTATAGTTCTATCGATAATAACTGCATAATATGGGTAATAATGCATGTTATATTGATGATAATAAAAGTAGTAAGTATATTTATTATAGTTCTATCAATAATAACTGCATAATATCGGTAATAATGCATGTTATATTGATAAAATTGGGAGTAATAAGTATAATTATTACAGTTCTAGCGATAATAACTGCATTATATGGGTAATAATGGATGTTATGTTGATAATATCGGGAGTAATAAGTATATTTATTATAGTTCTAGCGATAATAATTGCATAATATAGGTAATAATGCATGTTATATTGATAATAATATAAGTAATAAGTATAATTATTACAGTTCTAGCGATTGTAACTGCATAATATGGGTAATAATGCATGTTATATTGATAATAATATAAGTAATAAGTATAATTATTACAGTTCTAGCGATTATAACTGCATAATATGGGTAATAATGCATGTTATATTGATAATAATATAAGTAATAAGTATAATTATTACAGTTCTAGCGATAATAACTGCATTATATGCGTATAATGCATGTTATATTGATAATATCTGGAGTAGTAAGTATAATTTTTATAGTTCCAGCGATAATAAAAGTAAAATATGGCTAATAGTGCATGTTATATTGATAATAATAAAAGTAATAAGTATATTTATTATAGTTCTATCGATAATAACTGCATAATATGGGTAATAATGCATGTTATATTGATGATAATAAAAGTAGTAAGTATATTTATTATAGTTCTATCAATAATAACTGCATAATATCGGTAATAATGCATGTTATATTGATAAAATTGGGAGTAATAAGTATAATTATTACAGTTCTAGCGATAATAACTGAATTATATGGGTAATAATGGATGTTATATTGATAATGTCGGGAGTAATAAGTATATTTATTATAGTTCCCACGATAATAACTGCATAATATAGGTAATAATGCAGGTTATATTGATAATAATAAAAGTAATAAGTATATTTATTATAGTTCTATCAATAATAACTGCATAATATGGGTAATAATGCATGTTATATTGATGATAATAAAAGTAATAAGTGTATTTATTACAGTTCTAGCGATAATAACTGCATAATATGGGTAATAATGCATGTTATATTCATGATAATAAAAGTAGTAAGTATATTTATTATAGTTCTATCAATAATAACTGCATAATATCGGTAATAATGCATGTTATATTGATAAAATTGGGAGTAATAAGTATAATTATTACAGTTCTAGCGATAATAACTGCATTATATGGGTAATAATGGATGTTATATTGATAATATCGGGAGTAATAATTATATTTATTATAGTTCTAGCGATTATAACTGCATAATATGGGTATTAATGCATGTTATATTGATAATAATATAAGTAATAAGTATAATTATTACAGTTCTAGCGATAATAACTGCATTATATGGGTAATAATGCATGTTATATTGATAATATCGGGAGTAATAAGTATAATCATTACAGTTCTAGCGATAATACTAGTAAAATATGGCTAAGAGTGCCTGTTATATTGATAATAATAAAAGTAATAAGTATATTTATTATAATTCTATCGATAATAACTGCATAATATGGGTAATAATGCATGTTATATTGTTAATAATAAAAGTAATAAGTATATTTATTATAGTTCTATCAATAATAACTGCATAATATCGGTAAAAATGCATGTTATATTGATGATAATAAGAGTAGTAAGTATATTTATTATAGTTCTATCGATAATAACTGCATAATATGGGTAATAATGCATGTTATATTGATGATAATAAAAGTAGTAAGTATATTTATTATAGTTCTATCAATAATAACTGCATAATATCGGTAATAATGCATGTTATATTGATAAAATTGGGAGTAATAAGTATAATTATTACAGTTCTAGCGATAATAACTGCATTATATGGGTAATAATGGATGTTATATTGATAATATCGGGAGTAATAATTATATTTATTATAGTTCTAGCGATTATAACTGCATAATATGGGTATTAATGCATGTTATATTGATAATAATAAAAGTAATAAGTATATTTATTATAGTTCTATCGATAATAACTGCATAATATGGGTAATAATGCATGTTATATTCATGATAATAAAATTAGTAAGTATATTTATTATAGTTCTATCAATAATAACTGCATAATATCGGTAATAATGCATGTTATATTGATAAAATTGGGAGTAATAAGTATAATTATTACAGTTCTAGCGATAATAACTGCATTATATGGGTAATAATGGATGTTATATTGATAATATCGGGAGTAATAATTATATTTATTATAGTTCTAGCGATTATAACTGCATAATATGGGTATTAATGCATGTTATATTGATAATAATATAAGTAATAAGTATAATTATTACAGTTCTAGCGATAATAACTGCATTATATGGGTAATAATGCATGTTATATTGATAATATCGGGAGTAATAAGTATAATCATTACAGTTCTAGCGATAATACTAGTAAAATATGGCTAAGAGTGCCTGTTATATTGATAATAATAAAAGTAATAAGTATATTTATTATAATTCTATCGATAATAACTGCATAATATGGGTAATAATGCATGTTATATTGTTAATAATAAAAGTAATAAGTATATTTATTATAGTTCTATCAATAATAACTGCATAATATCGGTAAAAATGCATGTTATATTGATGATAATAAAAGTAGTAAGTATATTTATTATAGTTCTATCGATAATAACTGCATAATATGGGTAATAATGCATGTTATATTGATGATAATAAAAGTAGTAAGTATATTTATTATAGTTCTATCAATAATAACTGCATAATATCGGTAATAATGCATGTTATATTGATAAAATTGGGAGTAATAAGTATAATTATTACAGTTCTAGCGATAATAACTGCATTATATGGGTAATAATGGATGTTATGTTGATAATATCGGGAGTAATAAGTATATTTATTATAGTTCTAGCGATAATAATTGCATAATATAGGTAATAATGCATGTTATATTGATAATAATATAAGTAATAAGTATAATTATTACAGTTCTAGCGATTATAACTGCATAATATGGGTAATAATGCATGTTATATTGATAATAATATAAGTAATAAGTATAATTATTACAGTTCTAGCGATTATAACTGCATAATATGGGTAATAATGCATGTTATATTGATAATAATATAAGTAATAAGTATAATTATTACAGTTCTAGCGATAATAACTGCATTATATGCGTATAATGCATGTTATATTGATAATATCTGGAGTAGTAAGTATAATTTTTATAGTTCCAGCGATAATAAAAGTAAAATATGGCTAATAGTGCATGTTATATTGATAATAATAAAAGTAATAAGTATATTTATTATAGTTCTATCGATAATAACTGCATAATATGGGTAATAATGCATGTTATATTGATGATAATAAAAGTAGTAAGTATATTTATTATAGTTCTATCAATAATAACTGCATAATATCGGTAATAATGCATGTTATATTGATAAAATTGGGGGTAATAAGTATAATTATTACAGTTCTAGCGATAATAACTGCATTATATGGGTAATAATGGATGTTATGTTGATAATATCGGGAGTAATAAGTATATTTATTATAGTTCTAGCGATAATAATTGCATAATATAGCTAATAATGCATGTTATATTGATAATAATATAAGTAATAAGTATAATTATTACAGTTCTAGCGATTATAACTGCATAATATGGGTAATAATGCATGTTATATTGATAATAATATAAGTAATAAGTATAATTATTACAGTTCTAGCGATTATAACTGCATAATATGGGTAATAATGCATGTTATATTGATAATAATATAAGTAATAAGTATAATTATTACAGTTCTAGCGATAATAACTGCATTATATGCGTATAATGCATGTTATATTGATAATATCTGGAGTAGTAAGTATAATTTTTATAGTTCCAGCGATAATAAAAGTAAAATATGGCTAATAGTGCATGTTATATTGATAATAATAAAAGTAATAAGTATATTTATTATAGTTCTATCGATAATAACTGCATAATATGGGTAATAATGCATGTTATATTGATGATAATAAAAGTAGTAAGTATATTTATTATAGTTCTATCAATAATAACTGCATAATATCGGTAATAATGCATGTTATATTGATAAAATTGGGAGTAATAAGTATAATTATTACAGTTCTAGCGATAATAACTGCATTATATGGGTAATAATGGATGTTATATTGATAATGTCGGGAGTAATAAGTATATTTATTATAGTTCCCACGATAATAACTGCATAATATAGGTAATAATGCAGGTTATATTGATAATAATAAAAGTAATAAGTATATTTATTATAGTTCTATCAATAATAACTGCATAATATGGGTAATAATGCATGTTATATTGATGATAATAAAAGTAATAAGTGTATTTATTACAGTTCTAGCGATAATAACTGCATAATATGGGTAATAATGCACGTTATATTGATGATAATATAAGTAATAAGTATAATTATTACAGTTCTAGCGATAATAACTGCATTATATGGGTAATAATGGATGTTATATTGATAATATCGGGAGTAATAAGTATATTTATTATAGTTCTAGCGATAATAACTGCATAATATCGGTAATAATGCATGTGATATTGATGATAATATAAGTAATAAGTATAATTATTACAGTTCTAGCGATAATAACTGCATTATATGGGTAATAATGGATGTTATATTGATAATATCGGGAGTAATAAGTATATTTATTATAGTTCTAGCGATTATAACTGCATAATATAGGTATTAATGCATGTTATATTGATAATAATATAAGTAATAAGTATAATTATTACAGTTCTAGCGGTAATAACTGCATTATATGGGTAATAATGCATGTTATATTGATAATATCGGGAGTAATAAGTATAATCATTACAGTTCTAGCGATAATACTAGTAAAATATGGCTAAGAGTGCCTGTTATATTGATAATAATAAAAGTAATAAGTATATTTATTATAATTCTATCGATAATAACTGCATAATATGGGTAATAATGCACGTTATATTGACAATAATATAAGTAATAAGTGTACTTATTACAGTTCTAGCGATTATAACCGCATAATATGGGTAATAATGCATGTTATATTAATAATAATATAAGTAATAAGTATAATTATTACAGTTCTAGCGATAATAACTGCATAATATGGGTAATAATGCATGTTATATTGATGATAACAAAACTAATACGTATATTTATTATAGTTCTAGCGATAATAACTGCATAATATGGGTAATAATGCATGTTATATTGATAATAATATAAGTAATAAGTATAATTATTACAGTTCTAGCGATAATAACTGCATTATATGGGTAATAATGGATGTTATATTGATAATATCGGGAGTAATAAGTATATTTATTATAGTTCCCACGATAATAACTGCATAATATAGGTAATAATGCAGGTTATATTGATAATAATAAAAGTAATAAGTATATTTATTATAGTTCTATCAATAATAACTGCATAATATGGGTAATAATGCATGTTATATTGATGATAATAAAAGTAGTAAGTATATTTATTATAGTTCTATCAATAATAACTGCATAATATCGGTAATAATGCATGTTATATTGATAAAATTGGGAGTAATAAGTATAATTATTACAGTTCTAGCGATAATAACTGCATTATATGGGTAATAATGGATGTTATATTGATAATATCGGGTGTAATAAGTATATTTATTATAGTTCTAGCGATTATAACTGCATAATATGGGTATTAATGCATGTTATATTGATAATAATATAAGTAATAAGTATAATTATTACAGTTCTAGCGGTAATAACTGCATTATATGGGTAATAATACATGTTATATTGATAATATCGGGAGTAATAAGTATAATCATTACAGTTCTAGCGATAATACTAGTAAAATATGGCTAAGAGTGCCTGTTATATTGATAATAATAAAAGTAATAAGTATATTTATTATAGTTCTATCAATAATAACTGCATAATATCGGTAAAAATGCATGTTATATTGATGATAATAAGAGTAGTAAGTATATTTATTATAGTTCTATCGATAATAACTGCATAATATGGGTAATAATGCATGTTATATTGATGATAATAAAAGTAGTAAGTATATTTATTATAGTTCTATCAATAATAACTGCATAATATCGGTAATAATGCATGTTATATTGATAAAATTGGGAGTAATAAGTATAATTATTACAGTTCTAGCGATAATAACTGCATTATATGGGTAATAATGGATGTTATATTGATAATATCGGGAGTAATAATTATATTTATTATAGTTCTAGCGATTATAACTGCATAATATGGGTATTAATGCATGTTATATTGATAATAATAAAAGTAATAAGTATATTTATTATAGTTCTATCGATAATAACTGCATAATATGGGTAATAATGCATGTTATATTCATGATAATAAAAGTAGTAAGTATATTTATTATAGTTCTATCAATAATAACTGCATAATATCGGTAATAATGCATGTTATATTGATAAAATTGGGAGTAATAAGTATAATTATTACAGTTCTAGCGATAATAACTGCATTATATGGGTAATAATGGATGTTATATTGATAATATCGGGAGTAATAATTATATTTATTATAGTTCTAGCGATTATAACTGCATAATATGGGTATTAATGCATGTTATATTGATAATAATATAAGTAATAAGTATAATTATTACAGTTCTAGCGATAATAACTGCATTATATGGGTAATAATGCATGTTATATTGATAATATCGGGAGTAATAAGTATAATCATTACAGTTCTAGCGATAATACTAGTAAAATATGGCTAAGAGTGCCTGTTATATTGATAATAATAAAAGTAATAAGTATATTTATTATAATTCTATCGATAATAACTGCATAATATGGGTAATAATGCATGTTATATTGTTAATAATAAAAGTAATAAGTATATTTATTATAGTTCTATCAATAATAACTGCATAATATCGGTAAAAATGCATGTTATATTGATGATAATAAAAGTAGTAAGTATATTTATTATAGTTCTATCGATAATAACTGCATAATATGGGTAATAATGCATGTTATATTGATGATAATAAAAGTAGTAAGTATATTTATTATAGTTCTATCAATAATAACTGCATAATATCGGTAATAATGCATGTTATATTGATAAAATTGGGAGTAATAAGTATAATTATTACAGTTCTAGCGATAATAACTGCATTATATGGGTAATAATGGATGTTATATTGATAATATCGGGAGTAATAAGTATATTTATTATAGTTCCCACGATAATAACTGCATAATATAGGTAATAATGCAGGTTATATTGATAATAATAAAAGTAATAAGTATATTTATTATAGTTCTATCAATAATAACTGCATAATATGGGTAATAATGCATGTTATATTGATGATAATAAAAGTAGTAAGTATATTTATTATAGTTCTATCAATAATAACTGCATAATATCGGTAATAATGCATGTTATATTGATAAAATTGGGAGTAATAAGTATAATTATTACAGTTCTAGCGATAATAACTGCATTATATGGGTAATAATGGATGTTATATTGATAATATCGGGTGTAATAAGTATATTTATTATAGTTCTAGCGATTATAACTGCATAATATGGGTATTAATGCATGTTATATTGATAATAATATAAGTAATAAGTATAATTATTACAGTTCTAGCGGTAATAACTGCATTATATGGGTAATAATACATGTTATATTGATAATATCGGGAGTAATAAGTATAATCATTACAGTTCTAGCGATAATACTAGTAAAATATGGCTAAGAGTGCCTGTTATATTGATAATAATAAAAGTAATAAGTATATTTATTATAGTTCTATCAATAATAACTGCATAATATCGGTAAAAATGCATGTTATATTGATGATAATAAGAGTAGTAAGTATATTTATTATAGTTCTATCGATAATAACTGCATAATATGGGTAATAATGCATGTTATATTGATAAAATTGGGAGTAATAAGTATAATTATTACAGTTCTAGCGATAATAACTGCATTATATGGGTAATAATGGATGTTATGTTGATAATATCGGGAGTAATAAGTATATTTATTATAGTTCTAGCGATAATAATTGCATAATATAGGTAATAATGCATGTTATATTGATAATAATATAAGTAATAAGTATAATTATTACAGTTCTAGCGATTATAACTGCATAATATGGGTAATAATGCATGTTATATTGATAATAATATAAGTAATAAGTATAATTATTACAGTTCTAGCGATTATAACTGCATAATATGGGTAATAATGCATGTTATATTGATAATAATATAAGTAATAAGTATAATTATTACAGTTCTAGCGATAATAACTGCATTATATGCGTATAATGCATGTTATATTGATAATATCTGGAGTAGTAAGTATAATTTTTATAGTTCCAGCGATAATAAAAGTAAAATATGGCTAATAGTGCATGTTATATTGATAATAATAAAAGTAATAAGTATATTTATTATAGTTCTATCGATAATAACTGCATAATATGGGTAATAATGCATGTTATATTGATGATAATAAAAGTAGTAAGTATATTTATTATAGTTCTATCAATAATAACTGCATAATATCGGTAATAATGCATGTTATATTGATAAAATTGGGAGTAATAAGTATAATTATTACAGTTCTAGCGATAATAACTGCATTATATGGGTAATAATGGATGTTATATTGATAATGTCGGGAGTAATAAGTATATTTATTATAGTTCCCACGATAATAACTGCATAATATAGGTAATAATGCAGGTTATATTGATAATAATAAAAGTAATAAGTATATTTATTATAGTTCTATCAATAATAACTGCATAATATGGGTAATAATAGATGTTATATTGATGATAATAAAAGTAATAAGTGTATTTATTACAGTTCTAGCGATAATAACTGCATAATATGCGTAATAATGCACGTTATATTGATGATAATATAAGTAATAAGTATAATTATTACAGTTCTAGCGATAATAACTGCATTATATGGGTAATAATGGATGTTATATTGATAATATCGGGAGTAATAAGTATATTTATTATAGTTCTAGCGATAATAACTGCATAATATCGGTAATAATGCATGTGATATTGATGATAATATAAGTAATAAGTATAATTATTACAGTTCTAGCGATAATAACTGCATTATATGGGTAATAATGGATGTTATATTGATAATATCGGGAGTAATAAGTATATTTATTATAGTTCTAGCGATTATAACTGCATAATATGGGTATTAATGCATGTTATATTGATAATAATATAAGTAATAAGTATAATTATTACAGTTCTAGCGGTAATAACTGCATTATATGGGTAATAATGCATGTTATATTGATAATATCGGGAGTAATAAGTATAATCATTACAGTTCTAGCGATAATACTAGTAAAATATGGCTAAGAGTGCCTGTTATATTGATAATAATAAAAGTAATAAGTATATTTATTATAATTCTATCGATAATAACTGCATAATATGGGTAATAATGCACGTTATATTGACAATAATATAAGTAATAAGTGTACTTATTACAGTTCTAGCGATTATAACCGCATAATATGGGTAATAATGCATGTTATATTAATAATAATATAAGTAATAAGTATAATTATTACAGTTCTAGCGATAATAACTGCATAATATGGGTAATAATGCATGTTATATTGATGATAACAAAACTAATACGTATATTTATTATAGTTCTAGCGATAATAACTGCATAATATGGGTAATAATGCATGTTATATTGATAATAATATAAGTAATAAGTATAATTATTACAGTTCTAGCGATAATAACTGCATTATATGGGTAATAATGGATGTTATATTGATAATATCGGGAGTAATAAGTATATTTATTATAGTTCTAGCGATAATAACTGCATAATATAGGTAATAATGCATGTTATATTGATAATAATAAAAGTAATAAGTATATTTATTATAGTTCTATCGATAATAACTGCATAATATGGGTAATAATGCATGTTATATTGATAAAATTGGGAGTAATAAGTATAATTATTACAGTTCTAGCGATAATAACTGCATTATATGGGTAATAATGGATGTTATGTTGATAATATCGGGAGTAATAAGTATATTTATTATAGTTCTAGCGATAATAATTGCATAATATAGGTAATAATGCATGTTATATTGATAATAATATAAGTAATAAGTATAATTATTACAGTTCTAGCGATTGTAACTGCATAATATGGGTAATAATGCATGTTATATTGATAATAATATAAGTAATAAGTATAATTATTACAGTTCTAGCGATTATAACTGCATAATATGGGTAATAATGCATGTTATATTGATAATAATATAAGTAATAAGTATAATTATTACAGTTCTAGCGATAATAACTGCATTATATGCGTATAATGCATGTTATATTGATAATATCTGGAGTAGTAAGTATAATTTTTATAGTTCCAGCGATAATAAAAGTAAAATATGGCTAATAGTGCATGTTATATTGATAATAATAAAAGTAATAAGTATATTTATTATAGTTCTATCGATAATAACTGCATAATATGGGTAATAATGCATGTTATATTGATGATAATAAAAGTAGTAAGTATATTTATTATAGTTCTATCAATAATAACTGCATAATATCGGTAATAACGCATGTTATATTGATAAAATTGGGAGTAATAAGTATAATTATTACAGTTCTAGCGATAATAACTGCATTATATGGGTAATAATGGATGTTATATTGATAATGTCGGGAGTAATAAGTATATTTATTATAGTTCCCACGATAATAACTGCATAATATAGGTAATAATGCAGGTTATATTGATAATAATAAAAGTAATAAGTATATTTATTATAGTTCTATCAATAATAACTGCATAATATGGGTAATAATGCATGTTATATTGATGATAATAAAAGTAATAAGTGTATTTATTACAGTTCTAGCGATAATAACTGCATAATATGGGTAATAATGCATGTTATATTCATGATAATAAAAGTAGTAAGTATATTTATTATAGTTCTATCAATAATAACTGCATAATATCGGTAATAATGCATGTTATATTGATAAAATTGGGAGTAATAAGTATAATTATTACAGTTCTAGCGATAATAACTGCATTATATGGGTAATAATGGATGTTATATTGATAATATCGGGAGTAATAATTATATTTATTATAGTTCTAGCGATTATAACTGCATAATATGGGTATTAATGCATGTTATATTGATAATAATATAAGTAATAAGTATAATTATTACAGTTCTAGCGATAATAACTGCATTATATGGGTAATAATGCATGTTATATTGATAATATCGGGAGTAATAAGTATAATCATTACAGTTCTAGCGATAATACTAGTAAAATATGGCTAAGAGTGCCTGTTATATTGATAATAATAAAAGTAATAAGTATATTTATTATAATTCTATCGATAATAACTGCATAATATGGGTAATAATGCATGTTATATTGTTAATAATAAAAGTAATAAGTATATTTATTATAGTTCTATCAATAATAACTGCATAATATCGGTAAAAATGCATGTTATATTGATGATAATAAGAGTAGTAAGTATATTTATTATAGTTCTATCGATAATAACTGCATAATATGGGTAATAATGCATGTTATATTGATGATAATAAAAGTAGTAAGTATATTTATTATAGTTCTATCAATAATAACTGCATAATATCGGTAATAATGCATGTTATATTGATAAAATTGGGAGTAATAAGTATAATTATTACAGTTCTAGCGATAATAACTGCATTATATGGGTAATAATGGATGTTATATTGATAATATCGGGAGTAATAATTATATTTATTATAGTTCTAGCGATTATAACTGCATAATATGGGTATTAATGCATGTTATATTGATAATAATAAAAGTAATAAGTATATTTATTATAGTTCTATCGATAATAACTGCATAATATGGGTAATAATGCATGTTATATTCATGATAATAAAAGTAGTAAGTATATTTATTATAGTTCTATCAATAATAACTGCATAATATCGGTAATAATGCATGTTATATTGATAAAATTGGGAGTAATAAGTATAATTATTACAGTTCTAGCGATAATAACTGCATTATATGGGTAATAATGGATGTTATATTGATAATATCGGGAGTAATAATTATATTTATTATAGTTCTAGCGATTATAACTGCATAATATGGGTATTAATGCATGTTATATTGATAATAATATAAGTAATAAGTATAATTATTACAGTTCTAGCGATAATAACTGCATTATATGGGTAATAATGCATGTTATATTGATAATATCGGGAGTAATAAGTATAATCATTACAGTTCTAGCGATAATACTAGTAAAATATGGCTAAGAGTGCCTGTTATATTGATAATAATAAAAGTAATAAGTATATTTATTATAATTCTATCGATAATAACTGCATAATATGGGTAATAATGCATGTTATATTGTTAATAATAAAAGTAATAAGTATATTTATTATAGTTCTATCAATAATAACTGCATAATATCGGTAAAAATGCATGTTATATTGATGATAATAAAAGTAGTAAGTATATTTATTATAGTTCTATCGATAATAACTGCATAATATGGGTAATAATGCATGTTATATTGATGATAATAAAAGTAGTAAGTATATTTATTATAGTTCTATCAATAATAACTGCATAATATCGGTAATAATGCATGTTATATTGATAAAATTGGGAGTAATAAGTATAATTATTACAGTTCTAGCGATAATAACTGCATTATATGGGTAATAATGGATGTTATGTTGATAATATCGGGAGTAATAAGTATATTTATTATAGTTCTAGCGATAATAATTGCATAATATAGGTAATAATGCATGTTATATTGATAATAATATAAGTAATAAGTATAATTATTACAGTTCTAGCGATTATAACTGCATAATATGGGTAATAATGCATGTTATATTGATAATAATATAAGTAATAAGTATAATTATTACAGTTCTAGCGATTATAACTGCATAATATGGGTAATAATGCATGTTATATTGATAATAATATAAGTAATAAGTATAATTATTACAGTTCTAGCGATAATAACTGCATTATATGCGTATAATGCATGTTATATTGATAATATCTGGAGTAGTAAGTATAATTTTTATAGTTCCAGCGATAATAAAAGTAAAATATGGCTAATAGTGCATGTTATATTGATAATAATAAAAGTAATAAGTATATTTATTATAGTTCTATCGATAATAACTGCATAATATGGGTAATAATGCATGTTATATTGATGATAATAAAAGTAGTAAGTATATTTATTATAGTTCTATCAATAATAACTGCATAATATCGGTAATAATGCATGTTATATTGATAAAATTGGGAGTAATAAGTATAATTATTACAGTTCTAGCGATAATAACTGCATTATATGGGTAATAATGGATGTTATGTTGATAATATCGGGAGTAATAAGTATATTTATTATAGTTCTAGCGATAATAATTGCATAATATAGGTAATAATGCATGTTATATTGATAATAATATAAGTAATAAGTATAATTATTACAGTTCTAGCGATTATAACTGCATAATATGGGTAATAATGCATGTTATATTGATAATAATATAAGTAATAAGTATAATTATTACAGTTCTAGCGATTATAACTGCATAATATGGGTAATAATGCATGTTATATTGATAATAATATAAGTAATAAGTATAATTATTACAGTTCTAGCGATAATAACTGCATTATATGCGTATAATGCATGTTATATTGATAATATCTGGAGTAGTAAGTATAATTTTTATAGTTCCAGCGATAATAAAAGTAAAATATGGCTAATAGTGCATGTTATATTGATAATAATAAAAGTAATAAGTATATTTATTATAGTTCTATCGATAATAACTGCATAATATGGGTAATAATGCATGTTATATTGATGATAATAAAAGTAGTAAGTATATTTATTATAGTTCTATCAATAATAACTGCATAATATCGGTAATAATGCATGTTATATTGATAAAATTGGGAGTAATAAGTATAATTATTACAGTTCTAGCGATAATAACTGCATTATATGGGTAATAATGGATGTTATATTGATAATGTCGGGAGTAATAAGTATATTTATTATAGTTCCCACGATAATAACTGCATAATATAGGTAATAATGCAGGTTATATTGATAATAATAAAAGTAATAAGTATATTTATTATAGTTCTATCAATAATAACTGCATAATATGGGTAATAATGCATGTTATATTGATGATAATAAAAGTAATAAGTGTATTTATTACAGTTCTAGCGATAATAACTGCATAATATGGGTAATAATGCACGTTATATTGATGATAATATAAGTAATAAGTATAATTATTACAGTTCTAGCGATAATAACTGCATTATATGGGTAATAATGGATGTTATATTGATAATATCGGGAGTAATAAGTATATTTATTATAGTTCTAGCGATAATAACTGCATAATATCGGTAATAATGCATGTGATATTGATGATAATATAAGTAATAAGTATAATTATTACAGTTCTAGCGATAATAACTGCATTATATGGGTAATAATGGATGTTATATTGATAATATCGGGAGTAATAAGTATATTTATTATAGTTCTAGCGATTATAACTGCATAATATGGGTATTAATGCATGTTATATTGATAATAATATAAGTAATAAGTATAATTATTACAGTTCTAGCGGTAATAACTGCATTATATGGGTAATAATGCATGTTATATTGATAATATCGGGAGTAATAAGTATAATCATTACAGTTCTAGCGATAATACTAGTAAAATATGGCTAAGAGTGCCTGTTATATTGATAATAATAAAAGTAATAAGTATATTTATTATAATTCTATCGATAATAACTGCATAATATGGGTAATAATGCACGTTATATTGACAATAATATAAGTAATAAGTGTACTTATTACAGTTCTAGCGATTATAACCGCATAATATGGGTAATAATGCATGTTATATTAATAATAATATAAGTAATAAGTATAATTATTACAGTTCTAGCGATAATAACTGCATAATATGGGTAATAATGCATGTTATATTGATGATAACAAAACTAATACGTATATTTATTATAGTTCTAGCGATAATAACTGCATAATATGGGTAATAATGCATGTTATATTGATAATAATATAAGTAATAAGTATAATTATTACAGTTCTAGCGATAATAACTGCATTATATGGGTAATAATGGATGTTATATTGATAATATCGGGAGTAATAAGTATAATTATTACAGTTCTAGCGATTATAACTGCATAATATGGGTATTAATGCATGTTATATTGATAATAATATAAGTAATAAGTATAATTATTACAGTTCTAGCGGTAATAACTGCATTATATGGGTAATAATACATGTTATATTGATAATATCGGGAGTAATAAGTATAATCATTACAGTTCTAGCGATAATACTAGTAAAATATGGCTAAGAGTGCCTGTTATATTGATAATAATAAAAGTAATAAGTATATTTATTATAGTTCTATCAATAATAACTGCATAATATCGGTAAAAATGCATGTTATATTGATGATAATAAGAGTAGTAAGTATATTTATTATAGTTCTATCGATAATAACTGCATAATATGGGTAATAATGCATGTTATATTGATGATAATAAAAGTAGTAAGTATATTTATTATAGTTCTATCAATAATAACTGCATAATATCGGTAATAATGCATGTTATATTGATAAAATTGGGAGTAATAAGTATAATTATTACAGTTCTAGCGATAATAACTGCATTATATGGGTAATAATGGATGTTATATTGATAATATCGGGAGTAATAATTATATTTATTATAGTTCTAGCGATTATAACTGCATAATATGGGTATTAATGCATGTTATATTGATAATAATAAAAGTAATAAGTATATTTATTATAGTTCTATCGATAATAACTGCATAATATGGGTAATAATGCATGTTATATTCATGATAATAAAAGTAGTAAGTATATTTATTATAGTTCTATCAATAATAACTGCATAATATCGGTAATAATGCATGTTATATTGATAAAATTGGGAGTAATAAGTATAATTATTACAGTTCTAGCGATAATAACTGCATTATATGGGTAATAATGGATGTTATATTGATAATATCGGGAGTAATAATTATATTTATTATAGTTCTAGCGATTATAACTGCATAATATGGGTATTAATGCATGTTATATTGATAATAATAAAAGTAATAAGTATATTTATTATAATTCTATCGATAATAACTGCATAATATGGGTAATAATGCATGTTATATTGTTAATAATAAAAGTAATAAGTATATTTATTATAGTTCTATCAATAATAACTGCATAATATCGGTAAAAATGCATGTTATATTGATGATAATAAGAGTAGTAAGTATATTTATTATAGTTCTATCGATAATAACTGCATAATATGGGTAATAATGCATGTTATATTGATGATAATAAAAGTAGTAAGTATATTTATTATAGTTCTATCAATAATAACTGCATAATATCGGTAATAATGCATGTTATATTGATAAAATTGGGAGTAATAAGTATAATTATTACAGTTCTAGCGATAATAACTGCATTATATGGGTAATAATGGATGTTATATTGATAATATCGGGAGTAATAATTATATTTATTATAGTTCTAGCGATTATAACTGCATAATATGGGTATTAATGCATGTTATATTGATAATAATAAAAGTAATAAGTATATTTATTATAGTTCTATCGATAATAACTGCATAATATGGGTAATAATGCATGTTATATTCATGATAATAAAATTAGTAAGTATATTTATTATAGTTCTATCAATAATAACTGCATAATATCGGTAATAATGCATGTTATATTGATAAAATTGGGAGTAATAAGTATAATTATTACAGTTCTAGCGATAATAACTGCATTATATGGGTAATAATGGATGTTATATTGATAATATCGGGAGTAATAATTATATTTATTATAGTTCTAGCGATTATAACTGCATAATATGGGTATTAATGCATGTTATATTGATAATAATATAAGTAATAAGTATAATTATTACAGTTCTAGCGATAATAACTGCATTATATGGGTAATAATGCATGTTATATTGATAATATCGGGAGTAATAAGTATAATCATTACAGTTCTAGCGATAATACTAGTAAAATATGGCTAAGAGTGCCTGTTATATTGATAATAATAAAAGTAATAAGTATATTTATTATAATTCTATCGATAATAACTGCATAATATGGGTAATAATGCATGTTATATTGTTAATAATAAAAGTAATAAGTATATTTATTATAGTTCTATCAATAATAACTGCATAATATCGGTAAAAATGCATGTTATATTGATGATAATAAAAGTAGTAAGTATATTTATTATAGTTCTATCGATAATAACTGCATAATATGGGTAATAATGCATGTTATATTGATGATAATAAAAGTAGTAAGTATATTTATTATAGTTCTATCAATAATAACTGCATAATATCGGTAATAATGCATGTTATATTGATAAAATTGGGAGTAATAAGTATAATTATTACAGTTCTAGCGATAATAACTGCATTATATGGGTAATAATGGATGTTATGTTGATAATATCGGGAGTAATAAGTATATTTATTATAGTTCTAGCGATAATAATTGCATAATATAGGTAATAATGCATGTTATATTGATAATAATATAAGTAATAAGTATAATTATTACAGTTCTAGCGATTATAACTGCATAATATGGGTAATAATGCATGTTATATTGATAATAATATAAGTAATAAGTATAATTATTACAGTTCTAGCGATTATAACTGCATAATATGGGTAATAATGCATGTTATATTGATAATAATATAAGTAATAAGTATAATTATTACAGTTCTAGCGATAATAACTGCATTATATGCGTATAATGCATGTTATATTGATAATATCTGGAGTAGTAAGTATAATTTTTATAGTTCCAGCGATAATAAAAGTAAAATATGGCTAATAGTGCATGTTATATTGATAATAATAAAAGTAATAAGTATATTTATTATAGTTCTATCGATAATAACTGCATAATATGGGTAATAATGCATGTTATATTGATGATAATAAAAGTAGTAAGTATATTTATTATAGTTCTATCAATAATAACTGCATAATATCGGTAATAATGCATGTTATATTGATAAAATTGGGAGTAATAAGTATAATTATTACAGTTCTAGCGATAATAACTGCATTATATGGGTAATAATGGATGTTATGTTGATAATATCGGGAGTAATAAGTATATTTATTATAGTTCTAGCGATAATAATTGCATAATATAGGTAATAATGCATGTTATATTGATAATAATATAAGTAATAAGTATAATTATTACAGTTCTAGCGATTATAACTGCATAATATGGGTAATAATGCATGTTATATTGATAATAATATAAGTAATAAGTATAATTATTACAGTTCTAGCGATTATAACTGCATAATATGGGTAATAATGCATGTTATATTGATAATAATATAAGTAATAAGTATAATTATTACAGTTCTAGCGATAATAACTGCATTATATGCGTATAATGCATGTTATATTGATAATATCTGGAGTAGTAAGTATAATTTTTATAGTTCCAGCGATAATAAAAGTAAAATATGGCTAATAGTGCATGTTATATTGATAATAATAAAAGTAATAAGTATATTTATTATAGTTCTATCGATAATAACTGCATAATATGGGTAATAATGCATGTTATATTGATGATAATAAAAGTAGTAAGTATATTTATTATAGTTCTATCAATAATAACTGCATAATATCGGTAATAATGCATGTTATATTGATAAAATTGGGAGTAATAAGTATAATTATTACAGTTCTAGCGATAATAACTGCATTATATGGGTAATAATGGATGTTATATTGATAATGTCGGGAGTAATAAGTATATTTATTATAGTTCCCACGATAATAACTGCATAATATAGGTAATAATGCAGGTTATATTGATAATAATAAAAGTAATAAGTATATTTATTATAGTTCTATCAATAATAACTGCATAATATGGGTAATAATGCATGTTATATTGATGATAATAAAAGTAATAAGTGTATTTATTACAGTTCTAGCGATAATAACTGCATAATATGGGTAATAATGCACGTTATATTGATGATAATATAAGTAATAAGTATAATTATTACAGTTCTAGCGATAATAACTGCATTATATGGGTAATAATGGATGTTATATTGATAATATCGGGAGTAATAAGTATATTTATTATAGTTCTAGCGATAATAACTGCATAATATCGGTAATAATGCATGTGATATTGATGATAATATAAGTAATAAGTATAATTATTACAGTTCTAGCGATAATAACTGCATTATATGGGTAATAATGGATGTTATATTGATAATATCGGGAGTAATAAGTATATTTATTATAGTTCTAGCGATTATAACTGCATAATATGGGTATTAATGCATGTTATATTGATAATAATATAAGTAATAAGTATAATTATTACAGTTCTAGCGGTAATAACTGCATTATATGGGTAATAATGCATGTTATATTGATAATATCGGGAGTAATAAGTATAATCATTACAGTTCTAGCGATAATACTAGTAAAATATGGCTAAGAGTGCCTGTTATATTGATAATAATAAAAGTAATAAGTATATTTATTATAATTCTATCGATAATAACTGCATAATATGGGTAATAATGCACGTTATATTGACAATAATATAAGTAATAAGTGTACTTATTACAGTTCTAGCGATTATAACCGCATAATATGGGTAATAATGCATGTTATATTAATAATAATATAAGTAATAAGTATAATTATTACAGTTCTAGCGATAATAACTGCATAATATGGGTAATAATGCATGTTATATTGATGATAACAAAACTAATACGTATATTTATTATAGTTCTAGCGATAATAACTGCATAATATGGGTAATAATGCATGTTATATTGATAATAATATAAGTAATAAGTATAATTATTACAGTTCTAGCGATAATAACTGCATTATATGGGTAATAATGGATGTTATATTGATAATATCGGGAGTAATAAGTATATTTATTATAGTTCCCACGATAATAACTGCATAATATAGGTAATAATGCAGGTTATATTGATAATAATAAAAGTAATAAGTATATTTATTATAGTTCTATCAATAATAACTGCATAATATGGGTAATAATGCATGTTATATTGATGATAATAAAAGTAGCAAGTATATTTATTATAGTTCTATCAATAATAACTGCATAATATCGGTAATAATGCATGTTATATTGATAAAATTGGGAGTAATAAGTATAATTATTACAGTTCTAGCGATAATAACTGCATTATATGGGTAATAATGGATGTTATATTGATAATATCGGGTGTAATAAGTATATTTATTATAGTTCTAGCGATTATAACTGCATAATATGGGTATTAATGCATGTTATATTGATAATAATATAAGTAATAAGTATAATTATTACAGTTCTAGCGGTAATAACTGCATTATATGGGTAATAATACATGTTATATTGATAATATCGGGAGTAATAAGTATAATCATTACAGTTCTAGCGATAATACTAGTAAAATATGGCTAAGAGTGCCTGTTATATTGATAATAATAAAAGTAATAAGTATATTTATTATAGTTCTATCAATAATAACTGCATAATATCGGTAAAAATGCATGTTATATTGATGATAATAAGAGTAGTAAGTATATTTATTATAGTTCTATCGATAATAACTGCATAATATGGGTAATAATGCATGTTATATTGATGATAATAAAAGTAGTAAGTATATTTATTATAGTTCTATCAATAATAACTGCATAATATCGGTAATAATGCATGTTATATTGATAAAATTGGGAGTAATAAGTATAATTATTACAGTTCTAGCGATAATAACTGCATTATATGGGTAATAATGGATGTTATATTGATAATATCGGGAGTAATAATTATATTTATTATAGTTCTAGCGATTATAACTGCATAATATGGGTATTAATGCATGTTATATTGATAATAATAAAAGTAATAAGTATATTTATTATAGTTCTATCGATAATAACTGCATAATATGGGTAATAATGCATGTTATATTCATGATAATAAAAGTAGTAAGTATATTTATTATAGTTCTATCAATAATAACTGCATAATATCGGTAATAATGCATGTTATATTGATAAAATTGGGAGTAATAAGTATAATTATTACAGTTCTAGCGATAATAACTGCATTATATGGGTAATAATGGATGTTATATTGATAATATCGGGAGTAATAATTATATTTATTATAGTTCTAGCGATTATAACTGCATAATATGGGTATTAATGCATGTTATATTGATAATAATATAAGTAATAAGTATAATTATTACAGTTCTAGCGATAATAACTGCATTATATGGGTAATAATGCATGTTATATTGATAATATCGGGAGTAATAAGTATAATCATTACAGTTCTAGCGATAATACTAGTAAAATATGGCTAAGAGTGCCTGTTATATTGATAATAATAAAAGTAATAAGTATATTTATTATAATTCTATCGATAATAACTGCATAATATGGGTAATAATGCATGTTATATTGTTAATAATAAAAGTAATAAGTATATTTATTATAGTTCTATCAATAATAACTGCATAATATCGGTAAAAATGCATGTTATATTGATGATAATAAAAGTAGTAAGTATATTTATTATAGTTCTATCGATAATAACTGCATAATATGGGTAATAATGCATGTTATATTGATGATAATAAAAGTAGTAAGTATATTTATTATAGTTCTATCAATAATAACTGCATAATATCGGTAATAATGCATGTTATATTGATAAAATTGGGAGTAATAAGTATAATTATTACAGTTCTAGCGATAATAACTGCATTATATGGGTAATAATGGATGTTATATTGATAATATCGGGAGTAATAAGTATATTTATTATAGTTCCCACGATAATAACTGCATAATATAGGTAATAATGCAGGTTATATTGATAATAATAAAAGTAATAAGTATATTTATTATAGTTCTATCAATAATAACTGCATAATATGGGTAATAATGCATGTTATATTGATGATAATAAAAGTAGTAAGTATATTTATTATAGTTCTATCAATAATAACTGCATAATATCGGTAATAATGCATGTTATATTGATAAAATTGGGAGTAATAAGTATAATTATTACAGTTCTAGCGATAATAACTGCATTATATGGGTAATAATGGATGTTATATTGATAATATCGGGTGTAATAAGTATATTTATTATAGTTCTAGCGATTATAACTGCATAATATGGGTATTAATGCATGTTATATTGATAATAATATAAGTAATAAGTATAATTATTACAGTTCTAGCGGTAATAACTGCATTATATGGGTAATAATACATGTTATATTGATAATATCGGGAGTAATAAGTATAATCATTACAGTTCTAGCGATAATACTAGTAAAATATGGCTAAGAGTGCCTGTTATATTGATAATAATAAAAGTAATAAGTATATTTATTATAGTTCTATCAATAATAACTGCATAATATCGGTAAAAATGCATGTTATATTGATGATAATAAGAGTAGTAAGTATATTTATTATAGTTCTATCGATAATAACTGCATAATATGGGTAATAATGCATGTTATATTGATGATAATAAAAGTAGTAAGTATATTTATTATAGTTCTATCAATAATAACTGCATAATATCGGTAATAATGCATGTTATATTGATAAAATTGGGAGTAATAAGTATAATTATTACAGTTCTAGCGATAATAACTGCATTATATGGGTAATAATGGATGTTATATTGATAATATCGGGAGTAATAATTATATTTATTATAGTTCTAGCGATTATAACTGCATAATATGGGTATTAATGCATGTTATATTGATAATAATAAAAGTAATAAGTATATTTATTATAGTTCTATCGATAATAACTGCATAATATGGGTAATAATGCATGTTATATTCATGATAATAAAAGTAGTAAGTATATTTATTATAGTTCTATCAATAATAACTGCATAATATCGGTAATAATGCATGTTATATTGATAAAATTGGGAGTAATAAGTATAATTATTACAGTTCTAGCGATAATAACTGCATTATATGGGTAATAATGGATGTTATATTGATAATATCGGGAGTAATAATTATATTTATTATAGTTCTAGCGATTATAACTGCATAATATGGGTATTAATGCATGTTATATTGATAATAATATAAGTAATAAGTATAATTATTACAGTTCTAGCGATAATAACTGCATTATATGGGTAATAATGCATGTTATATTGATAATATCGGGAGTAATAAGTATAATCATTACAGTTCTAGCGATAATACTAGTAAAATATGGCTAAGAGTGCCTGTTATATTGATAATAATAAAAGTAATAAGTATATTTATTATAATTCTATCGATAATAACTGCATAATATGGGTAATAATGCATGTTATATTGTTAATAATAAAAGTAATAAGTATATTTATTATAGTTCTATCAATAATAACTGCATAATATCGGTAAAAATGCATGTTATATTGATGATAATAAAAGTAGTAAGTATATTTATTATAGTTCTATCGATAATAACTGCATAATATGGGTAATAATGCATGTTATATTGATGATAATAAAAGTAGTAAGTATATTTATTATAGTTCTATCAATAATAACTGCATAATATCGGTAATAATGCATGTTATATTGATAAAATTGGGAGTAATAAGTATAATTATTACAGTTCTAGCGATAATAACTGCATTATATGGGTAATAATGGATGTTATGTTGATAATATCGGGAGTAATAAGTATATTTATTATAGTTCTAGCGATAATAATTGCATAATATAGGTAATAATGCATGTTATATTGATAATAATATAAGTAATAAGTATAATTATTACAGTTCTAGCGATTATAACTGCATAATATGGGTAATAATGCATGTTATATTGATAATAATATAAGTAATAAGTATAATTATTACAGTTCTAGCGATTATAACTGCATAATATGGGTAATAATGCATGTTATATTGATAATAATATAAGTAATAAGTATAATTATTACAGTTCTAGCGATAATAACTGCATTATATGCGTATAATGCATGTTATATTGATAATATCTGGAGTAGTAAGTATAATTTTTATAGTTCCAGCGATAATAAAAGTAAAATATGGCTAATAGTGCATGTTATATTGATAATAATAAAAGTAATAAGTATATTTATTATAGTTCTATCGATAATAACTGCATAATATGGGTAATAATGCATGTTATATTGATGATAATAAAAGTAGTAAGTATATTTATTATAGTTCTATCAATAATAACTGCATAATATCGGTAATAATGCATGTTATATTGATAAAATTGGGAGTAATAAGTATAATTATTACAGTTCTAGCGATAATAACTGCATTATATGGGTAATAATGGATGTTATATTGATAATGTCGGGAGTAATAAGTATATTTATTATAGTTCCCACGATAATAACTGCATAATATAGGTAATAATGCAGGTTATATTGATAATAATAAAAGTAATAAGTATATTTATTATAGTTCTATCAATAATAACTGCATAATATGGGTAATAATAGATGTTATATTGATGATAATAAAAGTAATAAGTGTATTTATTACAGTTCTAGCGATAATAACTGCATAATATGCGTAATAATGCACGTTATATTGATGATAATATAAGTAATAAGTATAATTATTACAGTTCTAGCGATAATAACTGCATTATATGGGTAATAATGGATGTTATATTGATAATATCGGGAGTAATAAGTATATTTATTATAGTTCTAGCGATAATAACTGCATAATATCGGTAATAATGCATGTGATATTGATGATAATATAAGTAATAAGTATAATTATTACAGTTCTAGCGATAATAACTGCATTATATGGGTAATAATGGATGTTATATTGATAATATCGGGAGTAATAAGTATATTTATTATAGTTCTAGCGATTATAACTGCATAATATGGGTATTAATGCATGTTATATTGATAATAATATAAGTAATAAGTATAATTATTACAGTTCTAGCGGTAATAACTGCATTATATGGGTAATAATGCATGTTATATTGATAATATCGGGAGTAATAAGTATAATCATTACAGTTCTAGCGATAATACTAGTAAAATATGGCTAAGAGTGCCTGTTATATTGATAATAATAAAAGTAATAAGTATATTTATTATAATTCTATCGATAATAACTGCATAATATGGGTAATAATGCACGTTATATTGACAATAATATAAGTAATAAGTGTACTTATTACAGTTCTAGCGATTATAACCGCATAATATGGGTAATAATGCATGTTATATTAATAATAATATAAGTAATAAGTATAATTATTACAGTTCTAGCGATAATAACTGCATAATATGGGTAATAATGCATGTTATATTGATGATAACAAAACTAATACGTATATTTATTATAGTTCTAGCGATAATAACTGCATAATATGGGTAATAATGCATGTTATATTGATAATAATATAAGTAATAAGTATAATTATTACAGTTCTAGCGATAATAACTGCATTATATGGGTAATAATGGATGTTATATTGATAATATCGGGAGTAATAAGTATATTTATTATAGTTCTAGCGATAATAACTGCATAATATAGGTAATAATGCATGTTATATTGATAATAATAAAAGTAATAAGTATATTTATTATAGTTCTATCGATAATAACTGCATAATATGGGTAATAATGCATGTTATATTGATAAAATTGGGAGTAATAAGTATAATTATTACAGTTCTAGCGATAATAACTGCATTATATGGGTAATAATGGATGTTATGTTGATAATATCGGGAGTAATAAGTATATTTATTATAGTTCTAGCGATAATAATTGCATAATATAGGTAATAATGCATGTTATATTGATAATAATATAAGTAATAAGTATAATTATTACAGTTCTAGCGATTGTAACTGCATAATATGGGTAATAATGCATGTTATATTGATAATAATATAAGTAATAAGTATAATTATTACAGTTCTAGCGATTATAACTGCATAATATGGGTAATAATGCATGTTATATTGATAATAATATAAGTAATAAGTATAATTATTACAGTTCTAGCGATAATAACTGCATTATATGCGTATAATGCATGTTATATTGATAATATCTGGAGTAGTAAGTATAATTTTTATAGTTCCAGCGATAATAAAAGTAAAATATGGCTAATAGTGCATGTTATATTGATAATAATAAAAGTAATAAGTATATTTATTATAGTTCTATCGATAATAACTGCATAATATGGGTAATAATGCATGTTATATTGATGATAATAAAAGTAGTAAGTATATTTATTATAGTTCTATCAATAATAACTGCATAATATCGGTAATAATGCATGTTATATTGATAAAATTGGGAGTAATAAGTATAATTATTACAGTTCTAGCGATAATAACTGCATTATATGGGTAATAATGGATGTTATATTGATAATGTCGGGAGTAATAAGTATATTTATTATAGTTCCCACGATAATAACTGCATAATATAGGTAATAATGCAGGTTATATTGATAATAATAAAAGTAATAAGTATATTTATTATAGTTCTATCAATAATAACTGCATAATATGGGTAATAATAGATGTTATATTGATGATAATAAAAGTAATAAGTGTATTTATTACAGTTCTAGCGATAATAACTGCATAATATGCGTAATAATGCACGTTATATTGATGATAATATAAGTAATAAGTATAATTATTACAGTTCTAGCGATAATAACTGCATTATATGGGTAATAATGGATGTTATATTGATAATATCGGGAGTAATAAGTATATTTATTATAGTTCTAGCGATAATAACTGCATAATATCGGTAATAATGCATGTGATATTGATGATAATATAAGTAATAAGTATAATTATTACAGTTCTAGCGATAATAACTGCATTATATGGGTAATAATGGATGTTATATTGATAATATCGGGAGTAATAAGTATATTTATTATAGTTCTAGCGATTATAACTGCATAATATGGGTATTAATGCATGTTATATTGATAATAATATAAGTAATAAGTATAATTATTACAGTTCTAGCGGTAATAACTGCATTATATGGGTAATAATGCATGTTATATTGATAATATCGGGAGTAATAAGTATAATCATTACAGTTCTAGCGATAATACTAGTAAAATATGGCTAAGAGTGCCTGTTATATTGATAATAATAAAAGTAATAAGTATATTTATTATAATTCTATCGATAATAACTGCATAATATGGGTAATAATGCACGTTATATTGACAATAATATAAGTAATAAGTGTACTTATTACAGTTCTAGCGATTATAACCGCATAATATGGGTAATAATGCATGTTATATTAATAATAATATAAGTAATAAGTATAATTATTACAGTTCTAGCGATAATAACTGCATAATATGGGTAATAATGCATGTTATATTGATGATAACAAAACTAATACGTATATTTATTATAGTTCTAGCGATAATAACTGCATAATATGGGTAATAATGCATGTTATATTGATAATAATATAAGTAATAAGTATAATTATTACAGTTCTAGCGATAATAACTGCATTATATGGGTAATAATGGATGTTATATTGATAATATCGGGAGTAATAAGTATATTTATTATAGTTCTAGCGATAATAACTGCATAATATAGGTAATAATGCATGTTATATTGATAATAATAAAAGTAATAAGTATATTTATTATAGTTCTATCGATAATAACTGCATAATATGGGTAATAATGCATGTTATATTGATAAAATTGGGAGTAATAAGTATAATTATTACAGTTCTAGCGATAATAACTGCATTATATGGGTAATAATGGATGTTATGTTGATAATATCGGGAGTAATAAGTATATTTATTATAGTTCTAGCGATAATAATTGCATAATATAGGTAATAATGCATGTTATATTGATAATAATATAAGTAATAAGTATAATTATTACAGTTCTAGCGATTGTAACTGCATAATATGGGTAATAATGCATGTTATATTGATAATAATATAAGTAATAAGTATAATTATTACAGTTCTAGCGATTATAACTGCATAATATGGGTAATAATGCATGTTATATTGATAATAATATAAGTAATAAGTATAATTATTACAGTTCTAGCGATAATAACTGCATTATATGCGTATAATGCATGTTATATTGATAATATCTGGAGTAGTAAGTATAATTTTTATAGTTCCAGCGATAATAAAAGTAAAATATGGCTAATAGTGCATGTTATATTGATAATAATAAAAGTAATAAGTATATTTATTATAGTTCTATCGATAATAACTGCATAATATGGGTAATAATGCATGTTATATTGATGATAATAAAAGTAGTAAGTATATTTATTATAGTTCTATCAATAATAACTGCATAATATCGGTAATAACGCATGTTATATTGATAAAATTGGGAGTAATAAGTATAATTATTACAGTTCTAGCGATAATAACTGCATTATATGGGTAATAATGGATGTTATATTGATAATGTCGGGAGTAATAAGTATATTTATTATAGTTCCCACGATAATAACTGCATAATATAGGTAATAATGCAGGTTATATTGATAATAATAAAAGTAATAAGTATATTTATTATAGTTCTATCAATAATAACTGCATAATATGGGTAATAATGCATGTTATATTGATGATAATAAAAGTAATAAGTGTATTTATTACAGTTCTAGCGATAATAACTGCATAATATGGGTAATAATGCATGTTATATTCATGATAATAAAAGTAGTAAGTATATTTATTATAGTTCTATCAATAATAACTGCATAATATCGGTAATAATGCATGTTATATTGATAAAATTGGGAGTAATAAGTATAATTATTACAGTTCTAGCGATAATAACTGCATTATATGGGTAATAATGGATGTTATATTGATAATATCGGGAGTAATAATTATATTTATTATAGTTCTAGCGATTATAACTGCATAATATGGGTATTAATGCATGTTATATTGATAATAATATAAGTAATAAGTATAATTATTACAGTTCTAGCGATAATAACTGCATTATATGGGTAATAATGCATGTTATATTGATAATATCGGGAGTAATAAGTATAATCATTACAGTTCTAGCGATAATACTAGTAAAATATGGCTAAGAGTGCCTGTTATATTGATAATAATAAAAGTAATAAGTATATTTATTATAATTCTATCGATAATAACTGCATAATATGGGTAATAATGCATGTTATATTGTTAATAATAAAAGTAATAAGTATATTTATTATAGTTCTATCAATAATAACTGCATAATATCGGTAAAAATGCATGTTATATTGATGATAATAAGAGTAGTAAGTATATTTATTATAGTTCTATCGATAATAACTGCATAATATGGGTAATAATGCATGTTATATTGATGATAATAAAAGTAGTAAGTATATTTATTATAGTTCTATCAATAATAACTGCATAATATCGGTAATAATGCATGTTATATTGATAAAATTGGGAGTAATAAGTATAATTATTACAGTTCTAGCGATAATAACTGCATTATATGGGTAATAATGGATGTTATATTGATAATATCGGGAGTAATAATTATATTTATTATAGTTCTAGCGATTATAACTGCATAATATGGGTATTAATGCATGTTATATTGATAATAATAAAAGTAATAAGTATATTTATTATAGTTCTATCGATAATAACTGCATAATATGGGTAATAATGCATGTTATATTCATGATAATAAAAGTAGTAAGTATATTTATTATAGTTCTATCAATAATAACTGCATAATATCGGTAATAATGCATGTTATATTGATAAAATTGGGAGTAATAAGTATAATTATTACAGTTCTAGCGATAATAACTGCATTATATGGGTAATAATGGATGTTATATTGATAATATCGGGAGTAATAATTATATTTATTATAGTTCTAGCGATTATAACTGCATAATATGGGTATTAATGCATGTTATATTGATAATAATATAAGTAATAAGTATAATTATTACAGTTCTAGCGATAATAACTGCATTATATGGGTAATAATGCATGTTATATTGATAATATCGGGAGTAATAAGTATAATCATTACAGTTCTAGCGATAATACTAGTAAAATATGGCTAAGAGTGCCTGTTATATTGATAATAATAAAAGTAATAAGTATATTTATTATAATTCTATCGATAATAACTGCATAATATGGGTAATAATGCATGTTATATTGTTAATAATAAAAGTAATAAGTATATTTATTATAGTTCTATCAATAATAACTGCATAATATCGGTAAAAATGCATGTTATATTGATGATAATAAAAGTAGTAAGTATATTTATTATAGTTCTATCGATAATAACTGCATAATATGGGTAATAATGCATGTTATATTGATGATAATAAAAGTAGTAAGTATATTTATTATAGTTCTATCAATAATAACTGCATAATATCGGTAATAATGCATGTTATATTGATAAAATTGGGAGTAATAAGTATAATTATTACAGTTCTAGCGATAATAACTGCATTATATGGGTAATAATGGATGTTATGTTGATAATATCGGGAGTAATAAGTATATTTATTATAGTTCTAGCGATAATAATTGCATAATATAGGTAATAATGCATGTTATATTGATAATAATATAAGTAATAAGTATAATTATTACAGTTCTAGCGATTATAACTGCATAATATGGGTAATAATGCATGTTATATTGATAATAATATAAGTAATAAGTATAATTATTACAGTTCTAGCGATTATAACTGCATAATATGGGTAATAATGCATGTTATATTGATAATAATATAAGTAATAAGTATAATTATTACAGTTCTAGCGATAATAACTGCATTATATGCGTATAATGCATGTTATATTGATAATATCTGGAGTAGTAAGTATAATTTTTATAGTTCCAGCGATAATAAAAGTAAAATATGGCTAATAGTGCATGTTATATTGATAATAATAAAAGTAATAAGTATATTTATTATAGTTCTATCGATAATAACTGCATAATATGGGTAATAATGCATGTTATATTGATGATAATAAAAGTAGTAAGTATATTTATTATAGTTCTATCAATAATAACTGCATAATATCGGTAATAATGCATGTTATATTGATAAAATTGGGAGTAATAAGTATAATTATTACAGTTCTAGCGATAATAACTGCATTATATGGGTAATAATGGATGTTATATTGATAATATCGGGAGTAATAATTATATTTATTATAGTTCTAGCGATTATAACTGCATAATATGGGTATTAATGCATGTTATATTGATAATAATAAAAGTAATAAGTATATTTATTATAGTTCTATCGATAATAACTGCATAATATGGGTAATAATGCATGTTATATTCATGATAATAAAAGTAGTAAGTATATTTATTATAGTTCTATCAATAATAACTGCATAATATCGGTAATAATGCATGTTATATTGATAAAATTGGGAGTAATAAGTATAATTATTACAGTTCTAGCGATAATAACTGCATTATATGGGTAATAATGGATGTTATATTGATAATATCGGGAGTAATAATTATATTTATTATAGTTCTAGCGATTATAACTGCATAATATGGGTATTAATGCATGTTATATTGATAATAATATAAGTAATAAGTATAATTATTACAGTTCTAGCGATAATAACTGCATTATATGGGTAATAATGCATGTTATATTGATAATATCGGGAGTAATAAGTATAATCATTACAGTTCTAGCGATAATACTAGTAAAATATGGCTAAGAGTGCCTGTTATATTGATAATAATAAAAGTAATAAGTATATTTATTATAATTCTATCGATAATAACTGCATAATATGGGTAATAATGCATGTTATATTGTTAATAATAAAAGTAATAAGTATATTTATTATAGTTCTATCAATAATAACTGCATAATATCGGTAAAAATGCATGTTATATTGATGATAATAAAAGTAGTAAGTATATTTATTATAGTTCTATCGATAATAACTGCATAATATGGGTAATAATGCATGTTATATTGATGATAATAAAAGTAGTAAGTATATTTATTATAGTTCTATCAATAATAACTGCATAATATCGGTAATAATGCATGTTATATTGATAAAATTGGGAGTAATAAGTATAATTATTACAGTTCTAGCGATAATAACTGCATTATATGGGTAATAATGGATGTTATGTTGATAATATCGGGAGTAATAAGTATATTTATTATAGTTCTAGCGATAATAATTGCATAATATAGGTAATAATGCATGTTATATTGATAATAATATAAGTAATAAGTATAATTATTACAGTTCTAGCGATTATAACTGCATAATATGGATAATAATGCATGTTATATTGATAATAATATAAGTAATAAGTATAATTATTACAGTTCTAGCGATTATAACTGCATAATATGGGTAATAATGCATGTTATATTGATAATAATATAAGTAATAAGTATAATTATTACAGTTCTAGCGATAATAACTGCATTATATGCGTATAATGCATGTTATATTGATAATATCTGGAGTAGTAAGTATAATTTTTATAGTTCCAGCGATAATAAAAGTAAAATATGGCTAATAGTGCATGTTATATTGATAATAATAAAAGTAATAAGTATATTTATTATAGTTCTATCGATAATAACTGCATAATATGGGTAATAATGCATGTTATATTGATGATAATAAAAGTAGTAAGTATATTTATTATAGTTCTATCAATAATAACTGCATAATATCGGTAATAATGCATGTTATATTGATAAAATTGGGAGTAATAAGTATAATTATTACAGTTCTAGCGATAATAACTGCATTATATGGGTAATAATGGATGTTATGTTGATAATATCGGGAGTAATAAGTATATTTATTATAGTTCTAGCGATAATAATTGCATAATATAGGTAATAATGCATGTTATATTGATAATAATATAAGTAATAAGTATAATTATTACAGTTCTAGCGATTATAACTGCATAATATGGGTAATAATGCATGTTATATTGATAATAATATAAGTAATAAGTATAATTATTACAGTTCTAGCGATTATAACTGCATAATATGGGTAATAATGCATGTTATATTGATAATAATATAAGTAATAAGTATAATTATTACAGTTCTAGCGATAATAACTGCATTATATGCGTATAATGCATGTTATATTGATAATATCTGGAGTAGTAAGTATAATTTTTATAGTTCCAGCGATAATAAAAGTAAAATATGGCTAATAGTGCATGTTATATTGATAATAATAAAAGTAATAAGTATATTTATTATAGTTCTATCGATAATAACTGCATAATATGGGTAATAATGCATGTTATATTGATGATAATAAAAGTAGTAAGTATATTTATTATAGTTCTATCAATAATAACTGCATAATATCGGTAATAATGCATGTTATATTGATAAAATTGGGAGTAATAAGTATAATTATTACAGTTCTAGCGATAATAACTGCATTATATGGGTAATAATGGATGTTATATTGATAATGTCGGGAGTAATAAGTATATTTATTATAGTTCCCACGATAATAACTGCATAATATAGGTAATAATGCAGGTTATATTGATAATAATAAAAGTAATAAGTATATTTATTATAGTTCTATCAATAATAACTGCATAATATGGGTAATAATGCATGTTATATTGATGATAATAAAAGTAATAAGTGTATTTATTACAGTTCTAGCGATAATAACTGCATAATATGGGTAATAATGCACGTTATATTGATGATAATATAAGTAATAAGTATAATTATTACAGTTCTAGCGATAATAACTGCATTATATGGGTAATAATGGATGTTATATTGATAATATCGGGAGTAATAAGTATATTTATTATAGTTCTAGCGATAATAACTGCATAATATCGGTAATAATGCATGTGATATTGATGATAATATAAGTAATAAGTATAATTATTACAGTTCTAGCGATAATAACTGCATTATATGGGTAATAATGGATGTTATATTGATAATATCGGGAGTAATAAGTATATTTATTATAGTTCTAGCGATTATAACTGCATAATATGGGTATTAATGCATGTTATATTGATAATAATATAAGTAATAAGTATAATTATTACAGTTCTAGCGGTAATAACTGCATTATATGGGTAATAATGCATGTTATATTGATAATATCGGGAGTAATAAGTATAATCATTACAGTTCTAGCGATAATACTAGTAAAATATGGCTAAGAGTGCCTGTTATATTGATAATAATAAAAGTAATAAGTATATTTATTATAATTCTATCGATAATAACTGCATAATATGGGTAATAATGCACGTTATATTGACAATAATATAAGTAATAAGTGTACTTATTACAGTTCTAGCGATTATAACCGCATAATATGGGTAATAATGCATGTTATATTAATAATAATATAAGTAATAAGTATAATTATTACAGTTCTAGCGATAATAACTGCATAATATGGGTAATAATGCATGTTATATTGATGATAACAAAACTAATACGTATATTTATTATAGTTCTAGCGATAATAACTGCATAATATGGGTAATAATGCATGTTATATTGATAATAATATAAGTAATAAGTATAATTATTACAGTTCTAGCGATAATAACTGCATTATATGGGTAATAATGGATGTTATATTGATAATATCGGGAGTAATAAGTATAATTATTACAGTTCTAGCGATTATAACTGCATAATATGGGTATTAATGCATGTTATATTGATAATAATATAAGTAATAAGTATAATTATTACAGTTCTAGCGGTAATAACTGCATTATATGGGTAATAATACATGTTATATTGATAATATCGGGAGTAATAAGTATAATCATTACAGTTCTAGCGATAATACTAGTAAAATATGGCTAAGAGTGCCTGTTATATTGATAATAATAAAAGTAATAAGTATATTTATTATAGTTCTATCAATAATAACTGCATAATATCGGTAAAAATGCATGTTATATTGATGATAATAAGAGTAGTAAGTATATTTATTATAGTTCTATCGATAATAACTGCATAATATGGGTAATAATGCATGTTATATTGATGATAATAAAAGTAGTAAGTATATTTATTATAGTTCTATCAATAATAACTGCATAATATCGGTAATAATGCATGTTATATTGATAAAATTGGGAGTAATAAGTATAATTATTACAGTTCTAGCGATAATAACTGCATTATATGGGTAATAATGGATGTTATATTGATAATATCGGGAGTAATAATTATATTTATTATAGTTCTAGCGATTATAACTGCATAATATGGGTATTAATGCATGTTATATTGATAATAATAAAAGTAATAAGTATATTTATTATAGTTCTATCGATAATAACTGCATAATATGGGTAATAATGCATGTTATATTCATGATAATAAAAGTAGTAAGTATATTTATTATAGTTCTATCAATAATAACTGCATAATATCGGTAATAATGCATGTTATATTGATAAAATTGGGAGTAATAAGTATAATTATTACAGTTCTAGCGATAATAACTGCATTATATGGGTAATAATGGATGTTATATTGATAATATCGGGAGTAATAATTATATTTATTATAGTTCTAGCGATTATAACTGCATAATATGGGTATTAATGCATGTTGTATTGATAATAATATAAGTAATAAGTATAATTATTACAGTTCTAGCGATAATAACTGCATTATATGGGTAATAATGCATGTTATATTGATAATATCGGGAGTAATAAGTATAATCATTACAGTTCTAGCGATAATACTAGTAAAATATGGCTAAGAGTGCCTGTTATATTGATAATAATAAAAGTAATAAGTATATTTATTATAATTCTATCGATAATAACTGCATAATATGGGTAATAATGCATGTTATATTGTTAATAATAAAAGTAATAAGTATATTTATTATAGTTCTATCAATAATAACTGCATAATATCGGTAAAAATGCATGTTATATTGATGATAATAAAAGTAGTAAGTATATTTATTATAGTTCTATCGATAATAACTGCATAATATGGGTAATAATGCATGTTATATTGATGATAATAAAAGTAGTAAGTATATTTATTATAGTTCTATCAATAATAACTGCATAATATCGGTAATAATGCATGTTATATTGATAAAATTGGGAGTAATAAGTATAATTATTACAGTTCTAGCGATAATAACTGCATTATATGGGTAATAATGGATGTTATGTTGATAATATCGGGAGTAATAAGTATATTTATTATAGTTCTAGCGATAATAATTGCATAATATAGGTAATAATGCATGTTATATTGATAATAATATAAGTAATAAGTATAATTATTACAGTTCTAGCGATTATAACTGCATAATATGGGTAATAATGCATGTTATATTGATAATAATATAAGTAATAAGTATAATTATTACAGTTCTAGCGATTATAACTGCATAATATGGGTAATAATGCATGTTATATTGATAATAATATAAGTAATAAGTATAATTATTACAGTTCTAGCGATAATAACTGCATTATATGCGTATAATGCATGTTATATTGATAATATCTGGAGTAGTAAGTATAATTTTTATAGTTCCAGCGATAATAAAAGTAAAATATGGCTAATAGTGCATGTTATATTGATAATAATAAAAGTAATAAGTATATTTATTATAGTTCTATCGATAATAACTGCATAATATGGGTAATAATGCATGTTATATTGATGATAATAAAAGTAGTAAGTATATTTATTATAGTTCTATCAATAATAACTGCATAATATCGGTAATAATGCATGTTATATTGATAAAATTGGGAGTAATAAGTATAATTATTACAGTTCTAGCGATAATAACTGCATTATATGGGTAATAATGGATGTTATATTGATAATATCGGGAGTAATAATTATATTTATTATAGTTCTAGCGATTATAACTGCATAATATGGGTATTAATGCATGTTATATTGATAATAATAAAAGTAATAAGTATATTTATTATAGTTCTATCGATAATAACTGCATAATATGGGTAATAATGCATGTTATATTCATGATAATAAAAGTAGTAAGTATATTTATTATAGTTCTATCAATAATAACTGCATAATATCGGTAATAATGCATGTTATATTGATAAAATTGGGAGTAATAAGTATAATTATTACAGTTCTAGCGATAATAACTGCATTATATGGGTAATAATGGATGTTATATTGATAATATCGGGAGTAATAATTATATTTATTATAGTTCTAGCGATTATAACTGCATAATATGGGTATTAATGCATGTTATATTGATAATAATATAAGTAATAAGTATAATTATTACAGTTCTAGCGATAATAACTGCATTATATGGGTAATAATGCATGTTATATTGATAATATCGGGAGTAATAAGTATAATCATTACAGTTCTAGCGATAATACTAGTAAAATATGGCTAAGGGTGCCTGTTATATTGATAATAATAAAAGTAATAAGTATATTTATTATAATTCTATCGATAATAACTGCATAATATGGGTAATAATGCATGTTATATTGTTAATAATAAAAGTAATAAGTATATTTATTATAGTTCTATCAATAATAACTGCATAATATCGGTAAAAATGCATGTTATATTGATGATAATAAAAGTAGTAAGTATATTTATTATAGTTCTATCGATAATAACTGCATAATATGGGTAATAATGCATGTTATATTGATGATAATAAAAGTAGTAAGTATATTTATTATAGTTCTATCAATAATAACTGCATAATATCGGTAATAATGCATGTTATATTGATAAAATTGGGAGTAATAAGTATAATTATTACAGTTCTAGCGATAATAACTGCATTATATGGGTAATAATGGATGTTATGTTGATAATATCGGGAGTAATAAGTATATTTATTATAGTTCTAGCGATAATAATTGCATAATATAGGTAATAATGCATGTTATATTGATAATAATATAAGTAATAAGTATAATTATTACAGTTCTAGCGATTATAACTGCATAATATGGGTAATAATGCATGTTATATTGATAATAATATAAGTAATAAGTATAATTATTACAGTTCTAGCGATTATAACTGCATAATATGGGTAATAATGCATGTTATATTGATAATAATATAAGTAATAAGTATAATTATTACAGTTCTAGCGATAATAACTGCATTATATGCGTATAATGCATGTTATATTGATAATATCTGGAGTAGTAAGTATAATTTTTATAGTTCCAGCGATAATAAAAGTAAAATATGGCTAATAGTGCATGTTATATTGATAATAATAAAAGTAATAAGTATATTTATTATAGTTCTATCGATAATAACTGCATAATATGGGTAATAATGCATGTTATATTGATGATAATAAAAGTAGTAAGTATATTTATTATAGTTCTATCAATAATAACTGCATAATATCGGTAATAATGCATGTTATATTGATAAAATTGGGAGTAATAAGTATAATTATTACAGTTCTAGCGATAATAACTGCATTATATGGGTAATAATGGATGTTATATTGATAATGTCGGGAGTAATAAGTATATTTATTATAGTTCCCACGATAATAACTGCATAATATAGGTAATAATGCAGGTTATATTGATAATAATAAAAGTAATAAGTATATTTATTATAGTTCTATCAATAATAACTGCATAATATGGGTAATAATAGATGTTATATTGATGATAATAAAAGTAATAAGTGTATTTATTACAGTTCTAGCGATAATAACTGCATAATATGGGTAATAATGCACGTTATATTGATGATAATATAAGTAATAAGTATAATTATTACAGTTCTAGCGATAATAACTGCATTATATGGGTAATAATGGATGTTATATTGATAATATCGGGAGTAATAAGTATATTTATTATAGTTCTAGCGATAATAACTGCATAATATCGGTAATAATGCATGTGATATTGATGATAATATAAGTAATAAGTATAATTATTACAGTTCTAGCGATAATAACTGCATTATATGGGTAATAATGGATGTTATATTGATAATATCGGGAGTAATAAGTATATTTATTATAGTTCTAGCGATTATAACTGCATAATATGGGTATTAATGCATGTTATATTGATAATAATATAAGTAATAAGTATAATTATTACAGTTCTAGCGGTAATAACTGCATTATATGGGTAATAATGCATGTTATATTGATAATATCGGGAGTAATAAGTATAATCATTACAGTTCTAGCGATAATACTAGTAAAATATGGCTAAGAGTGCCTGTTATATTGATAATAATAAAAGTAATAAGTATATTTATTATAATTCTATCGATAATAACTGCATAATATGGGTAATAATGCACGTTATATTGACAACAATATAAGTAATAAGTGTACTTATTACAGTTCTAGCGATAATAACCGCATAATATGGGTAATAATGCATGTTATATTAATAATAATATAAGTAATAAGTATAATTATTACAGTTCTAGCGATAATAACTGCATAATATGGGTAATAATGCATGTTATATTGATGATAACAAAACTAATACGTATATTTATTATAGTTCTAGCGATAATAACTGCATAATATGGGTAATAATGCATGTTATATTGATAATAATATAAGTAATAAGTATAATTATTACAGTTCTAGCGATAATAACTGCATTATATGGGTAATAATGGATGTTATATTGATAATATCGGGAGTAATAAGTATATTTATTATAGTTCTAGCGATAATAACTGCATAATATAGGTAATAATGCATGTTATATTGATAATAATAAAAGTAATAAGTATATTTATTATAGTTCTATCGATAATAACTGCATAATATGGGTAATAATGCATGTTATATTCATGATAATAAAAGTAGTAAGTATATTTATTATAGTTCTATCAATAATAACTGCATAATATCGGTAATAATGCATGTTATATTGATAAAATTGGGAGTAATAAGTATAATTATTACAGTTCTAGCGATAATAACTGCATTATATGGGTAATAATGGATGTTATATTGATAATATCGGGAGTAATAATTATATTTATTATAGTTCTAGCGATTATAACTGCATAATATGGGTATTAATGCATGTTATATTGATAATAATATAAGTAATAAGTATAATTATTACAGTTCTAGCGATAATAACTGCATTATATGGGTAATAATGCATGTTATATTGATAATATCGGGAGTAATAAGTATAATCATTACAGTTCTAGCGATAATACTAGTAAAATATGGCTAAGAGTGCCTGTTATATTGATAATAATAAAAGTAATAAGTATATTTATTATAATTCTATCGATAATAACTGCATAATATGGGTAATAATGCATGTTATATTGTTAATAATAAAAGTAATAAGTATATTTATTATAGTTCTATCAATAATAACTGCATAATATCGGTAAAAATGCATGTTATATTGATGATAATAAAAGTAGTAAGTATATTTATTATAGTTCTATCGATAATAACTGCATAATATGGGTAATAATGCATGTTATATTGATGATAATAAAAGTAGTAAGTATATTTATTATAGTTCTATCAATAATAACTGCATAATATCGGTAATAATGCATGTTATATTGATAAAATTGGGAGTAATAAGTATAATTATTACAGTTCTAGCGATAATAACTGCATTATATGGGTAATAATGGATGTTATGTTGATAATATCGGGAGTAATAAGTATATTTATTATAGTTCTAGCGATAATAATTGCATAATATAGGTAATAATGCATGTTATATTGATAATAATATAAGTAATAAGTATAATTATTACAGTTCTAGCGATTATAACTGCATAATATGGGTAATAATGCATGTTATATTGATAATAATATAAGTAATAAGTATAATTATTACAGTTCTAGCGATTATAACTGCATAATATGGGTAATAATGCATGTTATATTGATAATAATATAAGTAATAAGTATAATTATTACAGTTCTAGCGATAATAACTGCATTATATGCGTATAATGCATGTTATATTGATAATATCTGGAGTAGTAAGTATAATTTTTATAGTTCCAGCGATAATAAAAGTAAAATATGGCTAATAGTGCATGTTATATTGATAATAATAAAAGTAATAAGTATATTTATTATAGTTCTATCGATAATAACTGCATAATATGGGTAATAATGCATGTTATATTGATGATAATAAAAGTAGTAAGTATATTTATTATAGTTCTATCAATAATAACTGCATAATATCGGTAATAATGCATGTTATATTGATAAAATTGGGAGTAATAAGTATAATTATTACAGTTCTAGCGATAATAACTGCATTATATGGGTAATAATGGATGTTATATTGATAATGTCGGGAGTAATAAGTATATTTATTATAGTTCCCACGATAATAACTGCATAATATAGGTAATAATGCAGGTTATATTGATAATAATAAAAGTAATAAGTATATTTATTATAGTTCTATCAATAATAACTGCATAATATGGGTAATAATAGATGTTATATTGATGATAATAAAAGTAATAAGTGTATTTATTACAGTTCTAGCGATAATAACTGCATAATATGGGTAATAATGCACGTTATATTGATGATAATATAAGTAATAAGTATAATTATTACAGTTCTAGCGATAATAACTGCATTATATGGGTAATAATGGATGTTATATTGATAATATCGGGAGTAATAAGTATATTTATTATAGTTCTAGCGATAATAACTGCATAATATCGGTAATAATGCATGTGATATTGATGATAATATAAGTAATAAGTATAATTATTACAGTTCTAGCGATAATAACTGCATTATATGGGTAATAATGGATGTTATATTGATAATATCGGGAGTAATAAGTATATTTATTATAGTTCTAGCGATTATAACTGCATAATATGGGTATTAATGCATGTTATATTGATAACAATATAAGTAATAAGTATAATTATTACAGTTCTAGCGGTAATAACTGCATTATATGGGTAATAATGCATGTTATATTGATAATATCGGGAGTAATAAGTATAATCATTACAGTTCTAGCGATAATACTAGTAAAATATGGCTAAGAGTGCCTGTTATATTGATAATAATAAAAGTAATAAGTATATTTATTATAATTCTATCGATAATAACTGCATAATATGGGTAATAATGCACGTTATATTGACAATAATATAAGTAATAAGTGTACTTATTACAGTTCTAGCGATTATAACCGCATAATATGGGTAATAATGCATGTTATATTAATAATAATATAAGTAATAAGTATAATTATTACAGTTCTAGCGATAATAACTGCATAATATGGGTAATAATGCATGGTATATTGATGATAACAAAACTAATACGTATATTTATTATAGTTCTAGCGATAATAACTGCATAATATGGGTAATAATGCATGTTATATTGATAATAATATAAGTAATAAGTATAATTATTACAGTTCTAGCGATAATAACTGCATTATATGGGTAATAATGGATGTTATATTGATAATATCGGGAGTAATAAGTATATTTATTATAGTTCCCACGATAATAACTGCATAATATAGGTAATAATGCAGGTTATATTGATAATAATAAAAGTAATAAGTATATTTATTATAGTTCTATCAATAATAACTGCATAATATGGGTAATAATGCATGTTATATTGATGATAATAAAAGTAGTAAGTATATTTATTATAGTTCTATCAATAATAACTGCATAATATCGGTAATAATGCATGTTATATTGATAAAATTGGGAGTAATAAGTATAATTATTACAGTTCTAGCGATAATAACTGCATTATATGGGTAATAATGGATGTTATATTGATAATATCGGGTGTAATAAGTATATTTATTATAGTTCTAGCGATTATAACTGCATAATATGGGTATTAATGCATGTTATATTGATAATAATATAAGTAATAAGTATAATTATTACAGTTCTAGCGGTAATAACTGCATTATATGGGTAATAATACATGTTATATTGATAATATCGGGAGTAATAAGTATAATCATTACAGTTCTAGCGATAATACTAGTAAAATATGGCTAAGAGTGCCTGTTATATTGATAATAATAAAAGTAATAAGTATATTTATTATAATTCTATCGATAATAACTGCATAATATGGGTCATAATGCACGTTATATTGACAATAATATAAGTAATAAGTATACTTATTACAGTTCTAGCGATTATAACTGCATAATATGGGTAATAATGCATGTTATATTGATGATAATAAAAGTAGTAAGTATATTTATTATAGTTCTAGCGATTATAACTGCATAATATGGGTAATAATGCATGTTATATTGATAATAATATAAGAAACAAGTATAATTATTACAGCTCTAGCGATAATAACTGCATTATATGCGTATAATGCATGTTATATTGATAATATCTGGAGTAGTAAGTATAATTTTTATAGTTCCAGCGATAATAAAAGTGAAATATGGCTAATAGTGCATGTTATATTGATAATAATAAAAGTAATAAGTATATTTATTATAGTTCTATCGATAATAACTGCATAATATGGGTAATAATGCATGTTATATTCATGATAATAAAAGTAGTAAGTATATTTATTATAGTTCTATCAATAATAACTGCATAATATCGGTAATAATGCATGTTATATTGATAAAATTGGGAGTAATAAGTATAATTATTACAGTTCTAGCGATAATAACTGCATTATATGGGTAATAATGGATGTTATATTGATAATATCGGGAGTAATAATTATATTTATTATAGTTCTAGCGATTATAACTGCATAATATGGGTATTAATGCATGTTATATTGATAATAATATAAGTAATAAGTATAATTATTACAGTTCTAGCGATAATAACTGCATTATATGGGTAATAATGCATGTTATATTGATAATATCGGGAGTAATAAGTATAATCATTACAGTTCTAGCGATAATACTAGTAAAATATGGCTAAGAGTGCCTGTTATATTGATAATAATAAAAGTAATAAGTATATTTATTATAATTCTATCGATAATAACTGCATAATATGGGTAATAATGCATGTTATATTGTTAATAATAAAAGTAATAAGTATATTTATTATAGTTCTATCAATAATAACTGCATATTATCGGTAACAATGCATGTTATATTGATGATAATATAAGTAGTAAGTATAATTATTACAGTTCTAGCGATAATAACTGCATTATATGGGTAATAATGGATGTTATATTGATAATATCGGGAGTAATAAGTATATTTATTATAGTTCTAGCGATTATAACTGCATAATATGGGTAATAATGCATGTTATATTGATAATAATATAAGTAATAAGTATAATTATTACAGTTCTAGCGATAATAACTGCATTACATGGGTAATAATGCATGTTATATTGATAATAATAAAAGTAATAAGTATATTTATTATGGTTCTAGCGATAATAACTGCATAATATGGGTAATAATGCATGTTATATTGATAATAATATAAGTAATAAGTATAATTATTACAGTTCTAGCGATAATAACTGCATTATATGGGTAATAATGGATGTTATGTTGATAATATCGGGAGTAATAAGTATATTTATTATAGTTCTAGCGATAATAATTGCATAATATAGGTAATAATGCATGTTATATTGATAATAATATAAGTAATAAGTATAATTATTACAGTTCTAGCGATTATAACTGCATAATATGGGTAATAATGCATGTTATATTGATAATAATATAAGTAATAAGTATAATTATTACAGTTCCAGCGATATTAACTGCATTATATGGGTAATAATGCATGTTATATTGATAATATCGGGAGTAATAAGTATATTTATTATAGTTCCAGCGATTATAACTGCATAATATGGGTAATAATGCATGTTATATTGATAATAATAAAAGTAATAAGTATATTTATTATAGTTCTATCGATAATAACTGCATAATATGGGTAATAATGCATGTTATACTGGTGATAATAAAAGTAGTAAGTATATTTATTATAGTTCTATCAATAATAGCTGCATAATATCGGTAATAATGCATGTTATATTGATGATAATATAAGTATTAAGTATAATTATTACAGTTCTAGCGATAATAACTGCATTATATGGGTAATAATGGATGTTATATTGATAATATCGGGAGTAATAAGTATATTTATTATAGTTCTAGCGATTATAACTGCATAATATGGGTAATAATGCATGTTAGATTGACAATAATAAAAGTAATAAGTATATTTATTATAGTTATATCAATAATAACTGCATAATATGGGTAATAATGCACGTTATATTGCTAAGAATATAAGTGATAAGTATAATTATTACAGTTCTAGCGATAATAACTGCATTATATGGGTAATAATGCATGTTATATTGATAATATTGGGAGTAATAAGTATAATTATTATAGTTCCAGCGATAATAATAGTAAAATATGGCAAATAGTGCATGTTATATTGATAATAATAAGAGCAATAAGTATAATTATTACAGTTCTATCGATAATAACTGCATAATATGGGTAATAATGCATGTTATATTGATGATAATAAAAGTAATACGTATATTTATTATAGTTCTAGCGATAATAACTGCATAATATGGGTAATAATGCATGTTATATTGATAATAATATAAGTAATAAGTATAATTATTACAGTTCTAGCGATAATAACTGCAATTTATGAGTAATAATGCATGTTATATTGCTAATAACATAAGTAATAAGTATAATTATTACAGTTCTAGCGATAATAACTGCATTATATGGGTAATAATGGATGTTATATTGATAATATCGGGAGTAATAAGTATATTTATTACAGTTCTAGCGATAATACTAGTAAAATATGGCTCAGAGTGCATGTTTTATTGATAATAATAAAAGTTATAAGTATATTTACTATACTTCTATCGATAATAACTGCATAATATGGGTAATAATGCACGTTATATTGCTAATAATATAAGTAATAAGTATATTTCTTATAGTTCTATCGATTATAACTGCATAATATGGGTAATAATGCATGTTATATTGATAATAATAAAAGTCAGAAGTATATTTATTATAGTTCTATCGATAATAACTGCATAATATGTGGTAATAATGCATGTTATATTGATGATCACAAAAGTAATAAGTATTTTTATTACAGTTCTAGCGATAATAACTGCATAATATGGGTAATAATGCACGTTATATTGCTAATAATATAAGTAACATGTATAATTATTACAGTTCTAGCGATAATAACTGCATTATATGGGTAATAATGCATGTTATATTAATAATATCGGGAGTAATAAGTATAATTATTATAGTTCTAGCGATAATAATAGTAAAACATGGCTAATAGTGCATGTTATATTTATAATAATAAAAGTAATAAGTATATTTATTACAGTCCTATCGATAATAACTGCATAATATGGGTAATAATGCATGTTATATTGATGATAATAAAAGTAATACGTATATTTATTATAATTCTAGCGATAATAACTGCATAATATGGGTAATAATGCATGTTATATTGCTAATAATATAAGTAATAAGTATAATTATTACAGTTCTAGCGATAATAACTGCAATTTATGAGTAATAATGCATGTTATATTGCTAATAATATAAGTAATAAGTATAATTATTACAGTTCTAGCGATAATAACTGCATTATATGGGTAATAATGCATGTTATATTGATAATAATATAAGTAATAAGTATAATTATTACAGTTCTAGCGATAATAACTGCATTATATGGGTAATAATGGATGTTATATTGATAATATCGGGAGTAATAAATATATTTATTATAGTTCCCACGATAATAACTGCATAATATAGGTAATAATGCAGGTTATATTGATAATAATAAAAGTAATAAGTATATTTATTATAGTTCTATCAATAATAACTGCATAATATGGGTAATAATGCATGTTATATTGATGATAATAAAAGTAATAAGTGTATTTATTACAGTTCTAGCGATAATAACTGCATAATATGGGTAATAATGCACGTTATATTGATGATAATATAAGTAATAAGTATAATTATTACAGTTCTAGCGATAATAACTGCATTATATGGGTAATAATGGATGTTATATTGATAATATCGGAGTAATAAGTATATTTATTATAGTTCTAGCGATAATAACTGCATAATATCGGTAATAATGCATGTTATATTGATGATAATATAAGTAATAAGTATAATTATTACAGTTCTGGCGATAATAACTGCATTATATGGGTAATAATGGATGTTATATTGATAATATCGGAGTAATAAGTATATTTATTATAGTTCTAGCGATTATAACTGCATAATATGGGTATTAATGCATGTTATATTGATAATAATATAAGTAATAAGTATAATTATTACAGTTCTAGCGATAATAACTGCATTATATGGGTAATAATGCATGTTATATTGATAATATCGGGAGTAATATGTATAATTATTATTGTTCTAGCGATAATAATAGTAAAATATGGCTAATAGTGCATGTTATATTGATAATAATAAAAGTAATAAGTATATTTATTATAGTTCTATCGATAATAACTGCATAATATGGGTAATAATGCATGTTATGTTGATGATAATAAAAGTAGTAAGTATATTTATTATAGTTCTAGCGATTATAACTGCATAATATGGGTAATAATGCATGTTATATTGATAATAATATAAGTAATAAGTATAATTATTACAGTTCTAGCGATAATAACTGCATTATATGGGTAATAATGGATGTTATATTGATAATATCGGGAGTAATAAGTATATTTATTATAGTTCTAGCGATTATAACTGCATAATATGGGTATTAATGCATGTTATATTGATAATAATATAAGTAATAAGTATAATTATTACAGTTCTAGCGATAATAACTGCATTATATGGGTAATAATGCATGTTATATTGATAATATCGGGAGTAATATGTATAATTATTATTGTTCTAGCGATAATAATAGTAAAATATGGCTAATAGTGCATGTTACATTGATAATAATAAAAGTAATAAGTATATTTATTATAGTTCTATCGATAATAACTGCATAATATGGGTAATAATGCATGTTATATTGGTGATAATAAAAGTAGTAAGTATATTTATTATAGTTCTATCAATAATAACTGCATAATATCGGTAATAATGCATGTTATATTGATGATAATATAAGTATTAAGTATAATTATTACAGTTCTAGCGATAATAACTGCATTATATGGGTAATAATGGATGTTATATTGATAATATCGGGAGTAATAAGTATAATCATTACAGTTCTAGCGATAATACTAGTAAAATATGGCTAAGAGTGCCTGTTATATTGATAATAATAAAAGTAATAAGTATATTTATTATAATTCTATCGATAATAACTGCATAATATGGGTAATAATGCATGTTATATTGATAATAATATAAGTAATAAGTATAATTATTACAGTTCTAGCGATTATAACTGCATAATATGGGTAATAATGCATGTTATATTGATAATAATATAAGTAATAAGTATAATTATTACAGTTCTAGCGATATTATCTGCATTATATGGGTAATAATGCATGTTATATTGATAATATCGGGAGTAATATGTATAATTATTATTGTTCTAGCGATAATAATAGTAAAATATGGCTAATAGTGCATGTTATATTGATAATAATATAAGTAATAAGTATAATTATTACAGTTCTAGCGATAATAACTGCATTATATGGGTAATAATGGATGTTATATTGATAATATCGGGAGTAATAAGTATATTTATTATAGTTCTAGCGATAATAACTGCATAATATAGGTAATAATGCATGTTATATTGATAATAATAAAAGTAATAAGTATATTTATTATAGTTCTATCAATAATAACTGCATAATATGGGTAATAATGCATGTTATATTGATGATAATAAAAGTAATAAGTGTATTTATTACAGTTCTAGCGATAATAACTGCATTATATGGGTAATAATGCATGTTATATTGATAATATCCGGAGTAATATGTATAATTATTATTGTTCTAGCGATAATAATAGTAAAATATGGCTAATAGTGCATGTTATATTGATAATAATAAAAGTAATAAGTACATTTATTATAGTTCTATCAATAATAACTGCATGATATGGGTAATAATGCATGTTATATTGATAATAATAAACGTAATAAGTGTATTTATTACAGTTCTAGCGATAATGACTGCATAATATGGGTAATAATGCATGTTATATTGATGATAATATAAGTAATAAGTATAATTATTACAGTTCTAGCGATTATAACTGCTTAATATGGGTAATAATGCATGTTATATTGATAATAATATAAGTAATAAGTATAATTATTACAGTTCTAGCGATAATAACTGCATTAAATGCGTATAATGCATGTTATATTGACAATATCTGGAATAGTAAGTATAATTTTTATAGTTCTAGCGATAATATAAGTAAAATATGGCTAATAGTGCATGTTATATTGATAATAATAAAAGTAATAAGTATATTTATTATAATTCTATCGATAATAACTGCATAATATGGGTAATAATGCATGTTATATTGATAATAATATAAGTAATAAGTATAATTATTACAGTTCTAGCGATAATAACTGCATTATATGGGTAATAATGCATGTTATATTGATAATATCGGGAGTAATATGTATAATTATTATTGTTCTAGCGATAATAATAGTAAAATATGGCTAATAGTGCATGTCATATTGATAATAATAAAAGTAATAAGTATATTTACTATAGTTCTGTCGATAATAACTGCATTATATGGGTAATAATGCATGTTATATTGATAATATCGGGAGTAATAAGTATAATCATTACAGTTCTAGCGATAATACTAGTAAAATATGGCTAAGAGTGCCTGTTATATTGATAATAATAAAAGTAATAATTATATTTATTATAATTCTATCGATAATAACTGCATAATATGGGTAATAATGCATGTTATATTGATAATAATATAAGTAATAAGTATAATTATTACAGTTCTAGCGATAATAACTGCATTACATGGGTAATAATGCATGTTATATTGATAATAATAAAAGTAATATGTATATTTATTATAGTTCTAGCGATAATAATTGCATAATATAGGTAATAATGCATGTTATATTGATAAGAATATAAGTAATAAGTATAATTATTACAGTTCTAGCGATTATAACTGCATAATATGGGTAATAATGCATGTTATATTGATAATAATATAAGTAATAAGTATAATTATTACAGATCCAGCGATATTATCTGCATTATATGGGTAATAATGCATGTTATATTGATAATATCGGGAGTAATATGTATAATTATTATTGTTCTAGCGATAATAATAGTAAAATATGGCTAATAGTGCATGTTATATTGATAATAATATAAGTAATAAGTATAATTATTACAGTTCTAGCGATAATAACTGCATTATATGGGTAATAATGGATGTTATATTGATAATATCGGGAGTAATAAGTATATTTATTATAGTTCTAGCGATAATAATTGCATAATATAGGTAATAATGCATGTTATATTGATAATAATATAAGTAATAAGTATAATTATTACAGTTCTAGCGATTATAACTGCATAATATGGGTAATAATGCATGTTATATTGATAATAATATAAGTAATAAGTATAATTATTACAGTTCCAGCGATATTATCTGCATTATATGGGTAATAATGCATGTTATATTGATAATATCGGGAGTAATATGTATAATTATTATTGTTCTAGCGATAATAATAGTAAAATATGGCTAATAGTGCATGTTATATTGATAATAATATAAGTAATAAGTATAATTATTACAGTTCTAGCGATAATAACTGCATTATATGGGTAATAATGGATGTTATATTGATAATATCGGGAGTAATAAGTATATTTATTATAGTTCTAGCGATAATAACTGCATAATATAGGTAATAATGCATGTTATATTGATAATAATAAAAGTAATAAGTATATTTATTATAGTTCTATCAATAATAACTGCATAATATGGGTAATAATGCATGTTATATTGATGATAATAAAAGTAATAAGTGTATTTATTACAGTTCTAGCGATAATAACTGCATTATATGGGTAATAATGCATGTTATATTGATAATATCCGGAGTAATATGTATAATTATTATTGTTCTAGCGATAATAATAGTAAAATATGGCTAATAGTGCATGTTATATTGATAATAATAAAAGTAATAAGTACATTTATTATAGTTCTATCAATAATAACTGCATGATATGGGTAATAATGCATGTTATATTGATAATAATAAAAGTAATAAGTGTATTTATTACAGTTCTAGCGATAATGACTGCATAATATGGGTAATAATGCATGTTATATTGATGATAATATAAGTAATAAGTATAATTATTACAGTTCTAGCGATTATAACTGCTTAATATGGGTAATAATGCATGTTATATTGATAATAATATAAGTAATAAGTATAATTATTACAGTTCTAGCGATAATAACTGCATTAAATGCGTATAATGCATGTTATATTGACAATATCTGGAATAGTAAGTATAATTTTTATAGTTCTAGCGATAATATAAGTAAAATATGGCTAATAGTGCATGTTATATTGATAATAATAAAAGTAATAAGTATATTTATTATAATTCTATCGATAATAACTGCATAATATGGGTAATAATGCATGTTATATTGATAATAATATAAGTAATAAGTATAATTATTACAGTTCTAGCGATAATAACTGCATTATATGGGTAATAATGCATGTTATATTGATAATATCGGGAGTAATATGTATAATTATTATTGTTCTAGCGATAATAATAGTAAAATATGGCTAATAGTGCATGTCATATTGATAATAATAAAAGTAATAAGTATATTTACTATAGTTCTGTCGATAATAACTGCATTATATGGGTAATAATGCATGTTATATTGATAATATCGGGAGTAATAAGTATAATCATTACAGTTCTAGCGATAATACTAGTAAAATATGGCTAAGAGTGCCTGTTATATTGATAATAATAAAAGTAATAATTATATTTATTATAATTCTATCGATAATAACTGCATAATATGGGTAATAATGCATGTTATATTGATAATAATATAAGTAAGAAGTATAATTATTACAGTTCTAGCGATAATAACTGCATTATATGGGTAATAATGGATGTTATATTGATAATATGGGGAGTAATAAGTATATTTATTATAGTTCTAGCGATTATAACTGCATTATATGGGTAATAATGCATGTTATATTGATAATATCGGGAGTAATATGTATAATTATTATTGTTCTAGCGATAATAATAGTAAAATATGGCTAATAGTGCATGTTATATTGATAATAATATAAGTAATAAGTATAATTATTACAGTTCTAGCGATAATAACTGCATTATATGGGTAATAATGGATGTTATATTGATAATATCGGGAGTAATAAGTATATTTATTATAGTTCTAGCGATAATAACTGCATAATATAGGTAATAATGCATGTTATATTGATAATAATAAAAGTAATAAGTATATTTATTATAGTTCTATCAATAATAACTGCATAATATGGGTAATAATGCATGTTATATTGATGATAATAAAAGTAATAAGTGTATTTATTACAGTTCTAGCGATAATGACTGCATAATATGGGTAATAATGCATGTTATATTGATGATAATATAAGTAATAAGTATAATTATTACAGTTCTAGCGATAATAACTGCATTATATGGGTAATAATGCATGATATGTTGATAATATTGGGAGTAATAAGTATAATTATTATAGTTCTAGCGATAATAATAGTAAAATATGGCAAATAGTGCATGTTATATTGATAATAGTAAAAGCAATAAGTATATTTATTACAGTTCTATCGATAATAACTGCATAATATGGGTATTAATGCATGTTATATTGATGATAATAAAAGTAGTAAGTATATTTATTATAGTTCTAGCGATTATAACTGCATCATATGGGTAATAATGCATGTTATATTGATAATAATATAAGTAATAAGTATAATTATTACAGTTCTAGCGATAATAACTGCATTATATGGGTAATAATGGATGTTATATTGATAATATCGGGAGTAATAAGTATATTTATTATAGTTCTAGCGATTATAACTGCATCATATGGGTAATAATGCATGTTATATTAATAATAATATAAGTAATAAGTATAATTATTACAGTTCTAGCGATAATAACTGCATTACATGGGTAATAATGCATGTTATATTGATAATAGTAAAAGTAATAAGTATATTTATTATGGTGCTAGCGATAATAACTGCATAATATGGGTAATAATGCATGTTATATTGATAATAATATAGGTAATAAGTATAATTATTACAGTTCTAGCGATAATAACTGCATTATATGGGTAATAATGGATGTTATATTGATAATATCGGGAGTAATAAGTATAATTATTACAGTTCTAGCGATAATAACTGCATTACATGGGTAATAATGCATGTTATATTGATAATAATAAAAGTAATATGTATATTTATTATAGTTCTAGCGATAATAATTGCATAATATAGGTAATAATGCATGTTATATTGATAAGAATATAAGTAATAAGTATAATTATTACAGTTCTAGCGATTATAACTGCATAATATGGGTAATAATGCATGTTATATTGATAATAATATAAGTAATAAGTATAATTATTACAGTTCCAGCGATATTATCTGCATTATATGGGTAATAATGCATGTTATATTGATAATATCGGGAGTAATATGTATAATTATTATTGTTCTAGCGATAATAATAGTAAAATATGGCTAATAGTGCATGTTATATTGATAATAATATAAGTAATAAGTATAATTATTACAGTTCTAGCGATAATAACTGCATTATATGGGTAATAATGGATGTTATATTGATAATATCGGGAGTAATAAGTATATTTATTATAGTTCTAGCGATAATAATTGCATAATATAGGTAATAATGCATGTTATATTGATAATAATATAAGTAATAAGTATAATTATTACAGTTCTAGCGATTATAACTGCATACTATGGGTAATAATGCATGTTATATTGATAATAATATAAGTAATAAGTATAATTATTACAGTTCCAGCGATATTATCTGCATTATATGGGTAATAATGCATGTTATATTGATAATATCGGGAGTAATATGTATAATTATTATTGTTCTAGCGATAATAATAGTAAAATATGGCTAATAGTGCATGTTATATTGATAATAATATAAGTAATAAGTATAATTATTACAGTTCTAGCGATAATAACTGCATTATATGGGTAATAATGGATGTTATATTGATAATATCGGGAGTAATAAGTATATTTATTATAGTTCTAGCGATAATAACTGCATAATATAGGTAATAATGCATGTTATATTGATAATAATAAAAGTAATAAGTATATTTATTATAGTTCTATCAATAATAACTGCATAATATGGGTAATAATGCATGTTATATTGATGATAATAAAAGTAATAAGTGTATTTATTACAGTTCTAGCGATAATAACTGCATTATATGGGTAATAATGCATGTTATATTGATAATATCCGGAGTAATATGTATAATTATTATTGTTCTAGCGATAATAATAGTAAAATATGGCTAATAGTGCATGTTATATTGATAATAATAAAAGTAATAAGTACATTTATTATAGTTCTATCAATAATAACTGCATGATATGGGTAATAATGCATGTTATATTGATAATAATAAAAGTAATAAGTGTATTTATTACAGTTCTAGCGATAATGACTGCATAATATGGGTAATAATGCATGTTATATTGATGATAATATAAGATATAAGTATAATTATTACAGTTCTAGCGATTATAACTGCTTAATATGGGTAATAATGCATGTTATATTGATAATAATATAAGTAATAAGTATAATTATTACAGTTCTAGCGATAATAACTGCATTAAATGCGTATAATGCATGTTATATTGACAATATCTGGAATAGTAAGTATAATTTTTATAGTTCTAGCGATAATATAAGTAAAATATGGCTAATAGTGCATGTTATATTGATAATAATAAAAGTAATAAGTATATTTATTATAATTCTATCGATAATAACTGCATAATATGGGTAATAATGCATGTTATATTGATAATAATATAAGTAATAAGTATAATTATTACAGTTCTAGCGATAATAACTGCATTATATGGGTAATAATGCATGTTATATTGATAATATCGGGAGTAATATGTATAATTATTATTGTTCTAGCGATAATAATAGTAAAATATGGCTAATAGTGCATGTCATATTGATAATAATAAAAGTAATAAGTATATTTACTATAGTTCTGTCGATAATAACTGCATTATATGGGTAATAATGCATGTTATATTGATAATATCGGGAGTAATAAGTATAATCATTACAGTTCTAGCGATAATACTAGTAAAATATGGCTAAGAGTGCCTGTTATATTGATAATAATAAAAGTAATAATTATATTTATTATAATTCTATCGATAATAACTGCATAATATGGGTAATAATGCATGTTATATTGATAATAATATAAGTAAGAAGTATAATTATTACAGTTCTAGCGATAATAACTGCATTATATGGGTAATAATGGATGTTATATTGATAATATCGGGAGTAATAAGTATATTTATTATAGTTCTAGCGATTATAACTGCATCATATGGGTAATAATGCATGTTATATTAATAATAATATAAGTAATAAGTATAATTATTACAGTTCTAGCGATAATAACTGCATTACATGGGTAATAATGCATGTTATATTGATAATAATAAAAGTAATATGTATATTTATTATAGTTCTAGCGATAATAATTGCATAATATAGGTAATAATGCATGTTATATTGATAAGAATATAAGTAATAAGTATAATTATTACAGTTCTAGCGATTATAACTGCATAATATGGGTAATAATGCATGTTATATTGATAATAATATAAGTAATAAGTATAATTATTACAGTTCCAGCGATATTATCTGCATTATATGGGTAATAATGCATGTTATATTGATAATATCGGGAGTAATATGTATAATTATTATTGTTCTAGCGATAATAATAGTAAAATATGGCTAATAGTGCATGTTATATTGATAATAATATAAGTAATAAGTATAATTATTACAGTTCTAGCGATAATAACTGCATTATATGGGTAATAATGGATGTTATATTGATAATATCGGGAGTAATAAGTATATTTATTATAGTTCTAGCGATAATAACTGCATAATATAGGTAATAATGCATGTTATATTGATAATAATAAAAGTAATAAGTATATTTATTATAGTTCTATCAATAATAACTGCATAATATGGGTAATAATGCATGTTATATTGATGATAATAAAAGTAATAAGTGTATTTATTACAGTTCTAGCGATAATAACTGCATTATATGGGTAATAATGCATGTTATATTGATAATATCCGGAGTAATATGTATAATTATTATTGTTCTAGCGATAATAATAGTAAAATATGGCTAATAGTGCATGTTATATTGATAATAATAAAAGTAATAAGTACATTTATTATAGTTCTATCAATAATAACTGCATGATATGGGTAATAATGCATGTTATATTGATAATAATAAAAGTAATAAGTGTATTTATTACAGTTCTAGCGATAATGACTGCATAATATGGGTAATAATGCATGTTATATTGATGATAATATAAGATATAAGTATAATTATTACAGTTCTAGCGATTATAACTGCTTAATATGGGTAATAATGCATGTTATATTGATAATAATATAAGTAATAAGTATAATTATTACAGTTCTAGCGATAATAACTGCATTAAATGCGTATAATGCATGTTATATTGACAATATCTGGAATAGTAAGTATAATTTTTATAGTTCTAGCGATAATATAAGTAAAATATGGCTAATAGTGCATGTTATATTGATAATAATAAAAGTAATAAGTATATTTATTATAATTCTATCGATAATAACTGCATAATATGGGTAATAATGCATGTTATATTGATAATAATATAAGTAATAAGTATAATTATTACAGTTCTAGCGATAATAACTGCATTATATGGGTAATAATGCATGTTATATTGATAATATCGGGAGTAATATGTATAATTATTATTGTTCTAGCGATAATAATAGTAAAATATGGCTAATAGTGCATGTCATATTGATAATAATAAAAGTAATAAGTATATTTACTATAGTTCTGTCGATAATAACTGCATTATATGGGTAATAATGCATGTTATATTGATAATATCGGGAGTAATAAGTATAATCATTACAGTTCTAGCGATAATACTAGTAAAATATGGCTAAGAGTGCCTGTTATATTGATAATAATAAAAGTAATAATTATATTTATTATAATTCTATCGATAATAACTGCATAATATGGGTAATAATGCATGTTATATTGATAATAATATAAGTAAGAAGTATAATTATTACAGTTCTAGCGATAATAACTGCATTATATGGGTAATAATGGATGTTATATTGATAATATCGGGAGTAATAAGTATATTTATTATAGTTCTAGCGATTATAACTGCATCATATGGGTAATAATGCATGTTATATTAATAATAATATAAGTAATAAGTATAATTATTACAGTTCTAGCGATAATAACTGCATTACATGGGTAATAATGCATGTTATATTGATAATAATAAAAGTAATATGTATATTTATTATAGTTCTAGCGATAATAATTGCATAATATAGGTAATAATGCATGTTATATTGATAAGAATATAAGTAATAAGTATAATTATTACAGTTCTAGCGATTATAACTGCATAATATGGGTAATAATGCATGTTATATTGATAATAATATAAGTAATAAGTATAATTATTACAGTTCCAGCGATATTATCTGCATTATATGGGTAATAATGCATGTTATATTGATAATATCGGGAGTAATATGTATAATTATTATTGTTCTAGCGATAATAATAGTAAAATTATTACAGTTCTAGCGATAATAACTGCATTATATGGGTAATAATGGATGTTATATTGATAATATCGGGAGTAATAAGTATATTTATTATAGTTCTAGCGATAATAACTGCATAATATAGGTAATAATGCATGTTATATTGATAATAATAAAAGTAATAAGTATATTTATTATAGTTCTATCAATAATAACTGCATAATATGGGTAATAATGCATGTTATATTGATGATAATAAAAGTAATAAGTGTATTTATTACAGTTCTAGCGATAATGACTGCATAATATGGGTAATAATGCATGTTATATTGATGATAATAATAAGTAATAAGTATAATTTATTACAGTTCTAGCGATAATAACTGCATTATATGGGTAATAATGCATGATATGTTGATAATATTGGGAGTAATAAGTATAATTATTATAGTTCTAGCGATAATAATAGTAAAATATGGCAAATAGTGCATGTTATATTGATAATAGTAAAAGCAATAAGTATATTTATTACAGTTCTATCGATAATAACTGCATAATATGGGTATTAATGCATGTTATAATTGATGATAATAAAAGTAGTAAGTATATTTATTATAGTTCTAGCGATTATAACTGCATCATAATGGGTAATAATGCATGTTATATTGATAATATAAGTTAAGTAATAAGTATAATTATTACAGTTCTAGCGATAATAACCTGCATTAAATGCGTATAATGCATGTTATATTGATAATATCTGGAATAGTAAGTATAATTTTTTATAGTTCTTAGCGATAATATAAGTAAAATATGGCTAATAGTGCATGTTATATTGAATAATAAAAAGTAATAAGTCTATTTATTATAATTCTATCGATAATAACTGCATAATATGGGTAATAATGCATGTTATATTGATAATATCGGGAGTAATAAGTATAATCATTACAGTTCTAGCGATAATACTAGTAAAATATGGCTAAGAGTGCCTGTTATATTGATAATAATAAAAGTAATAATTATATTTATTATATTTCTATCGATAATAACTGCATAATATGGGTAATAATGCATGTTATATTGATAATAATATAAGTAATAAGTATAATTATTACAGTTTCTAGCGATAATAACTGCATTATATGGGTAATAATGGATGTTATATTGATAATATCGGGAGTAATAAGTATATTTATTACAGTTCTAGCGATAATAACTGCATAATATAGGTAATAATGCATGTTATATTGATAATTAATAAAAGTAATAAGTATATTTATTATAGTTCTATCAATAATAACTGCATAATATGGGTAATAATGCATGTTATATTGATGATAATAAAAGTAAATAAGTGTACTTAGTTACAGTTCTAGCGATAATAACTGCATTATATGGGTAATAATGCATGTTATATTGATAATATCCGGAGTAATATGTATAATTATTATTGTTCTAGCGATAATAATAGTAAAATATGGCTAATAGTGCATGTTATATTGATAATAATAAAAGTAATAAGTATATTTATTATAGTTCTATCAATAATAACTGCATAATATGGGTAATAATGCATGTTATATTGATGATAATAAAAGTAATAAGTGTATTTATTACAGTTCTAGCGATAATGACTGCATAATATGGGTAATAATGCATGTTATATTGATAATAATAAAAGTAATAAGTATATTTACTATAGTTCTGTCGATAATAACTGCATTATATTGGGTAATAATGCATGTTATATTGATAATATCGGACAGTAATAAGTATAATCATTACAGTTCTAGCGATAATACTAGTAAAATATGGCTAAGAGTGCCTGTTATATTGATAATAATAAAAGTAATAATTATATTTATTATAATTCTATCGATAATAACTGCATAATATGGGTAATAATGCATGTTATATTGATAATAATATAAGTAATAGAAGTATAATTATTACAGTTCTAGCGATAATAACTGCATTATATGGGTAATAATGGATGTTATATTATGATAGTATCGGGAGAATAAGTATATTTATTATAGTTCTAGCGATAATAACTGCATAATATAGGTAAGAGGTAATAGATATATGTATAAGTAGAATAATAAGTAGATAAGTATATTTATTATAGTTCTATCAATAATAACTGCATAATATGGGTAATAATGAGATGTTATATTGATGATATAAAAAGTAATAAGTGTATTTATTACAGTTCTAGCGATAATAACTGCATTATATGGGTAATAATGCATGGTATATTGATAATATCCGGAGTAATATGTATAATTATTATTGTTCTAGCGATAATAATAGTAAAATATGGCTAATAGTGCATGTTATATTGATAATAATAAAAGTAATAAGTACATTTATTATAGTTCTATCAATAATAACTGCATGATATGGGTAATAATGCATGTTATATTGATAATAATAAAAGTAATAAGTGTATTTATATACAGTTCTAGCGATAATGACTGCATAATATGGGTAATAATGCATGTTATATTGATGATAATATAAGTAATAAGTATAATTATTACAGTTCTAGCGATTATAACTGCTTAATATGGGTAATAATGCATGTTATATTTGATAATAATATAAGTAATAAGTATAATTATTACAGTTCTAGCGATAATAACTGCATTAAATGCGTATAATGCATGTTATATTGACAATATCCTGGAATAGTAAGTATAATTTTTATAGTTCTAGCGATAATATAAGTAAAATATGGCTAATAGTGCATGTTATATTGATAATAATAAAAGTAATAAGTAGTATTTATTATAATTCTATCGATAATAACTGCATAATATGGGTAATAATGCATGTTATATTGATAATAATATAAGTAATAAGTATAATTATTACAGTTCTAGCGATAATAACTGCATTATATGGGTAATAATGCATGTTATATTGATAATATCGGGAGTAATATGTATAATTATTATTGTTCTAGCGATAATAATAGTAAAATATGGCTAATAGTGCATGTCATATTGATAATAATAAAAGTAATAAGTATAATTTACTATAGTTCTGTCGATAATAACTGCATTATATGCGGGTAATAATGCATGTTATATCTGATAATATCGGGAGTAATAAGTATAATCATTACAGTTCTAGCGATACATACTAGTCAAAATATGGCTAAGAGTGCCTGTTATATTTATAATAATAAAAGTAATAATTATATTTATTATAATTCTACTCGATAATAACTGCATAATCATGGGTAATAATGCATGTTATATTGATAATAATATAAGTAATAAGTATAATTATTACAGTTCTAGCGATAATAACTGCATTATATGGGTAAGAATGGATGTTATATTGATAATATCGGGAGTAATAAGTATATTTATTATAGTTCTAGCGATTATAACTGCATCATATGGGTAATAATGCATGTTATATTAATAATAATATAAGTAATAAGTATAATTATTACAGTTCTAGCGATAATAACTGCATTACCATGGGTAATTAATAGCATGTTATAATTGATAATAGTAAAAGTAATATAGTGTATTTATTATGGTGCTAGCGATAATAACTGCATAATATGGGTAATAATGCATGTTATATTGATAATAATATAGGTAATAAGTATAATTATTACAGTTCTAGCGATAATAACTGCATTATATGGGTAATAATGGATGTTATATTGATAATATCGGGAGTAATAAGTATAATTATTTTCAGTTCTAGCGATAATAACTGCATTACATGGGTAATTAATGCATGTTATATTGATAATTATAAAAGTAATATGTATATTTATTATAGTTCTAGCGATAATAATTGCATAATATAGGTAATACTGCATGTTATATTGATAAGAATATAAGTAATAAGTATAATTATTACAGTTCTAGCGATTATAACTGCATAATATGGGTAATAATGCATGTTATATTGATAATAATATAAGATAATAAGTATAATTATTACAGTTCCAGCGATATTATCTGCATTATATGGGTAATAATGCATGTTATATTGATTAATATCGGAGGTAATATGTATAAATTATAATGTTCTAGCGATAATAATAGTAAAATATGGCTAATAGTGCATGTTATATTGATAATAATATAAGTCAATAAGTATAATTATTACAGTTCTAGCGATAATAAACTGCATTATATGGGTAATAATGGATGTTATATTGATAATATCGGGAGTAATAAGTATAATTTATTATAGTTCTAGCGATAATAACTGCATAATATAGGTAATAATGCATGTTATATTGATAATAATAAAAGTAATAAGTATATTTATTATAGTTCTATCAATAATAACTGCATAATATGGGTAATAATGCATGTTATATTGATGATAATAAAAGTAATAAGTGTATTTATTACACGTTCTAGCGATAATGACTGCATAATATGGGTAATAATGCATGTTATATTGATGATAATATAAGTAATAAGTATAGATTATTACAGTGTCTAGCGATAATAACTGCATTATATGGGTAATAATGCATGATATGTTGATAATATTGGGAGTAATAAGTATAATTATTATAGTTCTAGCGATAATAATAGTAAAATATGGCAAATAGTGCATGTTATATTGATAATAGTAAAAGCAATAAGTATATTTATTACAGTTCTATCGATAATAACTGCATAATATGGGTATTAATGCATGTTATATTGATGATAATAAAAGTAGTAAGTATATTTATTATAGTTCTAGCGATTATAACTGCATCATATGGGTAATAATGCATGTTATATTGATAATAATATAAGTAATAAGTATAATTATTACAGTTCTAGCGATAATAACTGCATTAAATGCGTATAATGCATGTTATATTGATAATATCTGGAATAGTAAGTATAATTTTTATAGTTCTAGCGATAATATAAGTAAAATATGGCTAATAGTGCATGTTATATTGATAATAATAAAAGTAATAAGTATATTTATTATAATTCTATCGATAATAACTGCATAATATGGGTAATAATGCATGTTATATTGATAATATCGGGAGTAATAAGTATAATCATTACAGTTCTAGCGATAATACTAGTAAAATATGGCTAAGAGTGCCTGTTATATTGATAATAATAAAAGTAATAATTATATTTATTATAATTCTATCGATAATAACTGCATAATATGGGTAATAATGCATGTTATATTGATAATAATATAAGTAATAAGTATAATTATTACAGTTCTAGCGATAATAACTGCATTATATGGGTAATAATGGATGTTATATTGATAATATCGGGAGTAATAAGTATATTTATTACAGTTCTAGCGATAATAACTGCATTATATGGGTAATAATGCATGTTATATTGATAATATCCGGAGTAATATGTATAATTATTATTGTTCTAGCGATAATAATAGTAAAATATGGCTAATAGTGCATGTTATATTGATAATAATAAAAGTAATAAGTATATTTATTATAGTTCTATCAATAATAACTGCATAATATGGGTAATAATGCATGTTATATTGATGATAATAAAAGTAATAAGTGTATTTATTACAGTTCTAGCGATAATAACTGCATTATATGGGTAATAATGCATGTTATATTGATAATATCCGGAGTAATATGTATAATTATTATTGTTCTAGCGATAATAATAGTAAAATATGGCTAATAGTGCATGTTATATTGATAATAATAAAAGTAATAAGTATATTTATTATAGTTCTATCAATAATAACTGCATAATATGGGTAATAATGCATGTTATATTGATGATAATAAAAGTAATAAGTGTATTTATTACAGTTCTAGCGATAATGACTGCATAATGTGGGTAATAATGCATGTTATATTGATAATAATAAAAGTAATAAGTATATTTACTATAGTTCTGTCGATAATAACTGCATTATATGGGTAATAATGCATGTTATATTGATAATATCGGAAGTAATAAGTATAATCATTACAGTTCTAGCGATAATACTAGTAAAATATGGCTAAGAGTGCCTGTTATATTGATAATAATAAAAGTAATAATTATATTTATTATAATTCTATCGATAATAACTGCATAATATGGGTAATAATGCATGTTATATTGATAATAATATAAGTAATAAGTATAATTATTACAGTTCTAGCGATAATAACTGCATTATATGGGTAATAATGGATGTTATATTGATAATATCGGGAGTAATAAGTATATTTATTATAGTTCTAGCGATAATAACTGCATAATATAGGTAATAATGCATGTTATATTGATAATAATAAAAGTAATAAGTATATTTATTATAGTTCTATCAATAATAACTGCATAATATGGGTAATAATGCATGTTATATTGATGATAATAAAAGTAATAAGTGTATTTATTACAGTTCTAGCGATAATAACTGCATTATATGGGTAATAATGCATGTTATATTGATAATATCCGGAGTAATATGTATAATTATTATTGTTCTAGCGATAATAATAGTAAAATATGGCTAATAGTGCATGTTATATTGATAATAATAAAAGTAATAAGTACATTTATTATAGTTCTATCAATAATAACTGCATGATATGGGTAATAATGCATGTTATATTGATAATAATAAAAGTAATAAGTGTATTTATTACAGTTCTAGCGATAATGACTGCATAATATGGGTAATAATGCATGTTATATTGATGATAATATAAGTAATAAGTATAATTATTACAGTTCTAGCGATTATAACTGCTTAATATGGGTAATAATGCATGTTATATTGATAATAATATAAGTAATAAGTATAATTATTACAGTTCTAGCGATAATAACTGCATTAAATGCGTATAATGCATGTTATATTGACAATATCTGGAATAGTAAGTATAATTTTTATAGTTCTAGCGATAATATAAGTAAAATATGGCTAATAGTGCATGTTATATTGATAATAATAAAAGTAATAATTATATTTATTATAATTCTATCGATAATAACTGCATAATATGGGTAATAATGCATGTTATATTGATAATAATATAAGTAATAAGTATAATTATTACAGTTCTAGCGATAATAACTGCATTATATGGGTAATAATGGATGTTATATTGATAATATCGGGAGTAATAAGTATATTTATTATAGTTCTAGCGATAATAACTGCATAATATAGGTAATAATGCATGTTATATTGATAATAATAAAAGTAATAAGTATATTTATTATAGTTCTATCAATAATAACTGCATAATATGGGTAATAATGCATGTTATATTGATGATAATAAAAGTAATAAGTGTATTTATTACAGTTCTAGCGATAATAACTGCATTATATGGGTAATAATGCATGTTATATTGATAATATCCGGAGTAATATGTATAATTATTATTGTTCTAGCGATAATAATAGTAAAATATGGCTAATAGTGCATGTTATATTGATAATAATAAAAGTAATAAGTACATTTATTATAGTTCTATCAATAATAACTGCATGATATGGGTAATAATGCATGTTATATTGATAATAATAAAAGTAATAAGTGTATTTATTACAGTTCTAGCGATAATGACTGCATAATATGGGTAATAATGCATGTTATATTGATGATAATATAAGTAATAAGTATAATTATTACAGTTCTAGCGATTATAACTGCTTAATATGGGTAATAATGCATGTTATATTGATAATAATATAAGTAATAAGTATAATTATTACAGTTCTAGCGATAATAACTGCATTAAATGCGTATAATGCATGTTATATTGACAATATCTGGAATAGTAAGTATAATTTTTATAGTTCTAGCGATAATATAAGTAAAATATGGCTAATAGTGCATGTTATATTGATAATAATAAAAGTAATAAGTATATTTATTATAATTCTATCGATAATAACTGCATAATATGGGTAATAATGCATGTTATATTGATAATAATATAAGTAATAAGTATAATTATTACAGTTCTAGCGATAATAACTGCATTATATGGGTAATAATGCATGTTATATTGATAATATCGGGAGTAATATGTATAATTATTATTGTTCTAGCGATAATAATAGTAAAATATGGCTAATAGTGCATGTCATATTGATAATAATAAAAGTAATAAGTATATTTACTATAGTTCTGTCGATAATAACTGCATTATATGGGTAATAATGCATGTTATATTGATAATATCGGGAGTAATAAGTATAATCATTACAGTTCTAGCGATAATACTAGTAAAATATGGCTAAGAGTACCTGTTATATTTATAATAATAAAAGTAATAATTATATTTATTATAATTCTATCGATAATAACTGCATAATATGGGTAATAATGCATGTTATATTGATAATAATATAAGTAATAAGTATAATTATTACAGTTCTAGCGATAATAACTGCATTATATGGGTAATAATGGATGTTATATTGATAATATCGGGAGTAATAAGTATATTTATTATAGTTCTAGCGATTATAACTGCATCATATGGGTAATAATGCATGTTATATTAATAATAATATAAGTAATAAGTATAATTATTACAGTTCTAGCGATAATAACTGCATTACATGGGTAATAATGCATGTTATATTGATAATAGTAAAAGTAATAAGTGTATTTATTATGGTGCTAGCGATAATAACTGCATAATATGGGTAATAATGCATGTTATATTGATAATAATATAGGTAATAAGTATAATTATTACAGTTCTAGCGATAATAACTGCATTATATGGGTAATAATGGATGTTATATTGATAATATCGGGAGTAATAAGTATAATTATTTCAGTTCTAGCGATAATAACTGCATTACATGGGTAATAATGCATGTTATATTGATAATAATAAAAGTAATATGTATATTTATTATAGTTCTAGCGATAATAATTGCATAATATAGGTAATAATGCATGTTATATTGATAAGAATATAAGTAATAAGTATAATTATTACAGTTCTAGCGATTATAACTGCATAATATGGGTAATAATGCATGTTATATTGATAATAATATAAGTAATAAGTATAATTATTACAGTTCCAGCGATATTATCTGCATTATATGGGTAATAATGCATGTTATATTGATAATATCGGGAGTAATATGTATAATTATTATTGTTCTAGCGATAATAATAGTAAAATATGGCTAATAGTGCATGTTATATTGATAATAATATAAGTAATAAGTATAATTATTACAGTTCTAGCGATAATAACTGCATTATATGGGTAATAATGGATGTTATATTGATAATATCGGGAGTAATAAGTATATTTATTATAGTTCTAGCGATAATAACTGCATAATATAGGTAATAATGCATGTTATATTGATAATAATAAAAGTAATAAGTATATTTATTATAGTTCTATCAATAATAACTGCATAATATGGGTAATAATGCATGTTATATTGATGATAATAAAAGTAATAAGTGTATTTATTACAGTTCTAGCGATAATGACTGCATAATATGGGTAATAATGCATGTTATATTGATGATAATATAAGTAATAAGTATAATTATTACAGTTCTAGCGATAATAACTGCATTATATGGGTAATAATGCATGTTATATTGATAATATCGGGAGTAATATGTATAATTATTATTGTTCTAGCGATAATAATAGTAAAATATGGCTAATAGTGCATGTCATATTGATAATAATAAAAGTAATAAGTATATTTACTATAGTTCTGTCGATAATAACTGCATTATATGGGTAATAATGCATGTTATATTGATAATATCGGGAGTAATAAGTATAATCATTACAGTTCTAGCGATAATACTAGTAAAATATGGCTAAGAGTGCCTGTTATATTTATAATAATAAAAGTAATAATTATATTTATTATAATTCTATCGATAATAACTGCATAATATGGGTAATAATGCATGTTATATTGATAATAATATAAGTAATAAGTATAATTATTACAGTTCTAGCGATAATAACTGCATTATATGGGTAATAATGGATGTTATATTGATAATATCGGGAGTAATAAGTATATTTATTATAGTTCTAGCGATTATAACTGCATCATATGGGTAATAATGCATGTTATATTAATAATAATATAAGTAATAAGTATAATTATTACAGTTCTAGCGATAATAACTGCATTACATGGGTAATAATGCATGTTATATTGATAATAGTAAAAGTAATAAGTGTATTTATTATGGTGCTAGCGATAATAACTGCATAATATGGGTAATAATGCATGTTATATTGATAATAATATAGGTAATAAGTATAATTATTACAGTTCTAGCGATAATAACTGCATTATATGGGTAATAATGGATGTTATATTGATAATATCGGGAGTAATAAGTATAATTATTTCAGTTCTAGCGATAATAACTGCATTACATGGGTAATAATGCATGTTATATTGATAATAATAAAAGTAGTATGTATATTTATTATAGTTCTAGCGATAATAATTGCATAATATAGGTAATAATGCATGTTATATTGATAAGAATATAAGTAATAAGTATAATTATTACAGTTCTAGCGATTATAACTGCATAATATGGGTAATAATGCATGTTATATTGATAATAATATAAGTAATAAGTATAATTATTACAGTTCCAGCGATATTATCTGCATTATATGGGTAATAATGCATGTTATATTGATAATATCGGGAGTAATATGTATAATTATTATTGTTCTAGCGATAATAATAGTAAAATATGGCTAATAGTGCATGTTATATTGATAATAATATAAGTAATAAGTATAATTATTACAGTTCTAGCGATAATAACTGCATTATATGGGTAATAATGGATGTTATATTGATAATATCGGGAGTAATAAGTATATTTATTATAGTTCTAGCGATAATAACTGCATAATATAGGTAATAATGCATGTTATATTGATAATAATAAAAGTAATAAGTATATTTATTATAGTTCTATCAATAATAACTGCATAATATGGGTAATAATGCATGTTATATTGATGATAATAAAAGTAATAAGTGTATTTATTACAGTTCTAGCGATAATGACTGCATAATATGGGTAATAATGCATGTTATATTGATGATAATATAAGTAATAAGTATAATTATTACAGTTCTAGCGATAATAACTGCATTATATGGGTAATAATGCATGATATGTTGATAATATTGGGAGTAATAAGTATAATTATTATAGTTCTAGCGATAATAATAGTAAAATATGGCAAATAGTGCATGTTATATTGATAATAGTAAAAGCAATAAGTATATTTATTACAGTTCTATCGATAATAACTGCATAATATGGGTATTAATGCATGTTATATTGATGATAATAAAAGTAGTAAGTATATTTATTATAGTTCTAGCGATTATAACTGCATCATATGGGTAATAATGCATGTTATATTGATAATAATATAAGTAATAAGTATAATTATTACAGTTCTAGCGATAATAACTGCATTAAATGCGTATAATGCATGTTATATTGATAATATCTGGAATAGTAAGTATAATTTTTATAGTTCTAGCGATAATATAAGTAAAATATGGCTAATAGTGCATGTTATATTGATAATAATAAAAGTAATAAGTATATTTATTATAATTCTATCGATAATAACTGCATAATATGGGTAATAATGCATGTTATATTGATAATATCGGGAGTAATAAGTATAATCATTACAGTTCTAGCGATAATACTAGTAAAATATGGCTAAGAGTGCCTGTTATATTGATAATAATAAAAGTAATAATTATATTTATTATAATTCTATCGATAATAACTGCATAATATGGGTAATAATGCATGTTATATTGATAATAATATAAGTAATAAGTATAATTATTACAGTTCTAGCGATAATAACTGCATTATATGGGTAATAATGGATGTTATATTGATAATATCGGGAGTAATAAGTATATTTATTACAGTTCTAGCGATAATAACTGCATTATATGGGTAATAATGCATGTTATATTGATAATATCCGGAGTAATATGTATAATTATTATTGTTCTAGCGATAATAATAGTAAAATATGGCTAATAGTGCATGTTATATTGATAATAATAAAAGTAATAAGTATATTTATTATAGTTCTATCAATAATAACTGCATAATATGGGTAATAATGCATGTTATATTGATGATAATAAAAGTAATAAGTGTATTTATTACAGTTCTAGCGATAATAACTGCATTATATGGGTAATAATGCATGTTATATTGATAATATCCGGAGTAATATGTATAATTATTATTGTTCTAGCGATAATAATAGTAAAATATGGCTAATAGTGCATGTTATATTGATAATAATAAAAGTAATAAGTATATTTATTATAGTTCTATCAATAATAACTGCATAATATGGGTAATAATGCATGTTATATTGATGATAATAAAAGTAATAAGTGTATTTATTACAGTTCTAGCGATAATGACTGCATAATATGGGTAATAATGCATGTTATATTGATAATAATAAAAGTAATAAGTATATTTACTATAGTTCTGTCGATAATAACTGCATTATATGGGTAATAATGCATGTTATATTGATAATATCGGAAGTAATAAGTATAATCATTACAGTTCTAGCGATAATACTAGTAAAATATGGCTAAGAGTGCCTGTTATATTGATAATAATAAAAGTAATAATTATATTTATTATAATTCTATCGATAATAACTGCATAATATGGGTAATAATGCATGTTATATTGATAATAATATAAGTAATAAGTATAATTATTACAGTTCTAGCGATAATAACTGCATTATATGGGTAATAATGGATGTTATATTGATAATATCGGGAGTAATAAGTATATTTATTATAGTTCTAGCGATAATAACTGCATAATATAGGTAATAATGCATGTTATATTGATAATAATAAAAGTAATAAGTATATTTATTATAGTTCTATCAATAATAACTGCATAATATGGGTAATAATGCATGTTATATTGATGATAATAAAAGTAATAAGTGTATTTATTACAGTTCTAGCGATAATAACTGCATTATATGGGTAATAATGCATGTTATATTGATAATATCCGGAGTAATATGTATAATTATTATTGTTCTAGCGATAATAATAGTAAAATATGGCTAATAGTGCATGTTATATTGATAATAATAAAAGTAATAAGTACATTTATTATAGTTCTATCAATAATAACTGCATGATATGGGTAATAATGCATGTTATATTGATAATAATAAAAGTAATAAGTGTATTTATTACAGTTCTAGCGATAATGACTGCATAATATGGGTAATAATGCATGTTATATTGATGATAATATAAGTAATAAGTATAATTATTACAGTTCTAGCGATAATAACTGCATTATATGGGTAATAATGCATGTTATATTGATAATATCGGGAGTAATATGTATAATTATTATTGTTCTAGCGATAATAATAGTAAAATATGGCTAATAGTGCATGTCATATTGATAATAATAAAAGTAATAAGTATATTTACTATAGTTCTGTCGATAATAACTGCATTATATGGGTAATAATGCATGTTATATTGATAATATCGGGAGTAATAAGTATAATCATTACAGTTCTAGCGATAATACTAGTAAAATATGGCTAAGAGTGCCTGTTATATTTATAATAATAAAAGTAATAATTATATTTATTATAATTCTATCGATAATAACTGCATAATATGGGTAATAATGCATGTTATATTGATAATAATATAAGTAATAAGTATAATTATTACAGTTCTAGCGATAATAACTGCATTATATGGGTAATAATGGATGTTATATTGATAATATCGGGAGTAATAAGTATATTTATTATAGTTCTAGCGATTATAACTGCATCATATGGGTAATAATGCATGTTATATTAATAATAATATAAGTAATAAGTATAATTATTACAGTTCTAGCGATAATAACTGCATTACATGGGTAATAATGCATGTTATATTGATAATAGTAAAAGTAATAAGTATATTTATTATGGTGCTAGCGATAATAACTGCATAATATGGGTAATAATGCATGTTATATTGATAATAATATAGGTAATAAGTATAATTATTACAGTTCTAGCGATAATAACTGCATTATATGGGTAATAATGGATGTTATATTGATAATATCGGGAGTAATAAGTATAATTATTTCAGTTCTAGCGATAATAACTGCATTACATGGGTAATAATGCATGTTATATTGATAATAATAAAAGTAATATGTATATTTATTATAGTTCTAGCGATAATAATTGCATAATATAGGTAATAATGCATGTTATATTGATAAGAATATAAGTAATAAGTATAATTATTACAGTTCTAGCGATTATAACTGCATAATATGGGTAATAATGCATGTTATATTGATAATAATATAAGTAATAAGTATAATTATTACAGTTCCAGCGATATTATCTGCATTATATGGGTAATAATGCATGTTATATTGATAATATCGGGAGTAATATGTATAATTATTATTGTTCTAGCGATAATAATAGTAAAATATGGCTAATAGTGCATGTTATATTGATAATAATATAAGTAATAAGTATAATTATTACAGTTCTAGCGATAATAACTGCATAATATAGGTAATAATGCATGTTATATTGATAATAATAAAAGTAATAAGTATATTTATTATAGTTCTATCAATAATAACTGCATAATATGGGTAATAATGCATGTTATATTGATGATAATAAAAGTAATAAGTGTATTTATTACAGTTCTAGCGATAATAACTGCATTATATGGGTAATAATGCATGTTATATTGATAATATCCGGAGTAATATGTATAATTATTATTGTTCTAGCGATAATAATAGTAAAATATGGCTAATAGTGCATGTTATATTGATAATAATAAAAGTAATAAGTATATTTATTATAGTTCTATCAATAATAACTGCATAATATGGGTAATAATGCATGTTATATTGATGATAATAAAAGTAATAAGTGTATTTATTACAGTTCTAGCGATAATGACTGCATAATATGGGTAATAATGCATGTTATATTGATGATAATATAAGTAATAAGTATAATTATTACAGTTCTAGCGATAATAACTGCATTATATGGGTAATAATGCATGATATGTTGATAATATTGGGAGTAATAAGTATAATTATTATAGTTCTAGCGATAATAATAGTAAAATATGGCAAATAGTGCATGTTATATTGATAATAGTAAAAGCAATAAGTATATTTATTACAGTTCTATCGATAATAACTGCATAATATGGGTATTAATGCATGTTATATTGATGATAATAAAAGTAGTAAGTATATTTATTATAGTTCTAGCGATTATAACTGCATCATATGGGTAATAATGCATGTTATATTGATAATAATATAAGTAATAAGTATAATTATTACAGTTCTAGCGATAATAACTGCATTAAATGCGTATAATGCATGATATGTTGATAATATTGGGAGTAATAAGTATAATTATTATAGTTCTAGCGATAATAATAGTAAAATATGGCAAATAGTGCATGTTATATTGATAATAGTAAAAGCAATAAGTATATTTATTACAGTTCTATCGATAATAACTGCATAATATGGGTATTAATGCATGTTATATTGATGATAATAAAAGTAGTAAGTATATTTATTATAGTTCTAGCGATTATAACTGCATCATATGGGTAATAATGCATGTTATATTGATAATAATATAAGTAATAAGTATAATTATTACAGTTCTAGCGATAATAACTGCATTAAATGCGTATAATGCATGTTATATTGATAATATCTGGAATAGTAAGTATAATTTTTATAGTTCTAGCGATAATATAAGTAAAATATGGCTAATAGTGCATGTTATATTGATAATAATAAAAGTAATAAGTATATTTATTATAATTCTATCGATAATAACTGTATAATATGGGTAATAATGCATGTTATATTGATAATATCCGGAGTAATATGTATAATTATTATTGTTCTAGCGATAATAATAGTAAAATATGGCTAATAGTGCATGTTATATTGATAATAATAAAAGTAATAAGTATATTTATTATAGTTCTATCAATAATAACTGCATAATATGGGTAATAATGCATGTTATATTGATGATAATAAAAGTAATAAGTGTATTTATTACAGTTCTAGCGATAATGACTGCATAATATGGGTAATAATGCATGTTATATTGATAATAATAAAAGTAATAAGTATATTTACTATAGTTCTGTCGATAATAACTGCATTATATGGGTAATAATGCATGTTATATTGATAATATCGGGAGTAATAAGTATAATCATTACAGTTCTAGCGATAATACTAGTAAAATATGGCTAAGAGTGCCTGTTATATTGATAATAATAAAAGTAATAATTATATTTATTATAATTCTATCGATAATAACTGCATAATATGGGTAATAATGCATGTTATATTGATAATAATATAAGTAATAAGTATAATTATTACAGTTCTAGCGATAATAACTGCATTATATGGGTAATAATGGATGTTATATTGATAATATCGGGAGTAATAAGTATATTTATTATAGTTCTAGCGATAATAACTGCATAATATAGGTAATAATGCATGTTATATTGATAATAATAAAAGTAATAAGTATATTTATTATAGTTCTATCAATAATAACTGCATAATATGGGTAATAATGCATGTTATATTGATGATAATAAAAGTAATAAGTGTATTTATTACAGTTCTAGCGATAATGACTGCATAATATGGGTAATAATGCATGTTATATTGATAATAATATAGGTAATAAGTATAATTATTACAGTTCTAGCGATAATAACTGCATTATATGGGTAATAATGGATGTTATATTGATAATATCGGGAGTAATAAGTATAATTATTACAGTTCTAGCGGTAATAACTGCATTACATGGGTAATAATGCATGTTATATTGATAATAATAAAAGTAATATGTATATTTATTATAGTTCTAGCGATAATAATTGCATAATATAGGTAATAATGCATGTTATATTGATAATAATATAAGTAATAAGTATAATTATTACAGTTCTAGCGATTATAACTGCATAATATGGGTAATAATGCATGTTATATTGATAATAATATAAGTAATAAGTATAATTATTACAGTTCCAGCGATATTATCTGCATTATATGGGTAATAATGCATGTTATATTGATAATATCGGGAGTAATATGTATAATTATTATTGTTCTAGCGATAATAATAGTAAAATATGGCTAATAGTGCATGTTATATTGATAATAATATAAGTAATAAGTATAATTATTACAGTTCTAGCGATAATAACTGCATTATATGGGTAATAATGCATGTTATATTGATAATAATATAAGTAATAAGTATAATTATTACAGTTCTAGCGATAATAACTGCATTATATGGGTAATAGTGGATGTTATATTGATAATATCGGGAGTAATAAGTATATTTATTATAGTTCTAGCGATAATAACTGCATAATATAGGTAATAGTGCATGTTGTATTGATAATAATAAAAGTAATAAGTATATTTATTATTGTTCTATCAATAATAACTGCATAATATGGGTAATAATGCATGTTATATTGATGATAATAAAAGTAATAGGTGTATTTATTACAGTTCTAGCGATAATAACTGCATTATATGGGTAATAATGCATGTTATATTGATAATATCCGGAGTAATATGTATAATTATTATTGTTCTAGCGATAATACTAGTAAAATATGGCTAAGAGTGCCTGTTATATTGATAATAATAAAAGTAATAATTATATTTATTATAATTCTATCGATAATAACTGCATAATATGGGTAATAATGCATGTTATATTGATAATAATATAAGTAATAAGTATAATTATTACAGTTCTAGCGATAATAACTGCATTATATGGGTAATAGTGGATGTTATATTGATAATATCGGGAGTAATAAGTATATTTATTATAGTTCTAGCGATAATAACTGCATAATATAGGTAATAGTGCATGTTGTATTGATAATAATAAAAGTAATAAGTATATTTATTATTGTTCTATCAATAATAACTGCATAACATGGGTAATAATGCATGTTATATTGATGATAATAAAAGTAATAAGTATATTTATTACAGTTCTAGCGATAATAACTGCATTATATGGGTAATAATGGATGTTATATTGATAATATCGGGAGTAATAAGTATATTTATTATAGTTCTAGCGATTATAACTGCATCATATGGGTAATAATGCATGTTATATTAATAATAATATAAGTAATAAGTATAATTATTACAGTTCTAGCGATAATAACTGCATTACATGGGTAATAATGCATGTTATATTGATAATATTAAAAGTAATAAGTATATTTATTATGGTGCTAGCGATAATAACTGCATAATATGGGTAATAATGCATGTTATATTGATAATAATATAGGTAATAAGTATAATTATTACAGTTCTAGCGATAATAACTGCATTATATGGGTAATAATGGATGTTATATTGATAATATCGGGAGTAATAAGTATAATTATTACAGTTCTAGCGATAATGACTGCATTACATGGGGAATAATGCATGTTGCATTGATAATAATAAAAGTAATATGTATATTTATTATAGTTCTAGCGATAATAATTGCATAATATAGGTAATAATGCATGTTATATTGATAATAATATAAGTAATAAGTATAATTATTACAGTTCTAGCGATAATAACTGCATTATATGGGTAATAATGGATGTTATATTGATAATATCGGGAGTAATAAGTATATTTATTATAGTTCTAGCGATAATAACTGCATAATATAGGTAATAATGCATGTTATATTGATAATAATAAAAGTAATAAGTATATTTATTATAGTTCTATCAATAATAACTGCATAATATGGGTAATAATGCATGTTATATTGATGATAATAAAAGTAATAGGTGTATTTATTACAGTTCTAGCGATAATAACTGCATTATATGGGTAATAATGCATGTTATATTGATAATATCCGGAGTAATATGTATAATTATTATTGTTCTAGCGATAATACTAGTAAAATATGGCTAAGAGTGCCTGTTATATTGATAATAATAAAAGTAATAATTATATTTATTATAATTCTATCGATAATAACTGCATAATATGGGTAATAATGCATGTTATATTGATAATAATATAAGTAATAAGTATAATTATTACAGTTCTAGCGATAATAACTGCATTATATGGGTAATAGTGGATGTTATATTGATAATATCGGGAGTAATAAGTATATTTATTATAGTTCTAGCGATAATAACTGCATAATATAGGTAATAGTGCATGTTGTATTGATAATAATAAAAGTAATAAGTATATTTATTATTGTTCTATCAATAATAACTGCATAACATGGGTAATAATGCATGTTATATTGATGATAATAAAAGTAATAAGTATATTTATTACAGTTCTAGCGATAATAACTGCATTATATGGGTAATAATGGATGTTATATTGATAATATCGGGAGTAATAAGTATATTTATTATAGTTCTAGCGATTATAACTGCATCATATGGGTAATAATGCATGTTATATTAATAATAATATAAGTAATAAGTATAATTATTACAGTTCTAGCGATAATAACTGCATTACATGGGTAATAATGCATGTTATATTGATAATATTAAAAGTAATAAGTATATTTATTATGGTGCTAGCGATAATAACTGCATAATATGGGTAATAATGCATGTTATATTGATAATAATATAGGTAATAAGTATAATTATTACAGTTCTAGCGATAATAACTGCATTATATGGGTAATAATGGATGTTATATTGATAATATCGGGAGTAATAAGTATAATTATTACAGTTCTAGCGATAATGACTGCATTACATGGGGAATAATGCATGTTGCATTGATAATAATAAAAGTAATATGTATATTTATTATAGTTCTAGCGATAATAATTGCATAATATAGGTAATAATGCATGTTATATTGATAATAATATAAGTAATAAGTATAATTATTACAGTTCTAGCGATTATAACTGCATAATATGGGTAATAATGCATGTTATATTGATAATAATATAAGTAATAAGTATAATTATTACAGTTCCAGCGATATTATCTGCATTATATGGGTAATAATGCATGTTATATTGATAATATCGGGAGTAATATGTATAATTATTACTGTTCTAGCGATAATAATAGTAAAATATGGCTAATAGTGCATGTTATATTGATAATAATATAAGTAATAAGTATAATTATTACAGTTCTAGCGATAATAACTGCATTATATGGGTAATAATGGATGTTATATTGATAATATCGGGAGTAATAAGTATATTTATTATAGTTCTAGCGATAATAACTGCATAATATAGGTAATAATGCATGTTATATTGATAATAATAAAAGTAATAAGTATATTTATTATAGTTCTATCAATAATAACTGCATAATATGGGTAATAATGCATGTTATATTGATGATAATAAAAGTAATAAGTGTATTTATTACAGTTCTAGCGATAATAACTGCATTATATGGGTAATAATGCATGTTATATTGATAATATCCGGAGTAATATGTATAATTATTATTGTTCTAGCGATAATAATAGTAAAATATGGCTAATAGTGCATGTTATATTGATAATAATAAAAGTAATAAGTATATTTATTATAGTTCTATCAATAATAACTGCATAATATGGGTAATAATGCATGTTATATTGATGATAATAAAAGTAATAAGTGTATTTATTACAGTTCTAGCGATAATAACTGCATTATATGGGTAATAATGCATGTTATATTGATAATATCCGGAGTAATATGTATAATTATTATTGTTCTAGCGATAATAATAGTAAAATATGGCTAATAGTGCATGTTATATTGATAATAATAAAAGTAATAAGTATATTTATTATAGTTCTATCAATAATAACTGCATAATATGGGTAATAATGCATGTTATATTGATGATAATAAAAGTAATAAGTGTATTTATTACAGTTCTAGCGATAATGACTGCATAATATGGGTAATAATGCATGTTATATTGATAATATCGGGAGTAATAAGTATAATCATTACAGTTCTAGCGATAATACTAGTAAAATATGGCTAAGAGTGCCTGTTATATTGATAATAATAAAAGTAATAATTATATTTATTATAATTCTATCGATAATAACTGCATAATATGGGTAATAATGCATGTTATATTGATAATAATATAAGTAATAAGTATAATTATTACAGTTCTAGCGATAATAACTGCATTATATGGGTAATAATGGATGTTATATTGATAATATCGGGAGTAATAAGTATATTTATTATAGTTCTAGCGATAATAACTGCATAATATAGGTAATAATGCATGTTATATTGATAATAATAAAAGTAATAAGTATATTTATTATAGTTCTATCAATAATAACTGCATAATATGGGTAATAATGCATGTTATATTGATGATAATAAAAGTAATAAGTGTATTTATTACAGTTCTAGCGATAATAACTGCATTATATGGGTAATAATGCATGTTATATTGATAATATCCGGAGTAATATGTATAATTATTATTGTTCTAGCGATAATAATAGTAAAATATGGCTAATAGTGCATGTTATATTGATAATAATAAAAGTAATAAGTACATTTATTATAGTTCTATCAATAATAACTGCATGATATGGGTAATAATGCATGTTATATTGATAATAATAAAAGTAATAAGTGTATTTATTACAGTTCTAGCGATAATGACTGCATAATATGGGTAATAATGCATGTTATATTGATGATAATATAAGTAATAAGTATAATTATTACAGTTCTAGCGATAATAACTGCATTATATGGGTAATAATGCATGTTATATTGATGATAATATAAGTAATAAGTATAATTATTACAGTTCTAGCGATTATAACTGCTTAATATGGGTAATAATGCATGTTATATTGATAATAATATAAGTAATAAGTATAATTATTACAGTTCTAGCGATAATAACTGCATTAAATGCGTATAATGCATGTTATATTGACAATATCTGGAATAGTAAGTATAATTTTTATAGTTCTAGCGATAATATAAGTAAAATATGGCTAATAGTGCATGTTATATTGATAATAATAAAAGTAATAAGTATATTTATTATAATTCTATCGATAATAACTGCATAATATGGGTAATAATGCATGTTATATTGATAATAATATAAGTAATAAGTATAATTATTACAGTTCTAGCGATAATAACTGCATTATATGGGTAATAATGCATGTTATATTGATAATATCGGGAGTAATATGTATAATTATTATTGTTCTAGCGATAATAATAGTAAAATATGGCTAATAGTGCATGTCATATTGATAATAATAAAAGTAATAAGTATATTTACTATAGTTCTGTCGATAATAACTGCATTATATGGGTAATAATGCATGTTATATTGATAATATCGGGAGTAATAAGTATAATCATTACAGTTCTAGCGATAATACTAGTAAAATATGGCTAAGAGTGCCTGTTATATTGATAATAATAAAAGTAATAATTATATTTATTATAATTCTATCGATAATAACTGCATAATATGGGTAATAATGCATGTTATATTGATAATAATATAAGTAATAAGTATAATTATTACAGTTCTAGCGATAATAACTGCATTATATGGGTAATAATGGATGTTATATTGATAATATCGGGAGTAATAAGTATATTTATTATAGTTCTAGCGATTATAACTGCATCATATGGGTAATAATGCATGTTATATTAATAATAATATAAGTAATAAGTATAATTATTACAGTTCTAGCGATAATAACTGCATTACATGGGTAATAATGCATGTTATATTGATAATAGTAAAAGTAATAAGTATATTTATTATGGTGCTAGCGATAATAACTGCATAATATGGGTAATAATGCATGTTATATTGATAATAATATAGGTAATAAGTATAATTATTACAGTTCTAGCGATAATAACTGCATTATATGGGTAATAATGGATGTTATATTGATAATATCGGGAGTAATAAGTATAATTATTACAGTTCTAGCGATAATAACTGCATTACATGGGTAATAATGCATGTTATATTGATAATAATAAAAGTAATATGTATATTTATTATAGTTCTAGCGATAATAATTGCATAATATAGGTAATAATGCATGTTATATTGATAAGAATATAAGTAATAAGTATAATTATTACAGTTCTAGCGATTATAACTGCATAATATGGGTAATAATGCATGTTATATTGATAATAATATAAGTAATAAGTATAATTATTACAGTTCCAGCGATATTATCTGCATTATATGGGTAATAATGCATGTTATATTGATAATATCGGGAGTAATATGTATAATTATTATTGTACTAGCGATAATAATAGTAAAATATGGCTAATAGTGCATGTTATATTGATAATAATATAAGTAATAAGTATAATTATTACAGTTCTAGCGATAATAACTGCATTATATGGGTAATAATGGATGTTATATTGATAATATCGGGAGTAATAAGTATATTTATTATAGTTCTAGCGATAATAACTGCATAATATAGGTAATAATGCATGTTATATTGATAATAATAAAAGTAATAAGTATATTTATTATAGTTCTATCAATAATAACTGCATAATATGGGTAATAATGCATGTTATATTGATGATAATAAAAGTAATAAGTGTATTTATTACAGTTCTAGCGATAATAACTGCATTATATGGGTAATAATGCATGTTATATTGATAATATCCGGAGTAATATGTATAATTATTATTGTTCTAGCGATAATAATAGTAAAATATGGCTAATAGTGCATGTTATATTGATAATAATAAAAGTAATAAGTATATTTATTATAGTTCTATCAATAATAACTGCATAATATGGGTAATAATGCATGTTATATTGATGATAATAAAAGTAATAAGTGTATTTATTACAGTTCTAGCGATAATGACTGCATAATATGGGTAATAATGCATGTTATATTGATAATAATAAAAGTAATAAGTATATTTACTATAGTTCTGTCGATAATAACTGCATTATATGGGTAATAATGCATGTTATATTGATAATATCGGGAGTAATAAGTATAATCATTACAGTTCTAGCGATAATACTAGTAAAATATGGCTAAGAGTGCCTGTTATATTGATAATAATAAAAGTAATAATTATATTTATTATAATTCTATCGATAATAACTGCATAATATGGGTAATAATGCATGTTATATTGATAATAATATAAGTAATAAGTATAATTATTACAGTTCTAGCGATAATAACTGCATTATATGGGTAATAATGGATGTTATATTGATAATATCGGGAGTAATAAGTATATTTATTATAGTTCTAGCGATAATAACTGCATAATATAGGTAATAATGCATGTTATATTGATAATAATAAAAGTAATAAGTATATTTATTATAGTTCTATCAATAATAACTGCATAATATGGGTAATAATGCATGTTATATTGATGATAATAAAAGTAATAAGTGTATTTATTACAGTTCTAGCGATAATAACTGCATTATATGGGTAATAATGCATGTTATATTGATAATATCCGGAGTAATATGTATAATTATTATTGTTCTAGCAATAATAATAGTAAAATATGGCTAATAGTGCATGTTATATTGATAATAATAAAAGTAATAAGTATATTTATTATAGTTCTATCAATAATAACTGCATAATATGGGTAATAATGCATGTTATATTGATGATAATAAAAGTAATAAGTGTATTTATTACAGTTCTAGCGATAATGACTGCATAATATGGGTAATAATGCATGTTATATTGATAATAATAAAAGTAATAAGTATATTTACTATAGTTCTGTCGATAATAACTGCATTATATGGGTAATAATGCATGTTATATTGATAATATCGGGAGTAATAAGTATAATCATTACAGTTCTAGCGATAATACTAGTAAAATATGGCTAAGAGTGCCTGTTATATTGATAATAATAAAAGTAATAATTATATTTATTATAATTCTATCGATAATAACTGCATAATATGGGTAATAATGCATGTTATATTGATAATAATATAAGTAATAAGTATAATTATTACAGTTCTAGCGATAATAACTGCATTATATGGGTAATAATGGATGTTATATTGATAATATCGGGAGTAATAAGTATATTTATTATAGTTCTAGCGATAATAACTGCATAATATAGGTAATAATGCATGTTATATTGATAATAATAAAAGTAATAAGTATATTTATTATAGTTCTATCAATAATAACTGCATAATATGGGTAATAATGCATGTTATATTGATGATAATAAAAGTAATAAGTGTATTTATTACAGTTCTAGCGATAATAACTGCATTATATGGGTAATAATGCATGTTATATTGAGCATATCCGGAGTAATATGTATAATTATTATTGTTCTAGCGATAATAATAGTAAAATATGGCTAATAGTGCATGTTATATTGATAATAATAAAAGTAATAAGTACATTTATTATAGTTCTATCAATAATAACTGCATGATATGGGTAATAATGCATGTTATATTGATAATAATAAAAGTAATAAGTGTATTTATTACAGTTCTAGCGATAATGACTGCATAATATGGGTAATAATGCATGTTATATTGATGATAATATAAGTAATAAGTATAATTATTACAGTTCTAGCGATAATGACTGCATAATATGGGTAATAATGCATATTATATTGATGATAATATAAGTAATAAGTATAATTATTACAGTTCTAGCGATTATAACTGCTTAATATGGGTAATAATGCATGTTATATTGATAATAATATAAGTAATAAGTATAATTATTACAGTTCTAGCGATAATAACTGCATTAAATGCGTATAATGCATGTTATATTGACAATATCTGGAATAGTAAGTATAATTTTTATAGTTCTAGCGATAATATAAGTAAAATATGGCTAATAGTGCATGTTATATTGATAATAATAAAAGTAATAAGTATATTTATTATAATTCTATCGATAATAACTGCATAATATGGGTAATAATGCATGTTATATTGATAATAATATAAGTAATAAGTATAATTATTACAGTTCTAGCGATAATAACTGCATTATATGGGTAATAATGCATGTTATATTGATAATATCGGGAGTAATATGTATAATTATTATTGTTCTAGCGATAATAATAGTAAAATATGGCTAATAGTGCATGTCATATTGATAATAATAAAAGTAATAAGTATATTTACTATAGTTCTGTCGATAATAACTGCATTATATGGGTAATAATGCATGTTATATTGATAATATCGGGAGTAATAAGTATAATCATTACAGTTCTAGCGATAATACTAGTAAAATATGGCTAAGAGTGCCTGTTATATTGATAATAATAAAAGTAATAATTATATTTATTATAATTCTATCGATAATAACTGCATAATATGGGTAATAATGCATGTTATATTGATAATAATATAAGTAATAAGTATAATTACTACAGTTCTAGCGATAATAACTGCATTATATGGGTAATAATGGATGTTATATTGATAATATCGGGAGTAATAAGTATATTTATTATAGTTCTAGCGATTATAACTGCATCATATGGGTAATAATGCATGTTATATTAATAATAATATAAGTAATAAGTATAATTATTACAGTTCTAGCGATAATAACTGCATTACATGGGTAATAATGCATGTTATATTGATAATAGTAAAAGTAATAAGTATATTTATTATGGTGCTAGCGATAATAACTGCATAATATGGGTAATAATGCATGTTATATTGATAATAATATAGGTAATAAGTATAATTATTACAGTTCTAGCGATAATAACTGCATTATATGGGTAATAATGGATGTTATATTGATAATATCGGGAGTAATAAGAATAATTATTACAGTTCTAGCGATAATAACTGCATTACATGGGTAATAATGCATGTTATATTGATAATAATAAAAGTAATATGTATATTTATTACAGTTCTAGCGATAATAATTGCATAATATAGGTAATAATGCATGTTATATTGATAAGAATATAAGTAATAAGTATAATTATTACAGTTCTAGCGATTATAACTGCATAATATGGGTAATAATGCATGTTATATTGATAATAATATAAGTAATAAGTATAATTATTACAGTTCCAGCGATATTATCTGCATTATATGGGTAATAATGCATGTTATATTGATAATATCGGGAGTAATATGTATAATTATTATTGTTCTAGCGATAATAATAGTAAAATATGGCTAATAGTGCATGTTATATTGATAATAATATAAGTAATAAGTATAATTATTACATTTCTAGCGATAATAACTGCATTATATGGGTAATAATGGATGTTATATTGATAATATCGGGAGTAATAAGTATATTTATTATAGTTCTAGCGATAATAACTGCATAATATAGGTAATAATGCATGTTATATTGATAATAATAAAAGTAATAAGTATATTTATTATAGTTCTATCAATAATAACTGCATAATATGGGTAATAATGCATGTTATATTGATGATAATAAAAGTAATAAGTGTATTTATTACAGTTCTAGCGATAATAACTGCATTATATGGGTAATAATGCATGTTATATTGATAATATCCGGTGTAATATGTATAATTATTATTGTTCTAGCGATAATAATAGTAAAATATGGCTAATAGTGCATGTTATATTGATAATAATAAAAGTAATAAGTATATTTATTATAATTCTATCGATAATAACTGCATAATATGGGTAATAATGCATGTTATATTGATGATAATAAAAGTAATAAGTATAATTATTACAGTTCTAGCGATAATAACTGCATTATATGGGTAATAATGCATGTTATATTGATAATATCGGGAGTAATATGTATAATTATTATTGTTCTGGCGATAATAATAGTAAAATATGGCTAATAGTGCATGTTATATTGATAATAATAAAAGTAATAAGTGTATTTACTATAGTTCTGTCGATAATAACTGCATTATATGGGTAATAATGCATGTTATATTGATAATATCGGGAGTAATAAGTATAATCATTACAGTTCTAGCGATAATACTAGTAAAATATGGCAAAGAGTGCCTGTTATATTGATAATAATAAAAGTAATAATTATATTTATTATAATTCTATCGATAATAACTGCATCATATGGGTAATAATGCATGTTATATTGATAATAATATATGTAATAAGTATAATTATTACAGTTCTAGCGATAATAACTGCATTATATGGGTAATAATGGATGTTATATTGATAACATCGGGAGTAATAAGTATATTTATTATAGTTCTAGCGATAATAACTGCATAATATAGGTAATAATGCATGTTATATTGATAATAATAAAAGTAATAAGTATATTTATTTTAGTTCTATCAATAATAACTGCATAATATGGGTAATAATGCATGTTATATTGATGATAATAAAAGTAATAAGTGTATTTATTACAGTTCTAGCGATAATGACTGCATAATATGGGTAATAATGCATGTTATATTGATGATAATATAAGTAATAAGTATAATTATTACAGTTCTAGCGATAATAACTGCATTATATGGGTAATAATGCATGATATGTTGATAATATTGGGAGTAATAAGTATAATTATTATAGTTCTAGCGATAATAATAGTAAAATATGGCAAATAGTGCATGTTATATTGATAATAGTAAAAGCAATAAGTATATTTATTACAGTTCTATCGATAATAACTGCATAATATGGGTATTAATGCATGTTATATTGATGATAATAAAAGTAGTAAGTATATTTATTATAGTTCTAGCGATTATAACTGCATAATATGGGTAATAATGCATGTTATATTGATAATAATATAAGTAATAAGTATAATTATTACAGTTCTAGCGATAATAACTGCATTAAATGCGTATAATGCATGTTATATTGATAATATCTGGAGTAGTAAGTATAATTTTTATAGTTCTAGCGATAATATAAGTAAAATATGGCTAATAGTGCATGTTATATTGATAATAATAAAAGTAATAAGTATATTTATTATAATTCTATCGATAATAACTGCATAATATGGGTAATAATGCATGTTATATTGATAATAATATAAGTAATAAGTATAATTATTACAGTTCTAGCGATAATAACTGCATTATATGGGCAATAATGCATGTTATATTGATGACAACAAAAGTAATACGTATATTTATTATAGTTCTGTCGATAATAACTGCATTATATGGGTAAAAATGCATGTTATATTGATAATATTGGGAGTAATAAGTATAATTATTATAGTTCTAGCGATAATAATAGTAAAATATGGCTAATAGTGCATGTTATATTGATAATAATATAAGTAATAAGTATAATTATTACAGTTCTAGCGATTATAACTGCATAATATGGGTAATAATGCATGTTATATTGATAATAATATAAGTAATAAGTATAATTATTACAGTTCCAGCGATATTAACTGCATTATATGGGTAATAATGCATGTTATATTGATAATATCGGGAGTAATATGTATAATTATTATTGTTCTAGCGATAATAATAGTACAATATGACTAATAGTGCATGTTATATTGATAATAGTAAAAGCAATAAGTATATTTATTACAATTCTATCGATAATAACTGCATAATATAGGTAATAGTGCATGTTGTATTGATAATAATAAAAGTAATAAGTATATTTATTATAGTTCTATCAATAATAACTGCATAATATGGGTAATAATGCATGTTATATTGATGATAATAAAAGTAATAAGTATATTTATTACAGTTCTAGCGATAATAACTGCATTACATGGGTAATAATGCATGTTATATTGATAATAATAAAAGTAATAAGTATATTTATTATGGTGCTAGCGATAATAACTGCATAATATGGGTAATAATGCATGTTATATTGATAATAATATAGGTAATAAGTATAATTATTACAGTTCTAGCGATAATAACTGCATTATATGGGTAATAATGCATGATATGTTGATAATATTGGGAGTAATAAGTATAATTATTATAGTTCTAGCGATAATAATAGTAAAATATGGCAAATAGTGCATGTTATATTGATAATAGTAAAAGGAATAAGTATATTTATTACAGTTCTATCGATAATAACTGCATAATATGGGTATTAATGCATGTTATATTGATGATAATAAAAGTAGTAAGTATATTTATTATAGTTCTAGCGATTATAACTGCATAATATGGGTAATAATGCATGTTATATTGATAACAATATAAGTAATAAGTATAATTATTACAGTTCTAGCGATAATAACTGCATTAAATGCGTATAATGCATGTTATATTGATAATATCTGGAATAGTAAGTATAATTTTTATAGTTCTAGCGATAATATAAGTAAAATATGGCTAATAGTGCATGTTATATTGATAATAATATAAGTAATAAGTATAATTATTACAGTTCTAGCGATTATAACTGCATAATATGGGTAATAATGCATGTTATATTGATAATATCGGGAGTAATAAGTATAATCATTACAGTTCTAGCGATAATACTAGTAAAATATGGCTAAGAGTGCCTGTTATATTGATAATAATAAAAGTAATAATTATATTTATTATAATTCTATCGATAATAACTGCATAATATGGGTAATAATGCATGTTATATTGATAATAATATAAGTAATAAGTATAATTATTACAGTTCTAGCGATAATAACTGCATTATATGGGTAATAATGCATGATATGTTGATAATATTGGGAGTAATAAGTATAATTATTATAGTTCTAGCGATAATAATAGTAAAATATGGCAAATAGTGCATGTTATATTGATAATAGTAAAAGCAATAAGTATATTGATTACAATTCTATCGATAATAACTGCATAATATAGGTAATAGTGCATGTTGTATTGATAATAATAAAAGTAATAAGTATATTTATTATAGTTCTATCAATAATAACTGCATAATATGGGTAATAATGCATGTTATATTGATGATAATAAAAGTAATAAGTATATTTATTACAGTTCTAGCGATAATAACTGCATTACATGGGTAATAATGCATGTTATATTGATAATAATAAAAGTAATAAGTATATTTATTATGGTGCTAGCGATAATAACTGCATAATATGGGTAATAATGCATGTTATATTGATAATAATATAGGTAATAAGTATAATTATTACAGTTCTAGCGATAATAACTGCATTATATGGGTAATAATGCATGATATGTTGATAATATTGGGAGTAATAAGTATAATTATTATAGTTCTAGCGATAATAATAGTAAAATATGGCAAATAGTGCATGTTATATTGATAATAGTAAAAGGAATAAGTATATTTATTACAGTTCTATCGATAATAACTGCATAATATGGGTATTAATGCATGTTATATTGATGATAATAAAAGTAGTAAGTATATTTATTATAGTTCTAGCGATTATAACTGCATAATATGGGTAATAATGCATGTTATATTGATAACAATATAAGTAATAAGTATAATTATTACAGTTCTAGCGATAATAACTGCATTAAATGCGTATAATGCATGTTATATTGATAATATCTGGAATAGTAAGTATAATTTTTATAGTTCTAGCGATAATATAAGTAAAATATGGCTAATAGTGCATGTTATATTGATAATAATAAAAGTAATAAGTACATTTATTATAATTCTATCGATAATAACTGCATAATATGGGTAATAATGCATGTTATATTGATAATAATAAAAGTAATAAGTATATTTATTATAATTCTATCGATAATAACTGCATAATATGGGTAATAATGCATGTTATATTGATAATAATATAAGTAATAAGTATAATTATTACAGTTCTAGCGATAATAACTGCATTAAATGCGTATAATGCATGTGATATTGATAATATCTGGAGTAGTAAGTATAATTTTTATAGTTCTAGCGATAATATAAGTAAAATATGGCTAATAGTGCATGTTATATTGATAATAATATAAGTAATAAGTATAATTATTACAGTTCTAGCGATTATAACTGCATAATATGGGTAATAATGCATGTTATATTGATAATAATATAAGTAATAAGTATAATTATTACAGTTCCAGCGATATTAACTGCATTATATGGGTAATAATGCATGTTATATTGATAATATCGGGAGTAATATGTATAATTATTATTGTTCTAGCGATAATAATAGTACAATATGACTAATAGTGCATGTTATATTGATAATAATAAAAGTAATAAGTATATTTATTATAGTTCTATCGATAATAACTGCATAATATGGGTAATAATGCATGTTGTATTGATGATAATAAAAGTAGTAAGTATATTTATTACAGTTCTAGCGATAATTACTGCATTATATGGGTAATAATGGATGTTATATTGATAATATCGGGAGTAATAAGTATATTTATTATAGTTCTAGCGATAATAACTGCGTAATATAGGTAATAATGCATGTTATATTGATAATAATAAAAGTAATAAGTATATTTATTATAGTTCTATCAATAATAACTGCATAATATGGGTAATAATGCATGTTATAATGATGATAATAAAAGTAATAAGTGTATTTATTACAGTTCTAGCGATAATAACTGCATTATATGGGTAATAATGCATGTTATATTGATAATATCGGGAGTAATATGTATAATTATTATTGTTCTAGCGATAATAATAGTAAAATATGGCAAATAGTGCATGTTATATTGATAATAGTAAAAGGAATAAGTATATTTATTACAGTTCTATCGATAATAACTGCATAATATGGGTATTAATGCATGTTATATTGATGATAATAAAAGTAGTAAGTATATTTATTATAGTTCTAGCGATTATAACTGCATAATATGGGTAATAATGCATGTTATATTGATAACAATATAAGTAATAAGTATAATTATTACAGTTCTAGCGATAATAACTGCATTAAATGCGTATAATGCATGTTATATTGATAATATCTGGAATAGTAAGTATAATTTTTATAGTTCTAGCGATAATATAAGTAAAATATGGCTAATAGTGCATGTTATATTGATAATAATAAAAGTAATAAGTACATTTATTATAATTCTATCGATAATAACTGCATAATATGGGTAATAATGCATGTTATATTGATAATAATATAAGTAATAAGTATAATTATTACAGTTCTAGCGATAATAACTGCATTAAATGCGTATAATGCATGTTATATTGATAATATCTGGAGTAGTAAGTATAATTTTTATAGTTCTAGCGATAATATAAGTAAAATATGGCTAATAGTGCATGTTATATTGATAATAATATAAGTAATAAGTATAATTATTACAGTTCTAGCGATTATAACTGCATAATATGGGTAATAATGCATGTTATATTGATAATAATATAAGTAATAAGTATAATTATTACAGTTCCAGCGATATTAACTGCATTATATGGGTAATAATGCATGTTATATTGATAATATCGGGAGTAATATGTATAATTATTATTGTTCTAGCGATAATAATAGTACAATATGACTAATAGTGCATGTTATATTGATAATAATAAAAGTAATAAGTATATTTATTATAGTTCTATCGATAATAACTGCATAATATGGGTAATAATGCATGTTGTATTGATGATAATAAAAGTAGTAAGTATATTTATTACAGTTCTAGCGATAATTACTGCATTATATGGGTAATAATGGATGTTATATTGATAATATCGGGAGTAATAAGTATATTTATTATAGTTCTAGCGATAATAACTGCGTAATATAGGTAATAATGCATGTTATATTGATAATAATAAAAGTAATAAGTATATTTATTATAGTTCTATCAATAATAACTGCATAATATGGGTAATAATGCATGTTATAATGATGATAATAAAAGTAATAAGTGTATTTATTACAGTTCTAGCGATAATAACTGCATTATATGGGTAATAATGCATGTTATATTGATAATATCGGGAGTAATATGTATAATTATTATTGTTCTAGCGATAATAATAGTAAAATATGGCAAATAGTGCATGTTATATTGATAATAGTAAAAGGAATAAGTATATTTATTACAGTTCTATCGATAATAACTGCATAATATGGGTATTAATGCATGTTATATTGATGATAATAAAAGTAGTAAGTATATTTATTATAGTTCTAGCGATTATAACTGCATAATATGGGTAATAATGCATGTTATATTGATAATAATATAAGTAATAAGTATAATTATTACAGTTCTAGCGATAATAACTGCATTAAATGCGTATAATGCATGTTATATTGATAATATCTGGAGTAGTAAGTATAATTTTTATAGTTCTAGCGATAATATAAGTAAAATATGGCTAATAGTGCATGTTATATTGATAATAATATAAGTAATAAGTATAATTATTACAGTTCTAGCGATTATAACTGCATAATATGGGTAATAATGCATGTTATATTGATAATAATATAAGTAATAAGTATAATTATTACAGTTCCAGCGATATTAACTGCATTATATGGGTAATAATGCATGTTATATTGATAATATCGGGAGTAATATGTATAATTATTATTGTTCTAGCGATAATAATAGTACAATATGACTAATAGTGCATGTTATATTGATAATAATAAAAGTAATAAGTATATTTATTATAGTTCTATCGATAATAACTGCATAATATGGGTAATAATGCATGTTGTATTGATGATAATAAAAGTAGTAAGTATATTTATTACAGTTCTAGCGATAATTACTGCATTATATGGGTAATAATGGATGTTATATTGATAATATCGGGAGTAATAAGTATATTTATTATAGTTCTAGCGATAATAACTGCGTAATATAGGTAATAATGCATGTTATATTGATAATAATAAAAGTAATAAGTATATTTATTATAGTTCTATCAATAATAACTGCATAATATGGGTAATAATGCATGTTATAATGATGATAATAAAAGTAATAAGTGTATTTATTACAGTTCTAGCGATAATAACTGCATTACATGGGTAATAATGCATGTTATATTGATAATAATAAAAGTAATAAGTATATTTATTATGGTTCTAGCGATAATAACTGCATAATATGGGTAATAATGCATGTTATATTGATAATAATATAGGTAATAAGTATAATTATTACAGTTCTAGCGATAATAACTGCATTATATGGGTAATAATGGATGTTATATTGATAATATCGGGAGTAATAAGTATAATTATTACAGTTCTAGCGATAATAACTGCATTACATGGGTAATAATGCATGTTATATTGATAATAATATAAGTAATAAGTATAATTATTACAGTTCTAGCGATTATAACTGCATAATATGGGTAATAATGCATGTTATATTGATGATAATATAAGTAATAAGTATAATTATTACAGTTCTAGCGATAATAACTGCATTATATGGGTAATAATGCATGATATGTTGATAATATTGGGAGTAATAAGTATAATTATTATAGTTCTAGCGATAATAATAGTAAAATATGGCAAATAGTGCATGTTATATTGATAATAGTAAAAGCAATAAGTATATTTATTACAATTCTATCGATAATAACTGCATAATATGGGTAATAATGCATGTTATATTGATAATAATAAAAGTAATAAGTATATTTATTATAATTCTATCGATAATAACTGCATAATATGGGTAATAATGCATGTTATATTGATGATAATAAAAGTAATAAGTATATTTATTATAATTCTATCGATAATAACTGCATAATATGGGTAATAATGCATGTTATATTGATAATAATAAAAGTAATAAGTATATTTATTATGGTGCTAGCGATAATAACTGCATAATATGGGTAATAATGCATGTTATATTGATAATAATATAGGTAATAAGTATAATTATTACAGTTCTAGCGATAATAACTGCATTATATGGGTAATAATGCATGATATGTTGATAATATTGGGAGTAATAAGTATAATTATTATAGTTCTAGCGATAATAATAGTAAAATATGGCAAATAGTGCATGTTATATTGATAATAGTAAAAGGAATAAGTATATTTATTACAGTTCTATCAATAATAACTGCATAATATGGGTATTAATGCATGTTATATTGATGATAATAAAAGTAGTAAGTATATTTATTATAGTTCTAGCGATTATAACTGCATAATATGGGTAATAATGCATGTTATATTGATAACAATATAAGTAATAAGTATAATTATTACAGTTCTAGCGATAATAACTGCATTAAATGCGTATAATGCATGTTATATTGATAATATCTGGAATTGTAAGTATAATTTTTATAGTTCTAGCGATAATATAAGTAAAATATGGCTAATAGTGCATGTTATATTGATAATAATAAAAGTAATAAGTACATTTATTATAATTCTATCGATAATAACTGCATAATATGGGTAATAATGCATGTTATATTGATAATAATAAAAGTAATAAGTATTTTTATTATAATTCTATCGATAATAACTGCTTAATATGGGTAATAATGCATGTTATATTGATAATAATATAAGTAATAAGTATAATTATTACAGTTCTAGCGATAATAACTGCATTAAATGCGTATAATGCATGTGATATTGATAATATCTGGAGTAGTAAGTATAATTTTTATAGTTCTAGCGATAATATAAGTAAAATATGGCTAATAGTGCATGTTATATTGATAATAATAAAAGTAATAAGTACATTTATTATAATTCTATCGATAATAACTGCATAATATGGGTAATAATGCATGTTATATTGATAATAATATAAGTAATAAGTATAATTATTACAGTTCTAGCGATAATAACTGCATTAAATGCGTATAATGCATGTTATATTGATAATATCTGGAGTAGTAAGTATAATTTTTATAGTTCTAGCGATAATATAAGTAAAATATGGCTAATAGTGCATGTTATATTGATAATAATATAAGTAATAAGTATAATTATTACAGTTCTAGCGATTATAACTGCATAATATGGGTAATAATGCATGTTATATTGATAATAATATAAGTAATAAGTATAATTATTACAGTTCCAGCGATATTAACTGCATTATATGGGTAATAATGCATGTTATATTGATAATATCGGGAGTAATATGTATAATTATTATTGTTCTAGCGATAATAATAGTACAATATGACTAATAGTGCATGTTATATTGATAATAATAAAAGTAATAAGTATATTTATTATAGTTCTATCGATAATAACTGCATAATATGGGTAATAATGCATGTTGTATTGATGATAATAAAAGTAGTAAGTATATTTATTACAGTTCTAGCGATAATTACTGCATTATATGGGTAATAATGGATGTTATATTGATAATATCGGGAGTAATAAGTATACTTATTATAGTTCTAGCGATAATAACTGCGTAATATAGGTAATAATGCATGTTATATTGATAATAATAAAAGTAATAAGTATATTTATTATAGTTCTATCAATAATAACTGCATAATATGGGTAATAATGCATGTTATAATGATGATAATAAAAGTAATAAGTGTATTTATTACAGTTCTAGCGATAATAACTGCATTATATGGGTAATAATGCATGTTATATTGATAATATCGGGAGTAATATGTATAATTATTATTGTTCTAGCGATAATAATAGTAAAATATGGCAAATAGTGCATGTTATATTGATAATAGTAAAAGGAATAAGTATATTTATTACAGTTCTATCGATAATAACTGCATAATATGGGTATTAATGCATGTTATATTGATGATAATAAAAGTAGTAAGTATATTTATTATAGTTCTAGCGATTATAACTGCATAATATGGGTAATAATGCATGTTATATTGATAACAATATAAGTAATAAGTATAATTATTACAGTTCTAGCGATAATAACTGCATTAAATGCGTATAATGCATGTTATATTGATAATATCTGGAATAGTAAGTATAATTTTTATAGTTCTAGCGATAATATAAGTAAAATATGGCTAATAGTGCATGTTATATTGATAATAATAAAAGTAATAAGTACATTTATTATAATTCTATCGATAATAACTGCATAATATGGGTAATAATGCATGTTATATTGATAATAATAAAAGTAATAAGTATATTTATTATAATTCTATCGATAATAACTGCATAATATGGGTAATAATGCATGTTATATTGATAATAATATAAGTAATAAGTATAATTATTACAGTTCTAGCGATAATAACTGCATTAAATGCGTATAATGCATGTTATATTGATAATATCTGGAGTAGTAAGTATAATTTTTATAGTTCTAGCGATAATATAAGTAAAATATGGCTAATAGTGCATGTTATATTGATAATAATATAAGTAATAAGTATAATTATTACAGTTCTAGCGATTATAACTGCATAATATGGGTAATAATGCATGTTATATTGATAATAATATAAGTAATAAGTATAATTATTACAGTTCCAGCGATATTAACTGCATTATATGGGTAATAATGCATGTTATATTGATAATATCGGGAGTAATATGTATAATTATTATTGTTCTAGCGATAATAATAGTACAATATGACTAATAGTGCATGTTATATTGATAATAATAAAAGTAATAAGTATATTTATTATAGTTCTATCGATAATAACTGCATAATATGGGTAATAATGCATGTTGTATTGATGATAATAAAAGTAGTAAGTATATTTATTACAGTTCTAGCGATAATTACTGCATTATATGGGTAATAATGGATGTTATATTGATAATATCGGGAGTAATAAGTATATTTATTATAGTTCTAGCGATAATAACTGCGTAATATAGGTAATAATGCATGTTATATTGATAATAATAAAAGTAATAAGTATATTTATTATAGTTCTATCAATAATAACTGCATAATATGGGTAATAATGCATGTTATAATGATGATAATAAAAGTAATAAGTGTATTTATTACAGTTCTAGCGATAATAACTGCATTACATGGGTAATAATGCATGTTATATTGATAATAATAAAAGTAATAAGTATATTTATTATGGTTCTAGCGATAATAACTGCATAATATGGGTAATAATGCATGTTATATTGATAATAATATAGGTAATAAGTATAATTATTACAGTTCTAGCGATAATAACTGCATTATATGGGTAATAATGGATGTTATATTGATAATATCGGGAGTAATAAGTATAATTATTACAGTTCTAGCGATAATAACTGCATTACATGGGTAATAATGCATGTTATATTGATAATAATATAAGTAATAAGTATAATTATTACAGTTCTAGCGATTATAACTGCATAATATGGGTAATAATGCATGTTATATTGATGATAATATAAGTAATAAGTATAATTATTACAGTTCTAGCGATAATAACTGCATTATATGGGTAATAATGCATGATATGTTGATAATATTGGGAGTAATAAGTATAATTATTATAGTTCTAGCGATAATAATAGTAAAATATGGCAAATAGTGCATGTTATATTGATAATAGTAAAAGCAATAAGTATATTTATTACAATTCTATCGATAATAACTGCATAATATGGGTAATAATGCATGTTATATTGATAATAATAAAAGTAATAAGTATATTTATTATAATTCTATCGATAATAACTGCATAATATGGGTAATAATGCATGTTATATTGATGATAATAAAAGTAATAAGTATATTTATTATAATTCTATCGATAATAACTGCATAATATGGGTAATAATGCATGTTATATTGATAATAATAAAAGTAATAAGTATATTTATTATGGTGCTAGCGATAATAACTGCATAATATGGGTAATAATGCATGTTATATTGATAATAATATAGGTAATAAGTATAATTATTACAGTTCTAGCGATAATAACTGCATTATATGGGTAATAATGCATGATATGTTGATAATATTGGGAGTAATAAGTATAATTATTATAGTTCTAGCGATAATAATAGTAAAATATGGCAAATAGTGCATGTTATATTGATAATAGTAAAAGGAATAAGTATATTTATTACAGTTCTATCAATAATAACTGCATAATATGGGTATTAATGCATGTTATATTGATGATAATAAAAGTAGTAAGTATATTTATTATAGTTCTAGCGATTATAACTGCATAATATGGGTAATAATGCATGTTATATTGATAACAATATAAGTAATAAGTATAATTATTACAGTTCTAGCGATAATAACTGCATTAAATGCGTATAATGCATGTTATATTGATAATATCTGGAATTGTAAGTATAATTTTTATAGTTCTAGCGATAATATAAGTAAAATATGGCTAATAGTGCATGTTATATTGATAATAATAAAAGTAATAAGTACATTTATTATAATTCTATCGATAATAACTGCATAATATGGGTAATAATGCATGTTATATTGATAATAATAAAAGTAATAAGTATTTTTATTATAATTCTATCGATAATAACTGCATAATATGGGTAATAATGCATGTTATATTGATAATAATATAAGTAATAAGTATAATTATTACAGTTCTAGCGATAATAACTGCATTAAATGCGTATAATGCATGTTATATTGATAATATCTGGAGTAGTAAGTATAATTTTTATAGTTCTAGCGATAATATAAGTAAAATATGGCTAATAGTGCATGTTATATTGATAATAATATAAGTAATAAGTATAATTATTACAGTTCTAGCGATTATAACTGCATAATATGGGTAATAATGCATGTTATATTGATAATAATATAAGTAATAAGTATAATTATTACAGTTCCAGCGATATTAACTGCATTATATGGGTAATAATGCATGTTATATTGATAATATCGGGAGTAATATGTATAATTATTATTGTTCTAGCGATAATAATAGTACAATATGACTAATAGTGCATGTTATATTGATAATAATAAAAGTAATAAGTATATTTATTATAGTTCTATCGATAATAACTGCATAATATGGGTAATAATGCATGTTGTATTGATGATAATAAAAGTAGTAAGTATATTTATTACAGTTCTAGCGATAATTACTGCATTATATGGGTAATAATGGATGTTATATTGATAATATCGGGAGTAATAAGTATATTTATTATAGTTCTAGCGATAATAACTGCGTAATATAGGTAATAATGCATGTTATATTGATAATAATAAAAGTAATAAGTATATTTATTATAGTTCTATCAATAATAACTGCATAATATGGGTAATAATGCATGTTATAATGATGATAATAAAAGTAATAAGTGTATTTATTACAGTTCTAGCGATAATAACTGCATTATATGGGTAATAATGCATGTTATATTGATAATATCGGGAGTAATATGTATAATTATTATTGTTCTAGCGATAATAATAGTAAAATATGGCAAATAGTGCATGTTATATTGATAATAGTAAAAGGAATAAGTATATTTATTACAGTTCTATCGATAATAACTGCATAATATGGGTATTAATGCATGTTATATTGATGATAATAAAAGTAGTAAGTATATTTATTATAGTTCTAGCGATTATAACTGCATAATATGGGTAATAATGCATGTTATATTGATAACAATATAAGTAATAAGTATAATTATTACAGTTCTAGCGATAATAACTGCATTAAATGCGTATAATGCATGTTATATTGATAATATCTGGAATAGTAAGTATAATTTTTATAGTTCTAGCGATAATATAAGTAAAATATGGCTAATAGTGCATGTTATATTGATAATAATAAAAGTAATAAGTACATTTATTATAATTCTATCGATAATAACTGCATAATATGGGTAATAATGCATGTTATATTGATAATAATAAAAGTAATAAGTATATTTATTATAATTCTATCGATAATAACTGCATAATATGGGTAATAATGCATGTTATATTGATAATAATAAAAGTAATAAGTATATTTATTATGGTGCTAGCGATAATAACTGCATAATATGGGTAATAATGCATGTTATATTGATAATAATATAGGTAATAAGTATAATTATTACAGTTCTAGCGATAATAACTGCATTATATGGGTAATAATGCATGATATGTTGATAATATTGGGAGTAATAAGTATAATTATTATAGTTCTAGCGATAATAATAGTAAAATATGGCAAATAGTGCATGTTATATTGATAATAGTAAAAGGAATAAGTATATTTATTACAGTTCTATCAATAATAACTGCATAATATGGGTATTAATGCATGTTATATTGATGATAATAAAAGTAGTAAGTATATTTATTATAGTTCTAGCGATTATAACTGCATAATATGGGTAATAATGCATGTTATATTGATAACAATATAAGTAATAAGTATAATTATTACAGTTCTAGCGATAATAACTGCATTAAATGCGTATAATGCATGTTATATTGATAATATCTGGAGTAGTAAGTATAATTTTTATAGTTCTAGCGATAATATAAGTAAAATATGGCTAATAGTGCATGTTATATTGATAATAATATAAGTAATAAGTATAATTATTACAGTTCTAGCGATTATAACTGCATAATATGGGTAATAATGCATGTTATATTGATAATAATATAAGTAATAAGTATAATTATTACAGTTCCAGCGATATTAACTGCATTATATGGGTAATAATGCATGTTATATTGATAATATCGGGAGTAATATGTATAATTATTATTGTTCTAGCGATAATAATAGTACAATATGACTAATAGTGCATGTTATATTGATAATAATAAAAGTAATAAGTATATTTATTATAGTTCTATCGATAATAACTGCATAATATGGGTAATAATGCATGTTGTATTGATGATAATAAAAGTAGTAAGTATATTTATTACAGTTCTAGCGATAATTACTGCATTATATGGGTAATAATGGATGTTATATTGATAATATCGGGAGTAATAAGTATATTTATTATAGTTCTAGCGATAATAACTGCGTAATATAGGTAATAATGCATGTTATATTGATAATAATAAAAGTAATAAGTATATTTATTATAGTTCTAGCGATTATAACTGCATAATATGGGTAATAATGCATGTTATATTGATGATAATATAAGTAATAAGTATAATTATTACAGTTCTAGCGATAATAACTGCATTATATGGGTAATAATGGATGTTATATTGATAATATCGGGAGTAATAAGTATAATTATTACAGTTCTAGCGATAATAACTGCATTACATGGGTAATAATGCATGTTATATTGATAATAATATAAGTAATAAGTATAATTATTACAGTTCTAGCGATTATAACTGCATAATATGGGTAATAATGCATGTTATATTGATGATAATATAAGTAATAAGTATAGTTATTACAGTTCTAGCGATAATAACTGCATTATATGGGTAATAATGCATGATATGTTGATAATATTGGGAGTAATAAGTATAATTATTATAGTTCTAGCGATAATAATAGTAAAATATGGCAAATAGTGCATGTTATATTGATAATAGTAAAAGCAATAAGTATATTTATTACAATTCTATCGATAATAACTGCATAATATAGGTAATAGTGCATGTTGTATTGATAATAATAAAAGTAATAAGTATATTTATTATAGTTCTATCAATAATAACTGCATAATATGGGTAATAATGCATGTTATATTGATGATAATAAAAGTAATAAGTATATTTATTACAGTTCTAGCGCTAATAACTGCATTACATGGGTAATAATGCATGTTATATTGATAATAATAAAAGTAATAAGTATATTTATTATGGTGCTAGCGATAATAACTGCATAATATGGGTAATAATGCATGTTATATTGATAATAATATAGGTAATAAGTATAATTATTACAGTTCTAGCGATAATAACTGCATTATATGGGTAATAATGCATGATATGTTGATAATATTGGGAGTAATAAGTATAATTATTATAGTTCTAGCGATAATAATAGTAAAATATGGCAAATAGTGCATGTTATATTGATAATAGTAAAAGGAATAAGTACATTTATTACAGTTCTATCGATAATAACTGCATAATATGGGTATTAATGCATGTTATATTGATGATAATAAAAGTAGTAAGTATATTTATTATAGTTCTAGCGATTATAACTGCATAATATGGGTAATAATGCATGTTATATTGATAACAATATAAGTAATAAGTATAATTATTACAGTTCTAGCGATAATAACTGCATTAAATGCGTATAATGCATGTTATATTGATAATATCTGGAATAGTAAGTATAATTTTTATAGTTCTAGCGATAATATAAGTAAAATATGGCTAATAGTGCATGTTATATTGATAATAATAAAAGTAATAAGTATATTTATTATAATTCTATCGATAATAACTGCATAATATGGGTAATAATGCATGTTATATTGATAATAATAAAAGTAATAAGTATATTTATTATAATTCTATCGATAATAACTGCATAATATGGGTAATAATGCATGTTATATTGATAATAATATAAGTAATAAGTATAATTATTACAGTTCTAGCGATAATAACTGCATTAAATGCGTATAATGCATGTTATATTGATAATATCTGGAGTAGTAAGTATAATTTTTATAGTTCTAGCGATAATATAAGTAAAATATGGCTAATAGTGCATGTTATATTGATAATAATATAAGTAATAAGTATAATTATTACAGTTCTAGCGATTATAACTGCATAATATGGGTAATAATGCATGTTATATTGATAATATCGGGAGTAATAAGTATAATCATTACAGTTCTAGCGATAATACTAGTAAAATATGGCTAAGAGTGCCTGTTATATTGATAATAATAAAAGTAATAATTATATTTATTATAATTCTATCGATAATAACTGCATAATATGGGTAATAATGCATGTTATATTGATAATAATATAAGTAATAAGTATAATTATTACAGTTCTAGCGATAATAACTGCATTATATGGGTAATAATGGATGTTATATTGATAATATCGGGAGTAATAAGTATATTTATTATAGTTCTAGCGATAATAACTGCATAATATAGGTAATAATGCATGTTATATTGATAATAATAAAAGTAATAAGTATATTTATTATAGTTCTATCAATAATAACTGCATAATATGGGTAATAATGCATGTTATATTGATGATAATAAAAGTAATAAGTGTATTTATTACAGTTCTAGCGATAATGACTGCATAATATGGGTAATAATGCATGTTATATTGATGATAATATAAGTAATAAGTATAATTATTACAGTTCTAGCGATAATAACTGCATTATATGGGTAATAATGCATGATATGTTGATAATATTGGGAGTAATAAGTATAATTATTATAGTTCTAGCGATAATAATAGTAAAATATGGCAAATAGTGCATGTTATATTGATAATAGTAAAAGGAATAAGTACATTTATTACAGTTCTATCGATAATAACTGCATAATATGGGTATTAATGCATGTTATATTGATGATAATAAAAGTAGTAAGTATATTTATTATAGTTCTAGCGATTATAACTGCATAATATGGGTAATAATGCATGTTATATTGATAACAATATAAGTAATAAGTATAATTATTACAGTTCTAGCGATAATAACTGCATTAAATGCGTATAATGCATGTTATATTGATAATATCTGGAATAGTAAGTATAATTTTTATAGTTCTAGCGATAATATAAGTAAAATATGGCTAATAGTGCATGTTATATTGATAATAATAAAAGTAATAAGTATATTTATTATAATTCTATCGATAATAACTGCATAATATGGGTAATAATGCATGTTATATTGATAATAATAAAAGTAATAAGTATATTTATTATAATTCTATCGATAATAACTGCATAATATGGGTAATAATGCATGTTATATTGATAATAATATAAGTAATAAGTATAATTATTACAGTTCTAGCGATAATAACTGCATTAAATGCGTATAATGCATGTTATATTGATAATATCTGGAGTAGTAAGTATAATTTTTATAGTTCTAGCGATAATATAAGTAAAATATGGCTAATAGTGCATGTTATATTGATAATAATATAAGTAATAAGTATAATTATTACAGTTCTAGCGATTATAACTGCATAATATGGGTAATAATGCATGTTATATTGATAATATCGGGAGTAATAAGTATAATCATTACAGTTCTAGCGATAATACTAGTAAAATATGGCTAAGAGTGCCTGTTATATTGATAATAATAAAAGTAATAATTATATTTATTATAATTCTATCGATAATAACTGCATAATATGGGTAATAATGCATGTTATATTGATAATAATATAAGTAATAAGTATAATTATTACAGTTCTAGCGATAATAACTGCATTATATGGGTAATAATGGATGTTATATTGATAATATCGGGAGTAATAAGTATATTTATTATAGTTCTAGCGATAATAACTGCATAATATAGGTAATAATGCATGTTATATTGATAATAATAAAAGTAATAAGTATATTTATTATAGTTCTATCAATAATAACTGCATAATATGGGTAATAATGCATGTTATATTGATGATAATAAAAGTAGTAAGTATATTTATTATAGTTCGAGCGATTATAACTGCATAATATGGGTAATAATGCATGTTATATTGATAATAATATAAGTAATAAGTATAATTATTACAGTTCTAGCGATAATAACTGCATTAAATGCGTATAATGCATGTTATATTGATAATATCTGGAGTAGTAAGTATAATTTTTATAGTTCTAGCGATAATATAAGTAAAATATGGCTAATAGTGCATGTTATATTGAAAATAATATAAGTAATAAGTATAATTATTACAGTTCAAGCGATTATAACTGCATAATATGGGTAATAATGCATGTTATATTGATAATATCGGGAGTAATAAGTATAATCATTACAGTTCTAGCGATAATACTAGTAAAATATGGCTAAGAGTGCCTGTTATACTGATAATAATAAAAGTAATAATTATATTTATTATAATTCTATCGATAATAACTGCATAATATGGGTAATAATGCATGTTATATTGATAATAATATAAGTAATAAGTATAATTATTACAGTTCTAGCGATAATAACTGCATTATATGGGTAATAATGGATGTTATATTGATAATATCGGGAGTAATAAGTATATTTATTATAGTTCTAGCGATAATAACTGCATAATATAGGTAATAATGCATGTTATATTGATAATAATAAAAGTAATAAGTATATTTATTATAGTTCTATCAATAATAACTGCATAATATGGGTAATAATGCATGTTATATTGATGATAATAAAAGTAATAAGTGTGTTTATTACAGTTCTAGCGATAATAACTGCATTATATGGGTAATAATGCATGTTATATTGATAATATCCGAAGTAATATGTATAATTATTATTGTTCTAGCGATAATAATAGTAAAATATGGCTAATAGTGCATGTTATATTGATAATAATAAAAGCAATAAGTATATTTATTATAGTTCTATCAATAATAACTGCATAATATGGGTAATAATGCATGTTATATTGATGATAATAAAAGTAATAAGTGTATTTATTACAGTTCTAGCGATAATGACTGCATAATATGGGTAATAATGCATGTTATATTGATGATATTATAAGTAATAAGTATAATTATTACAGTTCTAGCGATAATAACTGCATTATATGGGTAATAATGCATGATATGTTGATAATATTGGGAGTAATAAGTATAATTATTATAGTTCTAGCGATAATAATAGTAAAATATGGCAAATAGTGCATGTTATATTGATAATAGTAAAAGCAATAAGTATATTTATTACAGTTCTATCGATAATAACTGCATAATATGGGTATTAATGCATGTTATATTGATGATAATAAAAGTAGTAAGTATATTTATTATAGTTCTAGCGATTATAACTGCATAATATGGGTAATAATGCATGTTATATTGATAATAATATAAGTAATAAGTATAATTATTACAGTTCTAGCGATAATAACTGCATTAAATGCGTATAATGCATGTTATATTGATAATATCTGGAGTAGTAAGTATAATTTTTATAGTTCTAGCGATAATATAAGTAAAATATGGCTAATAGTGCATGTTATATTGATAATAATAAAAGTAATAAGTATATTTATTATAATTCTATCGATAATAACTGCATAATATGGGTAATAATGCATGTTATATTGATAATAATATAAGTAATAAGTATAATTATTACAGTTCTAGCGATAATAACTGCATTATATGGGCAATAATGCATGTTATATTGATGACAACAAAAGTAATACGTATATTTATTATAGTTCTGTCGATAATAACTGCATTATATGGGTAAAAATGCATGTTATATTGATAATATTGGGAGTAATAAGTATAATTATTATAGTTCTAGCGATAATAATAGTAAAATATGGCTAATAGTGCATGTTATATTGATAATAATATAAGTAATAAGTATAATTATTACAGTTCTAGCGATAATAACTGCATTATATGGGTAATAATGCATGATATGTTGATAATATTGGGAGTAATAAGTATAATTATTATAGTTCTAGCGATAATAATAGTAAAATATGGCAAATAGTGCATGTTATATTGATAATAGTAAAAGCAATAAGTATATTTATTACAGTTCTATCGATAATAACTGCATAATATGGGTATTAATGCATGTTATATTGATGATAATAAAAGTAGTAAGTATATTTATTATAGTTCTAGCGATTATAACTGCATAATATGGGTAATAATGCATGTTATATTGATAATAATATAAGTAATAAGTATAATTATTACAGTTCTAGCGATAATAACTGCATTAAATGCGTATAATGCATGTTATATTGATAATATCTGGAGTAGTAAGTATAATTTTTATAGTTCTAGCGATAATATAAGTAAAATATGGCTAATAGTGCATGTTATATTGATAATAATAAAAGTAATAAGTATATTTATTATAATTCTATCGATAATAACTGCATAATATGGGTAATAATGCATGTTATATTGATAATAATATAAGTAATAAGTATAATTATTACAGTTCTAGCGATAATAACTGCATTATATGGGTAATAATGGATGTTATATTGATAATATCGGGAGTAATAAGTATATTTATTATAGTTCTAGCGATAATAACTGCATAATATAGGTAATAATGCATGTTATATTGATAATAATAAAAGTAATAAGTATATTTATTATAGTTCTATCAATAATAACTGCATAATATGGGTAATAATGCATGTTATATTGATGATAATAAAAGTAATAAGTGTGTTTATTACAGTTCTAGCGATAATAACTGCATTATATGGGTAATAATGCATGTTATATTGATAATATCCGAAGTAATATGTATAATTATTATTGTTCTAGCGATAATAATAGTAAAATATGGCTAATAGTGCATGTTATATTGATAATAATAAAAGCAATAAGTATATTTATTATAGTTCTATCAATAATAACTGCATAATATGGGTAATAATGCATGTTATATTGATGATAATAAAAGTAATAAGTGTATTTATTACAGTTCTAGCGATAATGACTGCATAATATGGGTAATAATGCATGTTATATTGATGATAATATAAGTAATAAGTATAATTATTACAGTTCTAGCGATAATAACTGCATTATATGGGTAATAATGCATGATATGTTGATAATATTGGGAGTAATAAGTATAATTATTATAGTTCTAGCGATAATAATAGTAAAATATGGCAAATAGTGCATGTTATATTGATAATAGTAAAAGCAATAAGTATATTTATTACAGTTCTATCGATAATAACTGCATAATATGGGTATTAATGCATGTTATATTGATGATAATAAAAGTAATAAGTATATTTATTATAGTTCTAGCGATTATAACTGCATAATATGGGTAATAATGCATGTTATATTGATAATAATATAAGTAATAAGTATAATTATTACAGTTCTAGCGATAATAACTGCATTAAATGCGTATAATGCATGTTATATTGATAATATCTGGAGTAGTAAGTATAATTTTTATAGTTCTAGCGATAATATAAGTAAAATATGGATAATAGTGCATGTTATATTGATAATAATAAAAGTAATAAGTATATTTATTATAATTCTATCGATAATAACTGCATAATATGGGTAATAATGCATGTTATATTGATAATATCGGGAGTAATAAGTATATTTATTATAGTTCTAGCGATAATAACTGCATAATATAGGTAATAATGCATGTTATATTGATAATAATAAAAGTAATAAGTATATTTACTATAGTTCTGTCGATAATAACTGCATTATATGGGTAATAATGCATGTTATATTGATAATAATATAAGTAATAAGTATAATTATTACAGTTCTAGCGATAATAACTGCATTAAATGCGTATAATGCATGTTATATTGATAATATCTGGAATAGTAAGCATAATTTTTATAGTTCTAGCGATAATATAAGTAAAATATGGCTAATAGTGCATGTTATATTGATAATAATAAAAGTAATAAGTGTATTTACTATAGTTCTGTCGATAATAACTGCATTATATGGGTAATAATGCATGTTATATTGATAATATCGGGAGTAATAAGTATAATCATTACAGTTCTAGCGATAATACTAGTAAAATATGGCTAAGAGTGCCTGTTATATTGATAATAATAAAAGTAATAATTATATTTATTATAATTCTATCGATAATAACTGCATAATATGGGTAATAATGCATGTTATATTGATAATAATATAAGTAATAAGTATAATTATTACAGTTCTAGCGATAATAACTGCATTATATGGGTAATAATGGATGTTATATTGATAATATCGGGAGTAATAAGTATATTTATTATAGTTCTAGCGATAATAACTGCAAAATATAGGTAATAATGCATGTTATATTGATAATAATAAAAGTAATAAGTATATTTATTATAGTTCTATCAATAATAACTGCATAATATGGGTTATAATGCATGTTATATTGATGATAATAAAAGTAATAAGTGTATTTATTACAGTTCTAGCGATAATGACTGCATAATATGGGTAATAATGCATGTTATATTGATGATAATATAAGTAATAAGTATAATTATTACAGTTCTAGCGATAATAACTGCATTATATGGGTAATAATGCATGATATGTTGATAATATTGGGAGTAATAAGTATAATTATTATAGTTCTAGCGATAATAATAGTAAAATATGGCAAATAGTGCATGTTATATTGATAATAGTAAAAGCAATAAGTATTTTTATTACAGTTCTATCGATAATAACTGCATAATATGGGTATTAATGCATGTTATATTGATGATAATAAAAGTAGTAAGTATATTTATTATAGTTCTAGCGATTATAACTGCATAATATGGGTAATAATGCATGTTATATTGATAATAATATAAGTTACAAGTATAATTATTACAGTTCCAGCGATAATAACTGCATTAAATGCGTATAATGCATGTTATATTGATAATATCTGGAATAGTAAGTATAATTTTTATAGTTCTAGCGATAATATAAGTAAAATATGGATAATAGTGCATGTTATATTGATAATAATAAAAGTAATAAGTATATTTATTATAATTCTATCGATAATAACTGCATAATATGGGTAATAATGCATGTTATATTGATAATATCGGGAGTAATATGTATAATTATTATTGTTCTAGCGATAATAATAGTAAAATATGGCTAATAGTGCATGTTATATTGACAATAATAAAAGTAATAAGTATATTTACTGTAGTTCTGTCGATAATAACTGCATTATATGGGTAATAATGCATGTTATATTGATAATATCGGGAGTAATAAATATAATCATTACAGTTCTAGCGATAATACTAGTAAAATATGGCTAAGAGTGCCTGTTATATTGATAATAATAAAAGTAATAATTATATTTATTATAATTCTATCGATAATAACTGCATAATATGGGTAATAATGCATGTTATATTGATAATAATATAAGTAATAAGTATAATTATTACAGTTCTAGCGATAATAACTGCATTATATGGGTAATAATGGATGTTATATTGATAATATCGGGAGTAATAAGTATATTTATTATAGTTCTAGCGATAATAACTGCATAATATAGGTAATAATGCATGTTATATTGATAATAATAAAAGTAATAAGTATATTTATTATAGTTCTATCAATAATAACTGCATAATATGGGTAATAAGGCATGTTATATTGATGATAATAAAAGTAATAAGTGTGTTTATTACAGTTCTAGCGATAATAACTGCATTATATGGGTAATAATGCATGTTATATTGATAATATCCGAAGTAATATGTATAATTATTATTGTTCTAGCGATAATAATAGTAAAATATGGCTAATAGTGCATGTTATATTGATAATAATAAAAGTAATAAGTATATTTATTATAGTTCTATCAATAATAACTGCATAATATGGGTAATAATGCATGTTATATTGATGATAATAAAAGTAATAAGTGTATTTATTACAGTTCTAGCGATAATGACTGCATAATATGGGTAATAATGCATGTTATATTGATGATAATATAAGTAATAAGTATAATTATTACAGTTCTAGCGATAATAACTGCATTATATGGGTAATAATGCATGATATGTTGATAATATTGGGAGTAATAAGTATAATTATTATAGTTCTAGCGATAATAATAGTAAAATATGGCAAATAGTGCATGTTATATTGATAATAGTAAAAGCAATAAGTATATTTATTACAGTTCTATCGATAATAACTGCATAATATGGGTATTAATGCATGTTATATTGATGATAATAAAAGTAGTAAGTATATTTATTATAGTTCTAGCGATTATAACTGCATAATATGGGTAATAATGCATGTTATATTGATAATAATATAAGTAATAAGTATAATTATTACAGTTCTAGCGATAATAACTGCATTAAATGCGTATAATGCATGTTATATTGATAATATCTGGAGTAGTAAGTATAATTTTTATAGTTCTAGCGATAATATAAGTAAAATATGGCTAATAGTGCATGTTATATTGATAATAATAAAAGTAATAAGTATATTTATTATAATTCTATCGATAATAACTGCATAATATGGGTAATAATGCATGTTATATTGATAACAATATAAGTAATAAGTATAATTATTACAGTTCTAGCGATAATAACTGCATTATATGGGCAATAATGCATGTTATATTGATGACAACAAAAGTAATACGTATATTTATTATAGTTCTGTCGATAATAACTGCATTATATGGGTAAAAATGCATGTTATATTGATAATATTGGGAGTAATAAGTATAATTATTATAGTTCTAGCGATAATAATAGTAAAATATGGCTAATAGTGCATGTTATATTGATAATAATATAAGTAATAAGTATAATTATTACAGTTCTAGCGATTATAACTGCATAATATGGGTAATAATGCATGTTATATTGATAATAATATAAGTAATAAGTATAATTATTACAGTTCCAGCGATATTAACTGCATTATATGGGTAATAATGCATGTTATATTGATAATATCGGGAGTAATATGTATAATTATTATTGTTCTAGCGATAATAATAGTACAATATGACTAATAGTGCATGTTATATTGATAATAATAAAAGTAATAAGTATATTTATTATAGTTCTATCGATAATAACTGCATAATATGGGTAATAATGCATGTCATAATGATGATAATAAAAGTAATAAGTGTATTTATTACAGTTCTAGCGATAATAACTGCATTACATGGGTAATAATGCATGTTATATTGATAATAATAAAAGTAATAAGTATATTTATTATGGTTCTAGCGATAATAACTGCATAATATGGGTAATAATGCATGTTATATTGATAATAATATAGGTAATAAGTATAATTATTACAGTTCTAGCGATAATAACTGCATTATATGGGTAATAATGGATGTTATATTGATAATATCGGGAGTAATAAGTATAATTATTACAGTTCTAGCGATTATAACTGCATAATATGGGTAATAATGCATGTTATATTGATGATAATATAAGTAATAAGTATAATTATTACAGTTCTAGCGATAATAACTGCATTATATGGGTAATAATGCATGATATGTTGATAATATTGGGAGTAATAAGTATAATTATTATAGTTCTAGCGATAATAATAGTAAAATATGGCAAATAGTGCATGTTATATTGATAATAGTAAAAGCAATAAGTATATTTATTACAGTTCTATCGATAATAACTGCATAATATGGGTATTAATGCATGTTATATTGATGATAATAAAAGTAGTAAGTATATTTATTATAGTTCTAGCGATTATAACTGCATAATATGGGTAATAATGCATGTTATATTGATAATAATATAAGTAACAAGTATAATTATTACAGTTCCAGCGATAATAACTGCATTAAATGCGTATAATGCATGTTATATTGATAACATCTGGAATAGTAAGTATAATTTTTATAGTTCTAGCGATAATATAAGTAAAATATGGCTAATAGTTCATGTTATATTGATAATAATAAAAGTAGTAAGTATATTTATTATAATTCTATCGATAATAACTGCATAATATGGGTAATAATGCATGTTATATTGATAATATCGGGAGTAATAAATATAATCATTACAGTTCTAGCGATAATACTAGTAAAATATGGCTAAGAGTGCCTGTTATATTGATAATAATAAAAGTAATAATTATATTTATTATAATTCTATCGATAATAACTGCATAATATGGGTAATAATGCATGTTATATTGATAATAATATAAGTAATAAGTATAATTATTACAGTTCTAGCGATAATAACTGCATTATATGGGTAATAATGGATGTTATATTGATAATATCGGGAGTAATAAGTATATTTATTATAGTTCTAGCGATAATAACTGCATAATATAGGTAATAATGCATGTTATATTGATAATAATAAAAGTAATAAGTATATTTATTACAGTTCTATCAATAATAACTGCATAATATGGGTAATAATGCATGTTATAATGAAGATAATAAAAGTAATAAGTGTATTTATTACAGTTCTAGCGATAATAACTGCATTACATGGGTAATAATGCATGTTATATTGATAATAATAAAAGTAGTAAGTATATTTATTATGGTTCTAGCGATAATAACTGCATAATATGGGTAATAATGCATGTTATATTGATAATAATATAGGTAATAAGTATAATTATTACAGTTCTAGCGATAATAACTGCATTATATGGGTAATAATGGATGTTATATTGATAATATCGGGAGTAATAAGTATAATTATTACAGTTCTAGCGATAATAACTGCATTACATGGGTAATAATGCATGTTATATTGATAATAATATAAGTAATAAGTATAATTATTACAGTTCTAGCGATTATAACTGCATAATATGGGTAATAATGCATGTTATATTGATGATAATATAAGTAATAAGTATAATTATTACAGTTCTAGCGATAATAACTGCATTATATGGGTAATAATGCATGATATGTTGATAATATTGGGAGTAATAAGTATAATTATTATAGTTATAGCGATAATAATAGTAAAATATGGCAAATAGTGCATGTTATATTGATAACAGTAAAAGCAATAAGTATATTTATTACAGTTCTATCGATAATAACTGCATAATATGGGTATTAATGCATGTTATATTGATGATAATAAAAGTAGTAAGTATATTTATTATAGTTCTAGCGATTATAACTGCATAATATGGGTAATAATGCATGTTATATTGATAATAATATAAGTAACAAGTATAATTATTACAGTTCCAGCGATAATAACTGCATTAAATGCGTATAATGCATGTTATATTGATAATATCTGGAATAGTAAGTATAATTTTTATAGTTCTAGCGATAATATAAGTAAAATATGGCTAATAGTGCATGTTATATTGATAATAATAAAAGTAATAAGTATATTTATTATAATTCTATCGATAATAACTGCATAATATGGGTAATAATGCATGTTATATTGATAATATCGGGAGTAATAAATATAATCATTACAGTTCTAGCGATAATACTAGTAAAATATGGCTAAGAGTGCCTGTTATATTGATAATAATAAAAGTAATAATTATATTTATTATAATTCTATCGATAATAACTGCATAATATGGGTAATAATGCATGTTATATTGATAATAATATAAGTAATAAGTATAATTATTACAGTTCTAGCGATAATAACTGCATTATATGGGTAATAATGGATGTTATATTGATAATATCGGGAGTAATAAGTATATTTATTATAGTTCTAGCGATAATAACTGCATAATATAGGTAATAATGCATGTTATATTGATAATAATAAAAGTAATAAGTATATTTATTACAGTTCTATCAATAATAACTGCATAATATGGGTAATAATGCATGTTATATTGATGATAATAAAAGTAATAAGTGTGTTTATTACAGTTCTAGCGATAATAACTGCATTATATGGGTAATAATGCATGTTATATTGATAATATCCGAAGTAATATGTATAATTATTATTGTTCTAGCGATAATAATAGTAAAATATGGCTAAGAGTGCATGTTATATTGATAATAATAAAAGTAATAAGTATATTTATTATAGTTCTATCAATAATAACTGCATAATATGGGTAATAATGCATGTTATATTGATGATAATAAAAGTAATAAGTGTATTTATTACAGTTCTAGCGATAATGACTGCATAATATGGGTAATAATGCATGTTATATTGATGATAATATAAGTAATAAGTATAATTATTACAGTTCTAGCGATAATAACTGCATTATATGGGTAATAATGCATGATATGTTGATAATATTGGGAGTAATAAGTATAATTATTATAGTTCTAGCGATAATAATAGTAAAATATGGCAAATAGTGCATGTTATATTGATAATAGTAAAAGCAATAAGTATATTTATTACAGTTCTATCGATAATAACTGCATAATATGGGTATTAATGCATGTTATATTGATGACAATAAAAGTAGTAAGTATATTTATTATAGTTCTAGCGATTATAACTGCATAATATGGGTAATAATGCATGTTATATTGATAATAATATAAGTAATAAGTATAATTATTACAGTTCTAGCGATAATAACTGCATTAAATGCGTATAATGCATGTTATATTGATAATATCTGGAGTAGTAAGTATAATTTTTATAGTTCTAGCGATAATAATAGTAAAATATGGCTAATAGTGCATGTTATATTGATAATAATATAAGTAATAAGTATAATTATTACAGTTCTAGCGATTATAACTGCATAATATGGGTAATAATGCATGTTATATTGATAATAATATAAGTAATAAGTATAATTATTACAGTTCCAGCGATATTAACTGCATTATATGGGTAATAATGCATGTTATATTGATAATATCGGGAGTAATATGTATAATTATTATTGTTCTAGCGATAATAATAGTACAATATGACTAATAGTGCATGTTATATTGATAATAATAAAAGTAAAGAGTATATTTATTATAGTTCTATCGATAATAACTGCATAATATGGGTAATAATGCATGTTGTATTGATAATAATATAGGTAATAAGTATAATTATTACAGTTCTAGCGATAATAACTGCATTATATGGGTAATAATGGATGTTATATTGATAATATCGGGAGTAATAAGTATATTTATTAGAGTTCTAGCGATAATAACTGCATAATATAGGTAATAATGCATGTTATAATGATAATAATAAAAGTAATAAGTATATTTATTACAGTTCTATCAATAATAACTGCATAATATGGGTAATAATGCATGTTATATTGATGATAATAAAAGTAATAAGTGTGTTTATTACAGTTCTAGCGATAATAACTGCATTATATGGGTAATAATGCATGTTATATTGATAATATCCGAAGTAATATGTATAATTATTATTGTTCTAGCGATAATAATAGTAAAATATGGCTAATAGTGCATGTTATATTGATAATAATAAAAGTAATAAGTATATTTATTATAGTTCTATCAATAATAACTGCATAATATGGGTAATAATGCATGTTATATTGATGATAATAAAAGTAATAAGTGTATTTATTACAGTTCTAGCGATAATGACTGCATTAAATGCGTATAATGCATGTTATATTGATAATATCTGGAGTAGTAAGTATAATTTTTATAGTTCTAGCGATAATATAAGTAAAATATGGCTAATAGTGCATGTTATATTGATAATAATAAAAGTAATAAGTATATTTATTATAATTCTATCGATAATAACTGCATAATATGGGTAATAATGCATGTTATATTGATAATATCGGGAGTAATATGTATAATTATTATTGTTCTAGCGATAATAATAGTACAATATGACTAATAGTGCATGTTATATTGATAATAATAAAAGTTATAAGTATATTTATTATAGTTCTATCGATAATAACTGCATAATATGGGTAATAATGCATGTTGTATTGATGATAATAAAAGTAGTAAGTATATTTATTACAGTTCTAGCGATATTAACTGCATTATATGGGTAATAATGGATGTTATATTGATAATATCGGGAGTAATAAGTATATTTATTATAGTTCTAGCGATAATAACTGCGTAATATAGGTAATAATGCATGTTATATTGATAATAATAAAAGTAATAAGTATATTTATTATAGTTCTATCAATAATAACTGCATAATATGGGTAATAATGCATGTTATAATGATGATAATAAAAGTAATAAGTGTATTTATTACAGTTCTAGCGATAATAACTGCATTACATGGGTAATAATGCATGTTATATTGATAATAATAAAAGTAATAAGTATATTTATTATGGTTCTAGCGATAATAACTGCATAATATGGGTAATAATGCATGTTATATTGATAATAATATAGGTAATAAGTATAATTATTACAGTTCTAGCGATAATAACTGCATTATATGGGTAATAATGGATGTTATATTGATAATATCGGGAGTAATAAGTATAATTATTACAGTTCTACCGATAATAACTGCATTACATGGGTAATAATGCATGTTATATTGATAATAATATAAGTAATAAGCATAATTATTACAGTTCTAGCGATTATAACTGCATAATATGGGTAATAATGCATGTTATATTGATAATAATATAAGTAATAAGTATAATTATTACAGTTCTAGCGATAATAACTGCATTATATGGGTAATAATGGATGTTATATTGATAATATCGGGAGTAATAAGTATATTTATTATAGTTCTAGCGATAATAACTGCATAATATAGGTAATAATGCATGTTATATTGATAATAATAAAAGTAATAAGTATATTTATTATAGTTCTATCAATAATAACTGCATAATATGGGTAATAATGCATGTTATATTGATGATAATAAAAGTAATAAGTGTATTTATTACAGTTCTAGCGATAATAACTGCATTATATGGGTAATAATGCATGTTATATTGATAATATCGGGAGTAATAAGTATATTTATTATAGTTCTAGCGATAATATCTGCATAATATAGGTAATAATGCATGTTATATTGATAATAATAAAAGTAATAAGTATATTTATTATAGTTCTATCAATAATAACTGCATAATATGGGTAATAATGCATGTTATATTGATGATAATAAAAGTAATAAGTGTATTTATTACAGTTCTAGCGATAATAACTGCATTATATGGGTAATAATGCATGTTATATTGATAATATCCGGAGTAATATGTATAATTATTATAGTTCTAGCGATAATAATAGTAAAATATGGCAAATAGTGCATGTTATATTGATAATAGTAAAAGCAATAAGTATATTTATTACAGTTCTATCGATAATAACTGCATAATATGGGTATTAATGCATGTTATATTGATGATAATAAAAGTAGTAAGTATATTTATTATAGTTCTAGCGATTATAACTGCATAATATGGGTAATAATGCATGTTATATTGATAATAATATAAGTAATAAGTATAATTATTACAGTTCTAGCGATAATAACTGCATTAAATGCGTATAATGCATGTTATATTGATAATATCTGGAATAGTAAGTATAATTTTTATAGTTCTAGCGATAATATAAGTAAAATATGGCTAATAGTGCAAGTTATATTGATAATAATAAAAGTAATAAGTATATTTATTATAATTCTATCGATAATAACTGCATAATATGGGTAATAATGCATGTTATATTGATAATAATATAAGCAATAAGTATAATTATTACAGTTCTAGCGATAATAACTGCATTATATGGGTAATAATGCATGTTAGATTGATAATATCGGGAGTAATATGTATAATTATTATTGTTCTGGCGATAATAATAGTAAAATATGGCTAATAGTGCATGTTATATTGATAATAATAAAAGTAATAAGTATATTTACTATAGTTCTGTCGATAATAACTGCATTATATGGGTAATAATGCATGTTATATTGATAATATCGGGAGTAATAAGTATAATCATTACAGTTCTAGCGATAATACTAGTAAAATATGGCAAATAGTGCATGTTATATTGATAATAGTAAAAGCAATAAGTATATTTATTACAGTTCTATCGATAATAACTGCATAATATGGGTATTAATGCATGTTATATTGATGATAATAAAAGTAGTAAGTATATTTATTATAGTTCTAGCGATTATAACTGCATAATATGGGTAATAATGCATGTTATATTGATAATAATATAAGTAACAAGTATAATTATTACAGTTCCAGCGATAATAACTGCATTAAATGCGTATAATGCATGTTAAATTGATAATATCTGGAATAGTAAGTATAATTTTTATAGTTCTAGCGATAATATAAGTAAAATATGGCTAATAGTGCATGTTATATTGATAATAATAAAAGTAATAAGTACATTTATTATAATTCTATCGATAATAACTGCATAATATGGGTAATAATGCATGTTATATTGATAATATCGGGAGTAATATATATAATTATTATTGTTCTACCGATAATAATAGTAAAATATGGCTAATAGTGCATGTTATATTGATAATAATAAAAGTAATAAGTATATTTACTATAGTTCTGTCGATAATAACTGCATTATATGGGTAATAATGCATGTTATATTGATAATATCGGGAGTAATAAATATAATCATTACAGTTCTATCGATAATACTAGTAAAATATGTCTAATAGTGCATGTTATATTGATAATAATAAAAGTAATAAGTACATTTATTATAGTTCTATCAATAATAACTGCGTAATATGGGTAATAATGCATGTTATATTGATGATAATAAAAGTAATAAGTGTATTTATTACAGTTCTAGCGATAATGACTGCATAATATGGGTAATAATGCATGTTATATTGATGATAATATAAGTAATAAGTATAATTATTACAGTTCTAGCGATAATAACTGCATTATATGGGTAATAATGCATGATATGTTGATAATATTGGGAGTAATAAGTATAATTATTATAGTTCTAGCGATAATAATAGTAAAATATGGCAAATAGTGCATGTTATATTGATAATAGTAAAAGCAATAAGTATATTTATTACAGTTCTATCGATAATAACTGCATAATATGGGTATTAATGCATGTTATATTGATGATAATAAAAGTAGTAAGTATATTTATTATAGTTCTAGCGATTATAACTGCATAATATGGGTAATAATGCATGTTATATTGATAATAATATAAGTAATAAGTATAATTATTACAGTTCTAGCGATAATAACTGCATTAAATGCGTATAATGCATGTTATATTGATAATATCTGGAATAGTAAGTATAATTTTTATAGTTCTAGCGATAATATAAGTAAAATATGGCTAATAGTGCATGTTATATTGATAATAATAAAAGTAATAAGTATATTTATTATAATTCTATCGATAATAACTGCATAATATGGGTAATAATGCATGTTATATTGATAATAATATAAGTAATAAGTATAATTATTACAGTTCTAGCGATAATAACTGCATTAAATGCGTATAATGCATGTTATATTGATAATATCTGGAGTAGTAAGTATAATTTTTATAGTTCTAGCGATAATATAAGTAAAATATGGCTAATAGTGCATGTTATATTGATAATAATAAAAGTAATAATTATATTTATTATAATTCTATCGATAATAACCGCATAATATGGGTAATAATGCATGTTATATTGATAATAATATAAGTAATAAGTATAATTATTACAGTTCTAGCGATAATAACTGCATTATATGGGTAATAATGGATGTTATATTGATAATATCGGGAGTAATAAGTATATTTATTATAGTTCTAGCGATAATAACTGCATAATATAGGTAATAATGCATGTTATATTGATAATAACAAAAGTAATAAGTATATTTATTATAGTTCTATCAATAATAACTGCATAATATGGGTAATAATGCATGTTATATTGATGATAATAAAAGTAATAAGTGTATTTATTACAGTTCTAGCGATAATAACTGCATTATATGGGTAATAATGCATGTTATATTGATAATATCCGGAGTAATATGTATAATTATTATTGTTCTAGCGATAATAATAGTAAAATATGGCTAGTAGTGCATGTTATATTGATAATAATAAAAGTAATAAGTATATTTATTATAGTTCTATCAATAATAACTGCATAATATGGGTAATAATGCATGTTATATTGATGATAATAAAAGTAATAAGTGTATTTATTACAGTTCTAGCGATAATGACTGCATAATATGGGTAATAATGCATGTTATATTGATGATAATATAAGTAATAAGTATAATTATTACAGTTCTAGCGATAATAACTGCATTATATGGGTAATAATGCATGATATGTTGATAATATTGGGAGTAATAAGTATAATTATTATAGTTCTAGCGATAATAATAGTAAAATATGGCAAATAGTGCATGTTATATTGATAATAGTAAAAGGAATAAGTATATTTATTATAATTCTATCGATAATAACTGCATAATATGGGTAATAATGCATGTTATATTGATAATAATAAAAGTAATAAGTATATTTATTATAATTCTATCGATAATAATTGCATAATATGGGTAATAATGCATGTTATATTGATAATAATATAAGTAATAAGTATAATTATTACAGTTCTAGCGATAATAACTGCATTAAATGCGTATAATGCATGTTATATTGATAATATCTGGAGTAGTAAGTATAATTTTTATAGTTCTAGCGATAATATAAGTAAAATATGGCTAATAGTGCATGTTATATTGATAATAATAAAAGTAATAAGCATATTTATTATAATTCTATCGATAATAACTGCATAATATGGGTAATAATGCATGTTATATTGATAATAATAAAAGTAATAAGTATATTTATTATAATTCTATCGATAATAATTGCATAATATGGGTAATAATGCATGTTATATTGATAATAATATAAGTAATAAGTATAATTATTACAGTTCTAGCGATAATAACTGCATTAAATGCGTATAATGCATGTTATATTGATAATATCTGGAGTAGTAAGTATAATTTTTATAGTTCTAGCGATAATATAAGTAAAATATGGCTAATAGTGCATGTTATATTGATAATAATATAAGTAATAAGTATAATTATTACAGTTCTAGCGATTATAACTGCATAATATGGGTAATAATGCATGTTATATTGATAATATCGGGAGTAATAAGTATAATCATTACAGTTCTAGCGATAATACTAGTAAAATATGGCTAAGAGTGCCTGTTATATTGATAATAATAAAAGTAATAATTATATTTATTATAATTCTATCGATAATAACTGCATAATATGGGTAATAATGCATGTTATATTGATAATAATATAAGTAATAAGTATAATTATTACAGTTCTAGCGATAATAACTGCATTATATGGGTAATAATGGATGTTATATTGATAATATCGGGAGTAATAAGTATATTTATTATAGTTCTAGCGATAATAACTGCATTACATGGGTAATAATGCATGTTATATTGATAATAATAAAAGTAATAAGTATATTTATTATGGTTCTAGCGATAATAACTGCATAATATGGGTAATAATGCATGTTATATTGATAATAATATAAGTAATAAGTATAATTATTACAGTTCTAGCGATAATACCTGCATTATATGGGTAATAATGCATGTTATATTGATAATATCGGGAGTAATATGTATAATTATTATTGTTCTGGCGATAATAATAGTAAAATATGGCTAATAGTGCATGTTATATTGATAATAATAAAAGTAATAAGTGTATTTACTATAGTTCTGTCGATAATAACTGCATTATATGGGTAATAATGCATGTTATATTGATAATATCGGGAGTAATAAATATAATCATTACAGTTCTAGCGATAATACTAGTAAAATATGGCTAAGAGTGCCTGTTATATTGATAATAATAAAAGTAATAATTATATTTATTATAATTCTATCGATAATAACTGCATAATATGGGTAATAATGCATGTTATATTGATAATAATATAAGTAATGAGTATAATTATTACAGTTCTAGCTATAATAACTGCATTATATGCGTAATAATCCATGTTATATTGATAATATCGGGAGTAATATGCATAATTATTACAGTTCTAGCGATAATAACTGCATAATATGGGTAATAATGCATGTTATATTGATAATATCGGGAGTAATAAGTATAATTATTACAGTTCTAGCGATAATACTAGTAAAATATGGCTAAGAGTGCCCGTTATATTGATAATAATAAAAGTCATAAGTATATTTATTACACTTCTGTCGATAATAACTGCATTACATGGGTAATAATGCATGTTATATTGATAATAATATAAGTAATACGTATAATTATTACAGTTCTAGCGATAATAACTGCACAATATGGGTAATAATGCACGTTATATTGCTAATAATATAAGTGATAAGTATAATTATTACAGTTCTAGCGATAATAACTGCATTATATGGGTAATAATGCATGTTATATTGATAATATCGGGAGTAATAAGTATAATTATTATTATATTTCTAGCTATAATAATAGTATAATATGGCTAATAGTGCATGTTCTACTGATAATAATAAAAGTAATAAGTATATTTATTATAGTTCTATCGATAATAACTGCATAATATGGGTACTAATGCATGTTATATTGATGATAATAAAAGTAGTAAGTATATTTATTATAGTTCTAGCGGTTATAACTGCATAATATGGGTAATAATGCATGTTATATTGAGAATAATATAAGTAATAAGTATAATTATTATAGTTCTATCGATAATAACTGCATAATATGGGTAATAATGCATGTTATATTGATAATAATATACGTAATAAGTATAATTATTACAGTTCTGGCGATAATAACTGCATTATATGGGTAATAATGCACGTTATATTGCTAATAATATAAGTAATAAGTATAATTATTACAGTTCTAGCGATAATAACTGCATTATATGGGTAATAATGCATGTTATATTGATAATATGGGGAGTAATAAGTATAATTATTATTATATTTCTAGCGATAATAATAGTATAATATGGCTAATAGTGCATGTTCTATTGATAATAATGAAAGTAATAAGTATATTTATTATAGTTCTATCGATAATAACTGCATAATATGGGCAATAATGCATGTTATATTGATGGTAATGAAACTAGTAAGTATATTTATTACAGTTCTAGCGATAATAACTGCATTGTATGCGTAATAATGCATGTTATATTGATAATATCGGGAGTAATAAGTATAATTATTATAGTTCTAACGATAATAATAGTAAAATATGGCTAAGAGTGCCTGTTATATTGAAAATAATAAAAGTAATAAGTATATTTATTACAGTTCTATCGATAATAACTGCATTATATGGGCAATAATGCCTGTTATATTGATAATAATATAAGTAATGAGTATAATTATTACAGTTCTAGCTATAATAACTGCATTATATGCGTAATAATCCATGTTATATTGATAATATCGGGAGTAATATGCATAATTATTACAGTTCTAGCGATAATAACTGCATAATATGGGTAATAATGCATGTTATATTGATAATATCGGGAGTAATAAGTATAATTATTACAGTTCTAGCGATAATAACTGCATTATATGGGTAATAATGCATGTTATACTGATAATACTAAAAGTAATAAGTATATTTATTATAGTTCTATCGATAATAACTGCATAATATGGGCAATAATGCATGTTATATTGATGGTAATGAAACTAGTAAGTATATTTATTACAGTTCTAGCGATAATAACTGCATTGTATGCGTAATAATGCATGTTATATTGATAATATCGGGAGTAATAAGTATCATTATTATAGTTCTAGCGATAATAATAGTACAATACGGCTAATAGTGTATGTTACTTTGATAATAATAAAAGTAATAAGTATATTTATTATAGTTCTATCGATAATAACTGCATAATATGGGTAATAATGCATGTTATATTGAGAATAATATAAGTAATAAGTATAATTATTACAATTCTAGCGATAGTAACTGCATAATATGGGTAATAATGCATGTTATATTGATGATAATAAAAGTAATACGTATATTTATTATAGTTCTAGCGATAATAACTGCATAATATGGGTAATAATGCATGTTATATTGATAATTATATACGTAATAAGTATAATTATTACAGTTCTGGCGATAATAACTGCATTATATGGGTAATAATGCACGTTATATTGCTAATAATATAAGTAATAAGTATATTTATTACAATTCTAGCGATAGTAACTGCATAATATGGGTAATAATGCATGTTATATTGATGATAATAAAAGTAATACGTATAATTATTATAGTTCTAACGATAATAATAGTAAAATATGGCTAAGAGTGCCTGTTATATTGAAAATAATAAAAGTAATAAGTATATTTATTACAGTTCTATCGATAATAACTGCATTATATGGGCAATAATGCCTGTTATATTGATAATAATATAAGTAATGAGTATAATTATTACAGTTCTAGCTATAATAACTGCATTATATGCGTAATAATCCATGTTATATTGATAATATCGGGAGCAATATGCATAATTATTACAGTTCTAGCGATAATAACTGCATAATATGGGTAATAATGCATGTTATATTGATAATATCGGGAGTAATAAGTATAATTATTACAGTTCTAACGATAATAATAGTAAAATATGGCTAAGAGTGAATGTTATATTGAAAATAATAAAAGTAATAAGTATATTTATTACAGTTCTATCGATAATAACTGCATTATATGGGCAATAATGCATGTTATATTGCTAATAATATAAGTAATAAGTATAATTATTACAGTTCTAGCGATAATAACTGCATTATATGGGTAATAATGCATGTTATATTGATAATATGGGGAGTAATAAGTATAATTATTATTATATTTCTAGCGATAATAATAGTATAATATGGCTAATAGTGCATGTTCTATTGATAATAATAAAAGTAATAAGTATATTTATTATAGTTCTATCGATAATAACTGCATAATATGGCTAATAGTGCATGTTATATTGATAATAATAAAAGTAATAAGTATATTTATTACAGTTCTATCGATAATAACTGCATAATATGGGTAATAATGCATGTTATATTGATGACAATAAAAGTAATACGTATATTTATTATAGTTCTAGCGATAATAACTGCATAATATGGGTAATAATGCATGTTATATTGATAATAATATACGTAATAAGTATAATTATTACAGTTCTGGCGATAATAACTGCATTATATAGGTAATAATGCACGTTATATTGCTAATAATATAAGTAATAAGTATAATTATTACAGTTCTAGCGATAATAACTGCATTATATGGGTAATAATGCATGTTATACTGATAATACTAAAAGTAATAAGTATATTTCTTATAGTTCTATCGATAATAACTGCATAATATGGGCAATAATGCATGTTATATTGATGGTAATGAAACTAGTAAGTATATTTATTACAGTTCTAGCGATAATAACTGCATTGTATGCGTAATAATGCATGTTATATTGATAATATCGGGAGTAATAAGTATAATTATTATAGTTCTAACGATAATAATAGTAAAATTTGGCTAAGAGTGCCTGTTATATTGAAAATAATGAAAGTAATAAGTATATTTATTACAGTTCTATCGATAATAACTGCATTATATGGGCAATAATGCATGTTATATTGATAATAATATAAGTAATAAGTATAATTATTACAGTTCTAGCGATAATAACTGCATAGTATGGGTAATAATGCACGTTATATTGCTAATAGTATAAGTAATAAGTATAATTATTACTGTTCTAGCGATAATAACTGCATTGTATGGGTAATAATGCATGTTATATTGATAATATCAGGAGTAATAAGTATAATTATTATAGTTCTAGCGATAATAATAGTACAATATGGCTAATAGTGTATGTTATATTGATAACAATAAAAGTAATAAGTATATTTATTATAGTTCTATCGATAATAACTGCATAATATGGGTAATAATGCATGTTATATTGATAATAATATAAGTAATAAGTATAATTATTTCAGTTCTAGCGATAATAACTGCATAATATGTGTAAAAATGCAAGTTATATTGCTAATAATATAAGTAATAAGTATAATTATTACAGTTCTAGCGATAATAACTGCATTATATGGGTAATAATGCATGTTATACTGATAATACTAAAAGTAATAAGTATATTTCTTATAGTTCTATCGATAATAACTGCATAATATGGGCAATAATGCATGTTATATTGATGGTAATGAAACTAGTAAGTATATTTATTACAGTTCTAGCGATAATAACTGCATTGTATGCGTAATAATGCATGTTATATTGATAATATCGGGAGTAATAAGTATAATTATTATAGTTCTAACGATAATAATAGTAAAATTTGGCTAAGAGTGCCTGTTATATTGAAAATAATGAAAGTAATGAGTATATTTATTACAGTTCTATCGATAATAACTGCATTATATGGGCAATAATGCATGTTATATTGATAATAATATAAGTAATAAGTATAATTATTACAGTTCTAGCGATAATAACTGCATAGTATGGGTAATAATGCACGTTATATTGCTAATAGTATAAGTAATAAGTATAATTATTACTGTTCTAGCGATAATAACTGCATTGTATGGGTAATAATGCATGTTATATTGATAATATCAGGAGTAATAAGTATAATTATTATAGTTCTAGCGATAATAATAGTACAATATGGCTAATAGTGTATGTTATATTGATAACAATAAAAGTAATAAGTATATTTCTTATAGTTCTATCGATAATAACTGCATAATATGGTCAATAATGCATGTTATATTGATGGTAATGAAACTAGTAAGTATATTTATTACAGTTCTAGCGATAATAACTGCATTGTATGCGTAATAATGCACGTTATATTGCTAATAGTATAAGTAATAAGTATAATTATTACTGTTCTAGCGATAATAACTGCATTGTATGCGTAATAATGCATGTTATATTGATAATATCGGGAGTAATAAGTATAATTATTATAGTTCTAACGATAATAATAGTAAAATATGGCTAAGAGTGCCTGTTATATTGAAAATAATAAAAGTAATAAGTATATTTATTACAGTTCTATCGATAATAACTGCATTATATGGGCAATAATGCCTGTTATATTGATAATAATATAAGTAATGAGTATAATTATTACAGTTCTAGCTATAATAACTGCATTATATGCGTAATAATCCATGTTATATTGATAATATCGGGAGTAATATGCATAATTATTACAGTTCTAGCGATAATAACTGCATAATATGGGTAATAATGCATGTTATATTGATAATATCGGGAGTAATAAGTATAATTATTACAGTTCTAGCGATAATAACTGCATTATATGGGTAATAATGCATGTTATACTGATAATACTAAAAGTAATAAGTATATTTATTATAGTTCTATCGATAATAACTGCATAATATGGGCAATAATGCATGTTATATTGATGGTAATGAAACTAGTAAGTATATTTATTACAGTTCTAGCGATAATAACTGCATTGTATGCGTAATAATGCATGTTATATTGATAATATCGGGAGTAATAAGTATCATTATTATAGTTCTAGCGATAATAATAGTACAATACGGCTAATAGTGTATGTTACTTTGATAATAATAAAAGTAATAAGTATATTTATTATAGTTCTATCGATAATAACTGCATAATATGGGTAATAATGCATGTTATATTGAGAATAATATAAGTAATAAGTATAATTATTACAATTCTAGCGATAGTAACTGCATAATATGGGTAATAATGCATGTTATATTGATGATAATAAAAGTAATACGTATATTTATTATAGTTCTAGCGATAATAACTGCATAATATGGGTAATAATGCATGTTATATTGATAATTATATACGTAATAAGTATAATTATTACAGTTCTGGCGATAATAACTGCATTATATGGGTAATAATGCACGTTATATTGCTAATAATATAAGTAATAAGTATAATTATTACAGTTCTAGCGATAATAACTGCATTATATGGGTAATAATGCATGTTATACTGATAATACTAAAAGTAATAAGTATATTTATTATAGTTCTATCGATAATAACTGCATAATATGGGCAATAATGCATGTTATATTGATGGTAATGAAACTAGTAAGTATATTTATTACAGTTCTAGCGATAATAACTGCATTGTATGCGTAATAATGCATGTTATATTGATAATATCGGGAGTAATAAGTATAATTATTATAGTTCTAACGATAATAATAGTAAAATATGGCTAAGAGTGCCTGTTATATTGAAAATAATAAAAGTAATAAGTATATTTATTACAGTTCTATCGATAATAACTGCATTATATGGGCAATAATGCCTGTTATATTGATAATAATATAAGTAATGAGTATAATTATTACAGTTCTAGCTATAATAACTGCATTATATGCGTAATAATCCATGTTATATTGATAATATCGGGAGCAATATGCATAATTATTACAGTTCTAGCGATAATAACTGCATAATATGGGTAATAATGCATGTTATATTGATAATATCGGGAGTAATAAGTATAATTATTACAGTTCTAACGATAATAATAGTAAAATATGGCTAAGAGTGAATGTTATATTGAAAATAATAAAAGTAATAAGTATATTTATTACAGTTCTATCGATAATAACTGCATTATATGGGCAATAATGCATGTTATATTGCTAATAATATAAGTAATAAGTATAATTATTACAGTTCTAGCGATAATAACTGCATTATATGGGTAATAATGCATGTTATATTGATAATATGGGGAGTAATAAGTATAATTATTATTATATTTCTAGCGATAATAATAGTATAATATGGCTAATAGTGCATGTTCTATTGATAATAATAAAAGTAATAAGTATATTTATTATAGTTCTATCGATAATAACTGCATAATATGGCTAATAGTGCATGTTATATTGATAATAATAAAAGTAATAAGTATATTTATTACAGTTCTATCGATAATAACTGCATAATATGGGTAATAATGCATGTTATATTGATGACAATAAAAGTAATACGTATATTTATTATAGTTCTAGCGATAATAACTGCATAATATGGGTAATAATGCATGTTATATTGATAATAATATACGTAATAAGTATAATTATTACAGTTCTGGCGATAATAACTGCATTATATAGGTAATAATGCACGTTATATTGCTAATAATATAAGTAATAAGTATAATTATTACAGTTCTAGCGATAATAACTGCATTATATGGGTAATAATGCATGTTATACTGATAATACTAAAAGTAATAAGTATATTTCTTATAGTTCTATCGATAATAACTGCATAATATGGGCAATAATGCATGTTATATTGATAATAATATAAGTAATAAGTATAATTATTACAGTTCCAGCGATAATAACTGCACAATATGGGTAATAATGCACGCTATATTGCTAATAATATAAGTAATAAGTATAATTATTACAGTTCTAGCGATAATAACTGCATTATATGGGTAATAATGCATGTTATATTGATAATATCGGGAGTAATAAGTATAATTATTATTATATTTCTAGCGATAATAATAGTATAATATGGCTAATAGTGCATGTTCTATTGATAATAATAAAAGTAATAAGTATATTTATTATAGTTCAATCGATAATAACTGCATAATATGGGTAATAATGCATGTTATATTGATGATAATAAAAGTAGTAAGTATATTTATTATAGTTCTAGCGGTTATAACTGCTTAATATGTGTAATAATGCATGTTATATTGAGAATAATATAAGCAATAAGTATAATTATTACAGTTCTATCGATAATAACTGCATAATATGGGTAATAATGCATGTTATATTGAGAATAATATAAGTAATAAGTATAATTATTACAATTCTAGCGATAGTAACTGCATTATATGGGTAATAATGCATGTTATATTGCTAATATCGGGAGTAATAAGTATAATTATTACAGTTCTAGCGATAATAACTGCATTGTATGGGTAATAATGTATGTTATATTGATAATATCAGGAGTAATAAGTATAATTATTATAGTTCTAGCGATAATAATAGTATAATATGGCTAATAGTGCATGTTCTATTGATAATAATAAAAGTAATAAGCATATTTATTATAGTTCTATCGATAATAACTGCATAATACGGGTAATAATGCATGTTATATGGATGATAATAAAAGTAGTAAGTATATTTATTATAGTTCTAGCGGTTATAACTGCATAATATGGGTAATAATGCATGTTATATTGAGAATAATATAAGTAATAAGTATAATTATTACAGTTCTATCGATAATAACTGCATAATATGGGTAATAATGCACGTTATATTGATAATAATATACGTAATAAGTATAGTTATTACAGTTCTATCGATAATAACTGCATAATATGGGTAATAATGCATGTTATATTGATAATAATATATGTAATAAGTATAATTATTACAGTTCTGGCGATAATAACTGCATTATATGGTTAATAATGCACGTTATATTGCTAATAATATAAGTAATAAGTATAATTATTACAGTTCTAGCGATAGTAACTGCATTATATGGGTAATAATGCATGTTATACTGATAAGACTAAAAGTAATAAGTATATTTATTATAGTTCTATCGATAATAACTGCATAATATGGGCAATAATGCATGTCATATTGATAATAATATAAGTAATAAGTATAATTATTACAGTTCTAGCGATAATAACTGCACAATATGGGTAATAATGCACGTTATATTGCTAATAATATAAGTAATAAGTATGATTATTACAGTTCTAGCGATAATAACTGCATAATATGGGTAATAATGGATGTTATATTGATAATATCGGGAGTAATACGTATAATTATTATTATATTTCTAGCGATAATAATAGTATAATATGGCTAATAGTGCATGTTCTATTGATAATAATAAAAGTAATAAGTATATTTATTATAGTTCTATCGATAATAACTGCATAATATGGGTAATAATGCATGTTACATTGATGATAACAAAAGTAGTAAGTATATTTATTATAGTTCTAGCGGTTATAACTGCATAATATGGGTAATAATGCATGTTATATTGAGAATAATATAAGTAATAAGTATAATTATTACAGTTCTATCGATAATAACTGCATAATATGGGTAATAATGCATGTTATATTGATAATAATATACGTAATAAGTATAATTATTACAGTTCTGGCGATAATAACTGCATTATATGGGTAATAATGCACGTTATATTGCTAATAATATAAGTAATAAGTATAATTATTACAGTTCTAGCGATAATAACTGCATTATATGGGTAATAATGCATGTTATACTGATAATACTAAAAGTAATAAGTATATTTATTATAGTTCTATCGATAATAGATGCATAATATGGGCAATAATGCATGTTATATTGATGGTAATGAAACTAGTAAGTATATTTATTACAGTTCTAGCGATAATAACTGCATTGTATGCGTAATAATGCATGTTATATTGATAATATCGGGAGTAATAAGTATAATTATTATAGTTCTAACGATAATAATAGTAAAATATGGCTAAGAGTGCCTGTTATATTGAAAATAATAAAAGTAATAAGTATATTTATTACAGTTCTATCGATAATAACTGCATTATATGGGCAATAATGCATGTTATATTGATAATAATATAAGTAATAAGTATAATTATTACAGTTCCAGCGATAATAACTGCACAATATGGGTAATAATGCACGCTATATTGCTAATAATATAAGTAATAAGTATAATTATTACAGTTCTAGCGATAATAACTGCATTATATGGGTAATAATGCATGTTATATTGATAATATCGGGAGTAATAAGTATAATTATTATTATATTTCTAGCGATAATAATAGTATAATATGGCTAATAGTGCATGTTCTATTGATAATAATAAAAGTAATAAGTATATTTATTATAGTTCAATCGATAATAACTGCATAATATGGGTAATAATGCATGTTATATTGATGATAATAAAAGTAGTAAGTATATTTATTATAGTTCTAGCGGTTATAACTGCTTAATATGTGTAATAATGCATGTTATATTGAGAATAATATAAGCAATAAGTATAATTATTACAGTTCTATCGATAATAACTGCATAATATGGGTAATAATGCATGTTATATTGAGAATAATATAAGTAATAAGTATAATTATTACAATTCTAGCGATAGTAACTGCATTATATGGGTAATAATGCATGTTATATTGATAATATCGGGAGTAATAAGTATAATTATTACAGTTCTAGCGATAATAACTGCATTGTATGGGTAATAATGTATGTTATATTGATAATATCAGGAGTAATAAGTATAATTATTATAGTTCTAGCGATAATAATAGTATAATATGGCTAATAGTGCATGTTCTATTGATAATAATAAAAGTAATAAGCATATTTATTATAGTCCTATCGATAATAACTGCATAATACGGGTAATAATGCATGTTATATGGATGATAATAAAAGTAGTAAGTATATTTATTATAGTTCTAGCGGTTATAACTGCATAATATGGGTAATAATGCATGTTATATTGAGAATAATATAAGTAATAAGTATAATTATTACAGTTCTATCGATAATAACTGCATAATATGGGTAATAATGCACGTTATATTGATAATAATATACGTAATAAGTATAGTTATTACAATTCTATCGATAATAACTGCATAATATGGGTAATAATGCATGTTATATTGATAATAATATATGTAATAAGTATAATTATTACAGTTCTGGCGATAATAACTGCATTATATGGTTAATAATGCACGTTATATTGCTAATAATATAAGTAATAAGTATAATTATTACAGTTCTAGCGATAGTAACTGCATTATATGGGTAATAATGCATGTTATACTGATAAGACTAAAAGTAATAAGTATATTTATTATAGTTCTATCGATAATAACTGCATAATATGGGCAATAATGCATGTCATATTGATAATAATATAAGTAATAAGTATAATTATTACAGTTCTAGCGATAATAACTGCACAATATGGGTAATAATGCACGTTATATTGCTAATAATATAAGTAATAAGTATAATTATTACAGTTCTAGCGATAATAACTGCATAATATGGGTAATAATGGATGTTATATTGATAATATCGGGAGTAATACGTATAATTATTATTATATTTCTAGCGATAATAATAGTATAATATGGCTAATAGTGCATGTTCTATTGATAATAATAAAAGTAATAAGTATATTTATTATAGTTCAATCGATAATAACTGCATAATATGGGTAATAATGCATGTTATATTGATGATAACAAAAGTAGTAAGTATATTTATTATAGTTCTAGCGGTTATAACTGCATAATATGGGTAATAATGCATGTTATATTGAGAATAATATAAGTAATAAGTATAATTATTACAGTTCTATCGATAATAACTGCATAATATGGGTAATAATGCATGTTATATTGATAATAATATACGTAATAAGTATAATTATTACAGTTCTGGCGATAATAACTGCATTATATGGGTAATAATGCACGTTATATTGCTAATAATATAAGTAATAAGTATAATTATTACAGTTCTAGCGATAATAACTGCATTATATGGGTAATAATGCATGTTATACTGATAATACTAAAAGTAATAAGTATATTTATTATAGTTCTATCGATAATAGATGCATAATATGGGCAATAATGCATGTTATATTGATGGTAATGAAACTAGTAAGTATATTTATTACAGTTCTAGCGATAATAACTGCATTGTATGCGTAATAATGCATGTTATATTGATAATATCGGGAGTAATAAGTATAATTATTATAGTTCTAACGATAATAATAGTAAAATATGGCTAAGAGTGCCTGTTATATTGAAAATAATAAAAGTAATAAGTATATTTATTACAGTTCTATCGATAATAACTGCATTATATGGGCAATAATGCATGTTATATTGATAATAATATAAGTAATAAGTATAATTATTACAGTTCCAGCGATAATAACTGCACAATATGGGTAATAATGCACGTTATATTGCTAATAATATAAGTAATAAGTATAATTATTACAGTTCCAGCGATAATAACTGCACAATATGGGTAATAATGCACGTTATATTGCTAATAATATAAGTAATAAGTATAATTATTACAGTTCTAGCGATAATAACTGCATTATATGGGTAATAATGCATGTTATATTGATAATATCGGGAGTAATAAGTATAATTATTATTATATTTCTAGCGATAATAATAGTATAATATGGCTAATAGTGCATGTTCTATTGATAATAATAAAAGTAATAAGTATATTTATTATAGTTCAATCGATAATAACTGCATAATATGGGTAATAATGCATGTTATATTGATGATAATAAAAGTAGTAAGTATAATTATTACAGTTCTAGCGATAATAACTGCATAGTATGGGTAATAATGCACGTTATATTGCTAATAGTATAAGTAATAAGTATAATTATTACTGTTCTAGCGATAATAACTGCATTGTATGGGTAATAATGCATGTTATATTGATAATATCAGGAGTAATAAGTATAATTATTATAGTTCTAGCGATAATAATAGTACAATATGGCTAATAGTGTATGTTATATTGATAACAATAAAAGTAATAAGTATATTTATTATAGTTCTATCGATAATAACTGCATAATATGGGTAATAATGCATGTTATATTGATGGTAATGAAACTAGTAAGTATATTTATTACAGTTCTAGCGATAATAACTGCATTGTATGCATAATAATGCATGTTATATTGATAATATCGGGAGTAATAAGTATCATTATTATAGTTCTAACGATAATAATAGTAAAATATGGCTAAGAGTGCCTGTTATATTGAAAATAATTAAAGTAATAAGTATATTTATTACAGTTCTATCGATAATAACTGCATTATATGGGCAATAATGCATGTTATATTGCTAATAATATAAGTAATAAGTATAATTATTACAGTTCTAGCGATAATAACTGCATTATATTGGTAATAATGCATGTTATATTGATAATATGGGGAGTAATAAGTATAATTATTATTATATTTCTAGCGATAATAATAGTATAATATGGCTAATAGTGCATGTTCTATTGATAATAATAAAAGTAATAAGTATATTTATTATAGTTCTATCGATAATAACTGCATAATATGGGTAATAATGCATGTTATATTGAGAATAATATAAGTAATAAGTATAATTATTACAATTCTAGCGATAGTAACTGCATTATATGGGTAATAATGCATGTTATATTGATAATATCGGGAGTAATAAGTATAATTATTACAGTTCTAGCGATAATAACTGCATAATATGGGTAATAATGGATGTTATATTGATAATATCGGGAGTAATACGTATAATTATTGCAGTTCTAGCGATAATACTAGTAAAATATGGCTAATAGTGCATGTTATATTGATAATAATAAAAGTAATAAGTATATGTATTACAGTTCTATCGATAATAACTGCATAATATGGGTAATAATGCATGTTATATTGATGATAATAAAAGTAATACATATATTTATTATAGTTCTAGCGATAATAACTGCATAATATGGGTAATAATGCATGTTATATTGATAATAATATAAGTAATAAGTATAATTATTACAGTTCTAGCTATAATAACTGCATTATATGGGTAATAATACATGTTATATTGATAATATCGGCAGAAATAAGTATAATTATTACAGTTCTAGCGATAATAACTGCATTATTTGGGTAATAATGCATGTTATATTGATAATAATATAAGTAATAAGTATAATTATTACAGTTCTAGCGATAATAACTGCATAATATGGGTAATAATGCACGTTATATTGCTAATAGTATAAGTAATAAGTATAATTATTACAGTTCTAGCGATAATAACTGCATTATATGGGTAATAATGCATGTTATATTGATAATATCAGGAGTAATAGGTATAATTATTATAGTTCTAGCGATAATAATAGTACAATATGGCTAATAGTGTATGTTATATTGATAATAATAAAAGCAATAAGTATATTTATTATAGTTCTATCGATAATAACTGCATAATACGGGTAATAATGCATGTTATATTGATGATAATAAAAGTACTAAGTATATTTATTATAGTCCTAGCGATTATAACTGTATAATATGCGTAATAATGCATGTTATATTGATAATAATATAAGTAATAAGTATAATTATTACAATTCTAGCAATAGTAACTGCATTATATGGGTAATAATGCATGTTATATTGATAATATCGGGAGTAATAAGTATAATTATTACAGTTCTAGCGATAATAACTGCATAATATGGGTAATAATGGATGTTATATTGATAATATTGGGAGTAATACGTATAATTAATGCAGTTCTAGCGATAATACTAGTAAAATATGGCTAATAGTGCATGTTATATTGATAATAATAAAAGTAATAAGTATATTTATTACAGTTCTATCGATAATAGCTGCATAATATGGGTAATAATGCATGTTATATTGATGATAATAAAAGTAATACGTATATTTATTATAGTTCTAGCGATAATAACTGCATTATATGGGTAATAATGCATGTTATACTGATAATACTAAAAGTAATAAGTATATTTATTATAGTTCTATCGATAATAACTGCATAATATGGGCAATAATGCATGTTATATTGATGGTAATGAAACTAGTAAGTATATTTATTACAGTTCTAGCGATAATAACTGCATTGTATGCGTAATAATGCATGTTATATTGATAATATCGGGAGTAATAAGTATAATTATTATAGTTCTAACGATAATAATAGTAAAATATGGCTAAGAGTGCCTGTTATATTGAAAATAATAAAAGTAATAAGTATATTTATTACAGTTCTATCGATAATAACTGCATTATATGGGCAATAATGCATGTTATATTGATAATAATATACGTAATAAGTATAATTATTACAGTTCTGGCGATAATAACTGCATTATATGGGTAATAATGCACGTTATATTGCTAATAATATAAGTAATAAGTATAATTATTACAGTTCTAGCGATAATAACTGCATTATATGGGTAATAATGCATGTTATACTGATAATACTAAAAGTAATAAGTATATTTATTATAGTTCTATCGATAATAACTGCATAATATGGGTAATAATGGATGTTATATTGATAATATCGGGAGTAATACGTATAACTATTGCAGTTCTAGCGATAATACTAGTAAAATATGGCTAATAGTGCATGTTATATTGATAATAATAAAAGTAATAAGTATATTTATTACAGTTCTATCGATAATAACTGCATAATATGGGTAATAATGCATGTTATATTGATGATAATAAAAGTAATACATATATTTATTATAGTTCTAGCGATAATACTAGTAACATATGGCTAAGGGTGCCCGTTATATTGATAATAATAAAAGTAATAAGTATATTTATTATACTTCTGTCGATAATAACTGCATTACATGGGTAATAATGCATGTTATATTGATAATAATATAAGTAATAAGTATAATTATTACAGTTCTAGCGATAATAACTCCATTATATGGGTAATAATGCATGTTATATTGATAATAATATAAGTAATAAGTATAATTATTTCAGTTCTAGCGATAATAACTGCATAATATGTGTAATAATGCACGTTATATTGCTAATAGTATAAGTAATATGTATAATTATTAGAGTTCTAGCGATAATAACTGCATTATATGGGTAATAATGCATGTTATATTGATGATAATAAAAGTAATACGTATATTTATTATAGTTCTAGCGATAATAACTGCATAATATGGGTAATAATGCATGTTATATTGAGAATAATATAAGTAATAAGTATAATTATTACAGTTCTAGCGATAATAACTGCATTATATGCGTAATAATCCATGTTATATTGATAATATCGGGAGTAATATGTATAATTATTACAGTTCTAGCGATAATAACTGCATAATATGGGTAATAATGCATGTTATATTGATAATATCGGGAGTAATAAGTATAATTATTACAGTTCTAGCGATAATACTAGTAAAATATGGCTAAGAGTGCCCGTTATATTGATAATAATAAAAGTCATAAGTATATTTATTACACTTCTGTCGATAATAACTGCATTACATGGGTAATAATGCATGTTATATTGATAATAATATAAGTAATAAGTATAATTATTACAGTTCTAGCGATAATAACTGCATAATATGGGTAATAATGGATGTTACATTGATAATATCGGGAGTAATACGTATAATTATTATTATATTTCTAGCGATAATAATAGTATAATATGGCTAATAGTGCATGTTCTATTGATAATAATAAAAGTAATAAGTATATTTATAATAGTTCTATCGATAATAACTGCATAATATGGGTAATAATGCATGTTATATTGATGATAATAAAAGTAGTAAGTATATTTATTATAGTTCTAGCGGTTATAACTGCATAATATGGGTAATAATGCATGTTATATTGATAATAATATAAGTAATAAGTATAATTATTACAGTTCTAGCGATAATAACTGCATAATATGGGTAATAATGCATGTTATATTGATAATAATATACGTAATAAGTATAATTATTACAGTTCTGGCGATAATAACTGCATTATATGGGTAATAATGCACGTTATATTGCTAATAATATAAGTAATAAGTATAATTATTACAGTTCTAGCGATAATAACTGCATTATATGGGTAATAATGCATGTTATACTGATAATACTAAAAGTAATAAGTATATTTATTATAGTTCTATCGATCATAACTGCATAATATGGGTAATAATGGATGTTATATTGATAATATCGGGAGTAATACGTATAACTATTGCAGTTCTAGCGATAATACTAGTAAAATATGGCTAATAGTGCATGTTATATTGATAATAATAAAAGTAATAAGTATATTTATTACAGTTCTATCGATAATAACTGCATAATATGGGTAATAATGCATGCTATATTGATGATAATAAAAGTAATACATATATTTATTATAGTTCTAGCGATAATACTAGTAACATATGGCTAAGAGTGCCCGTTATATTGATAATAATAAAAGTAATAAGTATATTTATTATACTTCTGTCGATAATAACTGCATTACATGGGTAATAATGCATGTTATATTGATAATAATATAAGTAATAAGTATAATTATTACAGTTCTAGCGATAATAACTCCATTATATGGGTAATAATGCATGTTATATTGATAATAATATAAGTAATAAGTATAATTATTTCAGTTCTAGCGATAATAACTGCATAATATGTGTAATAATGCACGTTATATTGCTAATAGTATAAGTAATAAGTATAATTATTAGAGTTCTAGCGATAATAACTGCATTATATGGGTAATAATGCATGTTATATTGATGATAATAAAAGTAATACGTATATTTATTATAGTTCTAGCGATAATAACTGCATAATATGGGTAATAATGCATGTTATATTGAGAATAATATAAGTAATAAGTATAATTATTACAGTTCTAGCGATAATAACTGCATTATATGCGTAATAATCCATGTTATATTGATAATATCGGGAGTAATATGTATAATTATTACAGTTCTAGCGATAATAACTGCATTATATGGGTAATAATGCATGTTATACTGATAATACTAAAAGTAATAAGTATATTTATTATAGTTCTATCGATCATAACTGCATAATATGGGTAATAATGGATGTTATATTGATAATATCGGGAGTAATACGTATAACTATTGCAGTTCTAGCGATAATACTAGTAAAATATGGCTAATAGTGCATGTTATATTGATAATAATAAAAGTAATAAGTATATTTATTACAGTTCTATCGATAATAACTGCATAATATGGGTAATAATGCATGCTATATTGATGATAATAAAAGTAATACATATATTTATTATAGTTCTAGCGATAATACTAGTAACATATGGCTAAGAGTGCCCGTTATATTGATAATAATAAAAGTAATAAGTATATTTATTATACTTCTGTCGATAATAACTGCATTACATGGGTAATAATGCACGTTATATTGATAATAATATAAGTAATAAGTATAATTATTACAGTTCTAGCGATAATAACTCCATTATATGGGTAATAATGCATGTTATATTGATAATAATATAAGTAATAAGTATAATTATTTCAGTTCTAGCGATAATAACTGCATAATATGTGTAATAATGCACGTTATATTGCTAATAGTATAAGTAATAAGTATAATTATTAGAGTTCTAGCGATAATAACTGCATTATATGGGTAATAATGCATGTTATATTGATGATAATAAAAGTAATACGTATATTTATTATAGTTCTAGCGATAATAACTGCATAATATGGGTAATAATGCATGTTATATTGAGAATAATATAAGTAATAAGTATAATTATTACAGTTCTAGCGATAATAACTGCATTATATGCGTAATAATCCATGTTATATTGATAATATCGGGAGTAATATGTATAATTATTACAGTTCTAGCGATAATAACTGCATAATATGGGTAATAATGCATGTTATATTGATAATATCGGGAGTAATAAGTATAATTATTACAGTTCTAGCGATAATACTAGTAACATATGGCTAAGAGTGCCCGTTATATTGATAATAATAAAAGTAATAAGTATATTTATTATACTTCTGTCGATAATAACTGCATTACATGGGTAATAATGCATGTTATATTGATAATAATATAAGTAATAAGTATAATTATTACAGTTCTAGCGATAATAACTCCATTATATGGGTAATAATGCATGTTATATTGATAATAATATAAGTAATAAGTATAATTATTTCAGTTCTAGCGATAATAACTGCATAATATGTGTAATAATGCACGTTATATTGCTAATAGTATAAGTAATAAGTATAATTATTAGAATTCTAGCGATAATAACTGCATTATATGGGTAATAATGCATGTTATATTGATGATAATAAAAGTAATACGTATATTTATTATAGTTCTAGCGATAATAACTGCATAATATGGGTAATAATGCATGTTATATTGAGAATAATATAAGTAATAAGTATAATTATTACAGTTCTAGCGATAATAACTGCATTATATGCGTAATAATCCATGTTATATTGATAATATCGGGAGTAATATGTATAATTATTACAGTTCTAGCGATAATAACTGCATTATATGGGTAATAATGCATGTTATACTGATAATACTAAAAGTAATAAGTATATTTATTATAGTTCTATCGATCATAACTGCATAATATGGGTAATAATGGATGTTATATTGATAATATCGGGAGTAATACGTATAACTATTGCAGTTCTAGCGATAATACTAGTAAAATATGGCTAATAGTGCATGTTATATTGATAATAATAAAAGTAATAAATATATTTATTACACTTCTGTCGATAATAACTGCATTACATGGGTAATAATGCATGTTATATTGATAATAATATAAGTAATAAGTATAATTATTACAGTTCTAGCGATAATAACTCCATTATATGGGTAATAATGCATGTTATATTGATAATAATATAAGTAATAAGTATAATTATTACAGTTCTAGCGATAATAACTGCATAGTATGGGTAATAATGCACGTTATATTGCTAATAGTATAAGTAATAAGTATAATTATTACTGTTCTAGCGATAATAACTGCACAATATGGGTAATAATGCACGTTATATTGCTAATAATATAAGTGATAAGTATAATTATTACAGTTCTAGCGATAATAACTGCATTATATGGGTAATACTGCATGTTATATTGAGAATAATATAAGTAATAAGTATAATTATTTCAGTTCTAGCGATAATAACTGCATAATATGTGTAATAATGCACGTTATATTGCTAATAGTATAAGTAATAAGTATAATTATTACAGTTCTAGCTATAATAACTGCATTATATGCGTAATAATCCATGTTATATTGATAATATCGGGAGTAATATGTATAATTATTACAGTTCTAGCGATAATAACTGCATTATATGGGCAATAATGCATGTTATATTGATAATAATATAAGTAATAAGTATAATTATTACAGTTCTAGCGATAATAACTGCACAATATGGGTAATAATGCACGTTATATTGCTAATAATATAAGTGATAAGTATAATTATTACAGTTCTAGCGATAATAACTGCATTATATGGATAATAATGCATGTTATATTGATAATATCGGGAGTAATAAGTATAATTATTATTATATTTCTAGCTATAATAATAGTATAATATGGCTAATAGTGCATGTTCTACTGATAATAATAAAAGTAATAAGTATATTTATTATAGTTCTATCGATAATAACTGCATAATATGGGTACTAATGCATGTTATATTGATGATAATAAAAGTAGTAAGTATATTTATTATAGTTCTAGCGGTTATAACTGCATAATATGGGTAATAATGCATGTTATATTGAGAATAATATAAGTAATAAGTATAATTATTATAGTTCTATCGATAATAACTGCATAATATGGGTAATAATGCATGTTATATTGATAATAATATACGTAATAAGTATAATTATTACAGTTCTGGCGATAATAACTGCATTATATGGGTAATAATGCACGTTATATTGCTAATAATATAAGTAATAAGTATAATTATTACAGTTCTAGCGATAATAACTGCATTATATGGGTAATAATGCATGTTATACTGATAATACTACAAGTAATAAGTATATTTATTATAGTTCTATCGATAATAACTGCATAATATGGGCAATAATGCACGTTATATTGATGGTAATGAAACTAGTAAGTATATCTATTACAGTTCTAGCGATAATAACTGCATTGTATGCGTAATAATGCATGTTATATTGATAATATCGGGAGTAATAAGTATAATTATTATAGTTCTAACGATAATAGTAGTAAAATATGGCTAAGAGTGCCTGTTATATTGAAAATAATAAAAGTAATAAGTATATTTATTATAGTTCAATCGATAATAACTGCAAAATATGGGTAATAATGCATGTTATATTGATGATAATAAAAGTAGTAAGTATATTTATTATAGTTCTAGCGGTTATAACTGCTTAATATGTGTAATAATGCATGTTATATTGAGAATAATATAAGCAATAAGTATAATTATTACAGTTCTATCGATAATAACTGCATAATATGGGTAATAATGCATGTTATATTGAGAATAATATAAGTAATAAGTATAATTATTACAATTCTAGCGATAGTAACTGCATTATATGGGTAATAATGCATGTTATATTGATAATATCGGGAGTAATAAGTATAATTATTACAGTTCTAGCGATAATAACTGCATAATATGGGTAATAATGGATGTTATATTGATAATATCGGGAGTAATACGTATAACTATTGCAGTTCTAGCGATAATACTAGTAAAATATAGCTAATAGTGCATGTTATATTGATAATAATAAAAGTAATAAGTATATTTATTACAGTTCTATCGATAATAACTGCATAATATGGGTAATAATGCATGTTATATTGATGATAATAAAAGTAATACGTATATTTATTATAGTTCTAGCGATAATACTAGTAAAATATGGCTAAGAGTGCCCGTTATATTGATAATAATAAAAGTAATAAGTATATTTATTATACTTCTGTCGATAATAACTGCATTATATGGGTAATAATGCACGTTATATTGCTAATAATATAAGTAATAAGTATAATTATTACAGTTCTAGCGATAATAACTGCTTAATATGGGTAATAATGGATGTTATATTGATAATATCGGGAGTAATACGTATAATTATTATTATATTTCGAGCGATAATAATAGTATAATATGGCTAATAGTGCATGTTCTATTGATAATAATAAAAGTAATAAGCATATTTATTATAGTTCTATCGATAATAACTGCATAATACGGGTAATAATGCATGTTATATGGATGATAATAAAAGTAGTAAGTATATTTATTATAGTTCTAGCGGTTATAACTGCATAATATGGGTAATAATGCATGTTATATTGATAATAATATATGTAATAAGTATAATTATTACAGTTCTGGCGATAATAATTGCATTATATGGTTAATAATGCACGTTATATTGCTAATAATATAAGTAATAAGTATAATTATTACAGTTCTAGCGATAATAACTGCATTATATGGGTAATAATGCATGTTATACTGATAAGACTAAAAGTAATAAGTATATTTATTATAGTTCTATCGATAATAACTGCATAATATGGGCAATAATGCATGTTATATTGATGGTAATGAAACTAGTAAGTATATTTATTACAGTTCTAGCGATAATAACTGCATTGTATGCGTAATAATGCATGTTATATGGATAATATCGGGAGTAATAAGTATAATTATTATAGTTCTAACGATAATAATAGTAAAATATGGCTAAGAGTGCATGTTATATTGAAAATAATAAAAGTAATAAGTATATTTATTACAGTTCTATCGATAATAACTGCATTATATGGGCAATAATGCATGTTATATTGATAATAATATAAGTAATAAGTATAATTATTACAGTTCTAGCGATAATAACTGCACAATATGGGTAATAATGCACGTTATATTGCTAATAATATAAGTAATAAGTATAATTATTACAGTTCTAGCGATAATAACTGCATAATATGGGTAATAATGCATGTTATATTGAGAATAATATAAGTAATAAGTATATTTATTATAGTTCTATCGATAATAACTGCATAATATGGGTAATAATGCATGTTATATTGATGATAATAAAAGTAGTAAGTATATTTATTATAGTTCTAGCGGTTATAACTGCATAATATGGGTAATAATGCATGTTATATTGATAATAATATAAGTAATAAGTATAATTATTACAGTTCTAGCGATAATAACTGCATAATATGGGTAATAATGCATGTTCTATTGATAATAATATACGTAATAAGTATAATTATTACAGTTCTGGCGATAATAACTGCATTATATGGGTAATAATGCACGTTATATTGCTAATAATATAAGTAATAAGTATAATTATTACAGTTCTAGCGATAATAACTGCATTATATGGGTAATAATGCATGTTATACTGATAATACTAAAAGTAATAAGTATATTTATTATAGTTCTATCGATCATAACTGCATAATATGGGTAATAATGGATGTTATATTGATAATATCGGGAGTAATACGTATAACTATTGCAGTTCTAGCGATAATACTAGTAAAATATGGCTAATAGTGCATGTTATATTGATAATAATAAAAGTAATAAGTATATTTATTACAGTTCTATCGATAATAACTGCATAATATGGGTAATAATGCATGCTATATTGATGATAATAAAAGTAATACATATATTTATTATAGTTCTAGCGATAATACTAGTAACATATGGCTAAGAGTGCCCGTTATATTGATAATAATAAAAGTAATAAATATATTTATTATACTTCTGTCGATAATAACTGCATTATATGGGTAATAATGCACGTTATATTGCTAATAATATAAGTAATAAGTATAATTATTACAGTTCTAGCGATAATAACTGCATAATATGGGTAATAATGGATGTTATATTGATAATATCGGGAGTAATACGTATAATTATTATTATATTTCGAGCGATAATAATAGTATAATATGGCTAATAGTGCATGTTCTATTGATAATAATAAAAGTAATAAGCATATTTATTATAGTTCTATCGATAATAACTGCATAATACGGGTAATAATGCATGTTATATGGATGATAATAAAAGTAGTAAGTATATTTATTATAGTTCTAGCGGTTATAACTGCATAATATGGGTAATAATGCATGTTATATTGATAATAATATATGTAATAAGTATAATTATTACAGTTCTGGCGATAATAACTGCATTATATGGTTAATAATGCACGTTATATTGCTAATAATATAAGTAATAAGTATAATTATTACAGTTCTAGCGATAATAACTGCATTATATGGGTAATAATGCATGTTATACTGATAAGACTAAAAGTTATAAGTATATTTATTATAGTTCTATCGATAATAACTGCATAATATGGGCAATAATGCATGTTATATTGATGGTAATGAAACTAGTAAGTATATTTATTACAGTTCTAGCGATAATAACTGCATTGTATGCGTAATAATGCATGTTATATGGATAATATCGGGAGTAATAAGTATAATTATTATAGTTCTAACGATAATAATAGTAAAATATGGCTAAGAGTGCATGTTATATTGAAAATAATAAAAGTAATAAGTATATTTATTACAGTTCTATCGATAATAACTGCATTATATGGGCAATAATGCATGTTATATTGATAATAATATAAGTAATAAGTATAATTATTACAGTTCTAGCGATAATAACTGCACAATATGGGTAATAATGCACGTTATATTGCTAATAATATAAGTAATAAGTATAATTATTACAGTTCTAGCGATAATAACTGCATAATATGGGTAATAATGCATGTTATATTGAGAATAATATAAGTAATAAGTATAATTATTACAGTTCTAGCGATAATAACTCCATTATATGGGTAATAATGCATGTTATATTGATAATAATATAAGTAATAAGTATAATTATTTCAGTTCTAGCGATAATAACTGCATAATATGTGTAATAATGCACGTTATATTGCTAATAGTATAAGTAATAAGTATAATTATTAGAGTTCTAGCGATAATAACTGCATTATATGGGTAATAATGCATGTTATATTGATGATAATAAAAGTAATACGTATATTTATTATAGTTCTAGCGATAATAACTGCATAATATGGGTAATAATGCATGTTATATTGAGAATAATATAAGTAATAAGTATAATTATTACAGTTCTAGCTATAATAACTGCATTATATGCGTAATAATCCATGTTATATTGATAATATCGGGAGTAATATGTATAATTATTACAGTTCTAGCGATAACAACTGCATTGTATGGGTAATAATGCATGTTATATTGATAATATCAGGAGTAATAAGTATAATTATTATAGTTCTAGCGATAATAATAATATTACAATATGGCTAATAGTGTATGTTATATTGATAACAATAAAAGTAATAAGTCTATTTATTAGAGTTCTATCGATAATAACTGCATAATATGGGTAATAATGCATGTTATATTGATGATAATAAAAGAACTAAGTATATTTATTACAGTTCTATCGATAATAACTGCATTATATGGGCAATAATGCATGTTATATTGATAATAATATAAGTAATAAGTATAATTATTACAGTTCTAGCGATAATAACTGCACAATATGGGTAATAATGCACGTTATATTGCTAATAATATAAGTAATAAGTATAATTATTACAGTTCTAGCGATAATAACTGCATAATATGGGTAATAATGCATGTTATATTGAGAATAATATAAGTAATAAGTATAATTATTACAGTTCTAGCGATAATAACTCCATTATATGGGTAATAATGCATGTTATATTGATAATAATATAAGTAATAAGTATAATTATTTCAGTTCTAGCGATAATAACTGCATAATATGTGTAATAATGCACGTTATATTGCTAATAGTATAAGTAATAAGTATAATTATTAGAGTTCTAGCGATAATAACTGCATTATATGGGTAATAATGCATGTTATATTGATGATAATAAAAGTAATACGTATATTTATTATAGTTCTAGCGATAATAACTGCATAATATGGGTAATAATGCATGTTATATTGAGAATAATATAAGTAATAAGTATAATTATTACAGTTCTAGCTATAATAACTGCATTATATGCGTAATAATCCATGTTATATTGATAATATCGCGAGTAATATGTATAATTATTACAGTTCTAGCGATAACAACTGCATTGTATGGGTAATAATGCATGTTATATTGATAATATCAGGAGTAATAATTATAATTATTATAGTTCTAGCGATAATAATAATATTACAATATGGCTAATAGTGTATGTTATATTGATAACAATAAAAGTAATAAGTATATTTATTAGAGTTCTATCGATAATAACTGCATAATATGGGTAATAATGCATGTTATATTGATGATAATAAAAGTAGTAAGTATATTTATTATAGTTCTAGCGGTTATAACTGCATAATATGGGTAATAATGCATGTTATATTGATAATAATATAAGTAATAAGTATAATTATTACAGTTCTAGCGATAATAACTGCATAATATGGGTAATAATGCATGTTATATTGATAATAATATACGTAATAAGTATAATTATTACAGTTCTGGCGATAATAACTGCATTATATGGGTAATAATGCACGTTATATTGCTAATAATATAAGTAATAAGTATAATTATTACAGTTCTAGCGATAATAACTGCATTATATGGGTAATAATGCATGTTATACTGATAATACTAAAAGTAATAAGTATATTTATTATAGTTCTATCGATCATAACTGCATAATATGGGTAATAATGGATGTTATATTGATAATATCGGGAGTAATACGTATAACTATTGCAGTTCTAGCGATAATACTAGTAAAATATGGCTAATAGTGCATGTTATATTGATAATAATAAAAGTAATAAGTATATTTATTACAGTTCTATCGATAATAACTGCATAATATGGGTAATAATGCATGCTATATTGATGATAATAAAAGTAATACATATATTTATTATAGTTCTAGCGATAATACTAGTAACATATGGCTAAGAGTGCCCGTTATATTGATAATAATAAAAGTAATAAGTATATTTATTATACTTCTGTCGATAATAACTGCATTATATGGGTAATAATGCACGTTATATTGCTAATAATATAAGTAATAAGTATAATTATTACAGTTCTAGCGATAATAACTGCATAATATGGGTAATAATGGATGTTATATTGATAATATCGGGAGTAATACGTATAATTATTATTATATTTCGAGCGATAATAATAGTATAATATGGCTAATAGTGCATGTTCTATTGATAATAATAAAAGTAATAAGCATATTTATTATAGTTCTATCGATAATAACTGCATAATACGGGTAATAATGCATGTTATATGGATGATAATAAAAGTAGTAAGTATATTTATTATAGTTCTAGCGGTTATAACTGCATAATATGGGTAATAATGCATGTTATATTGATAATAATATATGTAATAAGTATAATTATTACAGTTCTGGCGATAATAACTGCATTATATGGTTAATAATGCACGTTATATTGCTAATAATATAAGTAATAAGTATAATTATTACAGTTCTAGCGATAATAACTGCATTATATGGGTAATAATGCATGTTATACTGATAAGACTAAAAGTAATAAGTATATTTATTATAGTTCTATCGATAATAACTGCATAATATGGGCAATAATGCATGTTATATTGATGGTAATGAAACTAGTAAGTATATTTATTACAGTTCTAGCGATAATAACTGCATTGTATGCGTAATAATGCATGTTATATGGATAATATCGGGAGTAATAAGTATAATTATTATAGTTCTAACGATAATAATAGTAAAATATGGCTAAGAGTGCATGTTATATTGAAAATAATAAAAGTAATAAGTATATTTATTACAGTTCTATCGATAATAACTGCATTATATGGGCAATAATGCATGTTATATTGATAATAATATAAGTAATAAGTATAATTATTACAGTTCTAGCGATAATAACTGCACAATATGGGTAATAATGCACGTTATATTGCTAATAATATAAGTAATAAGTATAATTATTACAGTTCTAGCGATAATAACTGCATAATATGGGTAATAATGCATGTTATATTGAGAATAATATAAGTAATAAGTATAATTATTACAGTTCTAGCGATAATAACTCCATTATATGGGTAATAATGCATGTTATATTGATAATAATATAAGTAATAAGTATAATTATTTCAGTTCTAGCGATAATAACTGCATAATATGTGTAATAATGCACGTTATATTGCTAATAGTATAAGTAATAAGTATAATTATTAGAGTTCTAGCGATAATAACTGCATTATATGGGTAATAATGCATGTTATATTGATGATAATAAAAGTAATACGTATATTTATTATAGTTCTAGCGATAATAACTGCATAATATGGGTAATAATGCATGTTATATTGAGAATAATATAAGTAATAAGTATAATTATTACAGTTCTAGCTATAATAACTGCATTATATGCGTAATAATCCATGTTATATTGATAATATCGGGAGTAATATGTATAATTATTACAGTTCTAGCGATAACAACTGCATTGTATGGGTAATAATGCATGTTATATTGATAATATCAGGAGTAATAAGTATAATTATTATAGTTCTAGCGATAATAATAATATTACAATATGGCTAATAGTGTATGTTATATTGATAACAATAAAAGTAATAAGTCTATTTATTAGAGTTCTATCGATAATAACTGCATAATATGGGTAATAATGCATGTTATATTGATGATAATAAAAGAACTAAGTATATTTATTACAGTTCTATCGATAATAACTGCATTATATGGGCAATAATGCATGTTATATTGATAATAATATAAGTAATAAGTATAATTATTACAGTTCTAGCGATAATAACTGCACAATATGGGTAATAATGCACGTTATATTGCTAATAATATAAGTAATAAGTATAATTATTACAGTTCTAGCGATAATAACTGCATAATATGGGTAATAATGCATGTTATATTGAGAATAATATAAGTAATAAGTATAATTATTACAGTTCTAGCGATAATAACTCCATTATATGGGTAATAATGCATGTTATATTGATAATAATATAAGTAATAAGTATAATTATTTCAGTTCTAGCGATAATAACTGCATAATATGTGTAATAATGCACGTTATATTGCTAATAGTATAAGTAATAAGTATAATTATTAGAGTTCTAGCGATAATAACTGCATTATATGGGTAATAATGCATGTTATATTGATGATAATAAAAGTAATACGTATATTTATTATAGTTCTAGCGATAATAACTGCATAATATGGGTAATAATGCATGTTATATTGAGAATAATATAAGTAATAAGTATAATTATTACAGTTCTAGCTATAATAACTGCATTATATGCGTAATAATCCATGTTATATTGATAATATCGCGAGTAATATGTATAATTATTACAGTTCTAGCGATAACAACTGCATTGTATGGGTAATAATGCATGTTATATTGATAATATCAGGAGTAATAAGTATAATTATTATAGTTCTAGCGATAATAATAATATTACAATATGGCTAATAGTGTATGTTATATTGATAACAATAAAAGTAATAAGTATATTTATTAGAGTTCTATCGATAATAACTGCATAATATGGGTAATAATGCATGTTATATTGATGATAATAAAAGAACTAAGTATATTTATTATAGTTCTAGCGATTATAACTGTATAATATGCGTAATAATGCATGTTATATTGAAAATAATAAAAGTAATAGGTATATTTATTACAGTTCTATCGATAATAGCTGCATAATATGGGTAATAATGCATGTTATATTGATGATAATAAAAGTAATACGTATATTTATTATAGTTCTAGCGATAATAACTGCATAATATGGGTAATAATGCATGTTATATTGATAATTATATACGTAATAAGTATAATTATTACAGTTCTGTCGATAATAACTGCATTACATGGGTAATAATGCATGTTATATTGATAATAATATAAGTAATAAGTATAATTATTACAGTTCTAGCGATAATAACTGCATAGTATGGGTAATAATGCACGTTATATTGCTAATAGTATAAGTAATAAGTATAATTATTACTGTTCTAGCGACAATAACTGCATTGTATGGGTAATAATGCATGTTATATTGATAATATCAGGAGTAATAAGTATAATTATTATAGTTCTAGCGATAATAATAGTACAATATGGCTAATAGTGTATGTTATATTGATAACAATAAAAGTAATAAGTATATTTATTATAGTTCTATCGATAATAACTGCATAATATGGGCAATAATGCATGTTATATTGATGGTAATGAAACTAGTAAGTATATTTATTACAGTTCTAGCGATAATAACTGCATTGTATGCGTAATAATGCATGTTATATTGATAATATCGGGAGTAATAAGTATAATTATTATAGTTCTAACGATAATAATAGTAAAATATGGCTAAGAGTGCCTGTTATATTGAAAATAATAAAAGTAATAAGTATATTTATTACAGTTCTATCGATAATAACTGCATTATATGGGCAATAATGCATGTTATATTGATAATAATATAAGTAATAAGTATAATTATTACAGTTCTAGCTATAATAACTGCATTATATGCGTAATAATCCATGTTATATTGATAATATCGGGAGTAATATGTATAATTATTACAGTTCTAGCGATAATAACTGCATAATATGGGTAATAATGCATGTTATATTGATAATATCGGGAGTAATAAGTATAATTATTACAGTTCTAGCGATAATAACTGCATTATATGGGTAATAATGCATGTTATACTGATAATACTAAAAGTAATAAGTATATTTATTATAGTTCTATCGATAATAACTGCATAATATGGGCAATAATGCATGTTATATTGATGGTAATGAAACTAGTAAGTATATTTATTACAGTTCTAGCGATAATAACTGCATTGTATGCGTAATAATGCATGTTATATTGATAATATCGGGAGTAATAAGTATCATTATTATAGTTCTAACGATAATAATAGTAAAATATGGCTAAGAGTGTCTGTTATATTGGAAATAATAAAAGCAATAAGTATATTTATTACAGTTCTATCGATAATAACAGCATTATATGGGCAATAATGCATGTTATATTGCTAATAATATAAGTAATAAGTATAATTATTACAGTTCTAGCGATAATAACTGCATTATATGGGTAATAATGCATGTTATACTGATAAGACTAAAAGTAATAAGTATATTTATTATAGTTCTATCGATAATAACTGCATTATATGGGCAATAATGCATGTTATATTGATAATAATATAAGTAATAAGTATAATTATTACAGTTCTAGCTATAATAACTGCATTATATGCGTAATAATCCATGTTATATTGATAATATCGGGAGTAATATGTATAATTATTACAGTTCTAGCGATAATAACTGCATAATATGGGTAATAATGCATGTTATATTGATAATATCGGGAGTAATAAGTATAATTATTACAGTTCTAGCGATAATAACTGCATTATATGGGTAATAATGCATGTTATACTGATAATACTAAAAGTAATAAGTATATTTATTATAGTTCTATCGATAATAACTGCATAATATGGGCAATAATGCATGTTATATTGATGGTAATGAAACTAGTATGTATATTTATTACAGTTCCAGCGATAATAACTGCATTGTATGCGTAATAATGCATGTTATATGGATAATATCGGGAGTAATAAGTATAATTATTATAGTTCTAACGATAATAATAGTAAAATATGGCTAAGAGTGCATGTTATATTGAAAATAATAAAAGTAATAAGTATATTTATTACAGTTCTATCGATAATAACTGCATTATATGGGCAATAATGCATGTTATATTGATAATAATATAAGTAATAAGTATAATTATTACAGTTCTAGCGATAATAACTGCACAATATGGGTAATAATGCACGTTATATTGCTAATAATATAAGTAATAAGTATAATTATTACAGTTCTAGCGATAATAACTGCATAATATGGGTAATAATGCATGTTATATTGAGAATAATATAAGTAATAAGTATAATTATTACAGTTCTAGCGATAATAACTCCATTATATGGGTAATAATGCATGTTATATTGATAATAATATAAGTAATAAGTATAATTATTTCAGTTCTAGCGATAATAACTGCATAATATGTGTAATAATGCACGTTATATTGCTAATAGTATAAGTAATAAGTATAATTATTAGAGTTCCAGCGATAATAACTGCATTATATGGGTAATAATGCATGTTATATTGATGATAATAAAAGTAATACGTATATTTATTATAGTTCTAGCGATAATAACTGCATAATATGGGTAATAATGCATGTTATATTGAGAATAATATAAGTAATAAGTATAATTATTACAGTTCTAGCTATAATAACTGCATTATATGCGTAATAATCCATGTTATATTGATAATATCGGGAGTAATATGTATAATTATTACAGTTCTAGCGATAATAACTGCATTGTATGGGTAATAATGCATGTTATATTGATAATATCAGGAGTAATAAGTATAATTATTATAGTTCTTGCGATAATAATAGTACAATATGGCTAATAGTGTATGTTATATTGATAACAATAAAAGTAATAAGTATATTTATTATAGTTCTATCGATAATAACTGCATAATATGGGTAATAATGCATGTTATATTGATGATAATAAAAGAACTAAGTATATTTATTATAGTTCTAGCGATTATAACTGTATAATATGCGTAATAATGCATGTTATATTGATAATAATAAAAGTAATAAGTATATTTATTACAGTTCTATCGATAATAGCTGCATAATATGGGTAATAATGCATGTTATATTGATGACAATAAAAGTAATACGTATATTTATTATAGTTCTAGCGATAATAACTGCATAATATGGGTAATAATGCATGTTATATTGATAATTATATATGTAATAAGTATAATTATTACAGTTCTGTCGATAATAACTGCATTACATGGGTAATAATGCATGTTATATTGATAATAATATAAGTAATAAGTATAATTATTACAGTTCTAGCGATAATAACTCCATTATATGGGTAATAATGCATGTTATATTGATAATAATATAAGTAATAAGTATAATTATTACAGTTCTAGCGATAATAACTGCATAGTATGGGTAATAATGCACGTTATATTGCTAATAGTATAAGTAATAAGTATAATTATTACTGTTCTAGCGATAATAACTGCATTGTATGGGTAATAATGCATGTTATATTGATAATATCAGGAGTAATAAGTATAATTATTATAGTTCTAGCGATAATAATAGTACAATATGGCTAATAGTGTATGTTATATTGATAACAATAAAAGTAATAAGTATATTTATTATAGTTCTATCGATAATAACTGCATAATATGGGCAATAATGCATGTTATATTGATGATAATGAAACTAGTAAGTATATTTATTACAGTTCTAGCGATAATAACTGCATTGTATGCGTAATAATGCATGTTATATTGATAATATCGGGAGTAATAAGTATAATTATTATAGTTCTAACGATAATAATAGTAAAATATGGCTAAGAGTGCCTGTTATATTGAAAATAATAAAAGTAATAAGTATATTTATTACAGTTCTATCGATAATAACTGCATTATATGGGCAATAATGCATGTTATATTGATAATAATATAAGTAATAAGTATAATTATTACAGTTCTAGCTATAATAACTGCATTATATGCGTAATAATCCATGTTATATTGATAATATCGGGAGTAATATGTATAATTATTACAGCTCTAGCGATAATAACTGCATAATATGGGTAATAATGCATGTTATATTGATAATATCGGGAGTAATAAGTATAATTATTACAGTTCTAGCGATAATAACTGCATTATATGGGTAATAATGCATGTTATACTGATAATACTAAAAGTAATAAGTATATTTATTATAGTTCTATCGATAATAACTGCATAATATGGGCAATAATGCATGTTATAATGATGGTAATGAAACTAGTAAGTATATTTATTACAGTTCTAGCGATAATAACTGCATTGTATGCGTAATAATGCATGTTATATTGATAATATCGGGAGTAATAAGTATCATTATTATAGTTCTAACGATAATAATAGTAAAATATGGCTAAGAGTGCCTGTTATATTGAAAATAATAAAAGTAATAAGTATCTTTATTACAGTTCTATCGATAATAACAGCATTATATGGGCAATAATGCATGTTATATTGCTAATAATATAAGTAATAAGTATAATTATTACAGTTCTAGCGATAATAACTGCATTATATGGGTAATAATGCATGTTATATTGATAATATGGGGAGTAATAAGTATAATTATTATTATATTTCTAGCGATAATAATAGTATAATATGGCTAATAGTGCATGTTCTATTGATAATAATAAAAGTAATAAGTATATTTATTATAGTTCTATCGATAATAACTGCATAATATGGGAAATAATGCATGTTATATTGAGAATAATATAAGTAATAAGTATAATTATTACAATTCTAGCGATAGTAACTGCATAATATGGGTAATAATGCATGTTATATTGATGATAATAAAAGTAATACGTATATTTATTATAGTTCTAGCGATAATAACTGCATAATATGGGTAATAATGCATGTTATATTGATAATTATATACGTAATAAGTATAATTATTACAGTTCTGGCGATAATAACTGCATTATATGGGTAATAATGCACGTTATATTGCTAATAATATAAGTAATAAGTATAATTATTACAGTTCTAGCGATAATAACTGCATTATATGGGTCATAATGCATGTTATACTGATAATACTAAAAGTAATAAGTATATTTATTATAGTTCTATCGATAATAACTGCATAATATGGGCAATAATGCATGTTATATTGATAATAATATAAGTAATGAGTATAATTATTACAGTTCTAGCTATAATAACTCCATTATATGGGTAATAATGCATGTTATATTGATAACAATATAAGTAATAAGTATAATTATTTCAGTTCTAGCGATAATAACTGCATTATATGGGTAATAATGCATGTTATATTGAGAATAATATAAGTAATAAGTATAATTATTACAGTTCTAGCTATAATAACTGCATTATATGCGTAATAATCCATGTTATATTGATAATATCGGGAGTAATATGTATAATTATTACAGTTCTAGCGATAATAACTGCATAATATGGGTAATAATGCATGTTATATTGATAATATCGGGAGTAATAAGTATAATTATTACAGTTTTAGCGATAATACTAGTAAAATATGGCTAAGAGTGCCCGTTATATTGATAATAATAAAAGTCATAAGTATATTTATTACACTTCTGTCGATAATAACTGCATTACATGGGTAATAATGCATGTTATATTGATAATAATATAAGTAATAAGTATAATTATTACAGTTCTAGCGATAATAACACCATTATATGGGTAATAATGCATGTTATATTGATAATAATATAAGTAATATGTATAATTATTACAGTTCTAGCGATAATAACTGCATAGTATGGGTAATAATGCACGTTATATTGCTAATAGTATAAGTAATAAGTATAATTATTACTGTTCTAGCGATAATAACTGCATTGTATGGGTAATAATGCATGTTATATTGATAATATCAGGAGTAATAAGTATAATTATTATAGTTCTAGCGATAATAATAGTACAATATGGCTAATAGTGTATGTTATATTGATAACAATAAAAGTAATAAGTATATTTATTATAGTTCTATCGATAATAACTGCATAATATGGGTAATAATGCATGTTATATTGATGATAATATAAGTAATAAGTATAATTATTACAGTTCTAGCGATAATAACTCCATTATATGGGTAATAATGCATGTTATATTGATAATAATATAAGTAATAAGTATAATTATTTCAGTTCTAGCGATAATAACTGCATAATATGTGTAATAATGCACGTTATATTGTTAATAGTATAAGTAATAAGTATAATTATTAGAGTTCTAGCGATAATAACTGCATTATATGGGTAATAATGCATGTTATATTGAGAATAATATAAGTAATAAGTATAATTATTACAGTTCTAGCTATAATAACTGCATTATATGCGTAATAATCCATGTTATATTGATAATATCGGGAGTAATATGTATAATTATTACAGTTCTAGCGATAATAACTGCATAATATGGGTAATAATGCATGTTATATTGATAATATCGGGAGTAATAAGTATAATTATTACAGTTCTAGCGATAATACTAGTAAAATATGGCTAAGAGTGCCCGTTATATTGATAATAATAAAAGTCATAAGTATATTTATTACACTTCTGTCGATAATAACTGCATTACATGGGTAATAATGCATGTTATATTGATAATAATATAAGTAATAAGTATAATTATTACAGTTCTAGCGATAATAACTCCATTATATGGGTAATAATGCATGTTATATTGCTAACAGTATAAGTAATAAGTATAATTATTACAGTTCTAGCGATAATAACTGCATAATATGGGTAATAATGCACGTTATATTGCTAATAGTATAAGTAATAAGTATAATTATTACAGTTCTAGCGATAATAACCGCATTATATGAGTAATAATGCATGTTATATTGATAATATCGGGAGTAATAAGTATAATTATTATAGTTCTAGCGATAATAATAGTACAATATGGCTAATAGTGCATGCTATATTGATAATAATAAAAGTAATAAGTATATTTATTATAGTTCTATCGATAATAACTGCATAATATGGGTAATAATGCATGTTATATTGATGATAATAAAAGTAATACGTATATTTATTATAGTTCTAGTGATAATAACAGCATAATATGGATAATAATGCATGTTATATTGCTAATAATATAAGTAATAAATATATTTATTATAGTTCTGGTGATAATAACTGCATTATATGCGTAATAATGCATGTTATATTGATAATATCGGGAGTAATAAGTATAATTATTACAGTTCTAGCGATAATAACTGCATTATATGGGAAATAATGCACGTTATATTGCTAATAATATAAGGAATATGTATAATTATTACAGTTCTAGCGATAATAACTGCATTATATGAGTAATAATGCATGTTATATTGATAATATCGGGAGTAATAAGTATAATTATTATAGTTCTAGCGATAATAATAGTACAATATGGCTAATAGTGCATGTTATATTGATAATAATAAAAGTAATAAGTATATTTATTATAGTTCCATCGATAATAACTGCATAATATGGGTAATAATGCATGTTATATTGATGATAATAAAAGTAATACGTATATTTATTATAGTTCTAGTGATAATAACAGCATAATATGGATAATAATGCACGTTATATTGCTAATAATGTAAGTAATAAGTATAATTATTACAGTTCTAGCGATAATAACTGCATTATATGGGTAATAATGCATGTTATATTGATAATATCAGGAGTAATAAGTATAATTATTATAGTTCTAGCGATAATAATAGTACAATACGGCTAATAGTGTATGTTACTTTGATAATAATAAAAGTAATAAGTATATTTATTATAGTTCTAGCGATAATAACTGCATAATATGGGTAATAATGGATGTTATATTGATAATATCGAGAGTAATACGTATAATTATTGCAGTTCTAGCGATAATACTAGTAAAATATGGCTAATAGTGCATGTTATACTGATAATAATAAAAGTAATAAGTATATTTATTACAGTTCTATCGATAATAACTGCATAATATGGGTAATAATGCATGTTATATTGATGATAATAAAAGAACTAAGTATATTTATTATAGTTCTAGCGATTATAACTGCATAATATGCGTAATAATGCATGTTATATTGCTAATAATATAAGTAATAAGTATAATTATTACAGTTCTAGCGATAATAACTGCATTATATGGGTAATAATGCATGTTATATTGCTAATAATATAAGTAATAAGTATAATTATTACAGTTCTAGCGATAATAACTGCATTATATGGGTAATAATGTATGTTATACTGATAATACTAAAAGTAATAAGTATATTTTTTATAGTTCTATCGATAATAACTGCATAATATGGGCAATAATGCATGTTATATTGATGGTAATGAAACTAGTAAGTATATTTATTACAGTTCTAGCGATAATAACTGCATTGTATGCGTAATAATGCATGTTATATTGATAATATCGGGAGTAATAAGTATTAATTATTATAGTTCTAACGATAATAATAGTAAAATATGGCTAAGAGTGCCTGTTATATTGAAAATAATAAAAGTAATAAGTATATTTATTACAGTTCTATCGATAATAACTGCATTATATGGGCAATAATGCATGTTATATTGATAATTATATATGTAATAAGTATAATTATTACAGTTCTGTCGATAATAACTGCATTACATGGGTAATAATGCATGTTATATTGATAATAATATAAGTAATAAGTATAATTATTACAGTTCTAGCGATAATAACTCCATTATATGGGTAATAATGCATGTTATATTGATAATAATATAAGTAATAAGTATAATTATTACAGTTCTAGCGATAATAACTGCATAGTATGGGTAATAATGCACGTTATATTGCTAATAGTATAAGTAATAAGTATAATTATTACTGTTCTAGCGATAATAACTGCATTGTATGGGTAATAATGCATGTTATATTGATAATATCAGGAGTAATAAGTATAATTATTATAGTTCTAGCGATAATAATAGTACAATATGGCTAATAGTGTATGTTATATTGATAACAATAAAAGTAATAAGTATATTTATTATAGTTCTATCGATAATAACTGCATAATATGGGCAATAATGCATGTTATATTGATGATAATGAAACTAGTAAGTATATTTATTACAGTTCTAGCGATAATAACTGCATTGTATGCGTAATAATGCATGTTATATTGATAATATCGGGAGTAATAAGTATAATTATTATAGTTCTAACGATAATAATAGTAAAATATGGCTAAGAGTGCCTGTTATATTGAAAATAATAAAAGTAATAAGTATATTTATTACAGTTCTATCGATAATAACTGCATTATATGGGCAATAATGCATGTTATATTGATAATAATATAAGTAATAAGTATAATTATTACAGTTCTAGCTATAATAACTGCATTATATGCGTAATAATCCATGTTATATTGATAATATCGGGAGTAATATGTATAATTATTACAGCTCTAGCGATAATAACTGCATAATATGGGTAATAATGCATGTTATATTGATAATATCGGGAGTAATAAGTATAATTATTACAGTTCTAGCGATAATAACTGCATTATATGGGTAATAATGCATGTTATACTGATAATACTAAAAGTAATAAGTATATTTATTATAGTTCTATCGATAATAACTGCATAATATGGGCAATAATGCATGTTATAATGATGGTAATGAAACTAGTAAGTATATTTATTACAGTTCTAGCGATAATAACTGCATTGTATGCGTAATAATGCATGTTATATTGATAATATCGGGAGTAATAAGTATCATTATTATAGTTCTAACGATAATAATAGTAAAATATGGCTAAGAGTGCCTGTTATATTGAAAATAATAAAAGTAATAAGTATCTTTATTACAGTTCTATCGATAATAACAGCATTATATGGGCAATAATGCATGTTATATTGCTAATAATATAAGTAATAAGTATAATTATTACAGTTCTAGCGATAATAACTGCATTATATGGGTAATAATGCATGTTATATTGATAATATGGGGAGTAATAAGTATAATTATTATTATATTTCTAGCGATAATAATAGTATAATATGGCTAATAGTGCATGTTCTATTGATAATAATAAAAGTAATAAGTATATTTATTATAGTTCTATCGATAATAACTGCATAATATGGGAAAGAATGCATGTTATATTGAGAATAATATAAGTAATAAGTATAATTATTACAATTCTAGCGATAGTAACTGCATAATATGGGTAATAATGCATGTTATATTGATGATAATAAAAGTAATACGTATATTTATTATAGTTCTAGCGATAATAACTGCATAATATGGGTAATAATGCATGTTATATTGATAATTATATACGTAATAAGTATAATTATTACAGTTCTGGCGATAATAACTGCATTATATGGGTAATAATGCACGTTATATTGCTAATAATATAAGTAATAAGTATAATTATTACAGTTCTAGCGATAATAACTGCATTATATGGGTCATAATGCATGTTATACTGATAATACTAAAAGTAATAAGTATATTTATTATAGTTCTATCGATAATAACTGCATAATATGGGCAATAATGCATGTTATATTGATAATAATATAAGTAATGAGTATAATTATTACAGTTCTAGCTATAATAACTCCATTATATGGGTAATAATGCATGTTATATTGATAACAATATAAGTAATAAGTATAATTATTTCAGTTCTAGCGATAATAACTGCATTATATGGGTAATAATGCATGTTATATTGAGAATAATATAAGTAATAAGTATAATTATTACAGTTCTAGCTATAATAACTGCATTATATGCGTAATAATCCATGTTATATTGATAATATCGGGAGTAATATGTATAATTATTACAGTTCTAGCGATAATAACTGCATAATATGGGTAATAATGCATGTTATATTGATAATATCGGGAGTAATAAGTATAATTATTACAGTTTTAGCGATAATACTAGTAAAATATGGCTAAGAGTGCCCGTTATATTGATAATAATAAAAGTCATAAGTATATTTATTACACTTCTGTCGATAATAACTGCATTACATGGGTAATAATGCATGTTATATTGATAATAATATAAGTAATAAGTATAATTATTACAGTTCTAGCGATAATAACACCATTATATGGGTAATAATGCATGTTATATTGATAATAATATAAGTAATATGTATAATTATTACAGTTCTAGCGATAATAACTGCATAGTATGGGTAATAATGCACGTTATATTGCTAATAGTATAAGTAATAAGTATAATTATTACTGTTCTAGCGATAATAACTGCATTGTATGGGTAATAATGCATGTTATATTGATAATATCAGGAGTAATAAGTATAATTATTATAGTTCTAGCGATAATAATAGTACAATATGGCTAATAGTGTATGTTATATTGATAACAATAAAAGTAATAAGTATATTTATTATAGTTCTATCGATAATAACTGCATAATATGGGTAATAATGCATGTTATATTGATGATAATATAAGTAATAAGTATAATTATTACAGTTCTAGCGATAATAACTCCATTATATGGGTAATAATGCATGTTATATTGATAATAATATAAGTAATAAGTATAATTATTTCAGTTCTAGCGATAATAACTGCATAATATGTGTAATAATGCACGTTATATTGTTAATAGTATAAGTAATAAGTATAATTATTAGAGTTCTAGCGATAATAACTGCATTATATGGGTAATAATGCATGTTATATTGAGAATAATATAAGTAATAAGTATAATTATTACAGTTCTAGCTATAATAACTGCATTATATGCGTAATAATCCATGTTATATTGATAATATCGGGAGTAATATGTATAATTATTACAGTTCTAGCGATAATAACTGCATAATATGGGTAATAATGCATGTTATATTGATAATATCGGGAGTAATAAGTATAATTATTACAGTTCTAGCGATAATACTAGTAAAATATGGCTAAGAGTGCCCGTTATATTGATAATAATAAAAGTCATAAGTATATTTATTACACTTCTGTCGATAATAACTGCATTACATGGGTAATAATGCATGTTATATTGATAATAATATAAGTAATAAGTATAATTATTACAGTTCTAGCGATAATAACTCCATTATATGGGTAATAATGCATGTTATATTGCTAACAGTATAAGTAATAAGTATAATTATTACAGTTCTAGCGATAATAACTGCATAATATGGGTAATAATGCACGTTATATTGCTAATAGTATAAGTAATAAGTATAATTATTACAGTTCTAGCGATAATAACCGCATTATATGAGTAATAATGCATGTTATATTGATAATATCGGGAGTAATAAGTATAATTATTATAGTTCTAGCGATAATAATAGTACAATATGGCTAATAGTGCATGCTATATTGATAATAATAAAAGTAATAAGTATATTTATTATAGTTCTATCGATAATAACTGCATAATATGGGTAATAATGCATGTTATATTGATGATAATAAAAGTAATACGTATATTTATTATAGTTCTAGTGATAATAACAGCATAATATGGATAATAATGCATGTTATATTGCTAATAATATAAGTAATAAATATATTTATTATAGTTCTGGTGATAATAACTGCATTATATGCGTAATAATGCATGTTATATTGATAATATCGGGAGTAATAAGTATAATTATTACAGTTCTAGCGATAATAACTGCATTATATGGGAAATAATGCACGTTATATTGCTAATAATATAAGGAATATGTATAATTATTACAGTTCTAGCGATAATAACTGCATTATATGAGTAATAATGCATGTTATATTGATAATATCGGGAGTAATAAGTATAATTATTATAGTTCTAGCGATAATAATAGTACAATATGGCTAATAGTGCATGTTATATTGATAATAATAAAAGTAATAAGTATATTTATTATAGTTCCATCGATAATAACTGCATAATATGGGTAATAATGCATGTTATATTGATGATAATAAAAGTAATACGTATATTTATTATAGTTCTAGTGATAATAACAGCATAATATGGATAATAATGCACGTTATATTGCTAATAATGTAAGTAATAAGTATAATTATTACAGTTCTAGCGATAATAACTGCATTATATGGGTAATAATGCATGTTATATTGATAATATCAGGAGTAATAAGTATAATTATTATAGTTCTAGCGATAATAATAGTACAATACGGCTAATAGTGTATGTTACTTTGATAATAATAAAAGTAATAAGTATATTTATTATAGTTCTAGCGATAATAACTGCATAATATGGGTAATAATGGATGTTATATTGATAATATCGAGAGTAATACGTATAATTATTGCAGTTCTAGCGATAATACTAGTAAAATATGGCTAATAGTGCATGTTATACTGATAATAATAAAAGTAATAAGTATATTTATTACAGTTCTATCGATAATAACTGCATAATATGGGTAATAATGCATGTTATATTGATGATAATAAAAGAACTAAGTATATTTATTATAGTTCTAGCGATTATAACTGCATAATATGCGTAATAATGCATGTTATATTGCTAATAATATAAGTAATAAGTATAATTATTACAGTTCTAGCGATAATAACTGCATTATATGGGTAATAATGCATGTTATATTGCTAATAATATAAGTAATAAGTATAATTATTACAGTTCTAGCGATAATAACTGCATTATATGGGTAATAATGTATGTTATACTGATAATACTAAAAGTAATAAGTATATTTTTTATAGTTCTATCGATAATAACTGCATAATATGGGCAATAATGCATGTTATATTGATGGTAATGAAACTAGTAAGTATATTTATTACAGTTCTAGCGATAATAACTGCATTGTATGCGTAATAATGCATGTTATATTGATAATATCGGGAGTAATAAGTATTAATTATTATAGTTCTAACGATAATAATAGTAAAATATGGCTAAGAGTGCCTGTTATATTGAAAATAATAAAAGTAATAAGTATATTTATTACAGTTCTATCGATAATAACTGCATTATATGGGCAATAATGCATGTTATATTAATAATAATATAAGTAGTAAGTATAATTATTACAGTTCTAGCGATAAGAACTGCACAATATGGGTAATAATGCACGTTATATTGCTAATAATGTAAGTAATAAGTATAATTATTACAGTTCTAGCGATAATAACTGCATTATATGGGTAATAATGCATGTTATATTGATAATATCAGGAGTAATAAGTATAATTATTATAGTTCTAGCGATAATAATAGTACAATACGGCTAATAGTGTATGTTACTTTGATAATAATAAAAGTAATAAGTATATTTATTATAGTTCTATCGATAATAACTGCATAATATGGGTAATAATGCATGTTATATTGATGATAATAAAAGTACTAAGTATATTTATTATAGTTCTAGCGATTATAACTGTATAATATGCGTAATAATGCATGTTATATTGATAATAATATAAGTAATAAGTATAATTATTACAATTCTAGCGATAGTAACTGCATTATATGGGTAATAATGCATGTTATATTGATAATATCGGGAGTAATAAGTATAATTATTACAGTTCTAGCGATAATAACTGCATAATATGGGTAATAATGGATGTTATATTGATAATATTGGGAGTAATACGTATAATTATTGCAGTTCTAGCGATAATACTAGTAAAATATGGCTAATAGTGCATGTTATATTGATAATAATAAAAGTAATAAGTATATTTATTACAGTTCTATCGATAATAACTGCATAATATGGGTAATAATGCATGTTATATTGATGATAATAAAAGTAATACGTATATTTATTATAGTTCTAGCGATAATAACTGCATAATATGGGTAATAATGCATGTTATATTGATAATAATATACGTAATAAGTATAATTATTACAGTTCTGGCGATAATAACTGCATTATATGGGTAATAATGCACCTTATATTGCTAATAATATAAGTAATAAGTATAATTATGACAGTTCTAGCGATAATAACTGCATTATATGGGTAATAATGCATGTTATACTGATAATACTAAAATTAATAAGTATATTTTTTATAGTTCTATCGATAATAACTGCATAATATGGGCAATAATGCATGTTATATTGATGGTAATGAAACTAGTAAGTATATTTATTACAGTTCTAGCGATAATAACTGCATTGTATGCGTAATAATGCACGTTATATTGATAATATCGGGAGTAATAAGTATAATTATTATAGTTCTAACGATAATAATAGTAAAATATGGCTAAGAGTGCCTGTTATATTGAAAATAATAAAAGTAATAAGTATATTTATTACAGTTCTATCGATAATAACTGCATTATATGGGCAATAATGCATGTTATATTGATAATAATATAAGTAATAAGTATAATTATTACAGTTCTAGCGATAATAACTGCACAATATGGGTAATAATGCACGTTATATTGCTAATAATGTAAGTAATAAGTATAATTATTACAGTTCTAGCGATAATAACTGCATTATATGGGTAATAATGCATGTTATATTGATAATATCGGGAGTAATACGTATAATTATTGCAGTTCTAGCGATAATACTAGTAAAATATGGCTAATAGTGCATGTTATACTGATAATAATAAAAGTAATAAGTATATTTATTACAGTTCTATCGATAATAACTGCATAATATGGGTAATAATGCATGTTATATTGATGATAATAAAAGTAGTAAGTATATTTATTATAGTTCTAGCGGTTATAACTGCATAATATGGGTAATAATGCATGTTATATTGAGAATAATATAAGTAATAAGTATAATTTCTACAGTTCTATCGATAATAACTGCATAATATGGGTAATAATGCATGTTATATTGATAATAATATACGTAATAAGTATAATTATTATAGTTCTGGCGATAATAACTGCATTATATGGGTAATAATGCACGTTATATTGCTAATAATATAAGTAATAAGTATAATTATTACAGTTCTAGCGATAATAACTGCATTATATGGGTAATAATGCATGTTATACTGATAATACTAAAAGTAATAAGTATATTTATTATAGTTCTATCGATAATAACTGCATTATATGGGCAATAATGCATGTTATATTGATAACAATATAAGTAATAAGTATAATTATTACAGTTCTAGGGATAATAACTGCATTATATAGGTAATAATGCATGTTATATTGAAAATATCGGGAGTAATAAGTATAATTATTATAGTTCTAGCGATAATAATAGAAAAATATGGCTAATAGTGCATGTTATATTGATAATAAGAAAAGTAATAAGTATATTTATTATAGTTCTATCGATAATAACTGCATAATATGGGTAATAATGCATGTTATATTGATGATAATAAAAGAACTAAGTATATTTATTATAGTTCTAGCGATTATAACTGCATAATATGCGTAATAATGCATGTTATATTGCTAATAATATAAGTAATAAGTATAATTATTACAGTTCTAGCGATAATAACTGCATTATATGGGTAATAATGCATGTTATATTGCTAATAATATAAGTAATAAGTATAATTATTACAGTTCTAGCGATAATAACTGCACAATATGGGTAATAATGCACGTTATATTGCTAATAATGTAAGTAATAAGTATAATTATTACAGTTCTAGCGATAATAACTGCATTATATGGGTAATAATGCATGTTATATTGATAATATCAGGAGTAATAAGTATAATTATTATAGTTCTAGCGATAATAATAGTACAATACGGCTAATAGTGTATGTTACTTTGATAATAATAAAAGTAATAAGTATATTTATTATAGTTCTATCGATAATAACTGCATAATATGGGTAATAATGCATGTTATATTGATGATAATAAAAGTACTAAGTATATTTATTATAGTTCTAGCGATTATAACTGTATAATATGCGTAATAATGCATGTTATATTGATAATAATATAAGTAATAAGTATAATTATTACAATTCTAGCGATAGTAACTGCATTATATGGGTAATAATGCATGTTATATTGGTAATATCGGGAGTAATAAGTATAATTATTACAGTTCTAGCGATAATAACTGCATAATATGGGTAATAATGGATGTTATATTGATAATATCGGGTGTAATACGTATAATTATTGCAGTTCTAGCGATAATACTAGTAAAATATGGCTAATAGTGCATGTTATACTGATGATAATAAAAGTAATAAGTATATTTATTACAGTTCTATCGATAATAACTGCATAATATGGGTAATAATGCATGTTATATTGATGATAATAAAAGTAGTAAGTATATTTATTATAGTTCTAGCGGTTATAACTGCATAATATGGGTAATAATGCATGTTATATTGAGAATAATATAAGTAATAAGTATAATTATTACAGTTCTATCGATAATAACTGCATAATATGGGTAATAATGCATGTTATATTGATAATAATATACGTAATAAGTATAATTATTACAGTTCTGGCGATAATAACTGCATTATATGGGTAATAATGCACGTTATATTGCTAATAATATAAGTAATAAGTATAATTATTACAGTTCTAGCGATAATAACTGCATTATATGGGTAATAATGCATGTTATACTGATAATACTAAAAGTAATAAGTATATTTTTTATAGTTCTATCGATAATAACTGCATAATATGGGCAATAATGCATGTTATATTGATGGTAATGAAACTAGTAAGTATATTTATTACAGTTCTAGCGATAATAACTGCATTGTATGCGTAATAATGCATGTTATATTGATAATATCGGGAGTAATAAGTATAATTATTATAGTTCTAACGATAATAATAGTAAAATATGGCTAAGAGTGCCTGTTATATTGAATATAATAAAAGTAATAAGTATATTTATTACAGTTCTATCGATAATAACTGCATTATATGGGCAATAATGCATGTTATATTGATAATAATATAAGTAATAAGTATAATTATTACAGTTCTAGCGATAATAACTGCACAGTATGGGTAATAATGCACGTTATATTGCTAATAATGTAAGTAATAAGTATAATTATTACAGTTCTAGCGATAATAACTGCATTATATGGGTAATAATGCATGTTATATTGATAATATCAGGAGTAATAAGTATAATTATTATAGTTCTAGCGATAATAATAGTACAATACGGCTAATAGTGTATGTTACTTTGATAATAATAAAAGTAATAAGTATATTTATTATAGTTCTATCGATAATAACTGCATAATATGGGTAATAATGCATGTTATATTGATGATAATAAAAGTACTAAGTATATTTATTATAGTTCTAGCGATTATAACTGTATAATATGCGTAAGAATGCATGTTATATTGATAATAATATAAGTAATAAGTATAATTATTACAATTCTAGCGATAGTAACTGCATTATATGGGTAATAATGCATGTTATATTGATAATATCGGGAGTAATAAGTATAGTTATTACAGTTCTAGCGATAATAACTGCATAATATGGGTAATAATGGATGTTATATTGATAATATCGGGAGTAATACGTATAATTATTGCAGTTCTAGCGATAATACTAGTAAAATATGGCTAATAGTGCATGTTATACTGATAATAATAAAAGTAATAAGTATATTTATTACAGTTCTATCGATAATAATTGCATAATATGGGTAATAATGCATGTTGTATTGATGATAATAAAAGTAGTAAGTATATTTATTATAGTTCTAGCGGTTATAACTGCTTAATATGGGTAATAATGCATGTTATATTGAGAATAATATAAGCAATAAGTATAATTATTACAATTCTAGCGATAGTAACTGCATTATATGGGTAATAATGCATGTTATATTGATAATATCGGGAGTAATATGTATAATTATTATTATATTTCTAGCGATAATAATAGTATAATATGGCTAATAGTGCATGTTCTATTGATAATAATAAAAGTAATAAGTATAATTATTACAGTTCTAGCGATAATAACTGCATAATATGGGTAATAATGGATGTTATATTGATAATATCGGGAGTAATACGTATAATTATTGCAGTTCTAGCGATAATACTAGTACAATATGGCTAATAGTGCATGTTATATTGATAATAATAAAAGTAATAAGTATATTTATTACAGTTCTTACGATAATAACTGCATAATATGGGTAATAATGCATGTTATATTGATGATAATAAAAGTAATACGTATATTTATTATAGTTCTAGCGATAATAACTGCATAATATGGGTAATAATGCATGTTATATTGATGATAATAAAAGTAATACGTATATTTATTATAGTTCTAGCGATAATAACAGCATAATATGGATAATAATGCATGTTATATTGCTAATAATATAAGTAATAAATATATTTATTATAGTTCTGGTGATAATAACTGCATTATATGCGTAATAATGCATGTTATATTGATAATATCGGGAGCAATAAGTATAATTATTACAGTTCTAGCAATAATAACTGCATTATATGGGAAATAATGCACGTTATATTGCTAATAATATAAGGAATATGTATAATTATTACAGTTCTAGCGATAATAACTGCATTATATGAGTAATAATGCATGTTATATTGATAATATCGGGAGTAATAAGTATAATTATTATAGTTCTAGCGATAATAATAGTACAATATGGCTAATAGTGCATGTTATATTGATAATAATAAAAGTAATAAGTATATTTATTATAGTTCCATCGATAATAACTGCATAATATGGGTAATAATGCATGTTATATTGATGATAATAAAAGTACTAAGTATATTTATTATAGTTCTAGCGATTATAACTGCATAATATGGGTAATAATGCCTGTTATATTGATGATAATAAAAGTAATAAGTATATTTATTACAGTTCTATCGATAATAACTGCATTATATGGGCAATAATGCATGTTATATTGATAATAATATAAGTAATAAGTATAATTATTACAGTTCTAGCGATAATAACTGCACAATATGGGTAATAATGCACGTTATATTGCTAATAATGTAAGTAATAAGTATAATTATTACAGTTCTAGCGATAATAACTGCATAATATGGGTAATAATGCATGTTGTATTGATGATAATAAAAGTAGTAAGTATATTTATTATAGTTCTAGCGGTTATAACTGCTTAATATGGGTAATAATGCATGTTATATTGAGAATAATATAAGCAATAAGTATAATTATTACAGTTCTATCGATAATAACTGCATAATATGGGTAATAATGCATGTTATATTGGGAATAATATAAGTAATAAGTATAATTATTACAATTCTAGCGATAGTAACTGCATTATATGGGTAATAATGCATGTTATATTGATAATATCGGGAGTAATATGTATAATTATTATTATATTTCTAGCGATAATAATAGTATAATATGGCTAATAGTGCATGTTCTATTGATAATAATAAAAGTAATAAGTATAATTATTACAGTTCTAGCGATAATAACTGCATTATATGGGTAATAATGCATGTTATATTGATAATATCAGGAGTAATAAGTATAATTACTATAGTTCTAGCGATAATAATAGTACAATATGGCTAATAGTGTATGTTATATTGATAACAATGAAAGTAATAAGTATATTTATTATAGTTCTATCGATAATAACTGCATAATATGGGTAATAATGGATGTTATATTGATAATATCGGCAGTAATACGTATAATTATTGCAGTTCTAGCGATAATACTAGTACAATATGGCTAATAGTGCATGTTATATTGATAATAATAAAAGTAATAAGTATATTTATTACAGTTCTTACGATAATAACTGCATAATATGGGTAATAATGCATGTTATATTGATGATAATAAAAGTAATACGTATATTTATTATAGTTCTAGCGATAATAATTGCATAATATGGGTAATAATGCATGTTATATTGAGAATAATATAAGTAATAAGTATAATTATTACAGTTCTAGCTATAATAACTGCATTATATGCGTAATAATCCATGTTATATTGATAATATCGGGAGTAATATGTGTAATTATTACAGTTCTAGCGATAATAACTGCATAATATGGGTAATAATGCATGTTACATTGATAATAATATAAGTAATAAGTATAATTATTACAGTTCTAGCGATAATAACTGCATTATATGGGTAATAATGCATGTTACATTGATAATAATATAAGTAATAAGTATAATTATTATAGTTCTAGCGATTATAACTGCATAATATGGGTAATAATGCATGTTATATTGATGATAATAAAAGTAATACGTATATTTATTACAGTTCTAGCGATAATAACAGCATAATATGGGTAATAATGCATGTTATATTGATAATATAATAAGTAATAGGTATAATTATTACAGTTGTAGCGATAATAACTGCATTATATGGGAAATAATGCGCGTTATATTGCTAATAATAAAAGTAGTAAGTATATTTATTACAGTTCTAGCGATAATAACTGCATTATATGCGTAATAATGCATGTTATATTAATAATAATATAAGTAATAAGTATAATTATTATAATTCTATCGATAATAACTGCATAATATGGGTAATAATGCATGTTATATTGATGATAATAAAAGTACTAAGTATATTTATTATAGTTCCAGCGATTATAACTGCATAATATGGGTAATAATGCCTGTTATATTGATGATAATAAAAGTAATACGTATACTTATTATAGTTCTAGCGATAATAACAGCATAATATGGATAATAATGCATGTTATATTGCTAATAATATAAGTAATAAATATATTTATTATAGTTCTGGTGATAATAACTGCATTATATGCGTAATAATGCATGTTATATTGATAATATCCGGAGTAATAAGTATAATTATTATAGTTCTAGCGATAATAATAGTACAATACGGCTAATAGTGTATGTTACTTTGATAATAATAAAAGTAATAAGTATATTTATTATAGTTCTATCGATAATAACTGCATAATATGGGTAATAATGCAGGCTATATTGATGATAATAAAAGTACTAAGTATATTTATTATAGTTCTAGCGATAATAACTGCATAATATGGGTAATAATGGATGTTATATTGATAATATCGGGAGTAATACGTATAATTATTGCAGTTCTAGCGATAATACTAGTAAAATATGGCTAATAGTGCATGTTATACTGATAATAATAAAAGTAATAAGTATATTTATTACAGTTCTATCGATAATAACTGCATAATATGGGTAATAATGCATGTTGTATTGATGATAATAAAAGTAGTAAGTATATTTATTATAGTTCTAGCGGTTATAACTGCTTAATATGGGTAATAATGCATGTTATATTGAGAATAATATAAGCAATAAGTATAATTATTACAGTTCTATCGATAATAACTGCATAATATGCGTAATAATCCATGTTATATTGATAATATCGGGAGTAATAGGTATAATTATTACAGTTGTAGCGATAATAACTGCATTATATGGGAAATAATGCGCGTTATATTGCTAATAATAAAAGTAGTAAGTATATTTATTACAGTTCTAGCGATAATAACTGCATTATATGCGTAATAATGCATGTTATATTGATAATATCAGGAGTAATAAGTATAATTATTATAGTTCTAGCGATAATAATAGTACAATATGGCTAATAGTGTATGTTATATTGATAACAATAAAAGTAATAAGTATATTTATTATAGTTCTATCGATAATAACTGCATAATATGGGTAATAATGGATGTTATATTGATAATATCGGGAGTAATACGTATAATTATTGCAGTTCTAGCGATAATACTAGTACAATATGGCTAATAGTGCATGTTATATTGATAATAATAAAAGTAATAAGTATATTTATTACAGTTCTTACGATAATAACTGCATAATATGGGTAATAATGCATGTTATATTGATGATAATAAAAGTAATACGTATATTTATTATAGTTCTAGCGATAATAATTGCATAATATGGGTAATAATGCATGTTATATTGAGAATAATATAAGTAATAAGTATAATTATTACAGTTCTAGCTATAATAACTGCATTATATGCGTAATAATCCATGTTATATTGATAATATCGGGAGTAATAGGTATAATTATTACAGTTGTAGCGATAATAACTGCATTATATGGGAAATAATGCGCGTTATATTGCTAATAATAAGAGTAGTAAGTATATTTATTACAGTTCTAGCGATAATAACTGCATTATATGCGTAATAATGCATGTTATATTGATAATAATATAAGTAATAAGTATAATTATTATAATTCTATCGATAATAACTGCATAATATGGGTAATAATGCATGTTATATTGATGATAATAAAAGTACTAAGTATATTTATTATAGTTCTAGCGATTATAACTGCATAATATGGGTAATAATGCCTGTTATATTGATGATAATAAAAGTAATAAGTATATTTATTACAGTTCTATCGATAATAACTGCATTATATGGGCAATAATGCATGTTATATTGATGATAATAAAAGTACTAAGTATATTTATTATAGTTCTAGCGATTATAACTGCATAATATGCGTAATAATGCATGTTATATTGATAATAATATAAGTAATAAGTATAATTATTACAGTGCTAGCGATAATAACTGCATAATATGGGTAATAATGCACGTTATATTGCTAACAGTATAAGTAATAAGTATAATTATTACAGTTCTAGCGATAATAACTGCATAATATGAGTAATAATGCACGTTATATTGCTAATAGTATAAGTAATAAGTATAATTATTACAGTTCTAGCGATAATAACCGCATTATATGGGTAATAATGCATGTTATATTGATAATATCGGGAGTAATAAGTATAATTATTATAGTTCTAGCGATAATAATAGTACAATATGGCTAATAGTGCATGCTATATTGATAATAATAAAAGTAATAAGTATATTTATTATAGTTCTATCGATTATAACTGCATAATATGGGTAATAATGCCTGTTATATTGATGATAATAAAAGTAATACGTATATTTATTATAGTTCTAGCGATAATAACAGCATAATATGGATAATAATGCATGTTATATTGCTAATAATATAAGTAATAAATATATTTATTATAGTTCTGGTGATAATAACTGCATTATATGCGTAATAATGCATGTTATATTGATAATATCCGGAGTAATAAGTATAATTATTACAGTTCTAGCGATAATAACTGCATTATATGGGAAATAATGCACGTTATATTGCTAATAATATAAGGAATATGTATAATTATTACAGTTCTAGGGATAATAACTGCATTATATGAGTAATAATGCATGTTATATTGATAATATCGGGAGTAATAAGTATAATTATTATAGTTCTAGCGATAATAATAGTACAATATGGCTAATAGTGCATGCTATATTGATAATAATAAAAGTAATAAGTATATTTATTATAGTTCTATCGATAATAACTGCATAATATGGGTAATAATGCATGTTATATTGATGATAATAAAAGTAATACGTATATTTATTATAGTTCTAGCGATAATAACAGCATAATATGGATAATAATGCATGTTATATTGCTAATAATATAAGTAATAAATATATTTATTATAGTTCTGGTGATAATAACTGCATTATATGCGTAATAATGCATGTTATATTGATAATATCGGGAGTAATAAGTATAATTATTACAGTTCTAGCGATAATAACTGCATTATATGGGAAATAATGCACGTTATATTGCTAATAATATAAGGAATATGTATAATTATTACAGTTCTAGCGATAATAACTGCATTATATGAGTAATAATGCATGTTATATTGATAATATCGGGAGTAATAAGTATAATTATTATAGTTCTAGCGATAATAATAGTACAATATGGCTAATAGTGCATGTTATATTGATGATAATAAAAGTAATAAGTATATTTATTATAGTTCCATCGATAATAACTGCATAATATGGGTAATAATGCATGTTATATTGATGATAATAAAAGTACTAAGTATATTTATTATAGTTCTAGCGATTATAACTGCATAATATGGGTAATAATGCCTGTTATATTGATGATAATAAAAGTAATAAGTATATTTATTACAGTTCTATCGATAATAACTGCATTATATGGGCAATAATGCATGTTATATTGATAATAATATAAGTAATAAGTATAATTATTACAGTTCTATCGATAATAACTGCACAATATGGGTAATAATGCACGTTATATTGCTAATAATGTAAGTAATAAGTATAATTATTACAGTTCTAGCGATAATAACTGCATTATATGGGTAATAATGCATGTTATATTGATAATATCAGGAGTAATAAGTATAATTATTATAGTTCTAGCGATAATAATAGTACAATACGGCTAATAGTGTATGTTACTTTGATAATAATAAAAGTAATAAGTATATTTATTATAGTTCTATCGATAATAACTGCATAATATGGGTAATAATGCATGTTATATTGATGATAATAAAAGTACTAAGTATATTTATTATAGTTCTAGCGATAATAACTGCATAATATGGGTAATAATGGATGTTATATTGATAATATCGGGAGTAATACGTATAATTATTGCAGTTCTAGCGATAATACTAGTAAAATATGGCTAATAGTGCATGTTATACTGATAATAATAAAAGTAATAAGTATATTTATTACAGTTCTATCGATAATAATTGCATAATATGGGTAATAATGCATGTTGTATTGATGATAATAAAAGTAGTAAGTATATTTATTATAGTTCTAGCGGTTATAACTGCTTAATATGGGTAATAATGCATGTTATATTGAGAATAATATAAGCAATAAGTATAATTATTACAGTTCTATCGATAATAACTGCATAATATGGGTAATAATGCATGTTATATTGAGAATAATATAAGTAATAAGTATAATTATTACAATTCTAGCGATAGTAACTGCATTATATGGGTAATAATGCATGTTATATTGATAATATCGGGAGTAATATGTATAATTATTATTATATTTCTAGCGATAATAATAGTATAATATGGCTAATAGTGCATGTTCTATTGATAATAATAAAAGTAATAAGTATAATTATTACAGTTCTAGCGATAATAACTGCATAATATGGGTAATAATGGATGTTATATTGATAATATCGGGAGTAATACGTATAATTATTGCAGTTCTAGCGATAATACTAGTACAATATGGCTAATAGTGCATGTTATATTGATAATAATAAAAGTAATAAGTATATTTATTACAGTTCTTACGATAATAACTGCATAATATGGGTAATAATGCATGTTATATTGATGATAATAAAAGTAATACGTATATTTATTATAGTTCTAGCGATAATAACTGCATAATATGGGTAATAATGCATGTTATATTGATGATAATAAAAGTAATACGTATATTTATTATAGTTCTAGCGATAATAACAGCATAATATGGATAATAATGCATGTTATATTGCTAATAATATAAGTAATAAATATATTTATTATAGTTCTGGTGATAATAACTGCATTATATGCGTAATAATGCATGTTATATTGATAATATCGGGAGCAATAAGTATAATTATTACAGTTCTAGCAATAATAACTGCATTATATGGGAAATAATGCACGTTATATTGCTAATAATATAAGGAATATGTATAATTATTACAGTTCTAGCGATAATAACTGCATTATATGAGTAATAATGCATGTTATATTGATAATATCGGGAGTAATAAGTATAATTATTATAGTTCTAGCGATAATAATAGTACAATATGGCTAATAGTGCATGTTATATTGATAATAATAAAAGTAATAAGTATATTTATTATAGTTCCATCGATAATAACTGCATAATATGGGTAATAATGCATGTTATATTGATGATAATAAAAGTACTAAGTATATTTATTATAGTTCTAGCGATTATAACTGCATAATATGGGTAATAATGCCTGTTATATTGATGATAATAAAAGTAATAAGTATATTTATTACAGTTCTATCGATAATAACTGCATTATATGGGCAATAATGCATGTTATATTGATAATAATATAAGTAATAAGTATAATTATTACAGTTCTAGCGATAATAACTGCACAATATGGGTAATAATGCACGTTATATTGCTAATAATGTAAGTAATAAGTATAATTATTACAGTTCTAGCGATAATAACTGCATTATATGGGTAATAATGCATGTTATATTGATAATATCAGGAGTAATAAGTATAATTATTATAGTTCTAGCGATAATAATAGTACAATACGGCTAATAGTGTATGTTACTTTGATAATAATAAAAGTAATAAGTATATTTATTATAGTTCTATCGATAATAACTGCATAATATGGGTAATAATGCATGTTATATTGATGATAATAAAAGTACTAAGTATATTTATTATAGTTCTAGCGATAATAACTGCATAATATGGGTAATAATGGATGTTATATTGATAATATCGGGAGTAATACGTATAATTATTGCAGTTCTAGCGATAATACTAGTAAAATATGGCTAATAGTGCATGTTATACTGATAATAATAAAAGTAATAAGTATATTTATTACAGTTCTATCGATAATAACTGCATAATATGGGTAATAATGCATGTTGTATTGATGATAATAAAAGTAGTAAGTATATTTATTATAGTTCTAGCGGTTATAACTGCTTAATATGGGTAATAATGCATGTTATATTGAGAATAATATAAGCAATAAGTATAATTATTACAGTTCTATCGATAATAACTGCATAATATGGGTAATAATGCATGTTATATTGATAATATCGGGAGTAATATGTATAATTATTATTATATTTCTAGCGATAATAATAGTATAATATGGCTAATAGTGCATGTTCTATTGATAATAATAAAAGTAATAAGTATAATTATTACAGTTCTAGCGATAATAACTGCATTATATGGGTAATAATGGATGTTGTATTGATGATAATAAAAGTAGTAAGTATATTTATTATAGTTCTAGCGGTTATAACTGCTTAATATGGGTAATGATGCATGTTATATTGAGAATAATATAAGCAATAAGTATAATTATTACAGTTCTATCGATAATAACTGCATAATATGGGTAATAATGCATGTTGTATTGATGATAATAAAAGTAGTAAGTATATTTATTATAGTTCTAGCGGTTATAACTGCTTAATATGGGTAATAATGCATGTTATATTGAGAATAATATAAGCAATAAGTATAATTATTACAGTTCTATCGATAATAACTGCATAATATGGGTAATAATGCATGTTATATTGGGAATAATATAAGTAATAAGTATAATTATTACAATTCTAGCGATAGTAACTGCATTATATGGGTAATAATGCATGTTATATTGATAATATCGGGAGTAATATGTATAATTATTATTATATTTCTAGCGATAATAATAGTATAATATGGCTAATAGTGCATGTTCTATTGATAATAATAAAAGTAATAAGTATAATTATTACAGTTCTAGCGATAATAACTGCATTATATGGGTAATAATGCATGTTATATTGATAATATCAGGAGTAATAAGTATAATTACTATAGTTCTAGCGATAATAATAGTACAATATGGCTAATAGTGTATGTTATATTGATAACAATGAAAGTAATAAGTATATTTATTATAGTTCTATCGATAATAACTGCATAATATGGGTAATAATGGATGTTATATTGATAATATCGGCAGTAATACGTATAATTATTGCAGTTCTAGCGATAATACTAGTACAATATGGCTAATAGTGCATGTTATATTGATAATAATAAAAGTAATAAGTATATTTATTACAGTTCTTACGATAATAACTGCATAATATGGGTCATAATGCATGTTATATTGATGATAATAAAAGTAATACGTATATTTATTATAGTTCTAGCGATAATAATTGCATAATATGGGTAATAATGCATGTTATATTGAGAATAATATAAGTAATAAGTATAATTATTACAGTTCTAGCTATAATAACTGCATTATATGCGTAATAATCCATGTTATATTGATAATATCGGGAGTAATATGTGTAATTATTACAGTTCTAGCGATAATAACTGCATAATATGGGTAATAATGCATGTTACATTGATAATAATATAAGTAATAAGTATAATTATTACAGTTCTAGCGATAATAACTGCATTATATGGGTAATAATGCATGTTACATTGATAATAATATAAGTAATAAGTATAATTATTATAGTTCTAGCGATTATAACTGCATAATATGGGTAATAATGCATGTTATATTGATGATAATAAAAGTAATACGTATATTTATTACAGTTCTAGCGATAATAACAGCATAATATGGGTAATAATGCATGTTATATTGATAATATAATAAGTAATAGGTATAATTATTACAGTTGTAGCGATAATAACTGCATTATATGGGAAATAATGCGCGTTATATTGCTAATAATAAAAGTAGTAAGTATATTTATTACAGTTCTAGCGATAATAACTGCATTATATGCGTAATAATGCATGTTATATTAATAATAATATAAGTAATAAGTATAATTATTATAATTCTATCGATAATAACTGCATAATATGGGTAATAATGCATGTTATATTGATGATAATAAAAGTACTAAGTATATTTATTATAGTTCTAGCGATTATAACTGCATAATATGGGTAATAATGCCTGTTATATTGATGATAATAAAAGTAATACGTATACTTATTATAGTTCTAGCGATAATAACAGCATAATATGGATAATAATGCATGTTATATTGCTAATAATATAAGTAATAAATATATTTATTATAGTTCTGGTGATAATAACTGCATTATATGCGTAATAATGCATGTTATATTGATAATATCCGGAGTAATAAGTATAATTATTACAGTTCTAGCGATAATAACTGCATTATATGGGAAATAATGCACGTTATATTGCTAATAATATAAGGAACATGTATAATTATTACAGTTCTAGGGATAATAACTGCATTATATGAGTAATAATGCATGTTATATTGATAATATCGGGAGTAATAAGTATAATTATTATAGTTCTAGCGATAATAATAGTACAATATGGCTAATAGTGCATGTTATATTGATAATAATAAAAGTAATAAGTATATTTATTATAGTTCCATCGATAATAACTGCATAATATGGGTAATAATGCATGTTATATTGATGATAATAAAAGTACTAAGTATATTTATTATAGTTCTAGCGATTATAACTGCATAATATGGGTAATAATGCCTGTTATATTGATGATAATAAAAGTAATAAGTATATTTATTACAGTTCTATCGATAATAACTGCATTATATGGGCAATAATGCATGTTATATTGATAATAATATAAGTAATAAGTATAATTATTACAGTTCTCGCGATAATAACTGCATTATATGGGTAATCATGCATGTTATATTGAAAATATCGGGAGTAATAAGTATAATTATTATAGTTCTAGCGATAATAATAGAAAAATATGGCTAATAGTGCATGCTATATTGATAATAAGAAAAGTAATAAGTATATTTATTACAGTTCTATCGATCATAACTGCATAATATGGGTAATAATGCATGTTATATTGATGATAATAAAAGTACTAAGTATATTTATTATAGTTCTAGCGATTATAACTGCATAATATGCGTAATAATGCATGTTATATTGATAATAATATAAGTAATAAGTATAATTATTACAGTGCTAGCGATAATAACTGCATAATATGGGTAATAATGCACGTTATATTGCTAACAGTATAAGTAATAAGTATAATTATTACAGTTCTAGCGATAATAACTGCATAATATGGGTAATAATGCACGTTATATTGCTAATAGTATAAGTAATAAGTATAATTATTACAGTTCTAGCGATAATAACCGCATTATATGGGTAATAATGCATGTTATATTGATAATATCGGGAGTAATAAGTATAATTATTATAGTTCTAACGATAATAATAGTAAAATATGGCTAAGAGTGCCTGTTATATTGAAAATAATAAAAGTAATAAGTATATTTATTACAGTTCTATCGATAATAACTGCATTATATGGGCAATAATGCATGTTATATTAATAATAATATAAGTAATAAGTATAATTATTACAGTTCTAGCGATAAGAACTGCACAATATGGGTAATAATGCACGTTATATTGCTAATAATGTAAGTAATAAGTATAATTATTACAGTTCTAGCGATAATAACTGCATAATATGGGTAATAATGCATGTTATATTGATGATAATAAAAGTAATACGTATATTTATTATAGTTCTAGCGATAATAACTGCATAATATGGGTAATAATGCATGTTATATTGATAATAATATACGTAATAAGTATAATTATTACAGTTCTGGCGACAATAACTGCATTATATGGGTAATAATGCACGTTATATTGCTAATAATATAAGTAATAAGTATAATTATGACAGTTCTAGCGATAATAACTGCATTATATGGGTAATAATGCATGTTATACTGATAATACTAAAAGTAATAAGTATATTTTTTATAGTTCTATCGATAATAACTGCATAATATGGGCAATAATGCATGTTATATTGACGGTGATGAAACTAGTAAGTATATTTATTACAGTTCTAGCGATAATAACTGCATTGTATGCGTAATAATGCATGTTATATTGATAATATCGGGAGTAATAAGTATAATTATTATAGTTCTAACGATAATAATAGTAAAATATGGCTAAGAGTGCCTGTTATATTGAAAATAATAAAAGTAATAAGTATATTTATTACAGTTCTATCGATAATAACTGCATTATATGGGCAATAATGCATGTTATATTGATAATAATATAAGTAATAAGTATAATTATTACAATTCTAGTGATAGTAACTGCATTATATGGGTAATAATGCATGTTATATTGGTAATATCGGGAGTAATAAGTATAATTATTACAGTTCTAGCGATAATAACTGCATAATATGGGTAATAATGGATGTTATATTGATAATATCGGGTGTAATACGTATAATTATTGCAGTTCTAGCGATAATACTAGTAAAATATGGCTAATAGTGCATGTTATACTGATGATAATAAAAGTAATAAGTATATTTATTACAGTTCTATCGATAATAACTGCATAATATGGGTAATAATGCATGTTATATTGATGATAATAAAAGTAGTAAGTATATTTATTATAGTTCTAGCGGTTATAACTGCATAATATGGGTAATAATGCATGTTATATTGAGAATAATATAAGTAATAAGTATAATTATTACAGTTCTATCGATAATAACTGCATAATATGGGTAATAATGCATGTTATATTGATAATAATATACGTAATAAGTATAATTATTACAGTTCTGGCGATAATAACTGCATTATATGGGTAATAATGCACGTTCTATTGCTAATAATATAAGTAATAAGTATAATTATTACAGTTCTAGCGATAATAACTGCATTATATGGGTAATAATGCATGTTATACTGATAATACTAAAAGTAATAAGTATATTTATTATAGTTCTATCGATAATAACTGCATTATATGGGCAATAATGCATGTTATATTGATAACAATATAAGTAATAAGTATAATTATTACAGTTCTAGGGATAATAACTGCATTATATGGGTAATAATGCATGTTATATTGAAAATATCGGGAGTAATAAGTATAATTATTATAGTTCTAGCGATAATAATAGAAAAATATGGCTAATAGTGCATGTTATATTGATAATAAGAAAAGTAATAAGTATATTTATTACAGTTCTATCGATAATAACTGCATAATATGGGTAATAATGCATGTTATATTGATGATAATAAAAGAACTAAGTATATTTATTATAGTTCTAGCGATTATAACTGCATAATATGCGTAATAATGCATGTTATATTGCTAATAATTTAAGTAATAAGTATAATTATTACAGTTCTAGCGATACTAACTGCATTATATGGGTAATAATGCATGTTATATTGCTAATAATATAAGTAATAAGTATAATTATTACAGTTCTAGCGATAATAACTGCATTATATGGGTAATAATGCATGTTATACTGATAATACTAAAAGTAATAAGTATATTTTTTATAGTTCTATCGATAATAACTGCATAATATGGGCAATAATGCATGTTATATTGATGGTAATGAAACTAGTAAGTATATTTATTACAGTTCTAGCGATAATAACTGCATTGTATGCGTAATAATGCATGTTATATTGATAATATCGGGAGTAATAAGTATAATTATTATAGTTCTAACGATAATAATAGTAAAATATGGCTAAGAGTGCCTGTTATATTGAATATAATAAAAGTAATAAGTATATTTATTACAGTTCTATCGATAATAACTGCATTATATGGGCAATAATGCACGTTATATTGCTAATAATGTAAGTAATAAGTATAATTATTACAGTTCTAGCGATAATAACTGCATTATATGGGTAATAATGCATGTTATATTGATAATATCAGGAGTAATAAGTATAATTATTATAGTTCTAGCGATAATAATAGTACAATACGGCTAATAGTGTATGTTACTTTGATAATAATAAAAGTAATAAGTATATTTATTATAGTTCTATCGATAATAACTGCATAATATGGGTAATAATGCATGTTATATTGATGATAATAAAAGTACTAAGTATATTTATTATAGTTCTAGCGATAATAACTGCATAATATGGGTAATAATGGATGTTATATTGATAATATCGGGAGTAATACGTATAATTATTGCAGTTCTAGCGATAATACTAGTAAAATATGGCTAATAGTGCATGTTATACTGATAATAATAAAAGTAATAAGTATATTTATTACAGTTCTATCGATAATAACTGCATAATATGGGTAATAATGCATGTTGTATTGATGATAATAAAAGTAGTAAGTATATTTATTATAGTTCTAGCGGTTATAACTGCTTAATATGGGTAATAATGCATGTTATATTGAGAATAATATAAGCAATAAGTATAATTATTACAGTTCTATCGATAATAACTGCATAATATGGGTAATAATGCATGTTATATTGATAATATCGGGAGTAATATGTATAATTATTATTATATTTCTAGCGATAATAATAGTATAATATGGCTAATAGTGCATGTTCTATTGATAATAATAAAAGTAATAAGTATAATTATTACAGTTCTAGCGATAATAACTGCATTATATGGGTAATAATGGATGTTGTATTGATGATAATAAAAGTAGTAAGTATATTTATTATAGTTCTAGCGGTTATAACTGCTTAATATGGGTAATGATGCATGTTATATTGAGAATAATATAAGCAATAAGTATAATTATTACAGTTCTATCGATAATAACTGCATAATATGGGTAATAATGCATGTTGTATTGATGATAATAAAAGTAGTAAGTATATTTATTATAGTTCTAGCGGTTATAACTGCTTAATATGGGTAATAATGCATGTTATATTGAGAATAATATAAGCAATAAGTATAATTATTACAGTTCTATCGATAATAACTGCATAATATGGATAATAATGCATGTTATATTGCTAATAATATAAGTAATAAATATATTTATTATAGTTCTGGTGATAATAACTGCATTATATGCGTAATAATGCATGTTATATTGATAATATCCGGAGTAATAAGTATAATTATTACAGTTCTAGCGATAATAACTGCATTATATGGGAAATAATGCACGTTATATTGCTAATAATATAAGGAACATGTATAATTATTACAGTTCTAGGGATAATAACTGCATTATATGAGTAATAATGCATGTTATATTGATAATATCGGGAGTAATAAGTATAATTATTATAGTTCTAGCGATAATAATAGTACAATATGGCTAATAGTGCATGTTATATTGATAATAATAAAAGTAATAAGTATATTTATTATAGTTCCATCGATAATAACTGCATAATATGGGTAATAATGCATGTTATATTGATGATAATAAAAGTACTAAGTATATTTATTATAGTTCTAGCGATTATAACTGCATAATATGGGTAATAATGCCTGTTATATTGATGATAATAAAAGTAATAAGTATATTTATTACAGTTCTATCGATAATAACTGCATTATATGGGCAATAATGCATGTTATATTGATAATAATATAAGTAATAAGTATAATTATTACAGTTCTCGCGATAATAACTGCATTATATGGGTAATAATGCATGTTATATTGAAAATATCGGGAGTAATAAGTATAATTATTATAGTTCTAGCGATAATAATAGAAAAATATGGCTAATAGTGCATGCTATATTGATAATAAGAAAAGTAATAAGTATATTTATTACAGTTCTATCGATAATAACTGCATAATATGGGTAATAATGCATGTTATATTGATGATAATAAAAGTACTAAGTATATTTATTATAGTTCTAGCGATTATAACTGCATAATATGCGTAATAATGCATGTTATATTGATAATAATATAAGTAATAAGTATAATTATTACAGTGCTAGCGATAATAACTGCATAATATGGGTAATAATGCACGTTATATTGCTAACAGTATAAGTAATAAGTATAATTATTACAGTTCTAGCGATAATAACTGCATAATATGGGTAATAATGCACGTTATATTGCTAATAGTATAAGTAATAAGTATAATTATTACAGTTCTAGCGATAATAACCGCATTATATGGGTAATAATGCATGTTATATTGATAATATCGGGAGTAATAAGTATAATTATTATAGTTCTAACGATAATAATAGTAAAATATGGCTAAGAGTGCCTGTTATATTGAAAATAATAAAAGTAATAAGTATATTTATTACAGTTCTATCGATAATAACTGCATTATATGGGCAATAATGCATGTTATATTAATAATAATATAAGTAATAAGTATAATTATTACAGTTCTAGCGATAAGAACTGCACAATATGGGTAATAATGCACGTTATATTGCTAATAATGTAAGTAATAAGTATAATTATTACAGTTCTAGCGATAATAACTGCATAATATGGGTAATAATGCATGTTATATTGATGATAATAAAAGTAATACGTATATTTATTATAGTTCTAGCGATAATAACTGCATAATATGGGTAATAATGCATGTTATATTGATAATAATATACGTAATAAGTATAATTATTACAGTTCTGGCGACAATAACTGCATTATATGGGTAATAATGCACGTTATATTGCTAATAATATAAGTAATAAGTATAATTATGACAGTTCTAGCGATAATAACTGCATTATATGGGTAATAATGCATGTTATACTGATAATACTAAAAGTAATAAGTATATTTTTTATAGTTCTATCGATAATAACTGCATAATATGGGCAATAATGCATGTTATATTGACGGTGATGAAACTAGTAAGTATATTTATTACAGTTCTAGCGATAATAACTGCATTGTATGCGTAATAATGCATGTTATATTGATAATATCGGGAGTAATAAGTATAATTATTATAGTTCTAACGATAATAATAGTAAAATATGGCTAAGAGTGCCTGTTATATTGAAAATAATAAAAGTAATAAGTATATTTATTACAGTTCTATCGATAATAACTGCATTATATGGGCAATAATGCATGTTATATTGATAATAATATAAGTAATAAGTATAATTATTACAATTCTAGTGATAGTAACTGCATTATATGGGTAATAATGCATGTTATATTGGTAATATCGGGAGTAATAAGTATAATTATTACAGTTCTAGCGATAATAACTGCATAATATGGGTAATAATGGATGTTATATTGATAATATCGGGTGTAATACGTATAATTATTGCAGTTCTAGCGATAATACTAGTAAAATATGGCTAATAGTGCATGTTATACTGATGATAATAAAAGTAATAAGTATATTTATTACAGTTCTATCGATAATAACTGCATAATATGGGTAATAATGCATGTTATATTGATGATAATAAAAGTAGTAAGTATATTTATTATAGTTCTAGCGGTTATAACTGCATAATATGGGTAATAATGCATGTTATATTGAGAATAATATAAGTAATAAGTATAATTATTACAGTTCTATCGATAATAACTGCATAATATGGGTAATAATGCATGTTATATTGATAATAATATACGTAATAAGTATAATTATTACAGTTCTGGCGATAATAACTGCATTATATGGGTAATAATGCACGTTCTATTGCTAATAATATAAGTAATAAGTATAATTATTACAGTTCTAGCGATAATAACTGCATTATATGGGTAATAATGCATGTTATACTGATAATACTAAAAGTAATAAGTATATTTATTATAGTTCTATCGATAATAACTGCATTATATGGGCAATAATGCATGTTATATTGATAACAATATAAGTAATAAGTATAATTATTACAGTTCTAGGGATAATAACTGCATTATATGGGTAATAATGCATGTTATATTGAAAATATCGGGAGTAATAAGTATAATTATTATAGTTCTAACGATAATAATAGTAAAATATGGCTAAGAGTGCCTGTTATATTGAATATAATAAAAGTAATAAGTATATTTATTACAGTTCTATCGATAATAACTGCATAATATGGGTAATAATGCATGTTATATTGATGATAATAAAAGAACTAAGTATATTTATTATAGTTCTAGCGATTATAACTGCATAATATGCGTAATAATGCATGTTATATTGCTAATAATTTAAGTAATAAGTATAATTATTACAGTTCTAGCGATACTAACTGCATTATATGGGTAATAATGCATGTTATATTGCTAATAATATAAGTAATAAGTATAATTATTACAGTTCTAGCGATAATAACTGCATTATATGGGTAATAATGCATGTTATACTGATAATACTAAAAGTAATAAGTATATTTTTTATAGTTCTATCGATAATAACTGCATAATATGGGCAATAATGCATGTTATATTGATGGTAATGAAACTAGTAAGTATATTTATTACAGTTCTAGCGATAATAACTGCATTGTATGCGTAATAATGCATGTTATATTGATAATATCGGGAGTAATAAGTATAATTATTATAGTTCTAACGATAATAATAGTAAAATATGGCTAAGAGTGCCTGTTATATTGAATATAATAAAAGTAATAAGTATATTTATTACAGTTCTATCGATAATAACTGCATTATATGGGCAATAATGCATGTTATATTGATAATAATATAAGTAATAAGTATAATTATTACAGTTCTAGCGATAATAACTGCACAATATGGGTAATAATGCACGTTATTTTGCTAATAATGTAAGTAATAAGTATAATTATTACAGTTCTAGCGATAATAACTGCATTATATGTGTAATAATGCATGTTATATTGATAATATCAGGAGTAATAAGTATAATTATTATAGTTCTAGCGATAATAATAGTACAATACGGCTAATAGTGTATGTTACTTTGATAATAATAAAAGTAATAAGTATATTTATTATAGTTCTATCGATAATAACTGCATAATATGGGTAATAATGCATGTTATATTGATGATAATAAAAGTACTAAGTATATTTATTATAGTTCTAGCGATTATAACTGTATAATATGCGTAATAATGCATGTTATATTGATAATAATATAAGTAATAAGTATAATTATTACAATTCTAGCGATAGTAACTGCATTATATGGGTAATAATGCATGTTATATTGATAATATCGGGAGTAATAAGTATAATTATTACAGTTCTAGCGATAATAACTGCATAATATGGGTAATAATGGATGTTATATTGATAATATCGGGAGTAATACGTATAATTATTGCAGTTCTAGCGATAATACTAGTAAAATATGGCTAATAGTGCATGTTATACTGATAATAATAAAAGTAATAAGTATATTTATTACAGTTCTATCGATAATAACTGCATAATATGGGTAATAATGCATGTTATATTGATGATAATAAAAGTAGTAAGTATATTTATTATAGTTCGAGCAGTTATAACTGCATAATATAGGTAATAATGCATGTTATATTGAGAATAATATAAGTAATAAGTATAATTATTACAGTTCTATCGATAATAACTGCATAATATGGGTAATAATGCATGTTATATTGATAATAATATACGTAATAAGTATAATTATTACAGTTCTGGCGATAATAACTGCATTATATGGGTAATAATGCACGTTATATTGCTAATAATATAAGTAATAAGTATAATTATTACAGTTCTAGCGATAATAACTGCATTATATGGGTAATAATGCATGTTATATTGATGATAATAAAAGTACTAAGTATATTTATTATAGTTCTAGCGATTATAACTGCATAATATGCGTAATAATGCATGTTATATTGATAATAATATAAGTAATAAGTATAATTATTACAGTGCTAGCGATAATAACTGCATTATATGGGTAATAATGCATGTTATACTGATAATACTAAAAGTAATAAGTATATTTTTTATAGTTCTATCGATAATAACTGCATAATATGGGCAATAATGCATGTTATATTGATGGTAATGAAACTAGTAAGTATATTTATTACAGTTCTAGCGATAATAACTGCATTGTATGCGTAATAATGCATGTTATATTGATAATATCGGGAGTAATAAGTATAATTATTATAGTTCTAGCGATAATAATAGTACAATACGGCTAATAGTGTATGTTACTTTGATAATAATAAAAGTAATAAGTATATTTATTATAGTTCTATCGATAATAACTGCATAATATGGGTAATAATGCATGTTATATTGATGATAATAAAAGTACTAAGTATATTTATTATAGTTCTAGCGATTATAACTGTATAATATGCGTAATAATGCATGTTATATTGATAATAATATAAGTAATAAGTATAATTATTACAATTCTAGCGATAGTAACTGCATTATATGGGTAATAATGCATGTTATATTGATAATATCGGGAGTAATAAGTATAATTATTACAGTTCTAGCGATAATAACTGCATAATATGGGTAATAATGGATGTTATATTGATAATATCGGGAGTAATACGTATAATTATTGCAGTTCTAGCGATAATACTAGTAAAATATGGCTAATAGTGCATGTTATACTGATAATAATAAAAGTAATAAGTATATTTATTACAGTTCTATCGATAATAACTGCATAATATGGGTAATAATGCATGTTATATTGATGATAATAAAAGTAGTAAGTATATTTATTATAGTTCGAGCAGTTATAACTGCATAATATAGGTAATAATGCATGTTATATTGAGAATAATATAAGTAATAAGTATAATTATTACAGTTCTATCGATAATAACTGCATAATATGGGTAATAATGCATGTTATATTGATAATAATATACGTAATAAGTATAATTATTACAGTTCTGGCGATAATAACTGCATTATATGGGTAATAATGCACGTTATATTGCTAATAATATAAGTAATAAGTATAATTATTACAGTTCTAGCGATAATAACTGCATTATATGGGTAATAATGCATGTTATATTGATGATAATAAAAGTACTAAGTATATTTATTATAGTTCTAGCGATTATAACTGCATAATATGCGTAATAATGCATGTTATATTGATAATAATATAAGTAATAAGTATAATTATTACAGTGCTAGCGATAATAACTGCATAATATGGGTAATAATGCACGTTATATTGCTAACAGTATAAGTAATAAGTATAATTATTACAGTTCTAGCGATAATAACTGCATAATATGGGTAATAATGCACGTTATATTGGTAATATCGGGAGTAATAAGTATAATTATTACAGTTCTAGCGATAATAACTGCATAATATGGGTAATAATGGATGTTATATTGATAATATCGGGTGTAATACGTATAATTATTGCAGTTCTAGCGATAATACTAGTAAAATATGGCTAATAGTGCATGTTATACTGATGATAATAAAAGTAATAAGTATATTTATTACAGTTCTATCGATAATAACTGCATAATATGGGTAATAATGCATGTTATATTGATGATAATAAAAGTAGTAAGTATATTTATTATAGTTCTAGCGGTTATAACTGCATAATATGGGTAATAATGCATGTTATATTGAGAATAATATAAGTAATAAGTATAATTATTACAGTTCTATCGATAATAACTGCATAATATGGGTAATAATGCATGTTATATTGATAATAATATACGTAATAAGTATAATTATTACAGTTCTGGCGATAATAACTGCATTATATGGGTAATAATGCACGTTCTATTGCTAATAATATAAGTAATAAGTATAATTATTACAGTTCTAGCGATAATAACTGCATTATATGGGTAATAATGCATGTTATACTGATAATACTAAAAGTACTAAGTATATTTATTATAGTTCTAGCGATTATAACTGCATAATATGGGTAATAATGCCTGTTATATTGATGATAATAAAAGTAATAAGTATATTTATTACAGTTCTATCGATAATAACTGCATTATATGGGCAATAATGCATGTTATATTGATAATAATATAAGTAATAAGTATAATTATTACAGTTCTCGCGATAATAACTGCATTATATGGGTAATAATGCATGTTATATTGAAAATATCGGGAGTAATAAGTATAATTATTATAGTTCTAGCGATAATAATAGAAAAATATGGCTAATAGTGCATGCTATATTGATAATAAGAAAAGTAATAAGTATATTTATTACAGTTCTATCGATAATAACTGCATAATATGGGTAATAATGCATGTTATATTGATGATAATAAAAGTACTAAGTATATTTATTATAGTTCTAGCGATTATAACTGCATAATATGCGTAATAATGCATGTTATATTGATAATAATATAAGTAATAAGTATAATTATTACAGTGCTAGCGATAATAACTGCATAATATGGGTAATAATGCACGTTATATTGCTAACAGTATAAGTAATAAGTATAATTATTACAGTTCTAGCGATAATAACTGCATAATATGGGTAATAATGCACGTTATATTGCTAATAGTATAAGTAATAAGTATAATTATTACAGTTCTAGCGATAATAACCGCATTATATGGGTAATAATGCATGTTATATTGATAATATCGGGAGTAATAAGTATAATTATTATAGTTCTAACGATAATAATAGTAAAATATGGCTAAGAGTGCCTGTTATATTGAAAATAATAAAAGTAATAAGTATATTTATTACAGTTCTATCGATAATAACTGCATTATATGGGCAATAATGCATGTTATATTAATAATAATATAAGTAATAAGTATAATTATTACAGTTCTAGCGATAAGAACTGCACAATATGGGTAATAATGCACGTTATATTGCTAATAATGTAAGTAATAAGTATAATTATTACAGTTCTAGCGATAATAACTGCATAATATGGGTAATAATGCATGTTATATTGATGATAATAAAAGTAATACGTATATTTATTATAGTTCTAGCGATAATAACTGCATAATATGGGTAATAATGCATGTTATATTGATAATAATATACGTAATAAGTATAATTATTACAGTTCTGGCGACAATAACTGCATTATATGGGTAATAATGCACGTTATATTGCTAATAATATAAGTAATAAGTATAATTATGACAGTTCTATCGATAATAACTGCATAATATGGGTAATAATGCATGTTATATTGATAATAATATACGTAATAAGTATAATTATTACAGTTCTGGCGATAATAACTGCATTATATGGGTAATAATGCACGTTATATTGCTAATAATATAAGTAATAAGTATAATTATTACAGTTCTAGCGATAATAACTGCATTATATGGGTAATAATGCATGTTATATTGATGATAATAAAAGTACTAAGTATATTTATTATAGTTCTAGCGATTATAACTGCATAATATGCGTAATAATGCATGTTATATTGATAATAATATAAGTAATAAGTATAATTATTACAGTGCTAGCGATAATAACTGCATAATATGGGTAATAATGCACGTTATATTGCTAACAGTATAAGTAATAAGTATAATTATTACAGTTCTAGCGATAATAACTGCATAATATGGGTAATAATGCACGTTATATTGGTAATATCGGGAGTAATAAGTATAATTATTACAGTTCTAGCGATAATAACTGCATAATATGGGTAATAATGGATGTTATATTGATAATATCGGGTGTAATACGTATAATTATTGCAGTTCTAGCGATAATACTAGTAAAATATGGCTAATAGTGCATGTTATACTGATGATAATAAAAGTAATAAGTATATTTATTACAGTTCTATCGATAATAACTGCATAATATGGGTAATAATGCATGTTATATTGATGATAATAAAAGTAGTAAGTATATTTATTATAGTTCTAGCGGTTATAACTGCATAATATGGGTAATAATGCATGTTATATTGAGAATAATATAAGTAATAAGTATAATTATTACAGTTCTATCGATAATAACTGCATAATATGGGTAATAATGCATGTTATATTGATAATAATATACGTAATAAGTATAATTATTACAGTTCTGGCGATAATAACTGCATTATATGGGTAATAATGCACGTTCTATTGCTAATAATATAAGTAATAAGTATAATTATTACAGTTCTAGCGATAATAACTGCATTATATGGGTAATAATGCATGTTATACTGATAATACTAAAAGTACTAAGTATATTTATTATAGTTCTAGCGATTATAACTGCATAATATGGGTAATAATGCCTGTTATATTGATGATAATAAAAGTAATAAGTATATTTATTACAGTTCAATCGATAATAACTGCATTATATGGGCAATAATGCATGTTATATTGATAATAATATAAGTAATAAGTATAATTATTACAGTTCTCGCGATAATAACTGCATTATATGGGTAATAATGCATGTTATATTGAAAATATCGGGAGTAATAAGTATAATTATTATAGTTCTAGCGATAATAATAGAAAAATATGGCTAATAGTGCATGCTATATTGATAATAAGAAAAGTAATAAGTATATTTATTACAGTTCTATCGATAATAACTGCATAATATGGGTAATAATGCATGTTATATTGATGATAATAAAAGTACTAAGTATATTTATTATAGTTCTAGCGATTATAACTGCATAATATGCGTAATAATGCATGTTATATTGATAATAATATAAGTAATAAGTATAATTATTACAGTGCTAGCGATAATAACTGCATAATATGGGTAATAATGCACGTTATATTGCTAACAGTATAAGTAATAAGTATAATTATTACAGTTCTAGCGATAATAACTGCATAATATGGGTAATAATGCACGTTATATTGCTAATAGTATAAGTAATAAGTATAATTATTACAGTTCTAGCGATAATAACCGCATTATATGGGTAATAATGCATGTTATATTGATAATATCGGGAGTAATAAGTATAATTATTATAGTTCTAACGATAATAATAGTAAAATATGGCTAAGAGTGCCTGTTATATTGAAAATAATAAAAGTAATAAGTATATTTATTACAGTTCTATCGATAATAACTGCATTATATGGGCAATAATGCATGTTATATTAATAATAATATAAGTAATAAGTATAATTATTACAGTTCTAGCGATAAGAACTGCACAATATGGGTAATAATGCACGTTATATTGCTAATAATGTAAGTAATAAGTATAATTATTACAGTTCTAGCGATAATAACTGCATAATATGGGTAATAATGCATGTTATATTGATGATAATAAAAGTAATACGTATATTTATTATAGTTCTAGCGATAATAACTGCATAATATGGGTAATAATGCATGTTATATTGATAATAATATACGTAATAAGTATAATTATTACAGTTCTGGCGACAATAACTGCATTATATGGGTAATAATGCACGTTATATTGCTAATAATATAAGTAATAAGTATAATTATGACAGTTCTAGCGATAATAACTGCATTATATGGGTAATAATGCATGTTATACTGATAATACTAAAAGTAATAAGTATATTTTTTATAGTTCTATCGATAATAACTGCATAATATGGGCAATAATGCATGTTATATTGACGGTGATGAAACTAGTAAGTATATTTATTACAGTTCTAGCGATAATAACTGCATTGTATGCGTAATAATGCATGTTATATTGATAATATCGGGAGTAATAAGTATAATTATTATAGTTCTAACGATAATAATAGTAAAATATGGCTAAGAGTGCCTGTTATATTGAAAATAATAAAAGTAATAAGTATATTTATTACAGTTCTATCGATAATAACTGCATTATATGGGCAATAATGCATGTTATATTGATAATAATATAAGTAATAAGTATAATTATTACAATTCTAGTGATAGTAACTGCATTATATGGGTAATAATGCATGTTATATTGGTAATATCGGGAGTAATAAGTATAATTATTACAGTTCTAGCGATAATAACTGCATAATATGGGTAATAATGGATGTTATATTGATAATATCGGGTGTAATACGTATAATTATTGCAGTTCTAGCGATAATACTAGTAAAATATGGCTAATAGTGCATGTCATACTGATGATAATAAAAGTAATAAGTATATTTATTACAGTTCTATCGATAATAACTGCATAATATGGGTAATAATGCATGTTATATTGATGATAATAAAAGTAGTAAGTATATTTATTATAGTTCTAGCGGTTATAACTGCATAATATGGGTAATAATGCATGTTATATTGAGAATAATATAAGTAATAAGTATAATTATTACAGTTCTATCGATAATAACTGCATAATATGGGTAATAATGCATGTTATATTGATAATAATATACGTAATAAGTATAATTATTACAGTTCTGGCGATAATAACTGCATTATATGGGTAATAATGCACGTTCTATTGCTAATAATATAAGTAATAAGTATAATTATTACAGTTCTAGCGATAATAACTGCATTATATGGGTAATAATGCATGTTATACTGATAATACTAAAAGTAATAAGTATATTTATTATAGTTCTATCGATAATAACTGCATTATATGGGCAATAATGCATGTTATATTGATAACAATATAAGTAATAAGTATAATTATTACAGTTCTAGGGATAATAACTGCATTATATGGGTAATAATGCATGTTATATTGAAAATATCGGGAGTAATAAGTATAATTATTATAGTTCTAGCGATAATAATAGAAAAATATGGCTAATAGTGCATGTTATATTGATAATAAGAAAAGTAATAAGTATATTTATTACAGTTCTATCGATAATAACTGCATAATATGGGTAATAATGCATGTTATATTGCTAATAATTTAAGTAATAAGTATAATTATTACAGTTCTAGCGATACTAACTGCATTATATGGGTAATAATGCATGTTATATTGCTAATAATATAAGTAATAAGTATAATTATTACAGTTCTAGCGATAATAACTGCATTATATGGGTAATAATGCATGTTATACTGATAATACTAAAAGTAATAAGTATATTTTTTATAGTTCTATCGATAATAACTGCATAATATGGGCAATAATGCATGTTATATTGATGGTAATGAAACTAGTAAGTATATTTATTACAGTTCTAGCGATAATAACTGCATTGTATGCGTAATAATGCATGTTATATTGATAATATCGGGAGTAATAAGTATAATTATTATAGTTCTAACGATAATAATAGTAAAATATGGCTAAGAGTGCCTGTTATATTGAATATAATAAAAGTAATAAGTATATTTATTACAGTTCTATCGATAATAACTGCATTATATGGGCAATAATGCATGTTATATTGATAATAATATAAGTAATAAGTATAATTATTACAGTTCTAGCGATAATAACTGCACAATATGGGTAATAATGCACGTTATTTTGCTAATAATGTAAGTAATAAGTATAATTACTACAGTTCTAGCCATAATAACTGCATTATATGTGTAATAATGCATGTTATATTGATAATATCAGGAGTAATAAGTATAATTATTATAGTTCTAGCGATAATAATAGTACAATACGGCTAATAGTGTATGTTACTTTGATAATAATAAAAGTAATAAGTATATTTATTATAGTTCTATCGATAATAACTGCATTATATGGGCAATAATGCATGTTATATTGATAACAATATAAGTAATAAGTATAATTATTACAGTTCTAGGGATAATAACTGCATTATATGGGTAATAATGCATGTTATATTGAAAATATCGGGAGTAATAAGTATAATTATTATAGTTCTAGCGATAATAATAGAAAAATATGGCTAATAGTGCATGTTATATTGATAATAAGAAAAGTAATAAGTATATTTATTACAGTTCTATCGATAATAACTGCATAATATGGGTAATAATGCATGTTATATTGCTAATAATTTAAGTAATAAGTATAATTATTACAGTTCTAGCGATACTAACTGCATTATATGGGTAATAATGCATGTTATATTGCTAATAATATAAGTAATAAGTATAATTATTACAATTCTAGTGATAGTAACTGCATTATATGGGTAATAATGCATGTTATATTGGTAATATCGGGAGTAATAAGTATAATTATTACAGTTCTAGCGATAATAACTGCATAATATGGGTAATAATGGATGTTATATTGATAATATCGGGTGTAATACGTATAATTATTGCAGTTCTAGCGATAATAACTGCATTATATGGGTAATAATGCATGTTATACTGATAATACTAAAAGTAATAAGTATATTTTTTATAGTTCTATCGATAATAACTGCATAATATGGGCAATAATGCATGTTATATTGATGGTAATGAAACTAGTAAGTATATTTATTACAGTTCTAGCGATAATAACTGCATTGTATGCGTAATAATGCATGTTATATTGATGATAATAAAAGTAGTAAGTATATTTATTATAGTTCGAGCAGTTATAACTGCATAATATAGGTAATAATGCATGTTATATTGAGAATAATATAAGTAATAAGTATAATTATTACAGTTCTATCGATAATAACTGCATAATATGGGTAATAATGCATGTTATATTGATAATAATATACGTAATAAGTATAATTATTACAGTTCTGGTGATAATAACTGCATTATATGGGTAATAATGCACGTTATATTGCTAATAATATAAGTAATAAGTATAATTATTACAGTTCTAGCGATAATAACTGCATTATATGGGTAATAATGCATGTTATATTGATGATAATAAAAGTACTAAGTATATTTATTATAGTTCTAGCGATTATAACTGCATAATATGCGTAATAATGCATGTTATATTGATAATAATATAAGTAATAAGTATAATTATTACAGTGCTAGCGATAATAACTGCATAATATGGGTAATAATGCACGTTATATTGCTAACAGTATAAGTAATAAGTATAATTATTACAGTTCTAGCGATAATAACTGCATAATATGGGTAATAATGCACGTTATATTGCTAACAGTATAAGTAATAAGTATAATTATTACAGTTCTAGCGATAATAACCGCATTATATGGGTAATAATGTATGTTATATTGATAATATCAGGAGTAATAAGTATAATTATTATAGTTCTAGCGATAATAGTAGTACAATACGGCTAATAGTGTATGTTACTTTGATAATAATAAAAGTAATAAGTATATTTATCATAGTTCTATCGATAATAACTGCATAATATGGGTAATAATGCATGTTATATTGATGATAATAAAAGTACTAAGTATATTTATTATAGTTCTAGCGATTATAACTGTATAATATGCGTAATAATGCATGTTATATTGATAATAATATAAGTAATAAGTATAATTATTACAATTCTAGCGATAGTAACTGAATTATATGGGTAATAATGCATGTTATATTGATAATATCGGGAGTAATAAGTATAATTATTACAGTTCTAGCGATAATAACTGCATTGTATGCGTAATAATGCATGTTATATTGATAATATCGGGTGTAATACGTATAATTATTGCAGTTCTAGCGATAATACTAGTAAAATATGGCTAATAGTGCATGTTATACTGATGATAATAAAAGTAATAAGTATATTTATTACAGTTCTATCGATAATAACTGCATAATATGGGTAATAATGCATGTTATATTGATGATAATAAAAGTAGTAAGTATATTTATTATAGTTCTAGCGGTTATAACTGCATAATATGGGTAGTAATGCATGTTATATTGATAGCATTGGGAGTAATAAGTATAATTATTGTAGTTCTAGCGATAATAACTGCATAATATGGGTAATAATGCATGTTATATTGATAATATTGGGAGTAATAAGTATAATTATTATAGTTCTAGCGATAATAACTGCATAGTATGGGTAATAATGCATGTTATATTGATAGTATTGGGAGTAATAAGTATATTTATTATAGTTCTGACTATAATAACAGTATAGTATGGGTAATAATGCATGTTATATTGATAATATTGGGAGTAATAAGTATAACTATTATAGTTCTAGCGATAATAACTGTATAGTATGGGTAATAATGCATGACATATTGATAATATTAGGAGTAATAAGAATAATTATTATAGTTCTAGCGATAATAACTGCATAATATGGGTGATAATGCATGACGTATTGATAATATTAGGTGTAATAAGTATAATTATTGTAGTTCTAGCGATAATAACTGCATAATATGGGTAGTAATGCATGTTATATTGATAGCATTGGGAGTAATAAGTATAATTATTGTAGTTCTAGCGATAATAACTGCATAATATGGGTAATAATGCATGTTATATTGATAATATTAGGAGTAATAAGTATAATTATTGTAGTTCTAGCGATAATAACTGCATAATATGGGTAATAATGCATGTTATATTGATAATATTGGGAGTAATAAGTATATTTATTATAGTTCTGACTATAATAACAGAATAGTATGGGTAATAATGCATGTTATATTGATAATATTGGGAGTAATAAGTATAATTGTTATAGTTCTAGCGATAATAACTGCATAATAGGGGTAATAATGCATGTTACACTGATAATAATATAAGTAATAAGTATAACTATTATAGTTCTAGCGATAATAACTGTATAGTATGGGTAATAATGCATGACATATTGATAATATTAGGAGTAATAAGTATAATTATTATAGTTCTAGCGATAATAACTGCATAATATGGGTGATAATGCATGACATATTGATAATATTAGGAGTAATAAGTATAATTATTGTAGTTCTAGCGATAATAACTGCATAATATGGGTAGTAATGCATGTTATATTGATAGCATTGGGAGTAATAAGTATAATTATTGTAGTTCTAGCGATAATAACTGCATAATATGGGTAATAATGCATGTTATATTGATAATATTGGGAGTAATAAATATATATATTATAGTTCTGACTATAATAACAGTATAGTAAGGGTAATAATGCATGTTATATTGATAATATTGGGAGTAATAAGTATAATTATTTCAGTTCTAGCGATAATAACTGCATAATAGGGGTAATAATGCATGTTACACTGATAATAATATAAGTAATAAGTATAACTATTATAGTTCTAGCGATAATAACTGTATAATATGGGTAATAATGCATGACATATTGATAATATTAGCAGTAATAAGTATAATTATTATAGTTCTAGCGATAATAACTGCATAATATGGGTAATAATGCATGACATATTGATAATATTAGGAGTAATAAGTATAATTATTGTAGTTCTAGCGATAATAACTGAATAATACGGGTAGTAATGCATGTTATATTGATAACATTGGGAGTAATAAGTATAATTATTGTAGTTCTAGCGATAATAACTGCATAATATGGGTAATAATGCATGTTATATTGATAATATTGGGAGTAATAAGTATATTTATTATAGTTCTGACTATAATAACAAAATAATATGGGTAATAAGGCATGTTATATTGATAATATTGGGAGTAATAAGTATCATTATTATAGTTCTAGCGGTAATAACTGCATAATATGGGTAATGGTGCACGTTATATTGTTAATACTAAAAGTAATAAGTACAATTATTATAGTTCGAGCGATAATAACTGCATAATATGGGTAATAGTGCATGTTATATTGATAACATTGGGAGTAATAAGTATAATTATTGTAGTTCTAGCAATAATAACTGCATAATTTGGGTAATAATGCATGTTATATTGATAAGATTGGGAGTAATAAGTATAATTATTGTAGTTCCATGGATAATAACTGTATAATATGGGTAATAATGCATGTTATATTGATAACATTGGGAGTAATAAATATAATTATTGTAGTTCTAGCGACAATAACTGCATAATATGGGTAGTAATGCATGTTATATTGATAATATTGGGAGTAAAAAGTATATTTATTATAGTTCTGACGATAATAACTGTATAATATGGGTAATAATGCATGACATATTGATAATATTAGGTGTAATAAGTATAATTATTATAGTTCTAGCGATAATAACTGCATAATATGGGTAATAAGGCATGTTATATTGATAACATTGGGAGTAATAAGTATATTTATTATAGTTCTGACTATAATAACAGTATAGTATGGGTAATAATGCATGTTATATTGATAATATTGGGAGTAATAAGTATAATTATTTTAGTTCTAGCGATAATAACTGCATAATAGGGGTAATAATGCATGTTACACTGATAATAATATAAGTAATAAGTATAACTATTATAGTTCTAGCGATAATAACTGTATAATATGGGTAATAATGCATGACATATTGATAATATTAGGAGTAATAAGTATAATTATTATAGTTCTAGCGATAATAACTGCATAATATGGGTAATAATGCATGTTATATTGATAACATTGGGAGTAATAAGTATAATTATTGTAGTTCTAGCGATAATAACTGCATAATATGGGTAATAATGCATGTTATATTGATAATATTGGGAGTAATAAGTATATTTATTATAGTTCTGACTATAATAACAGAATAGTATGGGTAATAATGCATGTTATATTGATAATATTGGGAGTAATAAGTATAATTGTTATAGTTCTAGCGATAATAACTGCATAATAGGGGTAATAATGCATGTTACACTGATAATAATATAAGTAATAAGTATAACTATTATAGTTCTAGCGATAATAACTGTATAATATGGGTAATAATGCATGACATATTGATAATATTAGCAGTAATAAGTATAATTATTATAGTTCTAGCGATAATAACTGCATAATATGGGTAATAATGCATGACATATTGATAATATTAGGAGTAATAAGTATAATTATTGTAGTTCTAGCGATAATAACTGAATAATACGGGTAGTAATGCATGTTATATTGATAACATTGGGAGTAATAAGTATAATTATTGTAGTTCTAGCGATAATAACTGCATAATATGGGTAATAATGCATGTTATATTGATAATATTGGGAGTAATAAGTATATTTATTATAGTTCTGACTATAATAACAAAATAATATGGGTAATAAGGCATGTTATATTGATAATATTGGGAGTAATAAGTACAATTATTATAGTTCGAGCGATAATAACTGCATAATATGGGTAATAGTGCATGTTATATTGATAACATTGGGAGTAATAAGTATAATTATTGTAGTTCTAGCAATAATAACTGCATAATTTGGGTAATAATGCATGTTATATTGATAAGATTGGGAGTAATAAGTATAATTATTGTAGTTCCATGGATAATAACTGTATAATATGGGTAATAATGCATGACATATTGATAATAGTAGCAGTAATAAGTATAATTATTATAGTTCTACCGATAATAACTGCATAATATGGGTAATAATGCAGGACATATTGATAATATTAGGAGTAATAAGTATAATTATTGTAGTTCTAGCGATAATAACTGCATAATATGGGTAATAATGCATGTTATATTGATAATATTGGGAGTAATAAGTATCATTATTATAGTTCTAGCGGTAATAACTGCATAATATGGGTAATGGTGCACGTTATATTGATAATACTAAAAGTAATAAGTACAATTATTACAGTTCGAGCGATAATAACTGCATAATATGGGTAGTAATGCATGTTATATTGATAGCATTGGGAGTAATAAGTATAATTATTGTAGTTCTAGCGATAATAACTGCATAATATGGGTAATAATGCATGTTATATTGATAATATTGGGAGTAATAAATATATATATTATAGTTCTGACTATAATAACAGTATAGTAAGTGTAATAATGCATGTTATATTGATAATATTGGGAGTAATAAGTATAATTATTTTAGTTCTAGCGATAATAACTGCATAATAGGGGTAATAATGCATGTTACACTGATAATAATATGAGTAATAAGTATAACTATTATAGTTCTAGCGATAATAACTGTATAATATGGGTAATAATGCATGACATATTGATAATATTAGCAGTAATAAGTATAATTATTATAGTTCTAGCGATAATAACTGCATAATATGGGTAATAATGCATGACATATTGATAATATTAGGAGTAATAAGTATAATTATTGTAGTTCTAGCGATAATAACTGAATAATACGGGTAGTAATGCATGTTATAATGATAACATTGGGAGTAATAAGTATAATTATTGTAGTTCTAGCGACAATAACTGCATAATATGGGTAATAATGCATGTTATATTGATAACATTGGGAGTAATAAGTATAATTATTGTAGTTCTAGCGATAATAACTGCATAATATGGGTAATAATGCATGTTATATTGATAATATTGGGAGTAATAAGTATATTTATTATAGTTCTGACTATAATAAAAGTATAGTAAGGGTAATAATGCATGTTATATTGATAATATTGGGAGTAATAAGTATATTTATTATAGTTCTGACGATAATAACAGTATAATATGGGTAATAATGCATGTTGTATTGATAATATTGGGAGTAATAAGTATAATTATTATAGTTCTAGTGGTAATAACTGCATAATATGGGTAATGGTGCATGTTATATTGATAATACTAAAAGTAATAAGTACAATTATTATAGTTCGAGCGATAATAACTGCATAATGTGGGTAATAGTGCATGTTATATTGATAGTAATAAAAGTAATAAGTATATTTATTATAGTTCGAGCAATAATAACTGCATAATATGGGTAATAGTGCATGTTATATTGATAATAATAAAAGTAATAAGTATAATTATTATAGTTCTAGCGATAATAACTGCATAATATGGGAAATAATGCATGACATATTGATAATATTAGGAGTAATAAGTATAATTATTATAGTTCTAGCGATAATAACTGCATAATATGGGTAATAATGCATGTTATATTGATAACATTGGGAGTAATAAGTATAATTATTGTAGTTCTAGAGATAATAACTGCATAGTATGGGTAATAATGCATGTTATATTGATAACGTTGGGAGTAATAAGTATAATTATTGTAGTTCTAGCGATAATAACTGCATAATATGGGTAATAATGTATGTTATATTGATAATATTGGGAGTAATAAGTATATTTATTATAGTTCTGACTATAATAACAGTATAGTATGGGTAATAATGCATGTTATATTGATAATATTGGGAGTAATAAGTATAATTATTATAGTTCTAGCGATAATAACTGCATAATAGGGGTAATAATGCATGTTACACTGATAATAATATAAGTAATAAGTATAACTATTATAGTTCTAGCGATAATAACTGTATAGTATGGGTAATAATGCATGACATATTGATAATATTAGGAGTAATAAGTGTAATTATTATAGTTCTAGCGATAATAACTGCATAATATGGGTGATAATGCATGACATATTGATAATATTAGGAGTAATAAGTATAATTATTGTAGTTCTAGCGATAATAACTGCATAATATGGGTAGTAATGCATGTTATATTGATAGCATTGGGAGTAATAAGTATAATTATTGTAGTTCTAGCGATAATAACTGCATAATATGGGTAATAATGCATGTTATATTGATAATATTGGGAGTAATAAGTATGTTTATTATAGTTCTGACTATAATAACAGTATAGTAAGGGTAATAATGCATGTTATATTGATAATATTGGGAGTAATAAGTATAATTATTATAGTTCTAGCGATAATAACTGCATAATAGGGGTAATAATGCATGTTACACTGATAATAATATAAGTAATAAGTATAACTATTATAGTTCTAGCGATAATAACTGCATAATATGGGTGATAATGCATGACATATTGATAATATTAGGAGTAATAAGTATAATTATTGTAGTTCTAGCGATAATAACTGCATAATATGGGTAGTAATGCATGTTATATTGATAGCATTGGGAGTAATAAGTATAATTATTGTAGTTCTAGCGATAATAACTGCATAATATGGGTAATAATGCATGTTATATTGATAATATTGGGAGTACTAAGTATATTTATTATAGTTCTGACGATAATAACAGTATCATATGGGTAATAATGCATGTTGTATTGATAATATTGGGAGTAATAAGTATAATTATTATAGTTCTAGCGGTAATAACTGCATAATATGGGTAATGGTGCATGTTATATTGATAATACTAAAAGTAATAAGTACAATTATTATAGTTCGAGCGATAATAACTGCATAATGTGGGTAATAGTGCATGTTATATTGATAGTAATAAAAGTAATAAGTATATTTATTATAGTTCGAGCAATAATAACTGCATAATATGGGTAATAGTGCATGTTATATTGATAATAATAAAAGTAATAAGTATAATTATTATAGTTCTAGTGATAATAACTGCATAATATGGGTAATAATGCATGACATATTGATAATATTAGGAGTAATAAGTATAATTATTATAGTTCTAGCGATAATAACTGCATAATATGGGTAATAATGCATGTTATATTGATAACATTGGGAGTAATAAGTATATTTATTGTAGTTCTGACTATAATAACAAAATAATATGGGTAATAAGGCATGTTATATTGATAATATTGGGAGTAATAAGTATCATTATTATAGTTCTAGCGGTAATAACTGCATAATATGGGTAATGGTGCACGTTATATTGTTAACACTAAAAGTAATAAGTACAATTATTATAGTGCGAGCGATAATAACTGCATAATATGGGTAATAGTGCATGTTATATTGATAACATTGGGAGTAATATGTATAATTATTGTAGTTCCAGGGATAATAACTGCATAATATGGGTAATAATGCATGTTATATTGATAACATTGGGAGTAATAAGTATAATTATTGTAGTTCTAGCGATAATAACTGCATAATATGGGTAATAATGCATGTTATATTGATAACATTGGGAGTAATAAGTATAATTATTGTAGTTCTAGCGATAATAACTGCATAATATGGGTAATAATGCATGTTATATTGATAATATTGGGAGTAATAAGTATAATTATTATAGTTCTAGCGATAATAACTGCATAATATGGGTAATAATGCATGTTATATTGATAACATTGGAAGTAATAAGTATAATTATTGTAGTTCTAGCGATAATAACTGCATAATGGGGGTAATAATGCATGTTACACTGATAATAATATAAGTAATAAGTATAACTATTATAGTTCTAGCGATAATAACTGTATAATATGGGTAATAATGCATGACATATTGATAATATTAGGAGTAATAAGTATAATTATTATAGTTCTAGCGATAATAACTGCATAATATGGGTAATAATGCATGTTATATTGATAACATTGGGAGTAATAAGTATAATTATTGTAGTTCTAGCGATAATAACTGCATAATATGGGTAATAATGCATGTTAGATTGATAATATTGGGAGTAATAAGTATATTTATTATAGTTCTGACTATAATAACAGTATAGTATGGGTAATAATGCATGTTATATTGATAATATTGGGAGTAATAAGTATAATTATTATAGTTCTAGCGATAATAACTGCATAATAGGGGTAATAATGCATGTTACACTGATAATAATATAAGTAATAAGTATAACTATTATAGTTCTAGCGATAATAACTGTATAGTATGGGTAATAATGCATGACATATTGATAATATTAGCAGTAATAAGTATAATTATTACAGTTCTAGCGATAATAACTGCATAATATGGGTAATAATGCATGTTATATTGATAATATTGGGAGTAATAAGTATATTTATTATAGTTCTGACTATAATAACAAAATAATATGGGTAATAAGGCATGTTATATTGATAATATTGGGAGTAATAAGTATCATTATTATAGTTCTAGCGGTAATAACTGCATAATATGGGTAATGGTGCACGTTATATTGTTAATACTAAAAGTAATAAGTACAATTATTATAGTGCGAGCGATAATAACTGCATAATATGGGTAATAGTGCATGTTATATTGATAACATTGGGAGTAATAAGTATAATTATTGTAGTTCCAGGGATAATAACTGCATAATATGGGTAATAATGCATGTTATATTGATAACATTGGGAGTAATAAGTATAATTATTGTAGTTCTAGCGATAATAACTGCATAATATGGGTAATAATGCATGTTATATTGATAACATTGGGAGTAATAAGTATAATTATTGTAGTTCTAGCGATAATAACTGCATAATATGGGTAATAATGCATGTTATATTGATAATATTGGGAGTAATAAGTATATTTATTATAGTTCTGACTATAATAACAGTATAGTATGGGTAATACTGCATGTTATATTGATAATATTGGGAGTAATAAGTATAATTATTTTAGTTCTAGCGATAATAACTGCATAATAGGGGTAATAATGCATGTTACACTGATAATAATATAAGTAATAAGTATAACTATTATAGTTCTAGCGATAATAACTGTATAATATGGGTAATAATGCATGACATATTGATAATATTAGCAGTAATAAGTATATTTATTATAATTCTATCGATAATAACTGCATAATATGGGTAATAATGCATGTTATATTGATAATAATATAAGTAATAAGTATAATTATTACAGTTCTAGCGATAATAACTGCATTATATGGGTAATAATGGATGTTATGTTGATAATATCGGGAGTAATAAGTATATTTATTATAGTTCTAGCGATAATAATTGCATAATATAGGTAATAATGCATGTTATATTGATAATAATATAAGTAATAAGTATAATTATTACAGTTCTAGCGATTATAACTGCATAATATGGGTAATAATGCATGTTATATTGATAATAATATAAGTAATAAGTATAATTATTACAGTTCCAGCGATATTAACTGCATTATATGGGTAATAATGCATGTTATATTGATAATATCGGGAGTAATAAGTATATTTATTATAGTTCCAGCGATTATAACTGCATAATATGGGTAATAATGCATGTTATATTGATAATAATAAAAGTAATAAGTATATTTATTATAGTTCTATCGATAATAACTGCATAATATGGGTAATAATGCATGTTATACTGGTGATAATAAAAGTAGTAAGTATATTTATTATAGTTCTATCAATAATAGCTGCATAATATCGGTAATAATGCATGTTATATTGATGATAATATAAGTATTAAGTATAATTATTACAGTTCTAGCGATAATAACTGCATTATATGGGTAATAATGGATGTTATATTGATAATATCGGGAGTAATAAGTATATTTATTATAGTTCTAGCGATTATAACTGCATAATATGGGTAATAATGCATGTTAGATTGACAATAATAAAAGTAATAAGTATATTTATTATAGTTATATCAATAATAACTGCATAATATGGGTAATAATGCACGTTATATTGCTAAGAATATAAGTGATAAGTATAATTATTACAGTTCTAGCGATAATAACTGCATTATATGGGTAATAATGCATGTTATATTGATAATATTGGGAGTAATAAGTATAATTATTATAGTTCCAGCGATAATAATAGTAAAATATGGCAAATAGTGCATGTTATATTGATAATAATAAGAGCAATAAGTATAATTATTACAGTTCTATCGATAATAACTGCATAATATGGGTAATAATGCATGTTATATTGATGATAATAAAAGTAATACGTATATTTATTATAGTTCTAGCGATAATAACTGCATAATATGGGTAATAATGCATGTTATATTGATAATAATATAAGTAATAAGTATAATTATTACAGTTCTAGCGATAATAACTGCATTATATGGGTAATAATGGATGTTATATTGATAATATCGGGAGTAATAAGTATATTTATTACAGTTCTAGCGATAATACTAGTAAAATATGGCTCAGAGTGCATGTTTTATTGATAATAATAAAAGTTATAAGTATATTTACTATACTTCTATCGATAATAACTGCATAATATGGGTAATAATGCACGTTATATTGCTAATAATATAAGTAATAAGTATATTTCTTATAGTTCTATCGATTATAACTGCATAATATGGGTAATAATGCATGTTATATTGATAATAATAAAAGTCAGAAGTATATTTATTATAGTTCTATCGATAATAACTGCATAATATGTGGTAATAATGCATGTTATATTGATGATCACAAAAGTAATAAGTATTTTTATTACAGTTCTAGCGATAATAACTGCATAATATGGGTAATAATGCACGTTATATTGCTAATAATATAAGTAACATGTATAATTATTACAGTTCTAGCGATAATAACTGCATTATATGGGTAATAATGCATGTTATATTAATAATATCGGGAGTAATAAGTATAATTATTATAGTTCTAGCGATAATAATAGTAAAACATGGCTAATAGTGCATGTTATATTTATAATAATAAAAGTAATAAGTATATTTATTACAGTCCTATCGATAATAACTGCATAATATGGGTAATAATGCATGTTATATTGATGATAATAAAAGTAATACGTATATTTATTATAATTCTAGCGATAATAACTGCATAATATGGGTAATAATGCATGTTATATTGCTAATAATATAAGTAATAAGTATAATTATTACAGTTCTAGCGATAATAACTGCAATTTATGAGTAATAATGCATGTTATATTGCTAATAATATAAGTAATAAGTATAATTATTACAGTTCTAGCGATAATAACTGCATTATATGGGTAATAATGCATGTTATATTGATAATAATATAAGTAATAAGTATAATTATTACAGTTCTAGCGATAATAACTGCATTATATGGGTAATAATGGATGTTATATTGATAATATCGGGAGTAATAAATATATTTATTATAGTTCCCACGATAATAACTGCATAATATAGGTAATAATGCAGGTTATATTGATAATAATAAAAGTAATAAGTATATTTATTATAGTTCTATCAATAATAACTGCATAATATGGGTAATAATGCATGTTATATTGATGATAATAAAAGTAATAAGTGTATTTATTACAGTTCTAGCGATAATAACTGCATAATATGGGTAATAATGCACGTTATATTGATGATAATATAAGTAATAAGTATAATTATTACAGTTCTAGCGATAATAACTGCATTATATGGGTAATAATGGATGTTATATTGATAATATCGGGAGTAATAAGTATATTTATTATAGTTCTAGCGATAATAACTGCATAATATCGGTAATAATGCATGTTATATTGATGATAATATAAGTAATAAGTATAATTATTACAGTTCTGGCGATAATAACTGCATTATATGGGTAATAATGGATGTTATATTGATAATATCGGGAGTAATAAGTATATTTATTATAGTTCTAGCGATTATAACTGCATAATATGGGTATTAATGCATGTTATATTGATAATAATATAAGTAATAAGTATAATTATTACAGTTCTAGCGATAATAACTGCATTATATGGGTAATAATGCATGTTATATTGATAATATCGGGAGTAATATGTATAATTATTATTGTTCTAGCGATAATAATAGTAAAATATGGCTAATAGTGCATGTTATATTGATAATAATAAAAGTAATAAGTATATTTATTATAGTTCTATCGATAATAACTGCATAATATGGGTAATAATGCATGTTATGTTGATGATAATAAAAGTAGTAAGTATATTTATTATAGTTCTAGCGATTATAACTGCATAATATGGGTAATAATGCATGTTATATTGATAATAATATAAGTAATAAGTATAATTATTACAGTTCTAGCGATAATAACTGCATTATATGGGTAATAATGGATGTTATATTGATAATATCGGGAGTAATAAGTATATTTATTATAGTTCTAGCGATTATAACTGCATAATATGGGTATTAATGCATGTTATATTGATAATAATATAAGTAATAAGTATAATTATTACAGTTCTAGCGATAATAACTGCATTATATGGGTAATAATGCATGTTATATTGATAATATCGGGAGTAATATGTATAATTATTATTGTTCTAGCGATAATAATAGTAAAATATGGCTAATAGTGCATGTTACATTGATAATAATAAAAGTAATAAGTATATTTATTATAGTTCTATCGATAATAACTGCATAATATGGGTAATAATGCATGTTATATTGGTGATAATAAAAGTAGTAAGTATATTTATTATAGTTCTATCAATAATAACTGCATAATATCGGTAATAATGCATGTTATATTGATGATAATATAAGTATTAAGTATAATTATTACAGTTCTAGCGATAATAACTGCATTATATGGGTAATAATGGATGTTATATTGATAATATCGGGAGTAATAAGTATAATCATTACAGTTCTAGCGATAATACTAGTAAAATATGGCTAAGAGTGCCTGTTATATTGATAATAATAAAAGTAATAAGTATATTTATTATAATTCTATCGATAATAACTGCATAATATGGGTAATAATGCATGTTATATTGATAATAATATAAGTAATAAGTATAATTATTACAGTTCTAGCGATTATAACTGCATAATATGGGTAATAATGCATGTTATATTGATAATAATATAAGTAATAAGTATAATTATTACAGTTCCAGCGATATTATCTGCATTATATGGGTAATAATGCATGTTATATTGATAATATCGGGAGTAATATGTATAATTATTATTGTTCTAGCGATAATAATAGTAAAATATGGCTAATAGTGCATGTTATATTGATAATAATATAAGTAATAAGTATAATTATTACAGTTCTAGCGATAATAACTGCATTATATGGGTAATAATGGATGTTATATTGATAATATCGGGAGTAATAAGTATATTTATTATAGTTCTAGCGATAATAACTGCATAATATAGGTAATAATGCATGTTATATTGATAATAATAAAAGTAATAAGTATATTTATTATAGTTCTATCAATAATAACTGCATAATATGGGTAATAATGCATGTTATATTGATGATAATAAAAGTAATAAGTGTATTTATTACAGTTCTAGCGATAATAACTGCATTATATGGGTAATAATGCATGTTATATTGATAATATCCGGAGTAATATGTATAATTATTATTGTTCTAGCGATAATAATAGTAAAATATGGCTAATAGTGCATGTTATATTGATAATAATAAAAGTAATAAGTACATTTATTATAGTTCTATCAATAATAACTGCATGATATGGGTAATAATGCATGTTATATTGATAATAATAAACGTAATAAGTGTATTTATTACAGTTCTAGCGATAATGACTGCATAATATGGGTAATAATGCATGTTATATTGATGATAATATAAGTAATAAGTATAATTATTACAGTTCTAGCGATTATAACTGCTTAATATGGGTAATAATGCATGTTACATTGATAATAATATAAGTAATAAGTATAATTATTACAGTTCTAGCGATAATAACTGCATTAAATGCGTATAATGCATGTTATATTGACAATATCTGGAATAGTAAGTATAATTTTTATAGTTCTAGCGATAATATAAGTAAAATATGGCTAATAGTGCATGTTATATTGATAATAATAAAAGTAATAAGTATATTTATTATAATTCTATCGATAATAACTGCATAATATGGGTAATAATGCATGTTATATTGATAATAATATAAGTAATAAGTATAATTATTACAGTTCTAGCGATAATAACTGCATTATATGGGTAATAATGCATGTTATATTGATAATATCGGGAGTAATATGTATAATTATTATTGTTCTAGCGATAATAATAGTAAAATATGGCTAATAGTGCATGTCATATTGATAATAATAAAAGTAATAAGTATATTTACTATAGTTCTGTCGATAATAACTGCATTATATGGGTAATAATGCATGTTATATTGATAATATCGGGAGTAATAAGTATAATCATTACAGTTCTAGCGATAATACTAGTAAAATATGGCTAAGAGTGCCTGTTATATTGATAATAATAAAAGTAATAATTATATTTATTATAATTCTATCGATAATAACTGCATAATATGGGTAATAATGCATGTTATATTGATAATAATATAAGTAAGAAGTATAATTATTACAGTTCTAGCGATAATAACTGCATTATATGGGTAATAATGGATGTTATATTGATAATATCGGGAGTAATAAGTATATTTATTATAGTTCTAGCGATTATAACTGCATCATATGGGTAATAATGCATGTTATATTAATAATAATATAAGTAATAAGTATAATTATTACAGTTCTAGCGATAATAACTGCATTACATGGGTAATAATGCATGTTATATTGATAATAGTAAAAGTAATAAGTATATTTATTATGGTGCTAGCGATAATAACTGCATAATATGGGTAATAATGCATGTTATATTGATAATAATATAGGTAATAAGTATAATTATTACAGTTCTAGCGATAATAACTGCATTATATGGGTAATAATGGATGTTATATTGATAATATCGGGAGTAATAAGTATAATTATTACAGTTCTAGCGATAATAACTGCATTACATGGGTAATAATGCATGTTATATTGATAATAATAAAAGTAATATGTATATTTATTATAGTTCTAGCGATAATAATTGCATAATATAGGTAATAATGCATGTTATATTGATAAGAATATAAGTAATAAGTATAATTATTACAGTTCTAGCGATTATAACTGCATAATATGGGTAATAATGCATGTTATATTGATAATAATATAAGTAATAAGTATAATTATTACAGTTCCAGCGATATTATCTGCATTATATGGGTAATAATGCATGTTATATTGATAATATCGGGAGTAATATGTATAATTATTATTGTTCTAGCGATAATAATAGTAAAATATGGCTAATAGTGCATGTTATATTGATAATAATATAAGTAATAAGTATAATTATTACAGTTCTAGCGATAATAACTGCATTATATGGGTAATAATGGATGTTATATTGATAATATCGGGAGTAATAAGTATATTTATTATAGTTCTAGCGATAATAATTGCATAATATAGGTAATAATGCATGTTATATTGATAATAATATAAGTAATAAGTATAATTATTACAGTTCTAGCGATTATAACTGCATAATATGGGTAATAATGCATGTTATATTGATAATAATATAAGTAATAAGTATAATTATTACAGTTCCAGCGATATTATCTGCATTATATGGGTAATAATGCATGTTATATTGATAATATCGGGAGTAATATGTATAATTATTATTGTTCTAGCGATAATAATAGTAAAATATGGCTAATAGTGCATGTTATATTGATAATAATATAAGTAATAAGTATAATTATTACAGTTCTAGCGATAATAACTGCATTATATGGGTAATAATGGATGTTATATTGATAATATCGGGAGTAATAAGTATATTTATTATAGTTCTAGCGATAATAACTGCATAATATAGGTAATAATGCATGTTATATTGATAATAATAAAAGTAATAAGTATATTTATTATAGTTCTATCAATAATAACTGCATAATATGGGTAATAATGCATGTTATATTGATGATAATAAAAGTAATAAGTGTATTTATTACAGTTCTAGCGATAATAACTGCATTATATGGGTAATAATGCATGTTATATTGATAATATCCGGAGTAATATGTATAATTATTATTGTTCTAGCGATAATAATAGTAAAATATGGCTAATAGTGCATGTTATATTGATAATAATAAAAGTAATAAGTACATTTATTATAGTTCTATCAATAATAACTGCATGATATGGGTAATAATGCATGTTATATTGATAATAATAAAAGTAATAAGTGTATTTATTACAGTTCTAGCGATAATGACTGCATAATATGGGTAATAATGCATGTTATATTGATGATAATATAAGTAATAAGTATAATTATTACAGTTCTAGCGATTATAACTGCTTAATATGGGTAATAATGCATGTTATATTGATAATAATATAAGTAATAAGTATAATTATTACAGTTCTAGCGATAATAACTGCATTAAATGCGTATAATGCATGTTATATTGACAATATCTGGAATAGTAAGTATAATTTTTATAGTTCTAGCGATAATATAAGTAAAATATGGCTAATAGTGCATGTTATATTGATAATAATAAAAGTAATAAGTATATTTATTATAATTCTATCGATAATAACTGCATAATATGGGTAATAATGCATGTTATATTGATAATAATATAAGTAATAAGTATAATTATTACAGTTCTAGCGATAATAACTGCATTATATGGGTAATAATGCATGTTATATTGATAATATCGGGAGTAATATGTATAATTATTATTGTTCTAGCGATAATAATAGTAAAATATGGCTAATAGTGCATGTCATATTGATAATAATAAAAGTAATAAGTATATTTACTATAGTTCTGTCGATAATAACTGCATTATATGGGTAATAATGCATGTTATATTGATAATATCGGGAGTAATAAGTATAATCATTACAGTTCTAGCGATAATACTAGTAAAATATGGCTAAGAGTGCCTGTTATATTGATAATAATAAAAGTAATAATTATATTTATTATAATTCTATCGATAATAACTGCATAATATGGGTAATAATGCATGTTATATTGATAATAATATAAGTAAGAAGTATAATTATTACAGTTCTAGCGATAATAACTGCATTATATGGGTAATAATGGATGTTATATTGATAATATCGGGAGTAATAAGTATATTTATTATAGTTCTAGCGATTATAACTGCATCATATGGGTAATAATGCATGTTATATTAATAATAATATAAGTAATAAGTATAATTATTACAGTTCTAGCGATAATAACTGCATTACATGGGTAATAATGCATGTTATATTGATAATAATAAAAGTAATATGTATATTTATTATAGTTCTAGCGATAATAATTGCATAATATAGGTAATAATGCATGTTATATTGATAAGAATATAAGTAATAAGTATAATTATTACAGTTCTAGCGATTATAACTGCATAATATGGGTAATAATGCATGTTATATTGATAATAATATAAGTAATAAGTATAATTATTACAGTTCCAGCGATATTATCTGCATTATATGGGTAATAATGCATGTTATATTGATAATATCGGGAGTAATATGTATAATTATTATTGTTCTAGCGATAATAATAGTAAAATATGGCTAATAGTGCATGTTATATTGATAATAATATAAGTAATAAGTATAATTATTACAGTTCTAGCGATAATAACTGCATTATATGGGTAATAATGGATGTTATATTGATAATATCGGGAGTAATAAGTATATTTATTATAGTTCTAGCGATAATAACTGCATAATATAGGTAATAATGCATGTTATATTGATAATAATAAAAGTAATAAGTATATTTATTATAGTTCTATCAATAATAACTGCATAATATGGGTAATAATGCATGTTATATTGATGATAATAAAAGTAATAAGTGTATTTATTACAGTTCTAGCGATAATGACTGCATAATATGGGTAATAATGCATGTTATATTGATGATAATATAAGTAATAAGTATAATTATTACAGTTCTAGCGATAATAACTGCATTATATGGGTAATAATGCATGTTATATTGATAATATCCGGAGTAATATGTATAATTATTATTGTTCTAGCGATAATAATAGTAAAATATGGCTAATAGTGCATGTTATATTGATAATAATAAAAGTAATAAGTATATTTATTATAGTTCTATCAATAATAACTGCATAATATGGGTAATAATGCATGTTATATTGATGATAATAAAAGTAATAAGTGTATTTATTACAGTTCTAGCGATAATGACTGCATAATATGGGTAATAATGCATGTTATATTGATAATAATAAAAGTAATAAGTATATTTACTATAGTTCTGTCGATAATAACTGCATTATATGGGTAATAATGCATGTTATATTGATAATATCGGAAGTAATAAGTATAATCATTACAGTTCTAGCGATAATACTAGTAAAATATGGCTAAGAGTGCCTGTTATATTGATAATAATAAAAGTAATAATTATATTTATTATAATTCTATCGATAATAACTGCATAATATGGGTAATAATGCATGTTATATTGATAATAATATAAGTAATAAGTATAATTATTACAGTTCTAGCGATAATAACTGCATTATATGGGTAATAATGGATGTTATATTGATAATATCGGGAGTAATAAGTATATTTATTATAGTTCTAGCGATAATAACTGCATAATATAGGTAATAATGCATGTTATATTGATAATAATAAAAGTAATAAGTATATTTATTATAGTTCTATCAATAATAACTGCATAATATGGGTAATAATGCATGTTATATTGATGATAATAAAAGTAATAAGTGTATTTATTACAGTTCTAGCGATAATAACTGCATTATATGGGTAATAATGCATGTTATATTGATAATATCCGGAGTAATATGTATAATTATTATTGTTCTAGCGATAATAATAGTAAAATATGGCTAATAGTGCATGTTATATTGATAATAATAAAAGTAATAAGTACATTTATTATAGTTCTATCAATAATAACTGCATGATATGGGTAATAATGCATGTTATATTGATAATAATAAAAGTAATAAGTGTATTTATTACAGTTCTAGCGATAATGACTGCATAATATGGGTAATAATGCATGTTATATTGATGATAATATAAGTAATAAGTATAATTATTACAGTTCTAGCGATTATAACTGCTTAATATGGGTAATAATGCATGTTATATTGATAATAATATAAGTAATAAGTATAATTATTACAGTTCTAGCGATAATAACTGCATTAAATGCGTATAATGCATGTTATATTGACAATATCTGGAATAGTAAGTATAATTTTTATAGTTCTAGCGATAATATAAGTAAAATATGGCTAATAGTGCATGTTATATTGATAATAATAAAAGTAATAAGTATATTTATTATAATTCTATCGATAATAACTGCATAATATGGGTAATAATGCATGTTATATTGATAATAATATAAGTAATAAGTATAATTATTACAGTTCTAGCGATAATAACTGCATTATATGGGTAATAATGCATGTTATATTGATAATATCGGGAGTAATATGTATAATTATTATTGTTCTAGCGATAATAATAGTAAAATATGGCTAATAGTGCATGTCATATTGATAATAATAAAAGTAATAAGTATATTTACTATAGTTCTGTCGATAATAACTGCATTATATGGGTAATAATGCATGTTATATTGATAATATCGGGAGTAATAAGTATAATCATTACAGTTCTAGCGATAATACTAGTAAAATATGGCTAAGAGTGCCTGTTATATTTATAATAATAAAAGTAATAATTATATTTATTATAATTCTATCGATAATAACTGCATAATATGGGTAATAATGCATGTTATATTGATAATAATATAAGTAATAAGTATAATTATTACAGTTCTAGCGATAATAACTGCATTATATGGGTAATAATGGATGTTATATTGATAATATCGGGAGTAATAAGTATATTTATTATAGTTCTAGCGATTATAACTGCATCATATGGGTAATAATGCATGTTATATTAATAATAATATAAGTAATAAGTATAATTATTACAGTTCTAGCGATAATAACTGCATTACATGGGTAATAATGCATGTTATATTGATAATAGTAAAAGTAATAAGTGTATTTATTATGGTGCTAGCGATAATAACTGCATAATATGGGTAATAATGCATGTTATATTGATAATAATATAGGTAATAAGTATAATTATTACAGTTCTAGCGATAATAACTGCATTATATGTGTAATAATGGATGTTATATTGATAATATCGGGAGTAATAAGTATAATTATTTCAGTTCTAGCGATAATAACTGCATTACATGGGTAATAATGCATGTTATATTGATAATAATAAAAGTAATATGTATATTTATTATAGTTCTAGCGATAATAATTGCATAATATAGGTAATAATGCATGTTATATTGATAAGAATATAAGTAATAAGTATAATTATTACAGTTCTAGCGATTATAACTGCATAATATGGGTAATAATGCATGTTATATTGATAATAATATAAGTAATAAGTATAATTATTACAGTTCCAGCGATATTATCTGCATTATATGGGTAATAATGCATGTTATATTGATAATATCGGGAGTAATATGTATAATTATTATTGTTCTAGCGATAATAATAGTAAAATATGGCTAATAGTGCATGTTATATTGATAATAATATAAGTAATAAGTATAATTATTACAGTTCTAGCGATAATAACTGCATTATATGGGTAATAATGGATGTTATATTGATAATATCGGGAGTAATAAGTATATTTATTATAGTTCTAGCGATAATAACTGCATAATATAGGTAATAATGCATGTTATATTGATAATAATAAAAGTAATAAGTATATTTATTATAGTTCTATCAATAATAACTGCATAATATGGGTAATAATGCATGTTATATTGATGATAATAAAAGTAATAAGTGTATTTATTACAGTTCTAGCGATAATGACTGCATAATATGGGTAATAATGCATGTTATATTGATGATAATATAAGTAATAAGTATAATTATTACAGTTCTAGCGATAATAACTGCATTATATGGGTAATAATGCATGATATGTTGATAATATTGGGAGTAATAAGTATAATTATTATAGTTCTAGCGATAATAATAGTAAAATATGGCAAATAGTGCATGTTATATTGATAATAGTAAAAGCAATAAGTATATTTATTACAGTTCTATCGATAATAACTGCATAATATGGGTATTAATGCATGTTATATTGATGATAATAAAAGTAGTAAGTATATTTATTATAGTTCTAGCGATTATAACTGCATCATATGGGTAATAATGCATGTTATATTGATAATAATATAAGTAATAAGTATAATTATTACAGTTCTAGCGATAATAACTGCATTAAATGCGTATAATGCATGTTATATTGATAATATCTGGAATAGTAAGTATAATTTTTATAGTTCTAGCGATAATATAAGTAAAATATGGCTAATAGTGCATGTTATATTGATAATAATAAAAGTAATAAGTATATTTATTATAATTCTATCGATAATAACTGCATAATATGGGTAATAATGCATGTTATATTGATAATATCGGGAGTAATAAGTATAATCATTACAGTTCTAGCGATAATACTAGTAAAATATGGCTAAGAGTGCCTGTTATATTGATAATAATAAAAGTAATAATTATATTTATTATAATTCTATCGATAATAACTGCATAATATGGGTAATAATGCATGTTATATTGATAATAATATAAGTAATAAGTATAATTATTACAGTTCTAGCGATAATAACTGCATTATATGGGTAATAATGGATGTTATATTGATAATATCGGGAGTAATAAGTATATTTATTATAGTTCTAGCGATTATAACTGCATCATATGGGTAATAATGCATGTTATATTAATAATAATATAAGTAATAAGTATAATTATTACAGTTCTAGCGATAATAACTGCATTACATGGGTAATAATGCATGTTATATTGATAATAGTAAAAGTAATAAGTGTATTTATTATGGTGCTAGCGATAATAACTGCATAATATGGGTAATAATGCATGTTATATTGATAATAATATAGGTAATAAGTATAATTATTACAGTTCTAGCGATAATAACTGCATTATATGGGTAATAATGGATGTTATATTGATAATATCGGGAGTAATAAGTATAATTATTTCAGTTCTAGCGATAATAACTGCATTACATGGGTAATAATGCGTGTTATATTGATAATAATAAAAGTAATATGTATATTTATTATAGTTCTAGCGATAATAATTGCATAATATAGGTAATAATGCATGTTATATTGATAAGAATATAAGTAATAAGTATAATTATTACAGTTCTAGCGATTATAACTGCATAATATGGGTAATAATGCATGTTATATTGATAATAATATAAGTAATAAGTATAATTATTACAGTTCCAGCGATATTATCTGCATTATATGGGTAATAATGCATGTTATATTGATAATATCGGGAGTAATATGTATAATTATTATTGTTCTAGCGATAATAATAGTAAAATATGGCTAATAGTGCATGTTATATTGATAATAATATAAGTAATAAGTATAATTATTACAGTTCTAGCGATAATAACTGCATTATATGGGTAATAATGGATGTTATATTGATAATATCGGGAGTAATAAGTATATTTATTATAGTTCTAGCGATAATAACTGCATAATATAGGTAATAATGCATGTTATATTGATAATAATAAAAGTAATAAGTATATTTATTATAGTTCTATCAATAATAACTGCATAATATGGGTAATAATGCATGTTATATTGATGATAATAAAAGTAATAAGTGTATTTATTACAGTTCTAGCGATAATGACTGCATAATATGGGTAATAATGCATGTTATATTGATGATAATATAAGTAATAAGTATAATTATTACAGTTCTAGCGATAATAACTGCATTATATGGGTAATAATGCATGTTATATTGATAATATCGGGAGTAATATGTATAATTATTATTGTTCTAGCGATAATAATAGTAAAATATGGCTAATAGTGCATGTCATATTGATAATAATAAAAGTAATAAGTATATTTACTATAGTTCTGTCGATAATAACTGCATTATATGGGTAATAATGCATGTTATATTGATAATATCGGGAGTAATAAGTATAATCATTACAGTTCTAGCGATAATACTAGTAAAATATGGCTAAGAGTGCCTGTTATATTTATAATAATAAAAGTAATAATTATATTTATTATAATTCTATCGATAATAACTGCATAATATGGGTAATAATGCATGTTATATTGATAATAATATAAGTAATAAGTATAATTATTACAGTTCTAGCGATAATAACTGCATTATATGGGTAATAATGGATGTTATATTGATAATATCGGGAGTAATAAGTATATTTATTATAGTTCTAGCGATTATAACTGCATCATATGGGTAATAATGCATGTTATATTAATAATAATATAAGTAATAAGTATAATTATTACAGTTCTAGCGATAATAACTGCATTACATGGGTAATAATGCATGTTATATTGATAATAGTAAAAGTAATAAGTGTATTTATTATGGTGCTAGCGATAATAACTGCATAATATGGGTAATAATGCATGTTATATTGATAATAATATAGGTAATAAGTATAATTATTACAGTTCTAGCGATAATAACTGCATTATATGGGTAATAATGGATGTTATATTGATAATATCGGGAGTAATAAGTATAATTATTTCAGTTCTAGCGATAATAACTGCATTACATGGGTAATAATGCATGTTATATTGATAATAATAAAAGTAATATGTATATTTATTATAGTTCTAGCGATAATAATTGCATAATATAGGTAATAATGCATGTTATATTGATAAGAATATAAGTAATAAGTATAATTATTACAGTTCTAGCGATTATAACTGCATAATATGGGTAATAATGCATGTTATATTGATAATAATATAAGTAATAAGTATAATTATTACAGTTCCAGCGATATTATCTGCATTATATGGGTAATAATGCATGTTATATTGATAATATCGGGAGTAATATGTATAATTATTATTGTTCTAGCGATAATAATAGTAAAATATGGCTAATAGTGCATGTTATATTGATAATAATATAAGTAATAAGTATAATTATTACAGTTCTAGCGATAATAACTGCATTATATGGGTAATAATGGATGTTATATTGATAATATCGAGAGTAATAAGTATATTTATTATAGTTCTAGCGATAATAACTGCATAATATAGGTAATAATGCATGTTATATTGATAATAATAAAAGTAATAAGTATATTTATTATAGTTCTATCAATAATAACTGCATAATATGGGTAATAATGCATGTTATATTGATGATAATAAAAGTAATAAGTGTATTTATTACAGTTCTAGCGATAATGACTGCATAATATGGGTAATAATGCATGTTATATTGATGATAATATAAGTAATAAGTATAATTATTACAGTTCTAGCGATAATAACTGCATCATATGGGTAATAATGCATGTTATATTGATAATATCGGGAGTAATATGTATAATTATTATTGTTCTAGCGATAATAATAGTAAAATATGGCTAATAGTGCATGTCATATTGATAATAATAAAAGTAATAAGTATATTTACTATAGTTCTGTCGATAATAACTGCATTATATGGGTAATAATGCATGTTATATTGATAATATCGGGAGTAATAAGTATAATCATTACAGTTCTAGCGATAATACTAGTAAAATATGGCTAAGAGTGCCTGTTATATTTATAATAATAAAAGTAATAATTATATTTATTATAATTCTATCGATAATAACTGCATAATATGGGTAATAATGCATGTTATATTGATAATAATATAAGTAATAAGTATAATTATTACAGTTCTAGCGATAATAACTGCATTATATGGGTAATAATGGATGTTATATTGATAATATCGGGAGTAATAAGTATATTTATTATAGTTCTAGCGATTATAACTGCATCATATGGGTAATAATGCATGTTATATTAATAATAATATAAGTAATAAGTATAATTATTACAGTTCTAGCGATAATAACTGCATTACATGGGTAATAATGCATGTTATATTGATAATAGTAAAAGTAATAAGTGTATTTATTATGGTGCTAGCGATAATAACTGCATAATATGGGTAATAATGCATGTTATATTGATAATAATATAGGTAATAAGTATAATTATTACAGTTCTAGCGATAATAACTGCATTATATGGGTAATAATGGATGTTATATTGATAATATCGGGAGTAATAAGTATAATTATTTCAGTTCTAGCGATAATAACTGCATTACATGGGTAATAATGCATGTTATATTGATAATAATAAAAGTAATATGTATATTTATTATAGTTCTAGCGATAATAATTGCATAATATAGGTAATAATGCATGTTATATTGATAAGAATATAAGTAATAAGTATAATTATTACAGTTCTAGCGATTATAACTGCATAATATGGGTAATAATGCATGTTATATTGATAATAATATAAGTAATAAGTATAATTATTACAGTTCCAGCGATATTATCTGCATTATATGGGTAATAATGCATGTTATATTGATAATATCGGGAGTAATATGTATAATTATTATTGTTCTAGCGATAATAATAGTAAAATATGGCTAATAGTGCATGTTATATTGATAATAATATAAGTAATAAGTATAATTATTACAGTTCTAGCGATAATAACTGCATTATATGGGTAATAATGGATGTTATATTGATAATATCGGGAGTAATAAGTATATTTATTATAGTTCTAGCGATAATAACTGCATAATATAGGTAATAATGCATGTTATATTGATAATAATAAAAGTAATAAGTATATTTATTATAGTTCTATCAATAATAACTGCATAATATGGGTAATAATGCATGTTATATTGATGATAATAAAAGTAATAAGTGTATTTATTACAGTTCTAGCGATAATGACTGCATAATATGGGTAATAATGCATGTTATATTGATGATAATATAAGTAATAAGTATAATTATTACAGTTCTAGCGATAATAACTGCATTATATGGGTAATAATGCATGATATGTTGATAATATTGGGAGTAATAAGTATAATTATTATAGTTCTAGCGATAATAATAGTAAAATATGGCAAATAGTGCATGTTATATTGATAATAGTAAAAGCAATAAGTATATTTATTACAGTTCTATCGATAATAACTGCATAATATGGGTATTAATGCATGTTATATTGATGATAATAAAAGTAGTAAGTATATTTATTATAGTTCTAGCGATTATAACTGCATCATATGGGTAATAATGCATGTTATATTGATAATAATATAAGTAATAAGTATAATTATTACAGTTCTAGCGATAATAACTGCATTAAATGCGTATAATGCATGTTATATTGATAATATCTGGAATAGTAAGTATAATTTTTATAGTTCTAGCGATAATATAAGTAAAATATGGCTAATAGTGCATGTTATATTGATAATAATAAAAGTAATAAGTATATTTATTATAATTCTATCGATAATAACTGCATAATATGGGTAATAATGCATGTTATATTGATAATATCGGGAGTAATAAGTATAATCATTACAGTTCTAGCGATAATACTAGTAAAATATGGCTAAGAGTGCCTGTTATATTGATAATAATAAAAGTAATAATTATATTTATTATAATTCTATCGATAATAACTGCATAATATGGGTAATAATGCATGTTATATTGATAATAATATAAGTAATAAGTATAATTATTACAGTTCTAGCGATAATAACTGCATTATATGGGTAATAATGGATGTTATATTGATAATATCGGGAGTAATAAGTATATTTATTACAGTTCTAGCGATAATAACTGCATTATATGGGTAATAATGCATGTTATATTGATAATATCCGGAGTAATATGTATAATTATTATTGTTCTAGCGATAATAATAGTAAAATATGGCTAATAGTGCATGTTATATTGATAATAATAAAAGTAATAAGTATATTTATTATAGTTCTATCAATAATAACTGCATAATATGGGTAATAATGCATGTTATATTGATGATAATAAAAGTAATAAGTGTATTTATTACAGTTCTAGCGATAATAACTGCATTATATGGGTAATAATGCATGTTATATTGATAATATCCGGAGTAATATGTATAATTATTATTGTTCTAGCGATAATAATAGTAAAATATGGCTAATAGTGCATGTTATATTGATAATAATAAAAGTAATAAGTATATTTATTATAGTTCTATCAATAATAACTGCATAATATGGGTAATAATGCATGTTATATTGATGATAATAAAAGTAATAAGTGTATTTATTACAGTTCTAGCGATAATGACTGCATAATATGGGTAATAATGCATGTTATATTGATAATAATAAAAGTAATAAGTATATTTACTATAGTTCTGTCGATAATAACTGCATTATATGGGTAATAATGCATGTTATAATGATAATATCGGAAGTAATAAGTATAATCATTACAGTTCTAGCGATAATACTAGTAAAATATGGCTAAGAGTGCCTGTTATATTGATAATAATAAAAGTAATAATTATATTTATTATAATTCTATCGATAATAACTGCATAATATGGGTAATAATGCATGTTATATTGATAATAATATAAGTAATAAGTATAATTATTACAGTTCTAGCGATAATAACTGCATTATATGGGTAATAATGGATGTTATATTGATAATATCGGGAGTAATAAGTATATTTATTATAGTTCTAGCGATAATAACTGCATAATATAGGTAATAATGCATGTTATATTGATAATAATAAAAGTAATAAGTATATTTATTATAGTTCTATCAATAATAACTGCATAATATGGGTAATAATGCATGTTATATTGATGATAATAAAAGTAATAAGTGTATTTATTACAGTTCTAGCGATAATAACTGCATTATATGGGTAATAATGCATGTTATATTGATAATATCCGGAGTAATATGTATAATTATTATTGTTCTAGCGATAATAATAGTAAAATATGGCTAATAGTGCATGTTATATTGATAATAATAAAAGTAATAAGTACATTTATTATAGTTCTATCAATAATAACTGCATGATATGGGTAATAATGCATGTTATATTGATAATAATAAAAGTAATAAGTGTATTTATTACAGTTCTAGCGATAATGACTGCATAATATGGGTAATAATGCATGTTATATTGATGATAATATAAGTAATAAGTATAATTATTACAGTTCTAGCGATTATAACTGCTTAATATGGGTAATAATGCATGTTATATTGATAATAATATAAGTAATAAGTATAATTATTACAGTTCTAGCGATAATAACTGCATTAAATGCGTATAATGCATGTTATATTGACAATATCTGGAATAGTAAGTATAATTTTTATAGTTCTAGCGATAATATAAGTAAAATATGGCTAATAGTGCATGTTATATTGATAATAATAAAAGTAATAAGTATATTTATTATAATTCTATCGATAATAACTGCATAATATGGGTAATAATGCATGTTATATTGATAATAATATAAGTAATAAGTATAATTATTACAGTTCTAGCGATAATAACTGCATTATATGGGTAATAATGCATGTTATATTGATAATATCGGGAGTAATATGTATAATTATTATTGTTCTAGCGATAATAATAGTAAAATATGGCTAATAGTGCATGTCATATTGATAATAATAAAAGTAATAAGTATATTTACTATAGTTCTGTCGATAAAAACTGCATTATATGGGTAATAATGCATGTTATATTGATAATATCGGGAGTAATAAGTATAATCATTACAGTTCTAGCGATAATACTAGTAAAATATGGCTAAGAGTGCCTGTTATATTTATAATAATAAAAGTAATAATTATATTTATTATAATTCTATCGATAATAACTGCATAATATGGGTAATAATGCATGTTATATTGATAATAATATAAGTAATAAGTATAATTATTACAGTTCTAGCGATAATAACTGCATTATATGGGTAATAATGGATGTTATATTGATAATATCGGGAGTAATAAGTATATTTATTATAGTTCTAGCGATTATAACTGCATCATATGGGTAATAATGCATGTTATATTAATAATAATATAAGTAATAAGTATAATTATTACAGTTCTAGCGATAATAACTGCATTACATGGGTAATAATGCATGTTATATTGATAATAGTAAAAGTAATAAGTATATTTATTATGGTGCTAGCGATAATAACTGCATAATATGGGTAATAATGCATGTTATATTGATAATAATATAGGTAATAAGTATAATTATTACAGTTCTAGCGATAATAACTGCATTATATGGGTAATAATGGATGTTATATTGATAATATCGGGAGTAATAAGTATAATTATTTCAGTTCTAGCGATAATAACTGCATTACATGGGTAATAATGCATGTTATATTGATAATAATAAAAGTAATATGTATATTTATTATAGTTCTAGCGATAATAATTGCATAATATAGGTAATAATGCATGTTATATTGATAAGAATATAAGTAATAAGTATAATTATTACAGTTCTAGCGATTATAACTGCATAATATGGGTAATAATGCATGTTATATTGATAATAATATAAGTAATAAGTATAATTATTACAGTTCCAGCGATATTATCTGCATTATATGGGAAATAATGCATGTTATATTGATAATATCGGGAGTAATATGTATAATTATTATTGTTCTAGCGATAATAATAGTAAAATATGGCTAATAGTGCATGTTATATTGATAATAATATAAGTAATAAGTATAATTATTACAGTTCTAGCGATAATAACTGCATTATGTGGGTAATAATGGATGTTATATTGATAATATCGGGAGTAATAAGTATATTTATTATAGTTCTAGCGATAATAACTGCATAATATAGGTAATAATGCATGTTATATTGATAATAATAAAAGTAATAAGTATATTTATTATAGTTCTATCAATAATAACTGCATAATATGGGTAATAATGCATGTTATATTGATGATAATAAAAGTAATAAGTGTATTTATTACAGTTCTAGCGATAATAACTGCATTATATGGGTAATAATGCTTGTTATATTGATAATATCCGGAGTAATATGTATAATTATTATTGTTCTAGCGATAATAATAGTAAAATATGGCTAATAGTGCATGTTATATTGATAATAATAAAAGTAATAAGTATATTTATTATAGTTCTATCAATAATAACTGCATAATATGGGTAATAATGCATGTTATATTGATGATAATAAAAGTAATAAGTGTATTTATTACAGTTCTAGCGATAATGACTGCATAATATGGGTAATAATGCATGTTATATTGATGATAATATAAGTAATAAGTATAATTATTACAGTTCTAGCGATAATAACTGCATTATATGGGTAATAATGCATGATATGTTGATAATATTGGGAGTAATAAGTATAATTATTATAGTTCTAGCGATAATAATAGTAAAATATGGCAAATAGTGCATGTTATATTGATAATAGTAAAAGCAATAAGTATATTTATTACAGTTCTATCGATAATAACTGCATAATATGGGTATTAATGCATGTTATATTGATGATAATAAAAGTAGTAAGTATATTTATTATAGTTCTAGCGATTATAACTGCATCATATGGGTAATAATGCATGTTATATTGATAATAATATAAGTAATAAGTATAATTATTGCAGTTCTAGCGATAATAACTGCATTAAATGCGTATAATGCATGTTATATTGATAATATCTGGAATAGTAAGTATAATTTTTATAGTTCTAGCGATAATATAAGTAAAATATGGCTAATAGTGCATGTTATATTGATAATAATAAAAGTAATAAGTATATTTATTATAATTCTATCGATAATAACTGTATAATATGGGTAATAATGCATGTTATATTGATAATATCCGGAGTAATATGTATAATTATTATTGTTCTAGCGATAATAATAGTAAAATATGGCTAATAGTGCATGTTATATTGATAATAATAAAAGTAATAAGTATATTTATTATAGTTCTATCAATAATAACTGCATAATATGGGTAATAATGCATGTTATATTGATGATAATAAAAGTAATAAGTGTATTTATTACAGTTCTAGCGATAATGACTGCATAATATGGGTAATAATGCATGTTATATTGATAATAATAAAAGTAATAAGTATGTTTACTATAGTTCTGTCGATAATAACTGCATTATATGGGTAATAATGCATGTTATATTGATAATATCGGGAGTAATAAGTATAATCATTACAGTTCTAGCGATAATACTAGTAAAATATGGCTAAGAGTGCCTGTTATATTGATAATAATAAAAGTAATAATTATATTTATTATAATTCTATCGATAATAACTGCATAATATGGGTAATAATGCATGTTATATTGATAATAATATAAGTAATAAGTATAATTATTACAGTTCTAGCGATAATAACTGCATTATATGGGTAATAATGGATGTTATATTGATAATATCGGGAGTAATAAGTATATTTATTATAGTTCTAGCGATAATAACTGCATAATATAGGTAATAATGCATGTTATATTGATAATAATAAAAGTAATAAGTATATTTATTATAGTTCTATCAATAATAACTGCATAATATGGGTAATAATGCATGTTATATTGATGATAATAAAAGTAATAAGTGTATTTATTACAGTTCTAGCGATAATGACTGCATAATATGGGTAATAATGCATGTTATATTGATAATAATATAGGTAATAAGTATAATTATTACAGTTCTAGCGATAATAACTGCATTATATGGGTAATAATGGATGTTATATTGATAATATCGGGAGTAATAAGTATAATTATTACAGTTCTAGCGGTAATAACTGCATTACATGGGTAATAATGCATGTTATATTGATAATAATAAAAGTAATATGTATATTTATTATAGTTCTAGCGATAATAATTGCATAATATAGGTAATAATGCATGTTATATTGATAATAATATAAGTAATAAGTATAATTATTACAGTTCTAGCGATTATAACTGCATAATATGGGTAATAATGCATGTTATATTGATAATAATATAAGTAATAAGTATAATTATTACAGTTCCAGCGATATTATCTGCATTATATGGGTAATAATGCATGTTATATTGATAATATCGGGAGTAATATGTATAATTATTATTGTTCTAGCGATAATAATAGTAAAATATGGCTAATAGTGCATGTTATATTGATAATAATATAAGTAATAAGTATAATTATTACAGTTCTAGCGATAATAACTGCATTATATGGGTAATAATGGATGTTATATTGATAATATCGGGAGTAATAAGTATATTTATTATAGTTCTAGCGATAATAACTGCATAATATAGGTAATAATGCATGTTATATTGATAATAATAAAAGTAATAAGTATATTTATTATAGTTCTATCAATAATAACTGCATAATATGGGTAATAATGCATGTTATATTGATGATAATAAAAGTAATAGGTGTATTTATTACAGTTCTAGCGATAATAACTGCATTATATGGGTAATAATGCATGTTATATTGATAATATCCGGAGTAATATGTATAATTATTATTGTTCTAGCGATAATACTAGTAAAATATGGCTAAGAGTGCCTGTTATATTGATAATAATAAAAGTAATAATTATATTTATTATAATTCTATCGATAATAACTGCATAATATGGGTAATAATGCATGTTATATTGATAATAATATAAGTAATAAGTATAATTATTACAGTTCTAGCGATAATAACTGCATTATATGGGTAATAGTGGATGTTATATTGATAATATCGGGAGTAATAAGTATATTTATTATAGTTCTAGCGATAATAACTGCATAATATAGGTAATAGTGCATGTTGTATTGATAATAATAAAAGTAATAAGTATATTTATTATTGTTCTATCAATAATAACTGCATAACATGGGTAATAATGCATGTTATATTGATGATAATAAAAGTAATAAGTATATTTATTACAGTTCTAGCGATAATAACTGCATTATATGGGTAATAATGGATGTTATATTGATAATATCGGGAGTAATAAGTATATTTATTATAGTTCTAGCGATTATAACTGCATCATATGGGTAATAATGCATGTTATATTAATAATAATATAAGTAATAAGTATAATTATTACAGTTCTAGCGATAATAACTGCATTACATGGGTAATAATGCATGTTATATTGATAATATTAAAAGTAATAAGTATATTTATTATGGTGCTAGCGATAATAACTGCATAATATGGGTAATAATGCATGTTATATTGATAATAATATAGGTAATAAGTATAATTATTACAGTTCTAGCGATAATAACTGCATTATATGGGTAATAATGGATGTTATATTGATAATATCGGGAGTAATAAGTATAATTATTACAGTTCTAGCGATAATGACTGCATTACATGGGGAATAATGCATGTTGCATTGATAATAATAAAAGTAATATGTATATTTATTATAGTTCTAGCGATAATAATTGCATAATATAGGTAATAATGCATGTTATATTGATAATAATATAAGTAATAAGTATAATTATTACAGTTCTAGCGATTATAACTGCATAATATGGGTAATAATGCATGTTATATTGATAATAATATAAGTAATAAGTATAATTATTACAGTTCCAGCGATATTATCTGCATTATATGGGTAATAATGCATGTTATATTGATAATATCGGGAGTAATATGTATAATTATTACTGTTCTAGCGATAATAATAGTAAAATATGGCTAATAGTGCATGTTATATTGATAATAATATAAGTAATAAGTATAATTATTACAGTTCTAGCGATAATAACTGCATTATATGGGTAATAATGGATGTTATATTGATAATATCGGGAGTAATAAGTATATTTATTATAGTTCTAGCGATAATAACTGCATAATATAGGTAATAATGCATGTTATATTGATAATAATAAAAGTAATAAGTATATTTATTATAGTTCTATCAATAATAACTGCATAATATGGGTAATAATGCATGTTATATTGATGATAATAAAAGTAATAAGTGTATTTATTACAGTTCTAGCGATAATAACTGCATTATATGGGTAATAATGCATGTTATATTGATAATATCCGGAGTAATATGTATAATTATTATTGTTCTAGCGATAATAATAGTAAAATATGGCTAATAGTGCATGTTATATTGATAATAATAAAAGTAATAAGTATATTTATTATAGTTCTATCAATAATAACTGCATAATATGGGTAATAATGCATGTCATATTGATGATAATAAAAGTAATAAGTGTATTTATTACAGTTCTAGCGATAATGACTGCATAATTTGGGTAATAATGCATGCTATATTGATGATAATATAAGTAATAAGTATAATTATTACAGTTCTAGCGATAATAACTGCATTATATGGGTAATAATGCATGATATGTTGATAATATTGGGAGTAATAAGTATAATTATTATAGTTCTAGCGATAATAATAGTAAAATATGGCAAATAGTGCATGTTATATTGATAATAGTAAAAGCAATAAGTATATTTATTACAGTTCTATCGATAATAACTGCATAATATGGGTAATAATGCATGTTATATTGATGATAATAAAAGTAATAAGTGTATTTATTACAGTTCTAGCGATAATGACTGCATAATATGGGTAATAATGCATGTTATATTGATAATAATAAAAGTAATAAGTATATTTACTATAGTTCTGTCGATAATAACTGCATTATATGGGTAATAATGCATGTTATATTGATAATATCGGGAGTAATAAGTATAATCATTACAGTTCTAGCGATAATACTAGTAAAATATGGCTAAGAGTGCCTGTTATATTGATAATAATAAAAGTAATAATTATATTTATTATAATTCTATCGATAATAACTGCATAATATGGGTAATAATGCACGTTATATTGATAATAATATAAGTAATAAGTATAATTATTACAGTTCTAGCGATAATAACTGCATTATATGGGTAATAATGGATGTTATATTGATAATATCGGGAGTAATAAGTATATTTATTATAGTTCTAGCGATAATAACTGCATAATATAGGTAATAATGCATGTTATATTGATAATAATAAAAGTAATAAGTATATTTATTATAGTTCTATCAATAATAACTGCATAATATGGGTAATAATGCATGTTATATTGATGATAATAAAAGTAATAAGTGTATTTATTACAGTTCTAGCGATAATAACTGCATTATATGGGTAATAATGCATGATATGTTGATAATATTGGGAGTAATAAGTATAATTATTATAGTTCTAGCGATAATAATAGTAAAATATGGCAAATAGTGCATGTTATATTGATAATAGTAAAAGCAATAAGTATATTTATTACAGTTCTATCGATAATAACTGCATAATATGGGTATTAATGCATGTTATATTGATGATAATAAAAGTAGTAAGTATATTTATTATAGTTCTAGCGATTATAACTGCATCATATGGGTAATAATGCATGTTATATTGATAATAATATAAGTAATAAGTATAATTATTACAGTTCTAGCGATAATAACTGCATTAAATGCGTATAATGCATGTTATATTGATAATATCTGGAATAGTAAGTATAATTTTTATAGTTCTAGCGATAATATAAGTAAAATATGGCTAATAGTGCATGTTATATTGATAATAATAAAAGTAATAAGTATATTTATTATAATTCTATCGATAATAACTGCATAATATGGGTAATAATGCATGTTATATTGATAATATCGGGAGTAATAAGTATAATCATTACAGTTCTAGCGATAATACTAGTAAAATATGGCTAAGAGTGCCTGTTATATTGATAATAATAAAAGTAATAATTATATTTATTATAATTCTATCGATAATAACTGCATAATATGGGTAATAATGCATGTTATATTGATAATAATATAAGTAATAAGTATAATTATTACAGTTCTAGCGATAATAACTGCATTATATGGGTAATAATGGATGTTATATTGATAATATCGGGAGTAATAAGTATATTTATTACAGTTCTAGCGATAATAACTGCATAATATAGGTAATAATGCATGTTATATTGATAATAATAAAAGTAATAAGTATATTTATTATAGTTCTATCAATAATAACTGCATAATATGGGTAATAATGCATGTTATATTGATGATAATAAAAGTAATAAGTGTATTTATTACAGTTCTAGCGATAATAACTGCATTATATGGGTAATAATGCATGTTATATTGATAATATCCGGAGTAATATGTATAATTATTATTGTTCTAGCGATAATAATAGTAAAATATGGCTAATAGTGCATGTTATATTGATAATAATAAAAGTAATAAGTATATTTATTATAGTTCTATCAATAATAACTGCATAATATGGGTAATAATGCATGTTATATTGATGATAATAAAAGTAATAAGTGTATTTATTACAGTTCTAGCGATAATGACTGCATAATATGGGTAATAATGCATGTTATATTGATAATAATAAAAGTAATAAGTATATTTACTATAGTTCTGTCGATAATAACTGCATTATATGGGTAATAATGCATGTTATATTGATAATATCGGGAGTAATAAGTATAATCATTTCAGTTCTAGCGATAATACTAGTAAAATATGGCTAAGAGTGCCTGTTATATTGATAATAATAAAAGTAATAATTATATTTATTATAATTCTATCGATAATAACTGCATAATATGGGTAATAATGCATGTTATATTGATAATAATATAAGTAATAAGTATAATTATTACAGTTCTAGCGATAATAACTGCATTATATGGGTAATAATGGATGTTATATTGATAATATCGGGAGTAATAAGTATATTTATTATAGTTCTAGCGATAATAACTGCATAATATAGGTAATAATGCATGTTATATTGATAATAATAAAAGTAATAAGTATATTTATTATAGTTCTATCAATAATAACTGCATAATATGGGTAATAATGCATGTTATATTGATGATAATAAAAGTAATAAGTGTATTTATTACAGTTCTAGCGATAATGACTGCATAATATGGGTAATAATGCATGTTATATTGATAATAATATAGGTAATAAGTATAATTATTACAGTTCTAGCGATAATAACTGCATTATATGGGTAATAATGGATGTTATATTGATAATATCGGGAGTAATAAGTATAATTATTACAGTTCTAGCGGTAATAACTGCATTACATGGGTAATAATGCATGTTATATTGATAATAATAAAAGTAATATGTATATTTATTATAGTTCTAGCGATAATAATTGCATAATATAGGTAATAATGCATGTTATATTGATAATAATATAAGTAATAAGTATAATTATTACAGTTCTAGCGATTATAACTGCATAATATGGGTAATAATGCATGTTATATTGATAATAATATAAGTAATAAGTATAATTATTACAGTTCCAGCGATATTATCTGCATTATATGGGTAATAATGCATGTTATATTGATAATATCGGGAGTAATATGTATAATTATTATTGTTCTAGCGATAATAATAGTAAAATATGGCTAATAGTGCATGTTATATTGATAATAATATAAGTAATAAGTATAATTATTACAGTTCTAGCGATAATAACTGCATTATATGGGTAATAATGGATGTTATATTGATAATATCGGGAGTAATAAGTATATTTATTATAGTTCTAGCGATAATAACTGCATAATATAGGTAATAATGCATGTTATATTGATAATAATAAAAGTAATAAGTATATTTATTATAGTTCTATCAATAATAACTGCATAATATGGGTAATAATGCATGTTATATTGATGATAATAAAAGTAATAGGTGTATTTATTACAGTTCTAGCGATAATAACTGCATTATATGGGTAATAATGCATGTTATATTGATAATATCCGGAGTAATATGTATAATTATTATTGTTCTAGCGATAATACTAGTAAAATATGGCTAAGAGTGCCTGTTATATTGATAATAATAAAAGTAATAATTATATTTATTATAATTCTATCGATAATAACTGCATAATATGGGTAATAATGCATGTTATATTGATAATAATATAAGTAATAAGTATAATTATTACAGTTCTAGCGATAATAACTGCATTATATGGGTAATAGTGGATGTTATATTGATAATATCGGGAGTAATAAGTATATTTATTATAGTTCTAGCGATAATAACTGCATAATATAGGTAATAGTGCATGTTGTATTGATAATAATAAAAGTAATAAGTATATTTATTATTGTTCTATCAATAATAACTGCATAACATGGGTAATAATGCATGTTATATTGATGATAATAAAAGTAATAAGTATATTTATTACAGTTCTAGCGATAATAACTGCATTATATGGGTAATAATGGATGTTATATTGATAATATCGGGAGTAATAAGTATATTTATTATAGTTCTAGCGATTATAACTGCATCATATGGGTAATAATGCATGTTATATTAATAATAATATAAGTAATAAGTATAATTATTACAGTTCTAGCGATAATAACTGCATTACATGGGTAATAATGCATGTTATATTGATAATATTAAAAGTAATAAGTATATTTATTATGGTGCTAGCGATAATAACTGCATAATATGGGTAATAATGCATGTTATATTGATAATAATATAGGTAATAAGTATAATTATTACAGTTCTAGCGATAATAACTGCATTATATGGGTAATAATGGATGTTATATTGATAATATCGGGAGTAATAAGTATAATTATTACAGTTCTAGCGATAATGACTGCATTACATGGGGAATAATGCATGTTGCATTGATAATAATAAAAGTAATATGTATATTTATTATAGTTCTAGCGATAATAATTGCATAATATAGGTAATAATGCATGTTATATTGATAATAATATAAGTAATAAGTATAATTATTACAGTTCTAGCGATTATAACTGCATAATATGGGTAATAATGCATGTTATATTGATAATAATATAAGTAATAAGTATAATTATTACAGTTCCAGCGATATTATCTGCATTATATGGGTAATAATGCATGTTATATTGATAATATCGGGAGTAATATGTATAATTATTACTGTTCTAGCGATAATAATAGTAAAATATGGCTAATAGTGCATGTTATATTGATAATAATATAAGTAATAAGTATAATTATTACAGTTCTAGCGATAATAACTGCATTATATGGGTAATAATGGATGTTATATTGATAATATCGGGAGTAATAAGTATATTTATTATAGTTCTAGCGATAATAACTGCATAATATAGGTAATAATGCATGTTATATTGATAATAATAAAAGTAATAAGTATATTTATTATAGTTCTATCAATAATAACTGCATAATATGGGTAATAATGCATGTTATATTGATGATAATAAAAGTAATAAGTGTATTTATTACAGTTCTAGCGATAATAACTGCATTATATGGGTAATAATGCATGTTATATTGATAATATCCGGAGTAATATGTATAATTATTATTGTTCTAGCGATAATAATAGTAAAATATGGCTAATAGTGCATGTTATATTGATAATTATAAAAGTAATAAGTATATTTATTATAGTTCTATCAATAATAACTGCATAATATGGGTAATAATGCATGTCATATTGATGATAATAAAAGTAATAAGTGTATTTATTACAGTTCTAGCGATAATGACTGCATAATATGGGTAATAATGCATGTTATATTGATGATAATATAAGTAATAAGTATAATTATTACAGTTCCAGCGATATTATCTGCATTATATGGGTAATAATGCATGTTATATTGATAATATCGGGAGTAATATGTATAATTATTACTGTTCTAGCGATAATAATAGTAAAATATGGCTAATAGTGCATGTTATATTGATAATAATATAAGTAATAAGTATAATTATTACAGTTCTAGCGATAATAACTGCATTATATGGGTAATAATGGATGTTATATTGATAATATCGGGAGTAATAAGTATATTTATTATAGTTCTAGCGATAATAACTGCATAATATAGGTAATAATGCATGTTATATTGATAATAATAAAAGTAATAAGTATATTTATTATAGTTCTATCAATAATAACTGCATAATATGGGTAATAATGCATGTTATATTGATGATAATAAAAGTAATAAGTGTATTTATTACAGTTCTAGCGATAATAACTGCATTATATGGGTAATAATGCATGTTATATTGATAATATCCGGAGTAATATGTATAATTATTATTGTTCTAGCGATAATAATAGTAAAATATGGCTAATAGTGCATGTTATATTGATAATAATAAAAGTAATAAGTATATTTATTATAGTTCTATCAATAATAACTGCATAATATGGGTAATAATGCATGTCATATTGATGATAATAAAAGTAATAAGTGTATTTATTACAGTTCTAGCGATAATGACTGCATAATTTGGGTAATAATGCATGCTATATTGATGATAATATAAGTAATAAGTATAATTATTACAGTTCTAGCGATAATAACTGCATTATATGGGTAATAATGCATGATATGTTGATAATATTGGGAGTAATAAGTATAATTATTATAGTTCTAGCGATAATAATAGTAAAATATGGCAAATAGTGCATGTTATATTGATAATAGTAAAAGCAATAAGTATATTTATTACAGTTCTATCGATAATAACTGCATAATATGGGTAATAATGCATGTTATATTGATGATAATAAAAGTAATAAGTGTATTTATTACAGTTCTAGCGATAATGACTGCATAATATGGGTAATAATGCATGTTATATTGATAATAATAAAAGTAATAAGTATATTTACTATAGTTCTGTCGATAATAACTGCATTATATGGGTAATAATGCATGTTATATTGATAATATCGGGAGTAATAAGTATAATCATTACAGTTCTAGCGATAATACTAGTAAAATATGGCTAAGAGTGCCTGTTATATTGATAATAATAAAAGTAATAATTATATTTATTATAATTCTATCGATAATAACTGCATAATATGGGTAATAATGCACGTTATATTGATAATAATATAAGTAATAAGTATAATTATTACAGTTCTAGCGATAATAACTGCATTATATGGGTAATAATGGATGTTATATTGATAATATCGGGAGTAATAAGTATATTTATTATAGTTCTAGCGATAATAACTGCATAATATAGGTAATAATGCATGTTATATTGATAATAATAAAAGTAATAAGTATATTTATTATAGTTCTATCAATAATAACTGCATAATATGGGTAATAATGCATGTTATATTGATGATAATAAAAGTAATAAGTGTATTTATTACAGTTCTAGCGATAATAACTGCATTATATGGGTAATAATGCATGTTATATTGATAATATCCGGAGTAATATGTATAATTATTATTGTTCTAGCGATAATAATAGTAAAATATGGCTAATAGTGCATGTTATATTGATAATAATAAAAGTAATAAGTATATTTATTATAGTTCTATCAATAATAACTGCATAATATGGGTAATAATGCATGTCATATTGATGATAATAAAAGTAATAAGTGTATTTATTACAGTTCTAGCGATAATGACTGCATAATATGGGTAATAATGCATGTTATATTGATGATAATATAAGTAATAAGTATAATTATTACAGTTCCAGCGATATTATCTGCATTATATGGGTAATAATGCATGTTATATTGATAATATCGGGAGTAATATGTATAATTATTACTGTTCTAGCGATAATAATAGTAAAATATGGCTAATAGTGCATGTTATATTGATAATAATATAAGTAATAAGTATAATTATTACAGTTCTAGCGATAATAACTGCATTATATGGGTAATAATGGATGTTATATTGATAATATCGGGAGTAATAAGTATATTTATTATAGTTCTAGCGATAATAACTGCATAATATAGGTAATAATGCATGTTATATTGATAATAATAAAAGTAATAAGTATATTTATTATAGTTCTATCAATAATAACTGCATAATATGGGTAATAATGCATGTTATATTGATGATAATAAAAGTAATAAGTGTATTTATTACAGTTCTAGCGATAATAACTGCATTATATGGGTAATAATGCATGTTATATTGATAATATCCGGAGTAATATGTATAATTATTATTGTTCTAGCGATAATAATAGTAAAATATGGCTAATAGTGCATGTTATATTGATAATAATAAAAGTAATAAGTATATTTATTATAGTTCTATCAATAATAACTGCATAATATGGGTAATAATGCATGTCATATTGATGATAATAAAAGTAATAAGTGTATTTATTACAGTTCTAGCGATAATGACTGCATAATTTGGGTAATAATGCATGCTATATTGATGATAATATAAGTAATAAGTATAATTATTACAGTTCTAGCGATAATAACTGCATTATATGGGTAATAATGCATGATATGTTGATAATATTGGGAGTAATAAGTATAATTATTATAGTTCTAGCGATAATAATAGTAAAATATGGCAAATAGTGCATGTTATATTGATAATAGTAAAAGCAATAAGTATATTTATTACAGTTCTATCGATAATAACTGCATAATATGGGTAATAATGCATGTTATATTGATGATAATAAAAGTAATAAGTGTATTTATTACAGTTCTAGCGATAATGACTGCATAATATGGGTAATAATGCATGTTATATTGATAATAATAAAAGTAATAAGTATATTTACTATAGTTCTGTCGATAATAACTGCATTATATGGGTAATAATGCATGTTATATTGATAATATCGGGAGTAATAAGTATAATCATTACAGTTCTAGCGATAATACTAGTAAAATATGGCTAAGAGTGCCTGTTATATTGATAATAATAAAAGTAATAATTATATTTATTATAATTCTATCGATAATAACTGCATAATATGGGTAATAATGCACGTTATATTGATAATAATATAAGTAATAAGTATAATTATTACAGTTCTAGCGATAATAACTGCATTATATGGGTAATAATGGATGTTATATTGATAATATCGGGAGTAATAAGTATATTTATTATAGTTCTAGCGATAATAACTGCATAATATAGGTAATAATGCATGTTATATTGATAATAATAAAAGTAATAAGTATATTTATTATAGTTCTATCAATAATAACTGCATAATATGGGTAATAATGCATGTTATATTGATGATAATAAAAGTAATAAGTGTATTTATTACAGTTCTAGCGATAATAACTGCATTATATGGGTAATAATGCATGTTATATTGATAATATCCGGAGTAATATGTATAATTATTATTGTTCTAGCGATAATAATAGTAAAATATGGCTAATAGTGCATGTTATATTGATAATAATAAAAGTAATAAGTATATTTATTATAGTTCTATCAATAATAACTGCATAATATGGGTAATAATGCATGTTATATTGATGATAATAAAAGTAATAAGTGTATTTATTACAGTTCTAGCGATAATGACTGCATAATATGGGTAATAATGCATGTTATATTGATGATAATATAAGTAATAAGTATAATTATTACAGTTCTAGCGATAATAACTGCATTATATGGGTAATAATGCATGTTATATTGATAATATCGGGAGTAATATGTATAATTATTATTGTTCTAGCGATAATAATAGTAAAATATGGCTAATAGTGCATGTCATATTGATAATAATAAAAGTAATAAGTATATTTACTATAGTTCTGTCGATAATAACTGCATTATATGGGTAATAATGCATGTTATATTGATAATATCGGGAGTAATAAGTATAATCATTACAGTTCTAGCGATAATACTAGTAAAATATGGCTAAGAGTGCCTGTTATATTTATAATAATAAAAGTAATAATTATATTTATTATAATTCTATCGATAATAACTGCATAATATGGGTAATAATGCATGTTATATTGATAATAATATAAGTAATAAGTATAATTATTACAGTTCTAGCGATAATAACTGCATTATATGGGTAATAATGGATGTTATATTGATAATATCGGGAGTAATAAGTATATTTATTATAGTTCTAGCGATTATAACTGCATCATATGGGTAATAATGCATGTTATATTAATAATAATATAAGTAATAAGTATAATTATTACAGTTCTAGCGATAATAACTGCATTACATGGGTAATAATGCATGTTATATTGATAATAGTAAAAGTAATAAGTGTATTTATTATGGTGCTAGCGATAATAACTGCATAATATGGGTAATAATGCATGTTATATTGATAATAATATAGGTAATAAGTATAATTATTACAGTTCTAGCGATAATAACTGCATTATATGGGTAATAATGGATGTTATATTGATAATATCGGGAGTAATAAGTATAATTATTTCAGTTCTAGCGATAATAACTGCATTACATGGGTAATAATGCATGTTATATTGATAATAATAAAAGTAATATGTATATTTATTATAGTTCTAGCGATAATAATTGCATAATATAGGTAATAATGCATGTTATATTGATAAGAATATAAGTAATAAGTATAATTATTACAGTTCTAGCGATTATAACTGCATAATATGGGTAATAATGCATGTTATATTGATAATAATATAAGTAATAAGTATAATTATTACAGTTCCAGCGATATTATCTGCATTATATGGGTAATAATGCATGTTATATTGATAATATCGGGAGTAATATGTATAATTATTATTGTTCTAGCGATAATAATAGTAAAATATGGCTAATAGTGCATGTTATATTGATAATAATATAAGTAATAAGTATAATTATTACAGTTCTAGCGATAATAACTGCATTATATGGGTAATAATGGATGTTATATTGATAATATCGGGAGTAATAAGTATATTTATTATAGTTCTAGCGATAATAACTGCATAATATAGGTAATAATGCATGTTATATTGATAATAATAAAAGTAATAAGTATATTTATTATAGTTCTATCAATAATAACTGCATAATATGGGTAATAATGCATGTTATATTGATGATAATAAAAGTAATAAGTGTATTTATTACAGTTCTAGCGATAATGACTGCATAATATGGGTAATAATGCATGTTATATTGATGATAATATAAGTAATAAGTATAATTATTACAGTTCTAGCGATAATAACTGCATCATATGGGTAATAATGCATGTTATATTGATAATATCGGGAGTAATATGTATAATTATTATTGTTCTAGCGATAATAATAGTAAAATATGGCTAATAGTGCATGTCATATTGATAATAATAAAAGTAATAAGTATATTTACTATAGTTCTGTCGATAATAACTGCATTATATGGGTAATAATGCATGTTATATTGATAATATCGGGAGTAATAAGTATAATCATTACAGTTCTAGCGATAATACTAGTAAAATATGGCTAAGAGTGCCTGTTATATTTATAATAATAAAAGTAATAATTATATTTATTATAATTCTATCGATAATAACTGCATAATATGGGTAATAATGCATGTTATATTGATAATAATATAAGTAATAAGTATAATTATTACAGTTCTAGCGATAATAACTGCATTATATGGGTAATAATGGATGTTATATTGATAATATCGGGAGTAATAAGTATATTTATTATAGTTCTAGCGATTATAACTGCATCATATGGGTAATAATGCATGTTATATTAATAATAATATAAGTAATAAGTATAATTATTACAGTTCTAGCGATAATAACTGCATTACATGGGTAATAATGCATGTTATATTGATAATAGTAAAAGTAATAAGTGTATTTATTATGGTGCTAGCGATAATAACTGCATAATATGGGTAATAATGCATGTTATATTGATAATAATATAGGTAATAAGTATAATTATTACAGTTCTAGCGATAATAACTGCATTATATGGGTAATAATGGATGTTATATTGATAATATCGGGAGTAATAAGTATAATTATTTCAGTTCTAGCGATAATAACTGCATTACATGGGTAATAATGCATGTTATATTGATAATAATAAAAGTAATATGTATATTTATTATAGTTCTAGCGATAATAATTGCATAATATAGGTAATAATGCATGTTATATTGATAAGAATATAAGTAATAAGTATAATTATTACAGTTCTAGCGATTATAACTGCATAATATGGGTAATAATGCATGTTATATTGATAATAATATAAGTAATAAGTATAATTATTACAGTTCCAGCGATATTATCTGCATTATATGGGTAATAATGCATGTTATATTGATAATATCGGGAGTAATATGTATAATTATTATTGTTCTAGCGATAATAATAGTAAAATATGGCTAATAGTGCATGTTATATTGATAATAATATAAGTAATAAGTATAATTATTACAGTTCTAGCGATAATAACTGCATTATATGGGTAATAATGGATGTTATATTGATAATATCGGGAGTAATAAGTATATTTATTATAGTTCTAGCGATAATAACTGCATAATATAGGTAATAATGCATGTTATATTGATAATAATAAAAGTAATAAGTATATTTATTATAGTTCTATCAATAATAACTGCATAATATGGGTAATAATGCATGTTATATTGATGATAATAAAAGTAATAAGTGTATTTATTACAGTTCTAGCGATAATGACTGCATAATATGGGTAATAATGCATGTTATATTGATGATAATATAAGTAATAAGTATAATTATTACAGTTCTAGCGATAATAACTGCATTATATGGGTAATAATGCATGATATGTTGATAATATTGGGAGTAATAAGTATAATTATTATAGTTCTAGCGATAATAATAGTAAAATATGGCAAATAGTGCATGTTATATTGATAATAGTAAAAGCAATAAGTATATTTATTACAGTTCTATCGATAATAACTGCATAATATGGGTATTAATGCATGTTATATTGATGATAATAAAAGTAGTAAGTATATTTATTATAGTTCTAGCGATTATAACTGCATCATATGGGTAATAATGCATGTTATATTGATAATAATATAAGTAATAAGTATAATTATTACAGTTCTAGCGATAATAACTGCATTAAATGCGTATAATGCATGTTATATTGATAATATCTGGAATAGTAAGTATAATTTTTATAGTTCTAGCGATAATATAAGTAAAATATGGCTAATAGTGCATGTTATATTGATAATAATAAAAGTAATAAGTATATTTATTATAATTCTATCGATAATAACTGCATAATATGGGTAATAATGCATGTTATATTGATAATATCGGGAGTAATAAGTATAATCATTACAGTTCTAGCGATAATACTAGTAAAATATGGCTAAGAGTGCCTGTTATATTGATAATAATAAAAGTAATAATTATATTTATTATAATTCTATCGATAATAACTGCATAATATGGGTAATAATGCATGTTATATTGATAATAATATAAGTAATAAGTATAATTATTACAGTTCTAGCGATAATAACTGCATTATATGGGTAATAATGGATGTTATATTGATAATATCGGGAGTAATAAGTATATTTATTACAGTTCTAGCGATAATAAGTGCATTATATGGGTAATAATGCATGTTATATTGATAATATCCGGAGTAATATGTATAATTATTATTGTTCTAGCGATAATAATAGTAAAATATGGCTAATAGTGCATGTTATATTGATAATAATAAAAGTAATAAGTATATTTATTATAGTTCTATCAATAATAACTGCATAATATGGGTAATAATGCATGTTATATTGATGATAATAAAAGTAATAAGTGTATTTATTACAGTTCTAGCGATAATAACTGCATTATATGGGTAATAATGCATGTTATATTGATAATATCCGGAGTAATATGTATAATTATTATTGTTCTAGCGATAATAATAGTAAAATATGGCTAATAGTGCATGTTATATTGATAATAATAAAAGTAATAAGTATATTTATTATAGTTCTATCAATAATAACTGCATAATATGGGTAATAATGCATGTTATATTGATGATAATAAAAGTAATAAGTGTATTTATTACAGTTCTAGCGATAATGACTGCATAATATGGGTAATAATGCATGTTATATTGATAATAATAAAAGTAATAAGTATATTTACTATAGTTCTGTCGATAATAACTGCATTATATGGGTAATAATGCATGTTATAATGATAATATCGGAAGTAATAAGTATAATCATTACAGTTCTAGCGATAATACTAGTAAAATATGGCTAAGAGTGCCTGTTATATTGATAATAATAAAAGTAATAATTATATTTATTATAATTCTATCGATAATAACTGCATAATATGGGTAATAATGCATGTTATATTGATAATAATATAAGTAATAAGTATAATTATTACAGTTCTAGCGATAATAACTGCATTATATGGGTAATAATGGATGTTATATTGATAATATCGGGAGTAATAAGTATATTTATTATAGTTCTAGCGATAATAACTGCATAATATAGGTAATAATGCATGTTATATTGATAATAATAAAAGTAATAAGTATATTTATTATAGTTCTATCAATAATAACTGCATAATATGGGTAATAATGCATGTTATATTGATGATAATAAAAGTAATAAGTGTATTTATTACAGTTCTAGCGATAATAACTGCATTATATGGGTAATAATGCATGTTATATTGATAATATCCGGAGTAATATGTATAATTATTATTGTTCTAGCGATAATAATAGTAAAATATGGCTAATAGTGCATGTTATATTGATAATAATAAAAGTAATAAGTACATTTATTATAGTTCTATCAATAATAACTGCATGATATGGGTAATAATGCATGTTATATTGATAATAATAAAAGTAATAAGTGTATTTATTACAGTTCTAGCGATAATGACTGCATAATATGGGTAATAATGCATGTTATATTGATGATAATATAAGTAATAAGTATAATTATTACAGTTCTAGCGATTATAACTGCTTAATATGGGTAATAATGCATGTTATATTGATAATAATATAAGTAATAAGTATAATTATTACAGTTCTAGCGATAATAACTGCATTAAATGCGTATAATGCATGTTATATTGACAATATCTGGAATAGTAAGTATAATTTTTATAGTTCTAGCGATAATATAAGTAAAATATGGCTAATAGTGCATGTTATATTGATAATAATAAAAGTAATAAGTATATTTATTATAATTCTATCGATAATAACTGCATAATATGGGTAATAATGCATGTTATATTGATAATAATATAAGTAATAAGTATAATTATTACAGTTCTAGCGATAATAACTGCATTATATGGGTAATAATGCATGTTATATTGATAATATCGGGAGTAATATGTATAATTATTATTGTTCTAGCGATAATAATAGTAAAATATGGCTAATAGTGCATGTCATATTGATAATAATAAAAGTAATAAGTATATTTACTATAGTTCTGTCGATAATAACTGCATTATATGGGTAATAATGCATGTTATATTGATAATATCGGGAGTAATAAGTATAATCATTACAGTTCTAGCGATAATACTAGTAAAATATGGCTAAGAGTGCCTGTTATATTTATAATAATAAAAGTAATAATTATATTTATTATAATTCTATCGATAATAACTGCATAATATGGGTAATAATGCATGTTATATTGATAATAATATAAGTAATAAGTATAATTATTACAGTTCTAGCGATAATAACTGCATTATATGGGTAATAATGGATGTTATATTGATAATATCGGGAGTAATAAGTATATTTATTATAGTTCTAGCGATTATAACTGCATCATATGGGTAATAATGCATGTTATATTAATAATAATATAAGTAATAAGTATAATTATTACAGTTCTAGCGATAATAACTGCATTACATGGGTAATAATGCATGTTATATTGATAATAGTAAAAGTAATAAGTATATTTATTATGGTGCTAGCGATAATAACTGCATAATATGGGTAATAATGCATGTTATATTGATAATAATATAGGTAATAAGTATAATTATTACAGTTCTAGCGATAATAACTGCATTATATGGGTAATAATGGATGTTATATTGATAATATCGGGAGTAATAAGTATAATTATTTCAGTTCTAGCGATAATAACTGCATTACATGGGTAATAATGCATGTTATATTGATAATAATAAAAGTAATATGTATATTTATTATAGTTCTAGCGATAATAATTGCATAATATAGGTAATAATGCATGTTATATTGATAAGAATATAAGTAATAAGTATAATTATTACAGTTCTAGCGATTATAACTGCATAATATGGGTAATAATGCATGTTATATTGATAATAATATAAGTAATAAGTATAATTATTACAGTTCCAGCGATATTATCTGCATTATATGGGAAATAATGCATGTTATATTGATAATATCGGGAGTAATATGTATAATTATTATTGTTCTAGCGATAATAATAGTAAAATATGGCTAATAGTGCATGTTATATTGATAATAATATAAGTAATAAGTATAATTATTACAGTTCTAGCGATAATAACTGCATTATGTGGGTAATAATGGATGTTATATTGATAATATCGGGAGTAATAAGTATATTTATTATAGTTCTAGCGATAATAACTGCATAATATAGGTAATAATGCATGTTATATTGATAATAATAAAAGTAATAAGTATATTTATTATAGTTCTATCAATAATAACTGCATAATATGGGTAATAATGCATGTTATATTGATGATAATAAAAGTAATAAGTGTATTTATTACAGTTCTAGCGATAATAACTGCATTATATGGGTAATAATGCATGTTATATTGATAATATCCGGAGTAATATGTATAATTATTATTGTTCTAGCGATAATAATAGTAAAATATGGCTAATAGTGCATGTTATATTGATAATAATAAAAGTAATAAGTATATTTATTATAGTTCTATCAATAATAACTGCATAATATGGGTAATAATGCATGTTATATTGATGATAATAAAAGTAATAAGTGTATTTATTACAGTTCTAGCGATAATGACTGCATAATATGGGTAATAATGCATGTTATATTGATGATAATATAAGTAATAAGTATAATTATTACAGTTCTAGCGATAATAACTGCATTATATGGGTAATAATGCATGATATGTTGATAATATTGGGAGTAATAAGTATAATTATTATAGTTCTAGCGATAATAATAGTAAAATATGGCAAATAGTGCATGTTATATTGATAATAGTAAAAGCAATAAGTATATTTATTACAGTTCTATCGATAATAACTGCATAATATGGGTATTAATGCATGTTATATTGATGATAATAAAAGTAGTAAGTATATTTATTATAGTTCTAGCGATTATAACTGCATCATATGGGTAATAATGCATGTTATATTGATAATAATATAAGTAATAAGTATAATTATTGCAGTTCTAGCGATAATAACTGCATTAAATGCGTATAATGCATGTTATATTGATAATATCTGGAATAGTAAGTATAATTTTTATAGTTCTAGCGATAATATAAGTAAAATATGGCTAATAGTGCATGTTATATTGATAATAATAAAAGTAATAAGTATATTTATTATAATTCTATCGATAATAACTGTATAATATGGGTAATAATGCATGTTATATTGATAATATCCGGAGTAATATGTATAATTATTATTGTTCTAGCGATAATAATAGTAAAATATGGCTAATAGTGCATGTTATATTGATAATAATAAAAGTAATAAGTATATTTATTATAGTTCTATCAATAATAACTGCATAATATGGGTAATAATGCATGTTATATTGATGATAATAAAAGTAATAAGTGTATTTATTACAGTTCTAGCGATAATGACTGCATAATATGGGTAATAATGCATGTTATATTGATAATAATAAAAGTAATAAGTATGTTTACTATAGTTCTGTCGATAATAACTGCATTATATGGGTAATAATGCATGTTATATTGATAATATCGGGAGTAATAAGTATAATCATTACAGTTCTAGCGATAATACTAGTAAAATATGGCTAAGAGTGCCTGTTATATTGATAATAATAAAAGTAATAATTATATTTATTATAATTCTATCGATAATAACTGCATAATATGGGTAATAATGCATGTTATATTGATAATAATATAAGTAATAAGTATAATTATTACAGTTCTAGCGATAATAACTGCATTATATGGGTAATAATGGATGTTATATTGATAATATCGGGAGTAATAAGTATATTTATTATAGTTCTAGCGATAATAACTGCATAATATAGGTAATAATGCATGTTATATTGATAATAATAAAAGTAATAAGTATATTTATTATAGTTCTATCAATAATAACTGCATAATATGGGTAATAATGCATGTTATATTGATGATAATAAAAGTAATAAGTGTATTTATTACAGTTCTAGCGATAATGACTGCATAATATGGGTAATAATGCATGTTATATTGATAATAATATAGGTAATAAGTATAATTATTACAGTTCTAGCGATAATAACTGCATTATATGGGTAATAATGGATGTTATATTGATAATATCGGGAGTAATAAGTATAATTATTACAGTTCTAGCGGTAATAACTGCATTACATGGGTAATAATGCATGTTATATTGATAATAATAAAAGTAATATGTATATTTATTATAGTTCTAGCGATAATAATTGCATAATATAGGTAATAATGCATGTTATATTGATAATAATATAAGTAATAAGTATAATTATTACAGTTCTAGCGATTATAACTGCATAATATGGGTAATAATGCATGTTATATTGATAATAATATAAGTAATAAGTATAATTATTACAGTTCCAGCGATATTATCTGCATTATATGGGTAATAATGCATGTTATATTGATAATATCGGGAGTAATATGTATAATTATTATTGTTCTAGCGATAATAATAGTAAAATATGGCTAATAGTGCATGTTATATTGATAATAATATAAGTAATAAGTATAATTATTACAGTTCTAGCGATAATAACTGCATTATATGGGTAATAATGGATGTTATATTGATAATATCGGGAGTAATAAGTATATTTATTATAGTTCTAGCGATAATAACTGCATAATATAGGTAATAATGCATGTTATATTGATAATAATAAAAGTAATAAGTATATTTATTATAGTTCTATCAATAATAACTGCATAATATGGGTAATAATGCATGTTATATTGATGATAATAAAAGTAATAGGTGTATTTATTACAGTTCTAGCGATAATAACTGCATTATATGGGTAATAATGCATGTTATATTGATAATATCCGGAGTAATATGTATAATTATTATTGTTCTAGCGATAATACTAGTAAAATATGGCTAAGAGTGCCTGTTATATTGATAATAATAAAAGTAATAATTATATTTATTATAATTCTATCGATAATAACTGCATAATATGGGTAATAATGCATGTTATATTGATAATAATATAAGTAATAAGTATAATTATTACAGTTCTAGCGATAATAACTGCATTATATGGGTAATAGTGGATGTTATATTGATAATATCGGGAGTAATAAGTATATTTATTATAGTTCTAGCGATAATAACTGCATAATATAGGTAATAGTGCATGTTGTATTGATAATAATAAAAGTAATAAGTATATTTATTATTGTTCTATCAATAATAACTGCATAACATGGGTAATAATGCATGTTATATTGATGATAATAAAAGTAATAAGTATATTTATTACAGTTCTAGCGATAATAACTGCATTATATGGGTAATAATGGATGTTATATTGATAATATCGGGAGTAATAAGTATATTTATTATAGTTCTAGCGATTATAACTGCATCATATGGGTAATAATGCATGTTATATTAATAATAATATAAGTAATAAGTATAATTATTACAGTTCTAGCGATAATAACTGCATTACATGGGTAATAATGCATGTTATATTGATAATATTAAAAGTAATAAGTATATTTATTATGGTGCTAGCGATAATAACTGCATAATATGGGTAATAATGCATGTTATATTGATAATAATATAGGTAATAAGTATAATTATTACAGTTCTAGCGATAATAACTGAATTATATGGGTAATAATGGATGTTATATTGATAATATCGGGAGTAATAAGTATAATTATTACAGTTCTAGCGATAATGACTGCATTACATGGGGAATAATGCATGTTGCATTGATAATAATAAAAGTAATATGTATATTTATTATAGTTCTAGCGATAATAATTGCATAATATAGGTAATAATGCATGTTATATTGATAATAATATAAGTAATAAGTATAATTATTACAGTTCTAGCGATTATAACTGCATAATATGGGTAATAATGCATGTTATATTGATAATAATATAAGTAATAAGTATAATTATTACAGTTCCAGCGATATTATCTGCATTATATGGGTAATAATGCATGTTATATTGATAATATCGGGAGTAATATGTATAATTATTACTGTTCTAGCGATAATAATAGTAAAATATGGCTAATAGTGCATGTTATATTGATAATAATATAAGTAATAAGTATAATTATTACAGTTCTAGCGATAATAACTGCATTATATGGGTAATAATGGATGTTATATTGATAATATCGGGAGTAATAAGTATATTTATTATAGTTCTAGCGATAATAACTGCATAATATAGGTAATAATGCATGTTATATTGATAATAATAAAAGTAATAAGTATATTTATTATAGTTCTATCAATAATAACTGCATAATATGGGTAATAATGCATGTTATATTGATGATAATAAAAGTAATAAGTGTATTTATTACAGTTCTAGCGATAATAACTGCATTATATGGGTAATAATGCATGTTATATTGATAATATCCGGAGTAATATGTATAATTATTATTGTTCTAGCGATAATAATAGTAAAATATGGCTAATAGTGCATGTTATATTGATAATAATAAAAGTAATAAGTATATTTATTATAGTTCTATCAATAATAACTGCATAATATGGGTAATAATGCATGTCATATTGATGATAATAAAAGTAATAAGTGTATTTATTACAGTTCTAGCGATAATGACTGCATAATTTGGGTAATAATGCATGCTATATTGATGATAATATAAGTAATAAGTATAATTATTACAGTTCTAGCGATAATAACTGCATTATATGGGTAATAATGCATGATATGTTGATAATATTGGGAGTAATAAGTATAATTATTATAGTTCTAGCGATAATAATAGTAAAATATGGCAAATAGTGCATGTTATATTGATAATAGTAAAAGCAATAAGTATATTTATTACAGTTCTATCGATAATAACTGCATAATATGGGTAATAATGCATGTTATATTGATGATAATAAAAGTAATAAGTGTATTTATTACAGTTCTAGCGATAATGACTGCATAATATGGGTAATAATGCATGTTATATTGATAATAATAAAAGTAATAAGTATATTTACTATAGTTCTGTCGATAATAACTGCATTATATGGGTAATAATGCATGTTATATTGATAATATCGGGAGTAATAAGTATAATCATTACAGTTCTAGCGATAATACTAGTAAAATATGGCTAAGAGTGCCTGTTATATTGATAATAATAAAAGTAATAATTATATTTATTATAATTCTATCGATAATAACTGCATAATATGGGTAATAATGCACGTTATATTGATAATAATATAAGTAATAAGTATAATTATTACAGTTCTAGCGATAATAACTGCATTATATGGGTAATAATGGATGTTATATTGATAATATCGGGAGTAATAAGTATATTTATTATAGTTCTAGCGATAATAACTGCATAATATAGGTAATAATGCATGTTATATTGATAATAATAAAAGTAATAAGTATATTTATTATAGTTCTATCAATAATAACTGCATAATATGGGTAATAATGCATGTTATATTGATGATAATAAAAGTAATAAGTGTATTTATTACAGTTCTAGCGATAATAACTGCATTATATGGGTAATAATGCATGATATGTTGATAATATTGGGAGTAATAAGTATAATTATTATAGTTCTAGCGATAATAATAGTAAAATATGGCAAATAGTGCATGTTATATTGATAATAGTAAAAGCAATAAGTATATTTATTACAGTTCTATCGATAATAACTGCATAATATGGGTATTAATGCATGTTATATTGATGATAATAAAAGTAGTAAGTATATTTATTATAGTTCTAGCGATTATAACTGCATCATATGGGTAATAATGCATGTTATATTGATAATAATATAAGTAATAAGTATAATTATTACAGTTCTAGCGATAATAACTGCATTAAATGCGTATAATGCATGTTATATTGATAATATCTGGAATAGTAAGTATAATTTTTATAGTTCTAGCGATAATATAAGTAAAATATGGCTAATAGTGCATGTTATATTGATAATAATAAAAGTAATAAGTATATTTATTATAATTCTATCGATAATAACTGCATAATATGGGTAATAATGCATGTTATATTGATAATATCGGGAGTAATAAGTATAATCATTACAGTTCTAGCGATAATACTAGTAAAATATGGCTAAGAGTGCCTGTTATATTGATAATAATAAAAGTAATAATTATATTTATTATAATTCTATCGATAATAACTGCATAATATGGGTAATAATGCATGTTATATTGATAATAATATAAGTAATAAGTATAATTATTACAGTTCTAGCGATAATAACTGCATTATATGGGTAATAATGGATGTTATATTGATAATATCGGGAGTAATAAGTATATTTATTACAGTTCTAGCGATAATAACTGCATAATATAGGTAATAATGCATGTTATATTGATAATAATAAAAGTAATAAGTATATTTATTATAGTTCTATCAATAATAACTGCATAATATGGGTAATAATGCATGTTATATTGATGATAATAAAAGTAATAAGTGTATTTATTACAGTTCTAGCGATAATAACTGCATTATATGGGTAATAATGCATGTTATATTGATAATATCCGGAGTAATATGTATAATTATTATTGTTCTAGCGATAATAATAGTAAAATATGGCTAATAGTGCATGTTATATTGATAATAATAAAAGTAATAAGTATATTTATTATAGTTCTATCAATAATAACTGCATAATATGGGTAATAATGCATGTTATATTGATGATAATAAAAGTAATAAGTGTATTTATTACAGTTCTAGCGATAATGACTGCATAATATGGGTAATAATGCATGTTATATTGATAATAATAAAAGTAATAAGTATATTTACTATAGTTCTGTCGATAATAACTGCATTATATGGGTAATAATGCATGTTATATTGATAATATCGGGAGTAATAAGTATAATCATTTCAGTTCTAGCGATAATACTAGTAAAATATGGCTAAGAGTGCCTGTTATATTGATAATAATAAAAGTAATAATTATATTTATTATAATTCTATCGATAATAACTGCATAATATGGGTAATAATGCATGTTATATTGATAATAATATAAGTAATAAGTATAATTATTACAGTTCTAGCGATAATAACTGCATTATATGGGTAATAATGGATGTTATATTGATAATATCGGGAGTAATAAGTATATTTATTATAGTTCTAGCGATAATAACTGCATAATATAGGTAATAATGCATGTTATATTGATAATAATAAAAGTAATAAGTATATTTATTATAGTTCTATCAATAATAACTGCATAATATGGGTAATAATGCATGTTATATTGATGATAATAAAAGTAATAAGTGTATTTATTACAGTTCTAGCGATAATGACTGCATAATATGGGTAATAATGCATGTTATATTGATAATAATATAGGTAATAAGTATAATTATTACAGTTCTAGCGATAATAACTGCATTATATGGGTAATAATGGATGTTATATTGATAATATCGGGAGTAATAAGTATAATTATTACAGTTCTAGCGGTAATAACTGCATTACATGGGTAATAATGCATGTTATATTGATAATAATAAAAGTAATATGTATATTTATTATAGTTCTAGCGATAATAATTGCATAATATAGGTAATAATGCATGTTATATTGATAATAATATAAGTAATAAGTATAATTATTACAGTTCTAGCGATTATAACTGCATAATATGGGTAATAATGCATGTTATATTGATAATAATATAAGTAATAAGTATAATTATTACAGTTCCAGCGATATTATCTGCATTATATGGGTAATAATGCATGTTATATTGATAATATCGGGAGTAATATGTATAATTATTATTGTTCTAGCGATAATAATAGTAAAATATGGCTAATAGTGCATGTTATATTGATAATAATATAAGTAATAAGTATAATTATTACAGTTCTAGCGATAATAACTGCATTATATGGGTAATAATGGATGTTATATTGATAATATCGGGAGTAATAAGTATATTTATTATAGTTCTAGCGATAATAACTGCATAATATAGGTAATAATGCATGTTATATTGATAATAATAAAAGTAATAAGTATATTTATTATAGTTCTATCAATAATAACTGCATAATATGGGTAATAATGCATGTTATATTGATGATAATAAAAGTAATAGGTGTATTTATTACAGTTCTAGCGATAATAACTGCATTATATGGGTAATAATGCATGTTATATTGATAATATCCGGAGTAATATGTATAATTATTATTGTTCTAGCGATAATACTAGTAAAATATGGCTAAGAGTGCCTGTTATATTGATAATAATAAAAGTAATAATTATATTTATTATAATTCTATCGATAATAACTGCATAATATGGGTAATAATGCATGTTATATTGATAATAATATAAGTAATAAGTATAATTATTACAGTTCTAGCGATAATAACTGCATTATATGGGTAATAGTGGATGTTATATTGATAATATCGGGAGTAATAAGTATATTTATTATAGTTCTAGCGATAATAACTGCATAATATAGGTAATAGTGCATGTTGTATTGATAATAATAAAAGTAATAAGTATATTTATTATTGTTCTATCAATAATAACTGCATAACATGGGTAATAATGCATGTTATATTGATGATAATAAAAGTAATAAGTATATTTATTACAGTTCTAGCGATAATAACTGCATTATATGGGTAATAATGGATGTTATATTGATAATATCGGGAGTAATAAGTATATTTATTATAGTTCTAGCGATTATAACTGCATCATATGGGTAATAATGCATGTTATATTAATAATAATATAAGTAATAAGTATAATTATTACAGTTCTAGCGATAATAACTGCATTACATGGGTAATAATGCATGTTATATTGATAATATTAAAAGTAATAAGTATATTTATTATGGTGCTAGCGATAATAACTGCATAATATGGGTAATAATGCATGTTATATTGATAATAATATAGGTAATAAGTATAATTATTACAGTTCTAGCGATAATAACTGCATTATATGGGTAATAATGGATGTTATATTGATAATATCGGGAGTAATAAGTATAATTATTACAGTTCTAGCGATAATGACTGCATTACATGGGGAATAATGCATGTTGCATTGATAATAATAAAAGTAATATGTATATTTATTATAGTTCTAGCGATAATAATTGCATAATATAGGTAATAATGCATGTTATATTGATAATAATATAAGTAATAAGTATAATTATTACAGTTCTAGCGATTATAACTGCATAATATGGGTAATAATGCATGTTATATTGATAATAATATAAGTAATAAGTATAATTATTACAGTTCCAGCGATATTATCTGCATTATATGGGTAATAATGCATGTTATATTGATAATATCGGGAGTAATATGTATAATTATTACTGTTCTAGCGATAATAATAGTAAAATATGGCTAATAGTGCATGTTATATTGATAATAATATAAGTAATAAGTATAATTATTACAGTTCTAGCGATAATAACTGCATTATATGGGTAATAATGGATGTTATATTGATAATATCGGGAGTAATAAGTATATTTATTATAGTTCTAGCGATAATAACTGCATAATATAGGTAATAATGCATGTTATATTGATAATAATAAAAGTAATAAGTATATTTATTATAGTTCTATCAATAATAACTGCATAATATGGGTAATAATGCATGTTATATTGATGATAATAAAAGTAATAAGTGTATTTATTACAGTTCTAGCGATAATAACTGCATTATATGGGTAATAATGCATGTTATATTGATAATATCCGGAGTAATATGTATAATTATTATTGTTCTAGCGATAATAATAGTAAAATATGGCTAATAGTGCATGTTATATTGATAATAATAAAAGTAATAAGTATATTTATTATAGTTCTATCAATAATAACTGCATAATATGGGTAATAATGCATGTCATATTGATGATAATAAAAGTAATAAGTGTATTTATTACAGTTCTAGCGATAATGACTGCATAATATGGGTAATAATGCATGTTATATTGATGATAATATAAGTAATAAGTATAATTATTACAGTTCCAGCGATATTATCTGCATTATATGGGTAATAATGCATGTTATATTGATAATATCGGGAGTAATATGTATAATTATTACTGTTCTAGCGATAATAATAGTAAAATATGGCTAATAGTGCATGTTATATTGATAATAATATAAGTAATAAGTATAATTATTACAGTTCTAGCGATAATAACTGCATTATATGGGTAATAATGGATGTTATATTGATAATATCGGGAGTAATAAGTATATTTATTATAGTTCTAGCGATAATAACTGCATAATATAGGTAATAATGCATGTTATATTGATAATAATAAAAGTAATAAGTATATTTATTATAGTTCTATCAATAATAACTGCATAATATGGGTAATAATGCATGTTATATTGATGATAATAAAAGTAATAAGTGTATTTATTACAGTTCTAGCGATAATAACTGCATTATATGGGTAATAATGCATGTTATATTGATAATATCCGGAGTAATATGTATAATTATTATTGTTCTAGCGATAATAATAGTAAAATATGGCTAATAGTGCATGTTATATTGATAATAATAAAAGTAATAAGTATATTTATTATAGTTCTATCAATAATAACTGCATAATATGGGTAATAATGCATGTCATATTGATGATAATAAAAGTAATAAGTGTATTTATTACAGTTCTAGCGATAATGACTGCATAATTTGGGTAATAATGCATGCTATATTGATGATAATATAAGTAATAAGTATAATTATTACAGTTCTAGCGATAATAACTGCATTATATGGGTAATAATGCATGATATGTTGATAATATTGGGAGTAATAAGTATAATTATTATAGTTCTAGCGATAATAATAGTAAAATATGGCAAATAGTGCATGTTATATTGATAATAGTAAAAGCAATAAGTATATTTATTACAGTTCTATCGATAATAACTGCATAATATGGGTAATAATGCATGTTATATTGATGATAATAAAAGTAATAAGTGTATTTATTACAGTTCTAGCGATAATGACTGCATAATATGGGTAATAATGCATGTTATATTGATAATAATAAAAGTAATAAGTATATTTACTATAGTTCTGTCGATAATAACTGCATTATATGGGTAATAATGCATGTTATATTGATAATATCGGGAGTAATAAGTATAATCATTACAGTTCTAGCGATAATACTAGTAAAATATGGCTAAGAGTGCCTGTTATATTGATAATAATAAAAGTAATAATTATATTTATTATAATTCTATCGATAATAACTGCATAATATGGGTAATAATGCACGTTATATTGATAATAATATAAGTAATAAGTATAATTATTACAGTTCTAGCGATAATAACTGCATTATATGGGTAATAATGGATGTTATATTGATAATATCGGGAGTAATAAGTATATTTATTATAGTTCTAGCGATAATAACTGCATAATATAGGTAATAATGCATGTTATATTGATAATAATAAAAGTAATAAGTATATTTATTATAGTTCTATCAATAATAACTGCATAATATGGGTAATAATGCATGTCATATTGATGATAATAAAAGTAATAAGTGTATTTATTACAGTTCTAGCGATAATAACTGCATTATATGGGTAATAATGCATGTTATATTGATAATATCCGGAGTAATATGTATAATTATTATTGTTCTAGCGATAATAATAGTAAAATATGGCTAATAGTGCATGTTATATTGATAATAATAAAAGTAATAAGTATATTTATTATAGTTCTATCAATAATAACTGCATAATATGGGTAATAATGCATGTTATATTGATGATAATAAAAGTAATAAGTGTATTTATTACAGTTCTAGCGATAATGACTGCATAATATGGGTAATAATGCATGTTATATTGATGATAATATAAGTAATAAGTATAATTATTACAGTTCTAGCGATAATAACTGCATTATATGGGTAATAATGCATGATATGTTGATAATATTGGGAGTAATAAGTATAATTATTATAGTTCTAGCGATAATAATAGTAAAATATGGCAAATAGTGCATGTTATATTGATAATAGTAAAAGCAATAAGTATATTTATTACAGTTCTATCGATAATAACTGCATAATATGGGTATTAATGCATGTTATATTGATGATAATAAAAGTAGTAAGTATATTTATTATAGTTCTAGCGATTATAACTGCATCATATGGGTAATAATGCATGTTATATTGATAATAATATAAGTAATAAGTATAATTATTACAGTTCTAGCGATAATAACTGCATTAAATGCGTATAATGCATGTTATATTGATAATATCTGGAATAGTAAGTATAATTTTTATAGTTCTAGCGATAATATAAGTAAAATATGGCTAATAGTGCATGTTATATTGATAATAATAAAAGTAATAAGTATATTTATTATAATTCTATCGATAATAACTGCATAATATGGGTAATAATGCATGTTATATTGATAATATCGGGAGTAATAAGTATAATCATTACAGTTCTAGCGATAATACTAGTAAAATATGGCTAAGAGTGCCTGTTATATTGATAATAATAAAAGTAATAATTATATTTATTATAATTCTATCGATAATAACTGCATAATATGGGTAATAATGCATGTTATATTGATAATAATATAAGTAATAAGTATAATTATTACAGTTCTAGCGATAATAACTGCATTATATGGGTAATAATGGATGTTATATTGATAATATCGGGAGTAATAAGTATATTTATTACAGTTCTAGCGATAATAACTGCATAATATAGGTAATAATGCATGTTATATTGATAATAATAAAAGTAATAAGTATATTTATTATAGTTCTATCAATAATAACTGCATAATATGGGTAATAATGCATGTTATATTGATGATAATAAAAGTAATAAGTGTATTTATTACAGTTCTAGCGATAATAACTGCATTATATGGGTAATAATGCATGATATGTTGATAATATTGGGAGTAATAAGTATAATTATTATAGTTCTAGCGATAATAATAGTAAAATATGGCAAATAGTGCATGTTATATTGATAATAGTAAAAGCAATAAGTATATTTATTACAGTTCTATCGATAATAACTGCATAATATGGGTATTAATGCATGTTATATTGATGATAATAAAAGTAGTAAGTATATTTATTATAGTTCTAGCGATTATAACTGCATCATATGGGTAATAATGCATGTTATATTGATAATAATATAAGTAATAAGTATAATTATTACAGTTCTAGCGATAATAACTGCATTAAATGCGTATAATGCATGTTATATTGATAATATCTGGAATAGTAAGTATAATTTTTATAGTTCTAGCGATAATATAAGTAAAATATGGCTAATAGTGCATGTTATATTGATAATAATAAAAGTAATAAGTATATTTATTATAATTCTATCGATAATAACTGCATAATATGGGTAATAATGCATGTTATATTGATAATATCGGGAGTAATAAGTATAATCATTACAGTTCTAGCGATAATACTAGTAAAATATGGCTAAGAGTGCCTGTTATAGTGATAATAATAAAAGTAATAATTATATTTATTATAATTCTATCGATAATAACTGCATAATATGGGTAATAATGCATGTTATATTGATAATAATATAAGTAATAAGTATAATTATTACAGTTCTAGCGATAATAACTGCATTATATGGGTAATAATGGATGTTATATTGATAATATCGGGAGTAATAAGTATATTTATTACAGTTCTAGCGATAATAACTGCATAATATAGGTAATAATGCATGTTATATTGATAATAATAAAAGTAATAAGTATATTTATTATAGTTCTATCAATAATAACTGCATAATATGGGTAATAATGCATGTTATATTGATGATAATAAAAGTAATAAGTGTATTTATTACAGTTCTAGCGATAATAACTGCATTATATGGGTAATAATGCATGTTATATTGATAATATCCGGAGTAATATGTATAATTATTATTGTTCTAGCGATAATAATAGTAAAATATGGCTAATAGTGCATGTTATATTGATAATAATAAAAGTAATAAGTATATTTATTATAGTTCTATCAATAATAACTGCATAATATGGGTAATAATGCATGTTATATTGATGATAATAAAAGTAATAAGTGTATTTATTACAGTTCTAGCGATAATGACTGCATAATATGGGTAATAATGCATGTTATATTGATAATAATAAAAGTAATAAGTATATTTACTATAGTTCTGTCGATAATAACTGCATTATATGGGTAATAATGCATGTTATATTGATAATATCGGGAGTAATAAGTATAATCATTTCAGTTCTAGCGATAATACTAGTAAAATATGGCTAAGAGTGCCTGTTATATTGATAATAATAAAAGTAATAATTATATTTATTATAATTCTATCGATAATAACTGCATAATATGGGTAATAATGCATGTTATATTGATAATAATATAAGTAATAAGTATAATTATTACAGTTCTAGCGATAATAACTGCATTATATGGGTAATAATGGATGTTATATTGATAATATCGGGAGTAATAAGTATATTTATTATAGTTCTAGCGATAATAACTGCATAATATAGGTAATAATGCATGTTATATTGATAATAATAAAAGTAATAAGTATATTTATTATAGTTCTATCAATAATAACTGCATAATATGGGTAATAATGCATGTTATATTGATGATAATAAAAGTAATAAGTGTATTTATTACAGTTCTAGCGATAATGACTGCATAATATGGGTAATAATGCATGTTATATTGATAATAATATAGGTAATAAGTATAATTATTACAGTTCTAGCGATAATAACTGCATTATATGGGTAATAATGGATGTTATATTGATAATATCGGGAGTAATAAGTATAATTATTACAGTTCTAGCGGTAATAACTGCATTACATGGGTAATAATGCATGTTATATTGATAATAATAAAAGTAATATGTATATTTATTATAGTTCTAGCGATAATAATTGCATAATATAGGTAATAATGCATGTTATATTGATAATAATATAAGTAATAAGTATAATTATTACAGTTCTAGCGATTATAACTGCATAATATGGGTAATAATGCATGTTATATTGATAATAATATAAGTAATAAGTATAATTATTACAGTTCCAGCGATATTATCTGCATTATATGGGTAATAATGCATGTTATATTGATAATATCGGGAGTAATATGTATAATTATTATTGTTCTAGCGATAATAATAGTAAAATATGGCTAATAGTGCATGTTATATTGATAATAATATAAGTAATAAGTATAATTATTACAGTTCTAGCGATAATAACTGCATTATATGGGTAATAATGGATGTTATATTGATAATATCGGGAGTAATAAGTATATTTATTATAGTTCTAGCGATAATAACTGCATAATATAGGTAATAATGCATGTTATATTGATAATAATAAAAGTAATAAGTATATTTATTATAGTTCTATCAATAATAACTGCATAATATGGGTAATAATGCATGTTATATTGATGATAATAAAAGTAATAGGTGTATTTATTACAGTTCTAGCGATAATAACTGCATTATATGGGTAATAATGCATGTTATATTGATAATATCCGGAGTAATATGTATAATTATTATTGTTCTAGCGATAATACTAGTAAAATATGGCTAAGAGTGCCTGTTATATTGATAATAATAAAAGTAATAATTATATTTATTATAATTCTATCGATAATAACTGCATAATATGGGTAATAATGCATGTTATATTGATAATAATATAAGTAATAAGTATAATTATTACAGTTCTAGCGATAATAACTGCATTATATGGGTAATAGTGGATGTTATATTGATAATATCGGGAGTAATAAGTATATTTATTATAGTTCTAGCGATAATAACTGCATAATATAGGTAATAGTGCATGTTGTATTGATAATAATAAAAGTAATAAGTATATTTATTATTGTTCTATCAATAATAACTGCATAACATGGGTAATAATGCATGTTATATTGATGATAATAAAAGTAATAAGTATATTTATTACAGTTCTAGCGATAATAACTGCATTATATGGGTAATAATGGATGTTATATTGATAATATCGGGAGTAATAAGTATATTTATTATAGTTCTAGCGATTATAACTGCATCATATGGGTAATAATGCATGTTATATTAATAATAATATAAGTAATAAGTATAATTATTACAGTTCTAGCGATAATAACTGCATTACATGGGTAATAATGCATGTTATATTGATAATATTAAAAGTAATAAGTATATTTATTATGGTGCTAGCGATAATAACTGCATAATATGGGTAATAATGCATGTTATATTGATAATAATATAGGTAATAAGTATAATTATTACAGTTCTAGCGATAATAACTGCATTATATGGGTAATAATGGATGTTATATTGATAATATCGGGAGTAATAAGTATAATTATTACAGTTCTAGCGATAATGACTGCATTACATGGGGAATAATGCATGTTGCATTGATAATAATAAAAGTAATATGTATATTTATTATAGTTCTAGCGATAATAATTGCATAATATAGGTAATAATGCATGTTATATTGATAATAATATAAGTAATAAGTATAATTATTACAGTTCTAGCGATTATAACTGCATAATATGGGTAATAATGCATGTTATATTGATAATAATATAAGTAATAAGTATAATTATTACAGTTCCAGCGATATTATCTGCATTATATGGGTAATAATGCATGTTATATTGATAATATCGGGAGTAATATGTATAATTATTATTGTACTAGCGATAATAATAGTAAAATATGGCTAATAGTGCATGTTATATTGATAATAATATAAGTAATAAGTATAATTATTACAGTTCTAGCGATAATAACTGCATTATATGGGTAATAATGGATGTTATATTGATAATATCGGGAGTAATAAGTATATTTATTATAGTTCTAGCGATAATAACTGCATAATATAGGTAATAATGCATGTTATATTGATAATAATAAAAGTAATAAGTATATTTATTATAGTTCTATCAATAATAACTGCATAATATGGGTAATAATGCATGTTATATTGATGATAATAAAAGTAATAAGTGTATTTATTACAGTTCTAGCGATAATAACTGCATTATATGGGTAATAATGCATGTTATATTGATAATATCCGGAGTAATATGTATAATTATTATTGTTCTAGCGATAATAATAGTAAAATATGGCTAATAGTGCATGTTATATTGATAATAATAAAAGTAATAAGTATATTTATTATAGTTCTATCAATAATAACTGCATAATATGGGTAATAATGCATGTCATATTGATGATAATAAAAGTAATAAGTGTATTTATTACAGTTCTAGCGATAATGACTGCATAATATGGGTAATAATGCATGTTATATTGATGATAATATAAGTAATAAGTATAATTATTACAGTTCCAGCGATATTATCTGCATTATATGGGTAATAATGCATGTTATATTGATAATATCGGCAGTAATATGTATAATTATTACTGTTCTAGCGATAATAATAGTAAAATATGGCTAATAGTGCATGTTATATTGATAATAATATAAGTAATAAGTATAATTATTACAGTTCTAGCGATAATAACTGCATTATATGGGTAATAATGGATGTTATATTGATAATATCGGGAGTAATAAGTATATTTATTATAGTTCTAGCGATAATAACTGCATAATATAGGTAATAATGCATGTTATATTGATAATAATAAAAGTAATAAGTATATTTATTATAGTTCTATCAATAATAACTGCATAATATGGGTAATAATGCATGTTATATTGATGATAATAAAAGTAATAAGTGTATTTATTACAGTTCTAGCGATAATAACTGCATTATATGGGTAATAATGCATGTTATATTGATAATATCCGGAGTAATATGTATAATTATTATTGTTCTAGCGATAATAATAGTAAAATATGGCTAATAGTGCATGTTATATTGATAATAATAAAAGTAATAAGTATATTTATTATAGTTCTATCAATAATAACTGCATAATATGGGTAATAATGCATGTCATATTGATGATAATAAAAGTAATAAGTGTATTTATTACAGTTCTAGCGATAATGACTGCATAATTTGGGTAATAATGCATGCTATATTGATGATAATATAAGTAATAAGTATAATTATTACAGTTCTAGCGATAATAACTGCATTATATGGGTAATAATGCATGATATGTTGATAATATTGGGAGTAATAAGTATAATTATTATAGTTCTAGCGATAATAATAGTAAAATATGGCAAATAGTGCATGTTATATTGATAATAGTAAAAGCAATAAGTATATTTATTACAGTTCTATCGATAATAACTGCATAATATGGGTAATAATGCATGTTATATTGATGATAATAAAAGTAATAAGTGTATTTATTACAGTTCTAGTGATAATGACTGCATAATATGGGTAATAATGCATGTTATATTGATAATAATAAAAGTAATAAGTATATTTACTATAGTTCTGTCGATAATAACTGCATTATATGGGTAATAATGCATGTTATATTGATAATATCGGGAGTAATAAGTATAATCATTACAGTTCTAGCGATAATACTAGTAAAATATGGCTAAGAGTGCCTGTTATATTGATAATAATAAAAGTAATAATTATATTTATTATAATTCTATCGATAATAACTGCATAATATGGGTAATAATGCACGTTATATTGATAATAATATAAGTAATAAGTATAATTATTACAGTTCTAGCGATAATAACTGCATTATATGGGTAATAATGGATGTTATATTGATAATATCGGGAGTAATAAGTATATTTATTATAGTTCTAGCGATAATAACTGCATAATATAGGTAATAATGCATGTTATATTGATAATAATAAAAGTAATAAGTATATTTATTATAGTTCTATCAATAATAACTGCATAATATGGGTAATAATGCATGTTATATTGATGATAATAAAAGTAATAAGTGTATTTATTACAGTTCTAGCGATAATAACTGCATTATATGGGTAATAATGCATGTTATATTGATAATATCCGGAGTAATATGTATAATTATTATTGTTCTAGCGATAATAATAGTAAAATATGGCTAATAGTGCATGTTATATTGATAATAATAAAAGTAATAAGTATATTTATTATAGTTCTATCAATAATAACTGCATAATATGGGTAATAATGCATGTCATATTGATGATAATAAAAGTAATAAGTGTATTTATTACAGTTCTAGCGATAATGACTGCATAATTTGGGTAATAATGCATGCTATATTGATGATAATATAAGTAATAAGTATAATTATTACAGTTCTAGCGATAATAACTGCATTATATGGGTAATAATGCATGATATGTTGATAATATTGGGAGTAATAAGTATAATTATTATAGTTCTAGCGATAATAATAGTAAAATATGGCAAATAGTGCATGTTATATTGATAATAGTAAAAGCAATAAGTATATTTATTACAGTTCTATCGATAATAACTGCATAATATGGGTATTAATGCATGTTATATTGATGATAATAAAAGTAGTAAGTATATTTATTATAGTTCTAGCGATTATAACTGCATCATATGGGTAATAATGCATGTTATATTGATAATAATATAAGTAATAAGTATAATTATTACAGTTCTAGCGATAATAACTGCATTAAATGCGTATAATGCATGTTATATTGATAATATCTGGAATAGTAAGTATAATTTTTATAGTTCTAGCGATAATATAAGTAAAATATGGCTAATAGTGCATGTTATATTGATAATAATAAAAGTAATAAGTATATTTATTATAATTCTATCGATAATAACTGCATAATATGGGTAATAATGCATGTTATATTGATAATATCGGGAGTAATAAGTATAATCATTACAGTTCTAGCGATAATACTAGTAAAATATGGCTAAGAGTGCCTGTTATATTGATAATAATAAAAGTAATAATTATATTTATTATAATTCTATCGATAATAACTGCATAATATGGGTAATAATGCATGTTATATTGATAATAATATAAGTAATAAGTATAATTATTACAGTTCTAGCGATAATAACTGCATTATATGGGTAATAATGGATGTTATATTGATAATATCGGGAGTAATAAGTATATTTATTACAGTTCTAGCGATAATAACTGCATAATATAGGTAATAATGCATGTTATATTGATAATAATAAAAGTAATAAGTATATTTATTATAGTTCTATCAATAATAACTGCATAATATGGGTAATAATGCATGTTATATTGATGATAATAAAAGTAATAAGTGTATTTATTACAGTTCTAGCGATAATAACTGCATTATATGGGTAATAATGCATGTTATATTGATAATATCCGGAGTAATATGTATAATTATTATTGTTCTAGCGATAATAATAGTAAAATATGGCTAATAGTGCATGTTATATTGATAATAATAAAAGTAATAAGTATATTTATTATAGTTCTATCAATAATAACTGCATAATATGGGTAATAATGCATGTTATATTGATGATAATAAAAGTAATAAGTGTATTTATTACAGTTCTAGCGATAATGACTGCATAATATGGGTAATAATGCATGTTATATTGATAATAATAAAAGTAATAAGTATATTTACTATAGTTCTGTCGATAATAACTGCATTATATGGGTAATAATGCATGTTATATTGATAATATCGGGAGTAATAAGTATAATCATTACAGTTCTAGCGATAATACTAGTAAAATATGGCTAAGAGTGCCAGTTATATTGATAATAATAAAAGTAATAATTATATTTATTATAATTCTATCGATAATAACTGCATAATATGGGTAATAATGCATGTTATATTGATAATAATATAAGTAATAAGTATAATTATTACAGTTCTAGCGATAATAACTGCATTATATGGGTAATAATGGATGTTATATTGATAATATCGGGAGTAATAAGTATATTTATTATAGTTCTAGCGATAATAACTGCATAATATAGGTAATAATGCATGTTATATTGATAATAATAAAAGTAATAAGTATATTTATTATAGTTCTATCAATAATAACTGCATAATATGGGTAATAATGCATGTTATATTGATGATAATAAAAGTAATAAGTGTATTTATTACAGTTCTAGCGATAATAACTGCATTATATGGGTAATAATGCATGTTATATTGATAATATCCGGAGTAATATGTATAATTATTATTGTTCTAGCGATAATAATAGTAAAATATGGCTAATAGTGCATGTTATATTGATAATAATAAAAGTAATAAGTACATTTATTATAGTTCTATCAATAATAACTGCATGATATGGGTAATAATGCATGTTATATTGATAATAATAAAAGTAATAAGTGTATTTATTACAGTTCTAGCGATAATGACTGCATAATATGGGTAATAATGCATGTTATATTGATGATAATATAAGTAATAAGTATAATTATTACAGTTCTAGCGATAATAACTGCATTATATGGGTAATAATGCATGTTATATTGATGATAATATAAGTAATAAGTATAATTATTACAGTTCTAGCGATTATAACTGCTTAATATGGGTAATAATGCATGTTATATTGATAATAATATAAGTAATAAGTATAATTATTACAGTTCTAGCGATAATAACTGCATTAAATGCGTATAATGCGTGTTATATTGACAATATCTGGAATAGTAAGTATAATTTTTATAGTTCTAGCGATAATATAAGTAAAATATGGCTAATAGTGCATGTTATATTGATAATAATAAAAGTAATAAGTATATTTATTATAATTCTATCGATAATAACTGCATAATATGGGTAATAATGCATGTTATATTGATAATAATATAAGTAATAAGTATAATTATTACAGTTCTAGCGATAATAACTGCATTATATGGGTAATAATGCATGTTATATTGATAATATCGGGAGTAATATGTATAATTATTATTGTTCTAGCGATAATAATAGTAAAATATGGCTAATAGTGCATGTCATATTGATAATAATAAAAGTAATAAGTATATTTACTATAGTTCTGTCGATAATAACTGCATTATATGGGTAATAATGCATGTTATATTGATAATATCGGGAGTAATAAGTATAATCATTACAGTTCTAGCGATAATACTAGTAAAATATGGCTAAGAGTGCCTGTTATATTGATAATAATAAAAGTAATAATTATATTTATTATAATTCTATCGATAATAACTGCATAATATGGGTAATAATGCATGTTATATTGATAATAATATAAGTAATAAGTATAATTATTACAGTTCTAGCGATAATAACTGCATTATATGGGTAATAATGGATGTTATATTGATAATATCGGGAGTAATAAGTATATTTATTATAGTTCTAGCGATTATAACTGCATCATATGGGTAATAATGCATGTTATATTAATAATAATATAAGTAATAAGTATAATTATTACAGTTCTAGCGATAATAACTGCATTACATGGGTAATAATGCATGTTATATTGATAATAGTAAAAGTAATAAGTATATTTATTATGGTGCTAGCGATAATAACTGCATAATATGGGTAATAATGCATGTTATATTGATAATAATATAGGTAATAAGTATAATTATTACAGTTCTAGCGATAATAACTGCATTATATGGGTAATAATGGATGTTATATTGATAATATCGGGAGTAATAAGTATAATTATTACAGTTCTAGCGATAATAACTGCATTACATGGGTAATAATGCATGTTATATTGATAATAATAAAAGTAATATGTATATTTATTATAGTTCTAGCGATAATAATTGCATAATATAGGTAATAATGCATGTTATATTGATAAGAATATAAGTAATAAGTATAATTATTACAGTTCTAGCGATTATAACTGCATAATATGGGTAATAATGCATGTTATATTGATAATAATATAAGTAATAAGTATAATTATTACAGTTCCAGCGATATTATCTGCATTATATGGGTAATAATGCATGTTATATTGATAATATCGGGAGTAATATGTATAATTATTATTGTACTAGCGATAATAATAGTAAAATATGGCTAATAGTGCATGTTATATTGATAATAATATAAGTAATAAGTATAATTATTACAGTTCTAGCGATAATAACTGCATTATATGGGTAATAATGGATGTTATATTGATAATATCGGGAGTAATAAGTATATTTATTATAGTTCTAGCGATAATAACTGCATAATATAGGTAATAATGCATGTTATATTGATAATAATAAAAGTAATAAGTATATTTATTATAGTTCTATCAATAATAACTGCATAATATGGGTAATAATGCATGTTATATTGATGATAATAAAAGTAATAAGTGTATTTATTACAGTTCTAGCGATAATAACTGCATTATATGGGTAATAATGCATGTTATATTGATAATATCCGGAGTAATATGTATAATTATTATTGTTCTAGCGATAATAATAGTAAAATATGGCTAATAGTGCATGTTATATTGATAATAATAAAAGTAATAAGTATATTTATTATAGTTCTATCAATAATAACTGCATAATATGGGTAATAATGCATGTTATATTGATGATAATAAAAGTAATAAGTGTATTTATTACAGTTCTAGCGATAATGACTGCATAATATGGGTAATAATGCATGTTATATTGATGATAATATAAGTAATAAGTATAATTATTACAGTTCTAGCGATAATAACTGCATTATATGGGTAATAATGCATGATATGTTGATAATATTGGGAGTAATAAGTATAATTATTATAGTTCTAGCGATAATAATAGTAAAATATGGCAAATAGTGCATGTTATATTGATAATAGTAAAAGCAATAAGTATATTTATTACAGTTCTATCGATAATAACTGCATAATATGGGTATTAATGCATGTTATATTGATGATAATAAAAGTAGTAAGTATATTTATTATAGTTCTAGCGATTATAACTGCATCATATGGGTAATAATGCATGTTATATTGATAATAATATAAGTAATAAGTATAATTATTACAGTTCTAGCGATAATAACTGCATTAAATGCGTATAATGCATGTTATATTGATAATATCTGGAATAGTAAGTATAATTTTTATAGTTCTAGCGATAATATAAGTAAAATATGGCTAATAGTGCATGTTATATTGATAATAATAAAAGTAATAAGTATATTTATTATAATTCTATCGATAATAACTGCATAATATGGGTAATAATGCATGTTATATTGATAATATCGGGAGTAATAAGTATAATCATTACAGTTCTAGCGATAATACTAGTAAAATATGGCTAAGAGTGCCTGTTATAGTGATAATAATAAAAGTAATAATTATATTTATTATAATTCTATCGATAATAACTGCATAATATGGGTAATAATGCATGTTATATTGATAATAATATAAGTAATAAGTATAATTATTACAGTTCTAGCGATAATAACTGCATTATATGGGTAATAATGGATGTTATATTGATAATATCGGGAGTAATAAGTATATTTATTACAGTTCTAGCGATAATAACTGCATAATATAGGTAATAATGCATGTTATATTGATAATAATAAAAGTAATAAGTATATTTATTATAGTTCTATCAATAATAACTGCATAATATGGGTAATAATGCATGTTATATTGATGATAATAAAAGTAATAAGTGTATTTATTACAGTTCTAGCGATAATAACTGCATTATATGGGTAATAATGCATGTTATATTGATAATATCCGGAGTAATATGTATAATTATTATTGTTCTAGCGATAATAATAGTAAAATATGGCTAATAGTGCATGTTATATTGATAATAATAAAAGTAATAAGTATATTTATTATAGTTCTATCAATAATAACTGCATAATATGGGTAATAATGCATGTTATATTGATGATAATAAAAGTAATAAGTGTATTTATTACAGTTCTAGCGATAATGACTGCATAATATGGGTAATAATGCATGTTATATTGATAATAATAAAAGTAATAAGTATATTTACTATAGTTCTGTCGATAATAACTGCATTATATGGGTAATAATGCATGTTATATTGATAATATCGGGAGTAATAAGTATAATCATTACAGTTCTAGCGATAATACTAGTAAAATATGGCTAAGAGTGCCTGTTATATTGATAATAATAAAAGTGATAATTATATTTATTATAATTCTATCGATAATAACTGCATAATATGGGTAATAATGCATGTTATATTGATAATAATATAAGTAATAAGTATAATTATTACAGTTCTAGCGATAATAACTGCATTATATGGGTAATAATGGATGTTATATTGATAATATCGGGAGTAATAAGTATATTTATTATAGTTCTAGCGATAATAACTGCATAATATAGGTAATAATGCATGTTATATTGATAATAATAAAAGTAATAAGTATATTTATTATAGTTCTATTAATAATAACTGCATAATATGGGTAATAATGCATGTTATATTGATGATAATAAAAGTAATAAGTGTATTTATTACAGTTCTAGCGATAATAACTGCATTATATGGGTAATAATGCATGTTATATTGATAATATCCGGAGTAATATGTATAATTATTATTGTTCTAGCAATAATAATAGTAAAATATGGCTAATAGTGCATGTTATATTGATAATAATAAAAGTAATAAGTATATTTATTATAGTTCTATCAATAATAACTGCATAATATGGGTAATAATGCATGTTATATTGATGATAATAAAAGTAATAAGTGTATTTATTACAGTTCTAGCGATAATGACTGCATAATATGGGTAATAATGCATGTTATATTGATAATAATAAAAGTAATAAGTATATTTACTATAGTTCTGTCGATAATAACTGCATTATATGGGTAATAATGCATGTTATATTGATAATATCGGGAGTAATAAGTATAATCATTACAGTTCTAGCGATAATACTAGTAAAATATGGCTAAGAGTGCCTGTTATATTGATAATAATAAAAGTAATAATTATATTTATTATAATTCTATCGATAATAACTGCATAATATGGGTAATAATGCATGTTATATTGATAATAATATAAGTAATAAGTATAATTATTACAGTTCTAGCGATAATAACTGCATTATATGGGTAATAATGGATGTTATATTGATAATATCGGGAGTAATAAGTATATTTATTATAGTTCTAGCGATAATAACTGCATAATATAGGTAATAATGCATGTTATATTGATAATAATAAAAGTAATAAGTATATTTATTATAGTTCTATCAATAATAACTGCATAATATGGGTAATAATGCATGTTATATTGATGATAATAAAAGTAATAAGTGTATTTATTACAGTTCTAGCGATAATAACTGCATTATATGGGTAATAATGCATGTTATATTGAGCATATCCGGAGTAATATGTATAATTATTATTGTTCTAGCGATAATAATAGTAAAATATGGCTAATAGTGCATGTTATATTGATAATAATAAAAGTAATAAGTACATTTATTATAGTTCTATCAATAATAACTGCATGATATGGGTAATAATGCATGTTATATTGATAATAATAAAAGTAATAAGTGTATTTATTACAGTTCTAGCGATAATGACTGCATAATATGGGTAATAATGCATGTTATATTGATGATAATATAAGTAATAAGTATAATTATTACAGTTCTAGCGATAATGACTGCATAATATGGGTAATAATGCATGTTATATTGATGATAATATAAGTAATAAGTATAATTATTACAGTTCTAGCGATTATAACTGCTTAATATGGGTAATAATGCATGTTATATTGATAATAATATAAGTAATAAGTATAATTATTACAGTTCTAGCGATAATAACTGCATTAAATGCGTATAATGCATGTTATATTGACAATATCTGGAATAGTAAGTATAATTTTTATAGTTCTAGCGATAATATAAGTAAAATATGGCTAATAGTGCATGTTATATTGATAATAATAAAAGTAATAAGTATATTTATTATAATTCTATCGATAATAACTGCATAATATGGGTAATAATGCATGTTATATTGATAATAATATAAGTAATAAGTATAATTATTACAGTTCTAGCGATAATAACTGCATTATATGGGTAATAATGCATGTTATATTGATAATATCGGGAGTAATATGTATAATTATTATTGTTCTAGCGATAATAATAGTAAAATATGGCTAATAGTGCATGTCATATTGATAATAATAAAAGTAATAAGTATATTTACTATAGTTCTGTCGATAATAACTGCATTATATGGGTAATAATGCATGTTATATTGATAATATCGGGAGTAATAAGTATAATCATTACAGTTCTAGCGATAATACTAGTAAAATATGGCTAAGAGTGCCTGTTATATTGATAATAATAAAAGTAATAATTATATTTATTATAATTCTATCGATAATAACTGCATAATATGGGTAATAATGCATGTTATATTGATAATAATATAAGTAATAAGTATAATTACTACAGTTCTAGCGATAATAACTGCATTATATGGGTAATAATGGATGTTATATTGATAATATCGGGAGTAATAAGTATATTTATTATAGTTCTAGCGATTATAACTGCATCATATGGGTAATAATGCATGTTATATTAATAATAATATAAGTAATAAGTATAATTATTACAGTTCTAGCGATAATAACTGCATTACATGGGTAATAATGCATGTTATATTGATAATAGTAAAAGTAATAAGTATATTTATTATGGTGCTAGCGATAATAACTGCATAATATGGGTAATAATGCATGTTATATTGATAATAATATAGGTAATAAGTATAATTATTACAGTTCTAGCGATAATAACTGCATTATATGGGTAATAATGGATGTTATATTGATAATATCGGGAGTAATAAGAATAATTATTACAGTTCTAGCGATAATAACTGCATTACATGGGTAATAATGCATGTTATATTGATAATAATAAAAGTAATATGTATATTTATTATAGTTCTAGCGATAATAATTGCATAATATAGGTAATAATGCATGTTATATTGATAAGAATATAAGTAATAAGTATAATTATTACAGTTCTAGCGATTATAACTGCATAATATGGGTAATAATGCATGTTATATTGATAATAATATAAGTAATAAGTATAATTATTACAGTTCCAGCGATATTATCTGCATTATATGGGTAATAATGCATGTTATATTGATAATATCCGGTGTAATATGTATAATTATTATTGTTCTAGCGATAATAATAGTAAAATATGGCTAATAGTGCATGTTATATTGATAATAATAAAAGTAATAAGTATATTTATTATAATTCTATCGATAATAACTGCATAATATGGGTAATAATGCATGTTATATTGATGATAATAAAAGTAATAAGTATAATTATTACAGTTCTAGCGATAATAACTGCATTATATGGGTAATAATGCATGTTATATTGATAATATCGGGAGTAATATGTATAATTACTATTGTTCTGGCGATAATAATAGTAAAATATGGCTAATAGTGCATGTTATATTGATAATAATAAAAGTAATAAGTGTATTTACTATAGTTCTGTCGATAATAACTGCATTATATGGGTAATAATGCATGTTATATTGATAATATCGGGAGTAATAAGTATAATCATTACAGTTCTAGCGATAATACTAGTAAAATATGGCAAAGAGTGCCTGTTATATTGATAATAATAAAAGTAATAATTATATTTATTATAATTCTATCGATAATAACTGCATCATATGGGTAATAATGCATGTTATATTGATAATAATATAAGTAATAAGTATAATTATTACAGTTCTAGCGATAATAACTGCATTATATGGGTAATAATGGATGTTATATTGATAACATCGGGAGTAATAAGTATATTTATTATAGTTCTAGCGATAATAACTGCATAATATAGGTAATAATGCATGTTATATTGATAATAATAAAAGTAATAAGTATATTTATTTTAGTTCTATCAATAATAACTGCATAATATGGGTAATAATGCATGTTATATTGATGATAATAAAAGTAATAAGTGTATTTATTACAGTTCTAGCGATAATGACTGCATAATATGGGTAATAATGCATGTTATATTGATGATAATATAAGTAATAAGTATAATTATTACAGTTCTAGCGATAATAACTGCATTATATGGGTAATAATGCATGATATGTTGATAATATTGGGAGTAATAAGTATAATTATTATAGTTCTAGCGATAATAATAGTAAAATATGGCAAATAGTGCATGTTATATTGATAATAGTAAAAGCAATAAGTATATTTATTACAGTTCTATCGATAATAACTGCATAATATGGGTATTAATGCATGTTATATTGATGATAATAAAAGTAGTAAGTATATTTATTATAGTTCTAGCGATTATAACTGCATAATATGGGTAATAATGCATGTTATATTGATAATAATATAAGTAATAAGTATAATTATTACAGTTCTAGCGATAATAACTGCATTAAATGCGTATAATGCATGTTATATTGATAATATCTGGAGTAGTAAGTATAATTTTTATAGTTCTAGCGATAATATAAGTAAAATATGGCTAATAGTGCATGTTATATTGATAATAATAAAAGTAATAAGTATATTTATTATAATTCTATCGATAATAACTGCATAATATGGGTAATAATGCATGTTATATTGATAATAATATAAGTAATAAGTATAATTATTACAGTTCTAGCGATAATAACTGCATTATATGGGCAATAATGCATGTTATATTGATGACAACAAAAGTAATACGTATATTTATTATAGTTCTGTCGATAATAACTGCATTATATGGGTAAAAATGCATGTTATATTGATAATATTGGGAGTAATAAGTATAATTATTATAGTTCTAGCGATAATAATAGTAAAATATGGCTAATAGTGCATGTTATATTGATAATAATATAAGTAATAAGTATAATTATTACAGTTCTAGCGATTATAACTGCATAATATGGGTAATAATGCATGTTATATTGATAATAATATAAGTAATAAGTATAATTATTACAGTTCCAGCGATATTAACTGCATTATATGGGTAATAATGCATGTTATATTGATAATATCGGGAGTAATATGTATAATTATTATTGTTCTAGCGATAATAATAGTACAATATGACTAATAGTGCATGTTATATTGATAATAGTAAAAGCAATAAGTATATTTATTACAATTCTATCGATAATAACTGCATAATATAGGTAATAGTGCATGTTGTATTGATAATAATAAAAGTAATAAGTATATTTATTATAGTTCTATCAATAATAACTGCATAATATGGGTAATAATGCATGTTATATTGATGATAATAAAAGTAATAAGTATATTTATTACAGTTCTAGCGATAATAACTGCATTACATGGGTAATAATGCATGTTATATTGATAATAATAAAAGTAATAAGTATATTTATTATGGTGCTAGCGATAATAACTGCATAATATGGGTAATAATGCATGTTATATTGATAATAATATAGGTAATAAGTATAATTATTACAGTTCTAGCGATAATAACTGCATTATATGGGTAATAATGCATGATATGTTGATAATATTGGGAGTAATAAGTATAATTATTATAGTTCTAGCGATAATAATAGTAAAATATGGCAAATAGTGCATGTTATATTGATAATAGTAAAAGGAATAAGTATATTTATTACAGTTCTATCGATAATAACTGCATAATATGGGTATTAATGCATGTTATATTGATGATAATAAAAGTAGTAAGTATATTTATTATAGTTCTAGCGATTATAACTGCATAATATGGGTAATAATGCATGTTATATTGATAACAATATAAGTAATAAGTATAATTATTACAGTTCTAGCGATAATAACTGCATTAAATGCGTATAATGCATGTTATATTGATAATATCTGGAATAGTAAGTATAATTTTTATAGTTCTAGCGATAATATAAGTAAAATATGGCTAATAGTGCATGTTATATTGATAATAATATAAGTAATAAGTATAATTATTACAGTTCTAGCGATTATAACTGCATAATATGGGTAATAATGCATGTTATATTGATAATATCGGGAGTAATAAGTATAATCATTACAGTTCTAGCGATAATACTAGTAAAATATGGCTAAGAGTGCCTGTTATATTGATAATAATAAAAGTAATAATTATATTTATTATAATTCTATCGATAATAACTGCATAATATGGGTAATAATGCATGTTATATTGATAATAATATAAGTAATAAGTATAATTATTAGAGTTCTAGCGATAATAACTGCATTATATGGGTAATAATGCATGATATGTTGATAATATTGGGAGTAATAAGTATAATTATTATAGTTCTAGCGATAATAATAGTAAAATATGGCAAATAGTGCATGTTATATTGATAATAGTAAAAGCAATAAGTATATTTATTACAATTCTATCGATAATAACTGCATAATATAGGTAATAGTGCATGTTGTATTGATAATAATAAAAGTAATAAGTATATTTATTATAGTTCTATCAATAATAACTGCATAATATGGGTAATAATGCATGTTATATTGATGATAATAAAAGTAATAAGTATATTTATTACAGTTCTAGCGATAATAACTGCATTACATGGGTAATAATGCATGTTATATTGATAATAATAAAAGTAATAAGTATATTTATTATGGTGCTAGCGATAATAACTGCATAATATGGGTAATAATGCATGTTATATTGATAATAATATAGGTAATAAGTATAATTATTACAGTTCTAGCGATAATAACTGCATTATATGGGTAATAATGCATGATATGTTGATAATATTGGGAGTAATAAGTATAATTATTATAGTTCTAGCGATAATAATAGTAAAATATGGCAAATAGTGCATGTTATATTGATAATAGTAAAAGGAATAAGTATATTTATTACAGTTCTATCGATAATAACTGCATAATATGGGTATTAATGCATGTTATATTGATGATAATAAAAGTAGTAAGTATATTTATTATAGTTCTAGCGATTATAACTGCATAATATGGGTAATAATGCATGTTATATTGATAACAATATAAGTAATAAGTATAATTATTACAGTTCTAGCGATAATAACTGCATTAAATGCGTATAATGCATGTTATATTGATAATATCTGGAATAGTAAGTATAATTTTTATAGTTCTAGCGATAATATAAGTAAAATATGGCTAATAGTGCATGTTATATTGATAATAATAAAAGTAATAAGTACATTTATTATAATTCTATCGATAATAACTGCATAATATGGGTAATAATGCATGTTATATTGATAATAATAAAAGTAATAAGTATATTTATTATAATTCTATCGATAATAACTGCATAATATGGGTAATAATGCATGTTATATTGATAGTAATATAAGTAATAAGTATAATTATTACAGTTCTAGCGATAATAACTGCATTAAATGCGTATAATGCATGTGATATTGATAATATCTGGAGTAGTAAGTATAATTTTTATAGTTCTAGCGATAATATAAGTAAAATATGGCTAATAGTGCATGTTATATTGATAATAATATAAGTAATAAGTATAATTATTACAGTTCTAGCGATTATAACTGCATAATATGGGTAATAATGCATGTTATATTGATAATAATATAAGTAATAAGTATAATTATTACAGTTCCAGCGATATTAACTGCATTATATGGGTAATAATGCATGTTATATTGATAATATCGGGAGTAATATGTATAATTATTATTGTTCTAGCGATAATAATAGTACAATATGACTAATAGTGCATGTTATATTGATAATAATAAAAGTAATAAGTATATTTATTATAGTTCTATCGATAATAACTGCATAATATGGGTAATAATGCATGTTGTATTGATGATAATAAAAGTAGTAAGTATATTTATTACAGTTCTAGCGATAATTACTGCATTATATGGGTAATAATGGATGTTATATTGATAATATCGGGAGTAATAAGTATATTTATTATAGTTCTAGCGATAATAACTGCGTAATATAGGTAATAATGCATGTTATATTGATAATAATAAAAGTAATAAGTATATTTATTATAGTTCTATCAATAATAACTGCATAATATGGATAATAATGCATGTTATAATGATGATAATAAAAGTAATAAGTGTATTTATTACAGTTCTAGCGATAATAACTGCATTATATGGGTAATAATGCATGTTATATTGATAATATCGGGAGTAATATGTATAATTATTATTGTTCTAGCGATAATAATAGTAAAATATGGCAAATAGTGCATGTTATATTGATAATAGTAAAAGGAATAAGTATATTTATTACAGTTCTATCGATAATAACTGCATAATATGGGTATTAATGCATGTTATATTGATGATAATAAAAGTAGTAAGTATATTTATTATAGTTCTAGCGATTATAACTGCATAATATGGGTAATAATGCATGTTATATTGATAACAATATAAGTAATAAGTATAATTATTACAGTTCTAGCGATAATAACTGCATTAAATGCGTATAATGCATGTTATATTGATAATATCTGGAATAGTAAGTATAATTTTTATAGTTCTAGCGATAATATAAGTAAAATATGGCTAATAGTGCATGTTATATTGATAATAATAAAAGTAATAAGTACATTTATTATAATTCTATCGATAATAACTGCATAATATGGGTAATAATGCATGTTATATTGATAATAATATAAGTAATAAGTATAATTATTACAGTTCTAGCGATAATAACTGCATTAAATGCGTATAATGCATGTTATATTGATAATATCTGGAGTAGTAAGTATAATTTTTATAGTTCTAGCGATAATATAAGTAAAATATGGCTAATAGTGCATGTTATATTGATAATAATATAAGTAATAAGTATAATTATTACAGTTCTAGCGATTATAACTGCATAATATGGGTAATAATGCATGTTATATTGATAACAATATAAGTAATAAGTATAATTATTACAGTTCTAGCGATAATAACTGCATTAAATGCGTATAATGCATGTTATATTGATAATATCTGGAATAGTAAGTATAATTTTTATAGTTCTAGCGATAATATAAGTAAAATATGGCTAATAGTGCATGTTATATTGATAATAATAAAAGTAATAAGTACATTTATTATAATTCTATCGATAATAACTGCATAATATGGGTAATAATGCATGTTATATTGATAATAATAAAAGTAATAAGTATATTTATTATAATTCTATCGATAATAACTGCATAATATGGGTAATAATGCATGTTATATTGATAATAATATAAGTAATAAGTATAATTATTACAGTTCCAGCGATATTAACTGCATTATATGGGTAATAATGCATGTTATATTGATAATATCGGGAGTAATATGTATAATTATTATTGTTCTAGCGATAATAATAGTACAATATGACTAATAGTGCATGTTATATTGATAATAATAAAAGTAATAAGTATATTTATTATAGTTCTATCGATAATAACTGCATAATATGGGTAATAATGCATGTTGTATTGATGATAATAAAAGTAGTAAGTATATTTATTACAGTTCTAGCGATAATTACTGCATTATATGGGTAATAATGGATGTTATATTGATAATAATATAAGTAATAAGTATAATTATTACAGTTCTAGCGATAATAACTGCATTAAATGCGTATAATGCATGTTATATTGATAATATCTGGAGTAGTAAGTATAATTTTTATAGTTCTAGCGATAATATAAGTAAAATATGGCTAATAGTGCATGTTATATTGATAATAATATAAGTAATAAGTATAATTATTACAGTTCTAGCGATTATAACTGCATAATATGGGTAATAATGCATGTTATATTGATAATAATATAAGTAATAAGTATAATTATTACAGTTCCAGCGATATTAACTGCATTATATGGGTAATAATGCATGTTATATTGATAATATCGGGAGTAATATGTATAATTATTATTGTTCTAGCGATAATAATAGTACAATATGACTAATAGTGCATGTTATATTGATAATAATAAAAGTAATAAGTATATTTATTATAGTTCTATCGATAATAACTGCATAATATGGGTAATAATGCATGTTGTATTGATGATAATAAAAGTAGTAAGTATATTTATTACAGTTCTAGCGATAATTACTGCATTATATGGGTAATAATGGATGTTATATTGATAATATCGGGAGTAATAAGTATATTTATTATAGTTCTAGCGATAATAACTGCGTAATATAGGTAATAATGCATGTTATATTGATAATAATAAAAGTAATAAGTATATTTATTATAGTTCTATCAATAATAACTGCATAATATGGGTAATAATGCATGTTATAATGATGATAATAAAAGTAATAAGTGTATTTATTACAGTTCTAGCGATAATAACTGCATTACATGGGTAATAATGCATGTTATATTGATAATAATAAAAGTAATAAGTATATTTATTATGGTTCTAGCGATAATAACTGCATAATATGGGTAATAATGCATGTTATATTGATAATAATATAGGTAATAAGTATAATTATTACAGTTCTAGCGATAATAACTGCATTATATGGGTAATAATGGATGTTATATTGATAATATCGGGAGTAATAAGTATAATTATTACAGTTCTAGCGATAATAACTGCATTACATGGGTAATAATGCATGTTATATTGATAATAATATAAGTAATAAGTATAATTATTACAGTTCTAGCGATTATAACTGCATAATATGGGTAATAATGCATGTTATATTGATGATAATATAAGTAATAAGTATAATTATTACAGTTCTAGCGATAATAACTGCATTATATGGGTAATAATGCATGATATGTTGATAATATTGGGAGTAATAAGTATAATTATTATAGTTCTAGCGATAATAATAGTAAAATATGGCAAATAGTGCATGTTATATTGATAATAGTAAAAGCAATAAGTATATTTATTACAATTCTATCGATAATAACTGCATAATATGGGTAATAATGCATGTTATATTGATAATAATAAAAGTAATAAGTATATTTATTATAATTCTATCGATAATAACTGCATAATATGGGTAATAATGCATGTTATATTGATGATAATAAAAGTAATAAGTATATTTATTATAATTCTATCGATAATAACTGCATAATATGGGTAATAATGCATGTTATATTGATAATAATAAAAGTAATAAGTATATTTATTATGGTGCTAGCGATAATAACTGCATAATATGGGTAATAATGCATGTTATATTGATAATAATATAGGTAATAAGTATAATTATTACAGTTCTAGCGATAATAACTGCATTATATGGGTAATAATGCATGATATGTTGATAATATTGGGAGTAATAAGTATAATTATTATAGTTCTAGCGATAATAATAGTAAAATATGGCAAATAGTGCATGTTATATTGATAATAGTAAAAGGAATAAGTATATTTATTACAGTTCTATCAATAATAACTGCATAATATGGGTATTAATGCATGTTATATTGATGATAATAAAAGTAGTAAGTATATTTATTATAGTTCTAGCGATTATAACTGCATAATATGGGTAATAATGCATGTTATATTGATAACAATATAAGTAATAAGTATAATTATTACAGTTCTAGCGATAATAACTGCATTAAATGCGTATAATGCATGTTATATTGATAATATCTGGAATTGTAAGTATAATTTTTATAGTTCTAGCGATAATATAAGTAAAATATGGCTAATAGTGCATGTTATATTGATAATAATAAAAGTAATAAGTACATTTATTATAATTCTATCGATAATAACTGCATAATATGGGTAATAATGCATGTTATATTGATAATAATAAAAGTAATAAGTATATTTATTATAATTCTATCGATAATAACTGCATAATATGGGTAATAATGCATGTTATATTGATAATAATATAAGTAATAAGTATAATTATTACAGTTCTAGCGATAATAACTGCATTAAATGCGTATAATGCATGTTATATTGATAATATCTGGAGTAGTAAGTATAATTTTTATAGTTCTAGCGATAATATAAGTAAAATATGGCTAATAGTGCATGTTATATTGATAATAATATAAGTAATAAGTATAATTATTACAGTTCTAGCGATATTAACTGCATTATATGGGTAATAATGCATGTTATATTGATAATATCGGGAGTAATATGTATAATTATTATTGTTCTAGCGATAATAATAGTACAATATGACTAATAGTGCATGTTATATTGATAATAATAAAAGTAATAAGTATATTTATTATAGTTCTATCGATAATAACTGCATAATATGGGTAATAATGCATGTTGTATTGATGATAATAAAAGTAGTAAGTATATTTATTACAGTTCTAGCGATAATTACTGCATTATATGGGTAATAATGGATGTTATATTGATAATATCGGGAGTAATAAGTATATTTATTATAGTTCTAGCGATAATAACTGCGTAATATAGGTAATAATGCATGTTATATTGATAATAATAAAAGTAATAAGTATATTTATTATAGTTCTATCAATAATAACTGCATAATATGGGTAATAATGCATGTTATAATGATGATAATAAAAGTAATAAGTGTATTTATTACAGTTCTAGCGATAATAACTGCATTACATGGGTAATAATGCATGTTATATTGATAATAATAAAAGTAGTAAGTATATTTATCATGGTTCTAGCGATAATAACTGCATAATATGGGTAATAATGCATGTTATATTGATAATAATATAGGTAATAAGTATAATTATTACAGTTCTAGCGATAATAACTGCATTATATGGGTAATAATGGATATTATATTGATAATATCGGGAGTAATAAGTATAATTATTACAGTTCTAGCGATAATAACTGCATTACATGGGTAATAATGCATGTTATATTGATAATAATATAAGTAATAAGTATAATTACTACAGTTCTAGCGATTATAACTGCATAATATGGGTAATAATGCATGTTATATTGATGATAATATAAGTAATAAGTATAATTATTACAGTTCTAGCGATAATAACTGCATTATATGGGTAATAATGCATGATATGTTGATAATATTGGGAGTAATAAGTATAATTATTATAGTTCTAGCGATAATAATAGTAAAATATGGCAAATAGTGCATGTTATATTGATAATAGTAAAAGCAATAAGTATATTTATTACAATTCTATCGATAATAACTGCATAATATAGGTAATAGTGCATGTTGTATTGATAATAATAAAAGTAATAAGTATATTTATTATAGTTCTATCAATAATAACTGCATAATATGGGTAATAATGCATGTTATATTGATGATAATAAAAGTAATAAGTATATTTATTACAGTTCTAGCGATAATAACTGCATTACATGGGTAATAATGCATGTTATATTGATAATAATAAAAGTAATAAGTATATTTATTATGGTGCTAGCGATAATAACTGCATAATATGGGTAATAATGCATGTTATATTGATAATAATATAGGTAATAAGTATAATTATTACAGTTCTAGCGATAATAACTGCATTATATGGGTAATAATGCATGACATGTTGATAATATTGGGAGTAATAAGTATAATTATTATAGTTCTAGCGATAATAATAGTAAAATATGGCAAATAGTGCATGTTATATTGATAATAGTAAAAGGAATAAGTACATTTATTACAGTTCTATCGATAATAACTGCATAATATGGGTATTAATGCATGTTATATTGATGATAATAAAAGTAGTAAGTATATTTATTATAGTTCTAGCGATTATAACTGCATAATATGGGTAATAATGCATGTTATATTGATAACAATATAAGTAATAAGTATAATTATTACAGTTCTAGCGATAATAACTGCATTAAATGCGTATAATGCATGTTATATTGATAATATCTGGAATAGTAAGTATAATTTTTATAGTTCTAGCGATAATATAAGTAAAATATGGCTAATAGTGCATGTTATATTGATAATAATAAAAGTAATAAGTATATTTATTATAATTCTATCGATAATAACTGCATAATATGGGTAATAATGCATGTTATATTGATAATAATAAAAGTAATAAGTATATTTATTATAATTCTATCGATAATAACTGCATAATATGGGTAATAATGCATGTTATATTGATAATAATATAAGTAATAAGTATAATTATTACAGTTCTAGCGATAATAACTGCATTAAATGCGTATAATGCATGTTATATTGATAATATCTGGAGTAGTAAGTATAATTTTTATAGTTCTAGCGATAATATAAGTAAAATATGGCTAATAGTGCATGTTATATTGATAATAATATAAGTAATAAGTATAATTATTACAGTTCTAGCGATTATAACTGCATAATATGGGTAATAATGCATGTTATATTGATAATATCGGGAGTAATAAGTATAATCATTACAGTTCTAGCGATAATACTAGTAAAATATGGCTAAGAGTGCCTGTTATATTGATAATAATAAAAGTAATAATTATATTTATTATAATTCTATCGATAATAACTGCATAATATGGGTAATAATGCATGTTATATTGATAATAATATAAGTAATAAGTATAATTATTACAGTTCTAGCGATAATAACTGCATTATATGGGTAATAATGGATGTTATATTGATAATATCGGGAGTAATAAGTATATTTATTATAGTTCTAGCGATAATAACTGCATAATATAGGTAATAATGCATGTTATATTGATAATAATAAAAGTAATAAGTATATTTATTATAGTTCTATCAATAATAACTGCATAATATGGGTAATAATGCATGTTATATTGATGATAATAAAAGTAATAAGTGTATTTATTACAGTTCTAGCGATAATGACTGCATAATATGGGTAATAATGCATGTTATATTGATGATAATATAAGTAATAAGTATAATTATTACAGTTCTAGCGATAATAACTGCATTATATGGGTAATAATGCATGATATGTTGATAATATTGGGAGTAATAAGTATAATTATTATAGGTCTAGCGATAATAATAGTACAATATGACTAATAGTGCATGTTATATTGATAATAATAAAAGTAATAAGTATATTTATTATAGTTCTATCGATAATAACTGCATAATATGGGTAATAATGCATGTTGTATTGATGATAATAAAAGTAGTAAGTATATTTATTACAGTTCTAGCGATAATTACTGCATTATATGGGTAATAATGGATGTTATATTGATAATAATATAAGTAATAAGTATAATTATTACAGTTCTAGCGATAATAACTGCATTAAATGCGTATAATGCATGTTATATTGATAATATCTGGAGTAGTAAGTATAATTTTTATAGTTCTAGCGATAATATAAGTAAAATATGGCTAATAGTGCATGTTATATTGATAATAATATAAGTAATAAGTATAATTATTACAGTTCTAGCGATTATAACTGCATAATATGGGTAATAATGCATGTTATATTGATAATAATATAAGTAATAAGTATAATTATTACAGTTCCAGCGATATTAACTGCATTATATGGGTAATAATGCATGTTATATTGATAATATCGGGAGTAATATGTATAATTATTATTGTTCTAGCGATAATAATAGTACAATATGACTAATAGTGCATGTTATATTGATAATAATAAAAGTAATAAGTATATTTATTATAGTTCTATCGATAATAACTGCATAATATGGGTAATAATGCATGTTGTATTGATGATAATAAAAGTAGTAAGTATATTTATTACAGTTCTAGCGATAATTACTGCATTATATGGGTAATAATGGATGTTATATTGATAATATCGGGAGTAATAAGTATATTTATTATAGTTCTAGCGATAATAACTGCGTAATATAGGTAATAATGCATGTTATATTGATAATAATAAAAGTAATAAGTATATTTATTATAGTTCTATCAATAATAACTGCATAATATGGGTAATAATGCATGTTATAATGATGATAATAAAAGTAATAAGTGTATTTATTACAGTTCTAGCGATAATAACTGCATTACATGGGTAATAATGCATGTTATATTGATAATAATAAAAGTAATAAGTATATTTATTATGGTTCTAGCGATAATAACTGCATAATATGGGTAATAATGCATGTTATATTGATAATAATATAGGTAATAAGTATAATTATTACAGTTCTAGCGATAATAACTGCATTATATGGGTAATAATGGATGTTATATTGATAATATCGGGAGTAATAAGTATAATTATTACAGTTCTAGCGATAATAACTGCATTACATGGGTAATAATGCATGTTATATTGATAATAATATAAGTAATAAGTATAATTATTACAGTTCTAGCGATTATAACTGCATAATATGGGTAATAATGCATGTTATATTGATGATAATATAAGTAATAAGTATAATTATTACAGTTCTAGCGATAATAACTGCATTATATGGGTAATAATGCATGATATGTTGATAATATTGGGAGTAATAAGTATAATTATTATAGTTCTAGCGATAATAATAGTAAAATATGGCAAATAGTGCATGTTATATTGATAATAGTAAAAGCAATAAGTATATTTATTACAATTCTATCGATAATAACTGCATAATATGGGTAATAATGCATGTTATATTGATAATAATAAAAGTAATAAGTATATTTATTATAATTCTATCGATAATAACTGCATAATATGGGTAATAATGCATGTTATATTGATGATAATAAAAGTAATAAGTATATTTATTATAATTCTATCGATAATAACTGCATAATATGGGTAATAATGCATGTTATATTGATAATAATAAAAGTAATAAGTATATTTATTATGGTGCTAGCGATAATAACTGCATAATATGGGTAATAATGCATGTTATATTGATAATAATATAGGTAATAAGTATAATTATTACAGTTCTAGCGATAATAACTGCATTATATGGGTAATAATGCATGATATGTTGATAATATTGGGAGTAATAAGTATAATTATTATAGTTCTAGCGATAATAATAGTAAAATATGGCAAATAGTGCATGTTATATTGATAATAGTAAAAGGAATAAGTATATTTATTACAGTTCTATCAATAATAACTGCATAATATGGGTATTAATGCATGTTATATTGATGATAATAAAAGTAGTAAGTATATTTATTATAGTTCTAGCGATTATAACTGCATAATATGGGTAATAATGCATGTTATATTGATAACAATATAAGTAATAAGTATAATTATTACAGTTCTAGCGATAATAACTGCATTAAATGCGTATAATGCATGTTATATTGATAATATCTGGAATTGTAAGTATAATTTTTATAGTTCTAGCGATAATATAAGTAAAATATGGCTAATAGTGCATGTTATATTGATAATAATAAAAGTAATAAGTACATTTATTATAATTCTATCGATAATAACTGCATAATATGGGTAATAATGCATGTTATATTGATAATAATAAAAGTAATAAGTATATTTATTATAATTCTATCGATAATAACTGCATAATATGGGTAATAATGCATGTTATATTGATAATAATATAAGTAATAAGTATAATTATTACAGTTCTAGCGATAATAACTGCATTAAATGCGTATAATGCATGTTATATTGATAATATCTGGAGTAGTAAGTATAATTTTTATAGTTCTAGCGATAATATAAGTAAAATATGGCTAATAGTGCATGTTATATTGATAATAATATAAGTAATAAGTATAATTATTACAGTTCTAGCGATATTAACTGCATTATATGGGTAATAATGCATGTTATATTGATAATATCGGGAGTAATATGTATAATTATTATTGTTCTAGCGATAATAATAGTACAATATGACTAATAGTGCATGTTATATTGATAATAATAAAAGTAATAAGTATATTTATTATAGTTCTATCGATAATAACTGCATAATATGGGTAATAATGCATGTTGTATTGATGATAATAAAAGTAGTAAGTATATTTATTACAGTTCTAGCGATAATTACTGCATTATATGGGTAATAATGGATGTTATATTGATAATATCGGGAGTAATAAGTATATTTATTATAGTTCTAGCGATAATAACTGCGTAATATAGGTAATAATGCATGTTATATTGATAATAATAAAAGTAATAAGTATATTTATTATAGTTCTATCAATAATAACTGCATAATATGGGTAATAATGCATGTTATAATGATGATAATAAAAGTAATAAGTGTATTTATTACAGTTCTAGCGATAATAACTGCATTACATGGGTAATAATGCATGTTATATTGATAATAATAAAAGTAGTAAGTATATTTATCATGGTTCTAGCGATAATAACTGCATAATATGGGTAATAATGCATGTTATATTGATAATAATATAGGTAATAAGTATAATTATTACAGTTCTAGCGATAATAACTGCATTATATGGGTAATAATGGATATTATATTGATAATATCGGGAGTAATAAGTATAATTATTACAGTTCTAGCGATAATAACTGCATTACATGGGTAATAATGCATGTTATATTGATAATAATATAAGTAATAAGTATAATTACTACAGTTCTAGCGATTATAACTGCATAATATGGGTAATAATGCATGTTATATTGATGATAATATAAGTAATAAGTATAATTATTACAGTTCTAGCGATAATAACTGCATTATATGGGTAATAATGCATGATATGTTGATAATATTGGGAGTAATAAGTATAATTATTATAGTTCTAGCGATAATAATAGTAAAATATGGCAAATAGTGCATGTTATATTGATAATAGTAAAAGCAATAAGTATATTTATTACAATTCTATCGATAATAACTGCATAATATAGGTAATAGTGCATGTTGTATTGATAATAATAAAAGTAATAAGTATATTTATTATAGTTCTATCAATAATAACTGCATAATATGGGTAATAATGCATGTTATATTGATGATAATAAAAGTAATAAGTATATTTATTACAGTTCTAGCGATAATAACTGCATTACATGGGTAATAATGCATGTTATATTGATAATAATAAAAGTAATAAGTATATTTATTATGGTGCTAGCGATAATAACTGCATAATATGGGTAATAATGCATGTTATATTGATAATAATATAGGTAATAAGTATAATTATTACAGTTCTAGCGATAATAACTGCATTATATGGGTAATAATGCATGACATGTTGATAATATTGGGAGTAATAAGTATAATTATTATAGTTCTAGCGATAATAATAGTAAAATATGGCAAATAGTGCATGTTATATTGATAATAGTAAAAGGAATAAGTACATTTATTACAGTTCTATCGATAATAACTGCATAATATGGGTATTAATGCATGTTATATTGATGATAATAAAAGTAGTAAGTATATTTATTATAGTTCTAGCGATTATAACTGCATAATATGGGTAATAATGCATGTTATATTGATAACAATATAAGTAATAAGTATAATTATTACAGTTCTAGCGATAATAACTGCATTAAATGCGTATAATGCATGTTATATTGATAATATCTGGAATAGTAAGTATAATTTTTATAGTTCTAGCGATAATATAAGTAAAATATGGCTAATAGTGCATGTTATATTGATAATAATAAAAGTAATAAGTATATTTATTATAATTCTATCGATAATAACTGCATAATATGGGTAATAATGCATGTTATATTGATAATAATAAAAGTAATAAGTATATTTATTATAATTCTATCGATAATAACTGCATAATATGGGTAATAATGCATGTTATATTGATAATAATATAAGTAATAAGTATAATTATTACAGTTCTAGCGATAATAACTGCATTAAATGCGTATAATGCATGTTATATTGATAATATCTGGAGTAGTAAGTATAATTTTTATAGTTCTAGCGATAATATAAGTAAAATATGGCTAATAGTGCATGTTATATTGATAATAATATAAGTAATAAGTATAATTATTACAGTTCTAGCGATTATAACTGCATAATATGGGTAATAATGCATGTTATATTGATAATATCGGGAGTAATAAGTATAATCATTACAGTTCTAGCGATAATACTAGTAAAATATGGCTAAGAGTGCCTGTTATATTGATAATAATAAAAGTAATAATTATATTTATTATAATTCTATCGATAATAACTGCATAATATGGGTAATAATGCATGTTATATTGATAATAATATAAGTAATAAGTATAATTATTACAGTTCTAGCGATAATAACTGCATTATATGGGTAATAATGGATGTTATATTGATAATATCGGGAGTAATAAGTATATTTATTATAGTTCTAGCGATAATAACTGCATAATATAGGTAATAATGCATGTTATATTGATAATAATAAAAGTAATAAGTATATTTATTATAGTTCTATCAATAATAACTGCATAATATGGGTAATAATGCATGTTATATTGATGATAATAAAAGTAATAAGTGTATTTATTACAGTTCTAGCGATAATGACTGCATAATATGGGTAATAATGCATGTTATATTGATGATAATATAAGTAATAAGTATAATTATTACAGTTCTAGCGATAATAACTGCATTATATGGGTAATAATGCATGATATGTTGATAATATTGGGAGTAATAAGTATAATTATTATAGGTCTAGCGATAATAATAGTAAAATATGGCAAATAGTGCATGTTATATTGATAATAGTAAAAGCAATAAGTATATTTATTACAGTTCTATCGATAATAACTGCATAATATGGGTATTAATGCATGTTATATTGATGATAATAAAAGTAGTAAGTATATTTATTATAGTTCGAGCGATTATAACTGCATAATATGGGTAATAATGCATGTTATATTGATAATAATATAAGTAATAAGTATAATTATTACAGTTCTAGCGATAATAACTGCATTAAATGCGTATAATGCATGTTATATTGATAATATCTGGAGTAGTAAGTATAATTTTTATAGTTCTAGCGATAATATAAGTAAAATATGGCTAATAGTGCATGTTATATTGATAATAATATAAGTAATAAGTATAATTATTACAGTTCAAGCGATTATAACTGCATAATATGGGTAATAATGCATGTTATATTGATAATATCGGGAGTAATAAGTATAATCATTACAGTTCTAGCGATAATACTAGTAAAATATGGCTAAGAGTGCCTGTTATACTGATAATAATAAAAGTAATAATTATATTTATTATAATTCTATCGATAATAACTGCATAATATGGGTAATAATGCATGTTATATTGATAATAATATAAGTAATAAGTATAATTATTACAGTTCTAGCGATAATAACTGCATTATATGGGTAATAATGGATGTTATATTGATAATATCGGGAGTAATAAGTATATTTATTATAGTTCTAGCGATAATAACTGCATAATATAGGTAATAATGCATGTTATATTGATAATAATAAAAGTAATAAGTATATTTATTATAGTTCTATCAATAATAACTGCATAATATGGGTAATAATGCATGTTATATTGATGATAATAAAAGTAATAAGTGTGTTTATTACAGTTCTAGCGATAATAACTGCATTATATGGGTAATAATGCATGTTATATTGATAATATCCGAAGTAATATGTATAATTATTATTGTTCTAGCGATAATAATAGTAAAATATGGCTAATAGTGCATGTTATATTGATAATAATAAAAGCAATAAGTATATTTATTATAGTTCTATCAATAATAACTGCATAATATGGGTAATAATGCATGTTATATTGATGATAATAAAAGTAATAAGTGTATTTATTACAGTTCTAGCGATAATGACTGCATAATATGGGTAATAATGCATGTTATATTGATGATATTATAAGTAATAAGTATAATTATTACAGTTCTAGCGATAATAACTGCATTATATGGGTAATAATGCATGATATGTTGATAATATTGGGAGTAATAAGTATAATTATTATAGTTCTAGCGATAATAATAGTAAAATATGGCAAATAGTGCATGTTATATTGATAATAGTAAAAGCAATAAGTATATTTATTACAGTTCTATCGATAATAACTGCATAATATGGGTATTAATGCATGTTATATTGATGATAATAAAAGTAGTAAGTATATTTGTTATAGTTCTAGCGATTATAACTGCATAATATGGGTAATAATGCATGTTATATTGATGACAACAAAAGTAATACGTATATTTATTATAGTTCTGTCGATAATAACTGCATTATATGGGTAAAAATGCATGTTATATTGATAATATTGGGAGTAGTAAGTATAATTTTTATAGTTCTAGCGATAATATAAGTAAAATATGGCTAATAGTGCATGTTATATTGATAATAATAAAAGTAATAAGTATATTTATTATAATTCTATCGATAATAACTGCATAATATGGGTAATAATGCATGTTATATTGATAATAATATAAGTAATAAGTATAATTATTACAGTTCTAGCGATAATAACTGCATTATATGGGCAATAATGCATGTTATATTGATGACAACAAAAGTAATACGTATATTTATTATAGTTCTGTCGATAATAACTGCATTATATGGGTAAAAATGCATGTTATATTGATAATATTGGGAGTAATAAGTATAATTATTATAGTTCTAGCGATAATAATAGTAAAATATGGCTAATAGTGCATGTTATATTGATAATAATAAAAGTAATAAGTATATTTACTGTAGTTCTGTCGATAATAACTGCATTATATGGGTAATAATGCATGTTATATTGATAATATCGGGAGTAATAAATATAATCATTACAGTTCTAGCGATAATACTAGTAAAATATGGCTAAGAGTGCCTGTTATACTGATAATAATAAAAGTAATAATTATATTTATTATAATTCTATCGATAATAACTGCATAATATGGGTAATAATGCATGTTATATTGATAATAATATAAGTAATAAGTATAATTATTACAGTTCTAGCGATAATAACTGCATTATATGGGTAATAATGGATGTTATATTGATGATAATAAAAGTAATAAGTGTATTTATTACAGTTCTAGCGATAATGACTGCATAATATGGGTAATAATGCATGTTATATTGATGATATTATAAGTAATAAGTATAATTATTACAGTTCTAGCGATAATAACTGCATTATATGGGTAATAATGCATGATATGTTGATAATATTGGGAGTAATAAGTATAATTATTATAGTTCTAGCGATAATAATAGTAAAATATGGCAAATAGTGCATGTTATATTGATAATAGTAAAAGCAATAAGTATATTTATTACAGTTCTATCGATAATAACTGCATAATATGGGTATTAATGCATGTTATATTGATGATAATAAAAGTAGTAAGTATATTTATTATAGTTCTAGCGATTATAACAGCATAATATGGGTAATAATGCATGTTATATTGATAATAATATAAGTAATAAGTATAATTATTACAGTTCTAGCGATAATAACTGCATTAAATGCGTATAATGCATGTTATATTGATAATATCTGGAGTAGTAAGTATAATTTTTATAGTTCTAGCGATAATATAAGTAAAATATGGCTAATAGTGCATGTTATATTGATAATAATAAAAGTAATAAGTATATTTATTATAATTCTATCGATAATAACTGCATAATATGGGTAATAATGCATGTTATATTGATAATAATATAAGTAATAAGTATAATTATTACAGTTCTAGCGATAATAACTGCATTATATGGGCAATAATGCATGTTATATTGATGACAACAAAAGTAATACGTATATTTATTATAGTTCTGTCGATAATAACTGCATTATATGGGTAAAAATGCATGTTATATTGATAATATTGGGAGTAATAAGTATAATTATTATAGTTCTAGCGATAATAATAGTAAAATATGGCTAATAGTGCATGTTATATTGATAATAATATAAGTAATAAGTATAATTATTACAGTTCTAGCGATAATGACTGCATAATATGGGTAATAATGCATGTTATATTGATGATAATATAAGTAATAAGTATAATTATTACAGTTCTAGCGATAATAACTGCATTATATGGGTAATAATGCATGATATGTTGATAATATTGGGAGTAATAAGTATAATTATTATAGGTCTAGCGATAATAATAGTAAAATATGGCAAATAGTGCATGTTATATTGATAATAGTAAAAGCAATAAGTATATTTATTACAGTTCTATCGATAATAACTGCATAATATGGGTATTAATGCATGTTATATTGATGATAATAAAAGTAGTAAGTATATTTATTATAGTTCGAGCGATTATAACTGCATAATATGGGTAATAATGCATGTTATATTGATAATAATATAAGTAATAAGTATAATTATTACAGTTCTAGCGATAATAACTGCATTAAATGCGTATAATGCATGTTATATTGATAATATCTGGAGTAGTAAGTATAATTTTTATAGTTCTAGCGATAATATAAGTAAAATATGGCTAATAGTGCATGTTATATTGATAATAATATAAGTAATAAGTATAATTATTACAGTTCAAGCGATTATAACTGCATAATATGGGTAATAATGCATGTTATATTGATAATATCGGGAGTAATAAGTATAATCATTACAGTTCTAGCGATAATACTAGTAAAATATGGCTAAGAGTGCCTGTTATACTGATAATAATAAAAGTAATAATTATATTTATTATAATTCTATCGATAATAACTGCATAATATGGGTAATAATGCATGTTATATTGATAATAATATAAGTAATAAGTATAATTATTACAGTTCTAGCGATAATAACTGCATTATATGGGTAATAATGGATGTTATATTGATAATATCGGGAGTAATAAGTATATTTATTATAGTTCTAGCGATAATAACTGCATAATATGGGTAATAATGCATGTTATATTGATGATAATAAAAGTAATAAGTATATTTATTATAGTTCTATCAATAATAACTGCATAATATGGGTAATAATGCATGTTATATTGATGATAATAAAAGTAATAAGTGTGTTTATTACAGTTCTAGCGATAATAACTGCATTATATGGGTAATAATGCATGTTATATTGATAATATCCGAAGTAATATGTATAATTATTATTGTTCTAGCGATAATAATAGTAAAATATGGCTAATAGTGCATGTTATATTGATAATAATAAAAGCAATAAGTATATTTATTATAGTTCTATCAATAATAACTGCATAATATGGGTAATAATGCATGTTATATTGATGATAATAAAAGTAATAAGTGTATTTATTACAGTTCTAGCGATAATGACTGCATAATATGGGTAATAATGCATGTTATATTGATGATATTATAAGTAATAAGTATAATTATTACAGTTCTAGCGATAATAACTGCATTATATGGGTAATAATGCATGATATGTTGATAATATTGGGAGTAATAAGTATAATTATTATAGTTCTAGCGATAATAATAGTAAAATATGGCAAATAGTGCATGTTATATTGATAATAGTAAAAGCAATAAGTATATTTATTACAGTTCTATCGATAATAACTGCATAATATGGGTATTAATGCATGTTATATTGATGATAATAAAAGTAGTAAGTATATTTATTATAGTTCTAGCGATTATAACAGCATAATATGGGTAATAATGCATGTTATATTGATAATAATATAAGTAATAAGTATAATTATTACAGTTCTAGCGATAATAACTGCATTAAATGCGTATAATGCATGTTATATTGATAATATCTGGAGTAGTAAGTATAATTTTTATAGTTCTAGCGATAATATAAGTAAAATATGGCTAATAGTGCATGTTATATTGATAATAATAAAAGTAATAAGTATATTTATTATAATTCTATCGATAATAACTGCATAATATGGGTAATAATGCATGTTATATTGATAATAATATAAGTAATAAGTATAATTATTACAGTTCTAGCGATAATAACTGCATTATATGGGCAATAATGCATGTTATATTGATGACAACAAAAGTAATACGTATATTTATTATAGTTCTGTCGATAATAACTGCATTATATGGGTAAAAATGCATGTTATATTGATAATATTGGGAGTAATAAGTATAATTATTATAGTTCTAGCGATAATAATAGTAAAATATGGCTAATAGTGCATGTTATATTGATAATAATATAAGTAATAAGTATAATTATTACAGTTCTAGCGATAATAACTGCATTATATGGGTAATAATGCATGATATGTTGATAATATTGGGAGTAATAAGTATAATTATTATAGTTCTAGCGATAATAATAGTAAAATATGGCAAATAGTGCATGTTATATTGATAATAGTAAAAGCAATAAGTATATTTATTACAGTTCTATCGATAATAACTGCATAATATGGGTATTAATGCATGTTATATTGATGATAATAAAAGTAGTAAGTATATTTATTATAGTTCTAGCGATTATAACTGCATAATATGGGTAATAATGCATGTTATATTGATGACAACAAAAGTAATACGTATATTTATTATAGTTCTGTCGATAATAACTGCATTATATGGGTAAAAATGCATGTTATATTGATAATATTGGGAGTAGTAAGTATAATTTTTATAGTTCTAGCGATAATATAAGTAAAATATGGCTAATAGTGCATGTTATATTGATAATAATAAAAGTAATAAGTATATTTATTATAATTCTATCGATAATAACTGCATAATATGGGTAATAATGCATGTTATATTGATAATAATATAAGTAATAAGTATAATTATTACAGTTCTAGCGATAATAACTGCATTATATGGGCAATAATGCATGTTATATTGATGACAACAAAAGTAATACGTATATTTATTATAGTTCTGTCGATAATAACTGCATTATATGGGTAAAAATGCATGTTATATTGATAATATTGGGAGTAATAAGTATAATTATTATAGTTCTAGCGATAATAATAGTAAAATATGGCTAATAGTGCATGTTATATTGATAATAATAAAAGTAATAAGTATATTTACTGTAGTTCTGTCGATTATAACTGCATTATATGGGTAATAATGCATGTTATATTGATAATATCGGGAGTAATAAATATAATCATTACAGTTCTAGCGATAATACTAGTAAAATATGGCTAAGAGTGCCTGTTATACTGATAATAATAAAAGTAATAATTATATTTATTATAATTCTATCGATAATAACTGCATAATATGGGTAATAATGCATGTTATATTGATAATAATATAAGTAATAAGTATAATTATTACAGTTCTAGCGATAATAACTGCATTATATGGGTAATAATGGATGTTATATTGATAATATCGGGAGTAATAAGTATATTTATTATAGTTCTAGCGATAATAACTGCATAATATAGGTAATAATGCATGTTATATTGATAATAATAAAAGTAATAAGTATATTTATTATAGTTCTATCAATAATAACTGCATAATATGGGTAATAATGCATGTTATATTGATGATAATAAAAGTAATAAGTGTGTTTATTACAGTTCTAGCGATAATAACTGCATTATATGGGTAATAATGCATGTTATATTGATAATATCCGAAGTAATATGTATAATTATTATTGTTCTAGCGATAATAATAGTAAAATATGGCTAATAGTGCATGTTATATTGATAATAATAAAAGCAATAAGTATATTTATTATAGTTCTATCAATAATAACTGCATAATATGGGTAATAATGCATGTTATATTGATGATAATAAAAGTAATAAGTGTATTTATTACAGTTCTAGCGATAATGACTGCATAATATGGGTAATAATGCATGTTATATTGATGATAATATAAGTAATAAGTATAATTATTACAGTTCTAGCGATAATAACTGCATTATATGGGTAATAATGCATGATATGTTGATAATATTGGGAGTAATAAGTATAATTATTATAGTTCTAGCGATAATAATAGTAAAATATGGCAAATAGTGCATGTTATATTGATAATAGTAAAAGCAATAAGTATATTTATTACAGTTCTATCGATAATAACTGCATAATATGGGTATTAATGCATGTTATATTGATGATAATAAAAGTAATAAGTATATTTATTATAGTTCTAGCGATTATAACTGCATAATATGGGTAATAATGCATGTTATATTGATAATAATATAAGTAATAAGTATAATTATTACAGTTCTAGCGATAATAACTGCATTAAATGCGTATAATGCATGTTATATTGATAATATCTGGAGTAGTAAGTATAATTTTTATAGTTCTAGCGATAATATAAGTAAAATATGGCTAATAGTGCATGTTATATTGATAATAATAAAAGTAATAAGTATATTTATTATAATTCTATCGATAATAACTGCATAATATGGGTAATAATGCATGTTATATTGATAATAATATAAGTAATAAGTATAATTATTACAGTTCTAGCGATAATAACTGCATTATATGGGCAATAATGCATGTTATATTGATGACAACAAAAGTAATACGTATATTTATTATAGTTCTGTCGATAATAACTGCATTATATGGGTAAAAATGCATGTTATATTGATAATATTGGGAGTAATAAGTATAATTATTATAGTTCTAGCGATAATAATAGTAAAATATGGCTAATAGTGCATGTTATATTGATAATAATATAAGTAATAAGTATAATTATTACAGTTCTAGCGATTATAACTGCATAATATGGGTAATAATGCATGTTATATTGATAATAATATAAGTAATAAGTATAATTATTACAGTTCCAGCGATATTAACTGCATTATATGGGTAATAATGCATGTTATATTGATAATATCGGGAGTAATATGTATAATTATTATTGTTCTAGCGATAATAATAGTACAATATGAGTAATAGTGCATGTTATATTGATAATAATAAAAGTAATAAGTATATTTATTATAGTTCTATCGATAATAACTGCATAATATGGGTAATAATGCATGTTGTATTGATGATAATAAAAGTAGTAAGTATATTTATTACAGTTCTAGTGATAATAACTGCATTATATGGGTAATAATGGATGTTATATTGATAATATCGGGAGTAATAAGTATATTTATTATAGTTCTAGCGATAATAACTGCGTAATATAGGTAATAATGCATGTTATATTGATAATAATAAAAGTAATAAGTATATTTATTATAATTCTATCGATAATAACTGCATAATATGGGTAATAATGCATGTTATATTGATAATAATATAGGTAATAAGTATAATTATTACAGTTCTAGCGATAATAACTGCATTATATGGGTAATAATGGATGTTATATTGATAATATCGGGAGTAATAAGTATATTTATTATAGTTCTAGCGATAATAACTGCATAATATAGGTAATAATGCATGTTATATTGATAATAATAAAAGTAATAAGTATATTTACTATAGTTCTGTCGATAATAACTGCATTATATGGGTAATAATGCATGTTATATTGATAATAATATAAGTAATAAGTATAATTATTACAGTTCTAGCGATAATAACTGCATTAAATGCGTATAATGCATGTTATATTGATAATATCTGGAATAGTAAGCATAATTTTTATAGTTCTAGCGATAATATAAGTAAAATATGGCTAATAGTGCATGTTATATTGATAATAATAAAAGTAATAAGTGTATTTACTATAGTTCTGTCGATAATAACTGCATTATATGGGTAATAATGCATGTTATATTGATAATATCGGGAGTAATAAGTATAATCATTACAGTTCTAGCGATAATACTAGTAAAATATGGCTAAGAGTGCCTGTTATATTGATAACAATAAAAGTAATAATTATATTTATTATAATTCTATCGATAATAACTGCATAATATGGGTAATAATGCATGTTATATTGATAATAATATAAGTAATAAGTATAATTATTACAGTTCTAGCGATAATAACTGCATTATATGGGTAATAATGGATGTTATATTGATAATATCGGGAGTAATAAGTATATTTATTATAGTTCTAGCGATAATAACTGCAAAATATAGGTAATAATGCATGTTATATTGATAATAATAGAAGTAATAAGTATATTTATTATAGTTCTATCAATAATAACTGCATAATATGGGTAATAATGCATGTTATATTGATGATAATAAAAGTAATAAGTGTATTTATTACAGTTCTAGCGATAATGACTGCATAATATGGGTAATAATGCATGTTATATTGATGATAATATAAGTAATAAGTATAATTATTACAGTTCTAGCGATAATAACTGCATTATATGGGTAATAATGCATGATATGTTGATAATATTGGGAGTAATAAGTATAATTATTATAGTTCTAGCGATAATAATAGTAAAATATGGCAAATAGTGCATGTTATATTGATAATAGTAAAAGCAATAAGTATATTTATTACAGTTCTATCGATAATAACTGCATAATATGGGTATTAATGCATGTTATATTGATGATAATAAAAGTAGTAAGTATATTTATTATAGTTCTAGCGATTATAACTGCATAATATGGGTAATAATGCATGTTATATTGATAATAATATAAGTAACAAGTATAATTATTACAGTTCCAGCGATAATAACTGCATTAAATGCGTATAATGCATGTTATATTGATAATATCTGGAATAGTAAGTATAATTTTTATAGTTCTAGCGATAATATAAGTAAAATATGGATAATAGTGCATGTTATATTGATAATAATAAAAGTAATAAGTATATTTATTATAATTCTATCGATAATAACTGCATAATATGGGTAATAATGCATGTTATATTGATAATATCGGGAGTAATAAGTATATTTATTATAGTTCTAGCGATAATAACTGCATAATATAGGTAATAATGCATGTTATATTGATAATAATAAAAGTAATAAGTATATTTACTATAGTTCTGTCGATAATAACTGCATTATATGGGTAATAATGCATGTTATATTGATAATAATATAAGTAATAAGTATAATTATTACAGTTCTAGCGATAATAACTGCATTAAATGCGTATAATGCATGTTATATTGATAATATCTGGAATAGTAAGCATAATTTTTATAGTTCTAGCGATAATATAAGTAAAATATGGCTAATAGTGCATGTTATATTGATAATAATAAAAGTAATAAGTGTATTTACTATAGTTCTGTCGATAATAACTGCATTATATGGGTAATAATGCATGTTATATTGATAATATCGGGAGTAATAAGTATAATCATTACAGTTCTAGCGATAATACTAGTAAAATATGGCTAAGAGTGCCTGTTATATTGATAATAATAAAAGTAATAATTATATTTATTATAATTCTATCGATAATAACTGCATAATATGGGTAATAATGCATGTTATATTGATAATAATATAAGTAATAAGTATAATTATTACAGTTCTAGCGATAATAACTGCATTATATGGGTAATAATGGATGTTATATTCATAATATCGGGAGTAATAAGTATATTTATTATAGTTCTAGCGATAATAACTGCAAAATATAGGTAATAATGCATGTTATATTGATAATAATAAAAGTAATAAGTATATTTATTATAGTTCTATCAATAATAACTGCATAATATGGGTTATAATGCATGTTATATTGATGATAATAAAAGTAATAAGTGTATTTATTACAGTTCTAGCGATAATGACTGCATAATATGGGTAATAATGCATGTTATATTGATGATAATATAAGTAATAAGTATAATTATTACAGTTCTAGCGATAATAACTGCATTATATGGGTAATAATGCATGATATGTTGATAATATTGGGAGTAATAAGTATAATTATTATAGTTCTAGCGATAATAATAGTAAAATATGGCAAATAGTGCATGTTATATTGATAATAGTAAAAGCAATAAGTATATTTATTACAGTTCTATCGATAATAACTGCATAATATGGGTATTAATGCATGTTATATTGATGATAATAAAAGTAGTAAGTATATTTATTATAGTTCTAGCGATTATAACTGCATAATATGGGTAATAATGCATGTTATATTGATAATAATATAAGTAACAAGTATAATTATTACAGTTCCAGCGATAATAACTGCATTAAATGCGTATAATGCATGTTATATTGATAATATCTGGAATAGTAAGTATAATTTTTATAGTTCTAGCGATAATATAAGTAAAATATGGATAATAGTGCATGTTATATTGATAATAATAAAAGTAATAAGTATATTTATTATAATTCTATCGATAATAACTGCATAATATGGGTAATAATGCATGTTATATTGATAATATCGGGAGTAATATGTATAATTATTATTGTTCTAGCGATAATAATAGTAAAATATGGCTAATAGTGCATGTTATATTGACAATAATAAAAGTAATAAGTATATTTACTGTAGTTCTGTCGATAATAACTGCATTATATGGGTAATAATGCATGTTATATTGATAATATCGGGAGTAATAAATATAATCATTACAGTTCTAGCGATAATACTAGTAAAATATGGCTAAGAGTGCCTGTTATATTGATAATAATAAAAGTAATAATTATATTTATTATAATTCTATCGATAATAACTGCATAATATGGGTAATAATGCATGTTATATTGATAATAATATAAGTAATAAGTATAATTATTACAGTTCTAGCGATAATAACTGCATTATATGGGTAATAATGGATGTTATATTGATAATATCGGGAGTAATAAGTATATTTATTATAGTTCTAGCGATAATAACTGCATAATATAGGTAATAATGCATGTTATATTGATAATAATAAAAGTAATAAGTATATTTATTATAGTTCTATCAATAATAACTGCATAATATGGGTAATAAGGCATGTTATATTGATGATAATAAAAGTAATAAGTGTGTTTATTACAGTTCTAGCGATAATAACTGCATTATATGGGTAATAATGCATGTTATATTGATAATATCCGAAGTAATATGTATAATTATTATTGTTCTAGCGATAATAATAGTAAAATATGGCTAATAGTGCATGTTATATTGATAATAATAAAAGTAATAAGTATATTTATTATAGTTCTATCAATAATAACTGCATAATATGGGTAATAATGCATGTTATATTGATGATAATAAAAGTAATAAGTGTATTTATTACAGTTCTAGCGATAATGACTGCATAATATGGGTAATAATGCATGTTATATTGATGATAATATAAGTAATAAGTATAATTATTACAGTTCTAGCGATAATAACTGCATTATATGGGTAATAATGCATGATATGTTGATAATATTGGGAGTAATAAGTATAATTATTATAGTTCTAGCGATAATAATAGTAAAATATGGCAAATAGTGCATGTTATATTGATAATAGTAAAAGCAATAAGTATATTTATTACAGTTCTATCGATAATAACTGCATAATATGGGTATTAATGCATGTTATATTGATGATAATAAAAGTAGTAAGTATATTTATTATAGTTCTAGCGATTATAACTGCATAATATGGGTAATAATGCATGTTATATTGATAATAATATAAGTAATAAGTATAATTATTACAGTTCTAGCGATAATAACTGCATTAAATGCGTATAATGCATGTTATATTGATAATATCTGGAGTAGTAAGTATAATTTTTATAGTTCTAGCGATAATATAAGTAAAATATGGCTAATAGTGCATGTTATATTGATAATAATAAAAGTAATAAGTATATTTATTATAATTCTATCGATAATAACTGCATAATATGGGTAATAATGCATGTTATATTGATAACAATATAAGTAATAAGTATAATTATTACAGTTCTAGCGATAATAACTGCATTATATGGGCAATAATGCATGTTATATTGATGACAACAAAAGTAATACGTATATTTATTATAGTTCTGTCGATAATAACTGCATTATATGGGTAAAAATGCATGTTATATTGATAATATTGGGAGTAATAAGTATAATTATTATAGTTCTAGCGATAATAATAGTAAAATATGGCTAATAGTGCATGTTATATTGATAATAATATAAGTAATAAGTATAATTATTACAGTTCTAGCGATTATAACTGCATAATATGGGTAATAATGCATGTTATATTGATAATAATATAAGTAATAAGTATAATTATTACAGTTCCAGCGATATTAACTGCATTATATGGGTAATAATGCATGTTATATTGATAATATCGGGAGTAATATGTATAATTATTATTGTTCTAGCGATAATAATAGTACAATATGACTAATAGTGCATGTTATATTGATAATAATAAAAGTAATAAGTATATTTATTATAGTTCTATCGATAATAACTGCATAATATGGGTAATAATGCATGTTGTATTGATGATAATAAAAGTAGTAAGTATATTTATTACAGTTCTAGCGATAATAACTGCATTATATGGGTAATAATGGATGTTATATTGATAATATCGGGAGTAATAAGTATATTTATTATAGTTCTAGCGATAATAAGTGCGTAATATAGATAATAATGCATGTTATATTGATAATAATAAAAGTAATAAGTATATTTATTATAGTTCTATCGATAATAACTGCATAATATGGGTAATAATGCATGTCATAATGATGATAATAAAAGTAATAAGTGTATTTATTACAGTTCTAGCGATAATAACTGCATTACATGGGTAATAATGCATGTTATATTGATAATAATAAAAGTAATAAGTATATTTATTATGGTTCTAGCGATAATAACTGCATAATATGGGTAATAATGCATGTTATATTGATAATAATATAGGTAATAAGTATAATTATTACAGTTCTAGCGATAATAACTGCATTATATGGGTAATAATGGATGTTATATTGATAATATCGGGAGTAATAAGTATAATTATTACAGTTCTAGCGATTATAACTGCATAATATGGGTAATAATGCATGTTATATTGATGATAATATAAGTAATAAGTATAATTATTACAGTTCTAGCGATAATAACTGCATTATATGGGTAATAATGCATGATATGTTGATAATATTGGGAGTAATAAGTATAATTATTATAGTTCTAGCGATAATAATAGTAAAATATGGCAAATAGTGCATGTTATATTGATAATAGTAAAAGCAATAAGTATATTTATTACAGTTCTATCGATAATAACTGCATAATATGGGTATTAATGCATGTTATATTGATGATAATAAAAGTAGTAAGTATATTTATTATAGTTCTAGCGATTATAACTGCATAATATGGGTAATAATGCATGTTATATTGATAATAATATAAGTAACAAGTATAATTATTACAGTTCCAGCGATAATAACTGCATTAAATGCGTATAATGCATGTTATATTGATAACATCTGGAATAGTAAGTATAATTTTTATAGTTCTAGCGATAATATAAGTAAAATATGGCTAATAGTGCATGTTATATTGATAATAATAAAAGTAGTAAGTATATTTATTATAATTCTATCGATAATAACTGCATAATATGGGTAATAATGCATGTTATATTGATAATATCGGGAGTAATAAATATAATCATTACAGTTCTAGCGATAATACTAGTAAAATATGGCTAAGAGTGCCTGTTATATTGATAATAATAAAAGTAATAATTATATTTATTATAATTCTATCGATAATAACTGCATAATATGGGTAATAATGCATGTTATATTGATAATAATATAAGTAATAAGTATAATTATTACAGTTCTAGCGATAATAACTGCATTATATGGGTAATAATGGATGTTATATTGATAATATCGGGAGTAATAAGTATATTTATTATAGTTCTAGCGATAATAACTGCATAATATAGGTAATAATGCATGTTATATTGATAATAATAAAAGTAATAAGTATATTTATTACAGTTCTATCAATAATAACTGCATAATATGGGTAATAATGCATGTTATAATGAAGATAATAAAAGTAATAAGTGTATTTATTACAGTTCTAGCGATAATAACTGCATTACATGGGTAATAATGCATGTTATATTGATAATAATAAAAGTAGTAAGTATATTTATTATGGTTCTAGCGATAATAACTGCATAATATGGGTAATAATGCATGTTATATTGATAATAATATAGGTAATAAGTATAATTATTACAGTTCTAGCGATAATAACTGCATTATATGGGTAATAATGGATGTTATATTGATAATATCGGGAGTAATAAGTATAATTATTACAGTTCTAGCGATAATAACTGCATTACATGGGTAATAATGCATGTTATATTGATAATAATATAAGTAATAAGTATAATTATTACAGTTCTAGCGATTATAACTGCATAATATGGGTAATAATGCATGTTATATTGATGATAATATAAGTAATAAGTATAATTATTACAGTTCTAGCGATAATAACTGCATTATATGGGTAATAATGCATGATATGTTGATAATATTGGGAGTAATAAGTATAATTATTATAGTTCTAGCGATAATAATAGTAAAATATGGCAAATAGTGCATGTTATATTGATAACAGTAAAAGCAATAAGTATATTTATTACAGTTCTATCGATAATAACTGCATAATATGGGTATTAATGCATGTTATATTGATGATAATAAAAGTAGTAAGTATATTTATTATAGTTCTAGCGATTATAACTGCATAATATGGGTAATAATGCATGTTATATTGATAATAATATAAGTAACAAGTATAATTATTACAGTTCCAGCGATAATAACTGCATTAAATGCGTATAATGCATGTTATATTGATAATATCTAGAATAGTAAGTATAATTTTTATAGTTCTAGCGATAATATAAGTAAAATATGGCTAATAGTGCATGTTATATTGATAATAATAAAAGTAATAAGTATATTTATTATAATTCTATCGATAATAACTGCATAATATGGGTAATAATGCATGTTATATTGATAATATCGGGAGTAATAAATATAATCATTACAGTTCTAGCGATAATACTAGTAAAATATGGCTAAGAGTGCCTGTTATATTGATAATAATAAAAGTAATAATTATATTTATTATAATTCTATCGATAATAACTGCATAATATGGGTAATAATGCATGTTATATTGATAATAATATAAGTAATAAGTATAATTATTACAGTTCTAGCGATAATAACTGCATTATATGGGTAATAATGGATGTTATATTGATAATATCGGGAGTAATAAGTATATTTATTATAGTTCTAGCGATAATAACTGCATAATATAGGTAATAATGCATGTTATATTGATAATAATAAAAGTAATAAGTATATTTATTACAGTTCTATCAATAATAACTGCATAATATGGGTAATAATGCATGTTATATTGATGATAATAAAAGTAATAAGTGTGTTTATTACAGTTCTAGCGATAATAACTGCATTATATGGGTAATAATGCATGTTATATTGATAATATCCGAAGTAATATGTATAATTATTATTGTTCTAGCGATAATAATAGTAAAATATGGCTAATAGTGCATGTTATATTGATAATAATAAAAGTAATAAGTATATTTATTATAGTTCTATCAATAATAACTGCATAATATGGGTAATAATGCATGTTATATTGATGATAATAAAAGTAATAAGTGTATTTATTACAGTTCTAGCGATAATGACTGCATAATATGGGTAATAATGCATGTTATATTGATGATAATATAAGTAATAAGTATAATTATTACAGTTCTAGCGATAATAACTGCATTATATGGGTAATAATGCATGATATGTTGATAATATTGGGAGTAATAAGTATAATTATTATAGTTCTAGCGATAATAATAGTAAAATATGGCAAATAGTGCATGTTATATTGATAATAGTAAAAGCAATAAGTATATTTATTACAGTTCTATCGATAATAACTGCATAATATGGGTATTAATGCATGTTATATTGATGACAATAAAAGTAGTAAGTATATTTATTATAGTTCTAGCGATTATAACTGCATAATATGGGTAATAATGCATGTTATATTGATAATAATATAAGTAATAAGTATAATTATTACAGTTCTAGCGATAATAACTGCATTAAATGCGTATAATGCATGTTATATTGATAATATCTGGAGTAGTAAGTATAATTTTTATAGTTCTAGCGATAATAATAGTAAAATATGGCTAATAGTGCATGTTATATTGATAATAATATAAGTAATAAGTATAATTATTACAGTTCTAGCGATTATAACTGCATAATATGGGTAATAATGCATGTTATATTGATAATAATATAAGTAATAAGTATAATTATTACAGTTCCAGCGATATTAACTGCATTATATGGGTAATAATGCATGTTATATTGATAATATCGGGAGTAATATGTATAATTATTATTGTTCTAGCGATAATAATAGTACAATATGACTAATAGTGCATGTTATATTGATAATAATAAAAGTAAAGAGTATATTTATTATAGTTCTATCGATAATAACTGCATAATATGGGTAATAATGCATGTTGTATTGATGATAATAAAAGTAGTAAGTATATTTATTACAGTTCTAGCGATAATAACTGCATTATATGGGTAATAATGGATGTTATATTGATAATATCGGGAGTAATAAGTATATTTATTATAGTTCTAGCGATAATAACTGCGTAATATAGGTAATAATGCATGTTATATTGATAATAATAAAAGTAATAAGTATATTTATTATAGTTCTATCAATAATAACTGCATAATATGGGTAATAATGCATGTTATAATGATGATAATAAAAGTAATAAGTGTATTTATTACAGTTCTAGCGATAATAACTGCATTACATGGGTAATAATGCATGTTATATTGATAATAATAAAAGTAATAAGTATATTTATTATGGTTATAGCGATAATAACTGCATAATATGGGTAATAATGCATGTTATATTGATAATAATATAGGTAATAAGTATAATTATTACAGTTCTAGCGATAATAACTGCATTATATGGGTAATAATGGATGTTATATTGATAATATCGGGAGTAATAAGTATATTTATTAGAGTTCTAGCGATAATAACTGCATAATATAGGTAATAATGCATGTTATAATGATAATAATAAAAGTAATAAGTATATTTATTACAGTTCTATCAATAATAACTGCATAATATGGGTAATAATGCATGTTATATTGATGATAATAAAAGTAATAAGTGTGTTTATTACAGTTCTAGCGATAATAACTGCATTATATGGGTAATAATGCATGTTATATTGATAATATCCGAAGTAATATGTATAATTATTATTGTTCTAGCGATAATAATAGTAAAATATGGCTAATAGTGCATGTTATATTGATAATAATAAAAGTAATAAGTATATTTATTATAGTTCTATCAATAATAACTGCATAATATGGGTAATAATACATGTTATATTGATGATAATAAAAGTAATAAGTGTATTTATTACAGTTCTAGCGATAATGACTGCATTAAATGCGTATAATGCATGTTATATTGATAATATCTGGAGTAGTAAGTATAATTTTTATAGTTCTAGCGATAATATAAGTAAAATATGGCTAATAGTGCATGTTATATTGATAATAATAAAAGTAATAAGTATATTTATTATAATTCTATCGATAATAACTGCATAATATGGGTAATAATGCATGTTATATTGATAATATCGGGAGTAATATGTATAATTATTATTGTTCTAGCGATAATAATAGTACAATATGACTAATAGTGCATGTTATATTGATAATAATAAAAGTTATAAGTATATTTATTATAGTTCTATCGATAATAACTGCATAATATGGGTAATAATGCATGTTGTATTGATGATAATAAAAGTAGTAAGTATATTTATTACAGTTCTAGCGATAATAACTGCATTATATGGGTAATAATGGATGTTATATTGATAATATCGGGAGTAATAAGTATATTTATTATAGTTCTAGCGATAATAACTGCGTAATATAGGTAATAATGCATGTTATATTGATAATAATAAAAGTAATAAGTATATTTATTATAGTTCTATCAATAATAACTGCATAATATGGGTAATAATGCATGTTATAATGATGATAATAAAAGTAATAAGTGTATTTATTACAGTTCTAGCGATAATGACTGCATTAAATGCGTATAATGCATGTTATATTGATAATATCTGGAGTAGTAAGTATAATTTTTATAGTTCTAGCGATAATATAAGTAAAATATGGCTAATAGTGCATGTTATATTGATAATAATAAAAGTAATAAGTATATTTATTATAATTCTATCGATAATAACTGCATAATATGGGTAATAATGCATGTTATATTGATAATATCGGGAGTAATATGTATAATTATTATTGTTCTAGCGATAATAATAGTACAATATGACTAATAGTGCATGTTATATTGATAATAATAAAAGTTATAAGTATATTTATTATAGTTCTATCGATAATAACTGCATAATATGGGTAATAATGCATGTTGTATTGATGATAATAAAAGTAGTAAGTATATTTATTACAGTTCTAGCGATAATAACTGCATTATATGGGTAATAATGGATGTTATATTGATAATATCGGGAGTAATAAGTATATTTATTATAGTTCTAGCGATAATAACTGCGTAATATAGGTAATAATGCATGTTATATTGATAATAATAAAAGTAATAAGTATATTTATTATAGTTCTATCAATAATAACTGCATAATATGGGTAATAATGCATGTTATAATGATGATAATAAAAGTAATAAGTGTATTTATTACAGTTCTAGCGATAATAACTGCATTACATGGGTAATAATGCATGTTATATTGATAATAATAAAAGTAATAAGTATATTTATTATGGTTCTAGCGATAATAACTGCATAATATGGGTAATAATGCATGTTATATTGATAATAATATAGGTAATAAGTATAATTATTACAGTTCTAGCGATAATAACTGCATTATATGGGTAATAATGGATGTTATATTGATAATATCGGGAGTAATAAGTATAATTATTACAGTTCTACCGATAATAACTGCATTACATGGGTAATAATGCATGTTATATTGATAATAATATAAGTAATAAGTATAATTATTACAGTTCTAGCGATTATAACTGCATAATATGGGTAATAATGCATGTTATATTGATAATAATATAAGTAATAAGTATAATTATTACAGTTCTAGCGATAATAACTGCATTATATGGGTAATAATGGATGTTATATTGATAATATCGGGAGTAATAAGTATATTTATTATAGTTCTAGCGATAATAACTGCATAATATAGGTAATAATGCATGTTATATTGATAATAATAAAAGTAATAAGTATATTTATTATAGTTCTATCAATAATAACTGCATAATATGGGTAATAATGCATGTTATATTGATGATAATAAAAGTAATAAGTGTATTTATTACAGTTCTAGCGATAATAACTGCATTATATGGGTAATAATGCATGTTATATTGATAATATCGGGAGTAATAAGTATATTTATTATAGTTCTAGCGATAATATCTGCATAATATAGGTAATAATGCATGTTATATTGATAATAATAAAAGTAATAAGTATATTTATTATAGTTCTATCAATAATAACTGCATAATATGGGTAATAATGCATGTTATATTGATGATAATAAAAGTAATAAGTGTATTTATTACAGTTCTAGCGATAATAACTGCATTATATGGGTAATAATGCATGTTATATTGATAATATCCGGAGTAATATGTATAATTATTATTGTTCTAGCGATAATAATAGTAAAATATGGCAAATAGTGCATGTTATATTGATAATAGTAAAAGCAATAAGTATATTTATTACAGTTCTATCGATAATAACTGCATAATATGGGTATTAATGCATGTTATATTGATGATAATAAAAGTAGTAAGTATATTTATTATAGTTCTAGCGATTATAACTGCATAATATGGGTAATAATGCATGTTATATTGATAATAATATAAGTAATAAGTATAATTATTACAGTTCTAGCGATAATAACTGCATTAAATGCGTATAATGCATGTTATATTGATAATATCTGGAATAGTAAGTATAATTTTTATAGTTCTAGCGATAATATAAGTAAAATATGGCTAATAGTGCAAGTTATATTGATAATAATAAAAGTAATAAGTATATTTATTATAATTCTATCGATAATAACTGCATAATATGGGTAATAATGCATGTTATATTGATAATAATATAAGCAATAAGTATAATTATTACAGTTCTAGCGATAATAACTGCATTATATGGGTAATAATGCATGTTATATTGATAATATCGGGAGTAATATGTATAATTATTATTGTTCTGGCGATAATAATAGTAAAATATGGCTAATAGTGCATGTTATATTGATAATAATAAAAGTAATAAGTATATTTACTATAGTTCTGTCGATAATAACTGCATTATATGGGTAATAATGCATGTTATATTGATAATATCGGGAGTAATAAGTATAATCATTACAGTTCTAGCGATAATACTAGTAAAATATGGCAAATAGTGCATGTTATATTGATAATAGTAAAAGCAATAAGTATATTTATTACAGTTCTATCGATAATAACTGCATAATATGGGTATTAATGCATGTTATATTGATGATAATAAAAGTAGTAAGTATATTTATTATAGTTCTAGCGATTATAACTGCATAATATGGGTAATAATGCATGTTATATTGATAATAATATAAGTAACAAGTATAATTATTACAGTTCCAGCGATAATAACTGCATTAAATGCGTATAATGCATGTTAAATTGATAATATCTGGAATAGTAAGTATAATTTTTATAGTTCTAGCGATAATATAAGTAAAATATGGCTAATAGTGCATGTTATATTGATAATAATAAAAGTAATAAGTACATTTATTATAATTCTATCGATAATAACTGCATAATATGGGTAATAATGCATGTTATATTGATAATATCGGGAGTAATATATATAATTATTATTGTTCTAGCGATAATAATAGTAAAATATGGCTAATAGTGCATGTTATATTGATAATAATAAAAGTAATAAGTATATTTACTATAGTTCTGTCGATAATAACTGCATTATATGGGTAATAATGCATGTTATATTGATAATATCGGGAGTAATAAATATAATCATTACAGTTCTATCGATAATACTAGTAAAATATGTCTAATAGTGCATGTTATATTGATAATAATAAAAGTAATAAGTACATTTATTATAGTTCTATCAATAATAACTGCGTAATATGGGTAATAATGCATGTTATATTGATGATAATAAAAGTAATAAGTGTATTTATTACAGTTCTAGCGATAATGACTGCATAATATGGGTAATAATGCATGTTATATTGATGATAATATAAGTAATAAGTATAATTATTACAGTTCTAGCGATAATAACTGCATTATATGGGTAATAATGCATGATATGTTGATAATATTGGGAGTAATAAGTATAATTATTATAGTTCTAGCGATAATAATAGTAAAATATGGCAAATAGTGCATGTTATATTGATAATAGTAAAAGCAATAAGTATATTTATTACAGTTCTATCGATAATAACTGCATAATATGGGTATTAATGCATGTTATATTGATGATAATAAAAGTAGTAAGTATATTTATTATAGTTCTAGCGATTATAACTGCATAATATGGGTAATAATGCATGTTATATTGATAATAATATAAGTAATAAGTATAATTATTACAGTTCTAGCGATAATAACTGCATTAAATGCGTATAATGCATGTTATATTGATAATATCTGGAATAGTAAGCATAATTTTTATAGTTCTAGCGATAATATAAGTAAAATATGGCTAATAGTGCATGTTATATTGATAATAATAAAAGTAATAAGTATATTTATTATAATTCTATCGATAATAACTGCATAATATGGGTAATAATGCATGTTATATTGATAATAATATAAGTAATAAGTATAATTATTACAGTTCTAGCGATAATAACTGCATTAAATGCGTATAAGGCATGTTATATTGATAATATCTGGAGTAGTAAGTATAATTTTTATAGTTCTAGCGATAATACAAGTAAAATATGGCTAATAGTGCATGTTATATTGATAATAATAAAAGTAATAATTATATTTATTATAATTCTATCGATAATAACCGCATAATATGGGTAATAATGCATGTTATATTGATAATAATATAAGTAATAAGTATAATTATTACAGTTCTAGCGATAATAACTGCATTATATGGGTAATAATGGATGTTATATTGATAATATCGGGAGTAATAAGTATATTTATTATAGTTCTAGCGATAATAACTGCATAATATAGGTAATAATGCATGTTATATTGATAATAACAAAAGTAATAAGTATATTTATTATAGTTCTATCAATAATAACTGCATAATATGGGTAATAATGCATGTTATATTGATGATAATAAAAGTAATAAGTGTATTTATTACAGTTCTAGCGATAATAACTGCATTATATGGGTAATAATGCATGTTATATTGATAATATCCGGAGTAATATGTATAATTATTATTGTTCTAGCGATAATAATAGTAAAATATGGCTAGTAGTGCATGTTATATTGATAATAATAAAAGTAATAAGTATATTTATTATAGTTCTATCAATAATAACTGCATAATATGGGTAATAATGCATGTTATATTGATGATAATAAAAGTAATAAGTGTATTTATTACAGTTCTAGCGATAATGACTGCATAATATGGGTAATAATGCATGTTATATTGATGATAATATAAGTAATAAGTATAATTATTACAGTTCTAGCGATAATAACTGCATTATATGGGTAATAATGCATGATATGTTGATAATATTGGGAGTAATAAGTATAATTATTATAGTTCTAGCGATAATAATAGTAAAATATGGCAAATAGTGCATGTTATATTGATAATAGTAAAAGGAATAAGTATATTTATTATAATTCTATCGATAATAACTGCATAATATGGGTAATAATGCATGTTATATTGATAATAATAAAAGTAATAAGTATATTTATTATAATTCTATCGATAATAATTGCATAATATGGGTAATAATGCATGTTATATTGATAATAATATAAGTAATAAGTATAATTATTACAGTTCTAGCGATAATAACTGCATTAAATGCGTATAATGCATGTTATATTGATAATATCTGGAGTAGTAAGTATAATTTTTATAGTTCTAGCGATAATATAAGTAAAATATGGCTAATAGTGCATGTTATATTGATAATAATATAAGTAATAAGTATAATTATTACAGTTCTAGCGATTATAACTGCATAATATGGGTAATAATGCATGTTATATTGATAATATCGGGAGTAATAAGTATAATCATTACAGTTCTAGCGATAATACTAGTAAAATATGGCTAAGAGTGCCTGTTATATTGATAATAATAAAAGTAATAATTATATTTATTATAATTCTATCGATAATAACTGCATAATATGGGTAATAATGCATGTTATATTGATAATAATATAAGTAATAAGTATAATTATTACAGTTCTAGCGATAATAACTGCATTATATGGGTAATAATGGATGTTATATTGATAATATCGGGAGTAATAAGTATATTTATTATAGTTCTAGCGATAATAACTGCATTACATGGGTAATAATGCATGTTATATTGATAATAATAAAAGTAATAAGTATATTTATTATGGTTCTAGCGATAATAACTGCATAATATGGGTAATAATGCATGTTATATTGATAATAATATAAGTAATAAGTATAATTATTACAGTTCTAGCGATAATACCTGCATTATATGGGTAATAATGCATGTTATATTGATAATATCGGGAGTAATATGTATAATTATTATTGTTCTGGCGATAATAATAGTAAAATATGGCTAATAGTGCATGTTATATTGATAATAATAAAAGTAATAAGTGTATTTACTATAGTTCTGTCGATAATAACTGCATTATATGGGTAATAATGCATGTTATATTGATAATATCGGGAGTAATAAATATAATCATTACAGTTCTAGCGATAATACTAGTAAAATATGGCTAAGAGTGCCTGTTATATAGATAATAATAAAAGTAATAATTATATTTATTATAATTCTATCGATAATAACTGCATAATATGGGTAATAATGCATGTTATATTGATAATAATATAAGTAATGAGTATAATTATTACAGTTCTAGCTATAATAACTGCATTATATGCGTAATAATCCATGTTATATTGATAATATCGGGAGTAATATGCATAATTATTACAGTTCTAGCGATAATAACTGCATAATATGGGTAATAATGCATGTTATATTGATAATATCGGGAGTAATAAGTATAATTATTACAGTTCTAGCGATAATACTAGTAAAATATGGCTAAGAGTGCCCGTTATATTGATAATAATAAAAGTCATAAGTATATTTATTACACTTCTGTCGATAATAACTGCATTACATGGGTAATAATGCATGTTATATTGATAATAATATAAGTAATACGTATAATTATTACAGTTCTAGCGATAATAACTGCACAATATGGGTAATAATGCACGTTATATTGCTAATAATATAAGTGATAAGTATAATTATTACAGTTCTAGCGATAATAACTGCATTATATGGGTAATAATGCATGTTATATTGATAATATCGGGAGTAATAAGTATAATTATTATTATATTTCTAGCTATAATAATAGTATAATATGGCTAATAGTGCATGTTCTACTGATAATAATAAAAGTAATAAGTATATTTATTATAGTTCTATCGATAATAACTGCATAATATGGGTACTAATGCATGTTATATTGATGATAATAAAAGTAGTAAGTATATTTATTATAGTTCTAGCGGTTATAACTGCATAATATGGGTAATAATGCATGTTATATTGAGAATAATATAAGTAATAAGTATAATTATTATAGTTCTATCGATAATAACTGCATAATATGGGTAATAATGCATGTTATATTGATAATAATATACGTAATAAGTATAATTATTACAGTTCTGGCGATAATAACTGCATTATATGGGTAATAATGCACGTTATATTGCTAATAATATAAGTAATAAGTATAATTATTACAGTTCTAGCGATAATAACTGCATTATATGGGTAATAATGCATGTTATATTGATAATATGGGGAGTAATAAGTATAATTATTATTATATTTCTAGCGATAATAATAGTATAATATGGCTAATAGTGCATGTTCTATTGATAATAATAAAAGTAATAAGTATATTTATTATAGTTCTATCGATAATAACTGCATAATATGGGCAATAATGCATGTTATATTGATGGTAATGAAACTAGTAAGTATATTTATTACAGTTCTAGCGATAATAACTGCATTGTATGCGTAATAATGCATGTTATATTGATAATATCGGGAGTAATAAGTATAATTATTATAGTTCTAACGATAATAATAGTAAAATATGGCTAAGAGTGCCTGTTATATTGAAAATAATAAAAGTAATAAGTATATTTATTACAGTTCTATCGATAATAACTGCATTATATGGGCAATAATGCCTGTTATATTGATAATAATATAAGTAATGAGTATAATTATTACAGTTCTAGCTATAATAACTGCATTATATGCGTAATAATCCATGTTATATTGATAATATCGGGAGTAATATGCATAATTATTACAGTTCTAGCGATAATAACTGCATAATATGGGTAATAATGCATGTTATATTGATAATATCGGGAGTAATAAGTATAATTATTACAGTTCTAGCGATAATAACTGCATTATATGGGTAATAATGCATGTTATACTGATAATACTAAAAGTAATAAGTATATTTATTATAGTTCTATCGATAATAACTGCATAATATGGGCAATAATGCATGTTATATTGATGGTAATGAAACTAGTAAGTATATTTATTACAGTTCTAGCGATAATAACTGCATTGTATGCGTAATAATGCATGTTATATTGATAATATCGGGAGTAATAAGTATCATTATTATAGTTCTAGCGATAATAATAGTACAATACGGCTAATAGTGTATGTTACTTTGATAATAATAAAAGTAATAAGTATATTTATTATAGTTCTATCGATAATAACTGCATAATATGGGTAATAATGCATGTTATATTGAGAATAATATAAGTAATAAGTATAATTATTACAATTCTAGCGATAGTAACTGCATAATATGGGTAATAATGCATGTTATATTGATGATAATAAAAGTAATACGTATATTTATTATAGTTCTAGCGATAATAACTGCATAATATGGGTAATAATGCATGTTATATTGATAATTATATACGTAATAAGTATAATTATTACAGTTCTGGCGATAATAACTGCATTATATGGGTAATAATGCACGTTATATTGCTAATAATATAAGTAATAAGTATAATTATTACAGTTCTAGCGATAATAACTGCATTATATGGGTAATAATGCATGTTATACTGATAATACTAAAAGTAATAAGTATATTTATTATAGTTCTATCGATAATAACTGCATAATATGGGCAATAATGCATGTTATATTGATGGTAATGAAACTAGTAAGTATATTTATTACAGTTCTAGCGATAATAACTGCATTGTATGCGTAATAATGCATGTTATATTGATAATATCGGGAGTAATAAGTATAATTATTATAGTTCTAACGATAATAATAGTAAAATATGGCTAAGAGTGCCTGTTATATTGAAAATAATAAAAGTAATAAGTATATTTATTACAGTTCTATCGATAATAACTGCATTATATGGGCAATAATGCCTGTTATATTGATAATAATATAAGTAATGAGTATAATTATTACAGTTCTAGCTATAATAACTGCATTATATGCGTAATAATCCATGTTATATTGATAATATCGGGAGCAATATGCATAATTATTACAGTTCTAGCGATAATAACTGCATAATATGGGTAATAATGCATGTTATATTGATAATATCGGGAGTAATAAGTATAATTATTACAGTTCTAACGATAATAATAGTAAAATATGGCTAAGAGTGAATGTTATATTGAAAATAATAAAAGTAATAAGTATATTTATTACAGTTCTATCGATAATAACTGCATTATATGGGCAATAATGCATGTTATATTGCTAATAATATAAGTAATAAGTATAATTATTACAGTTCTAGCGATAATAACTGCATTATATGGGTAATAATGCATGTTATATTGATAATATGGGGAGTAATAAGTATAATTATTATTATATTTCTAGCGATAATAATAGTATAATATGGCTAATAGTGCATGTTCTATTGATAATAATAAAAGTAATAAGTATATTTATTATAGTTCTATCGATAATAACTGCATAATATGGCTAATAGTGCATGTTATATTGATAATAATAAAAGTAATAAGTATATTTATTACAGTTCTATCGATAATAACTGCATAATATGGGTAATAATGCATGTTATATTGATGACAATAAAAGTAATACGTATATTTATTATAGTTCTAGCGATAATAACTGCATAATATGGGTAATAATGCATGTTATATTGATAATAATATACGTAATAAGTATAATTATTACAGTTCTGGCGATAATAACTGCATTATATAGGTAATAATGCACGTTATATTGCTAATAATATAAGTAATAAGTATAATTATTACAGTTCTAGCGATAATAACTGCATTATATGGGTAATAATGCATGTTATACTGATAATACTAAAAGTAATAAGTATATTTCTTATAGTTCTATCGATAATAACTGCATAATATGGGCAATAATGCATGTTATATTGATGGTAATGAAACTAGTAAGTATATTTATTACAGTTCTAGCGATAATAACTGCATTGTATGCGTAATAATGCATGTTATATTGATAATATCGGGAGTAATAAGTATAATTATTATAGTTCTAACGATAATAATAGTAAAATTTGGCTAAGAGTGCCTGTTATATTGAAAATAATGAAAGTAATAAGTATATTTATTACAGTTCTATCGATAATAACTGCATTATATGGGCAATAATGCATGTTATATTGATAATAATATAAGTAATAAGTATAATTATTACAGTTCTAGCGATAATAACTGCATAGTATGGGTAATAATGCACGTTATATTGCTAATAGTATAAGTAATAAGTATAATTATTACTGTTCTAGCGATAATAACTGCATTGTATGGGTAATAATGCATGTTATATTGATAATATCAGGAGTAATAAGTATAATTATTATAGTTCTAGCGATAATAATAGTACAATATGGCTAATAGTGTATGTTATATTGATAACAATAAAAGTAATAAGTATATTTATTATAGTTCTATCGATAATAACTGCATAATATGGGTAATAATGCATGTTATATTGATAATAATATAAGTAATAAGTATAATTATTTCAGTTCTAGCGATAATAACTGCATAATATGTGTAAAAATGCAAGTTATATTGCTAATAATATAAGTAATAAGTATAATTATTACAGTTCTAGCGATAATAACTGCATTATATGGGTAATAATGCATGTTATACTGATAATACTAAAAGTAATAAGTATATTTCTTATAGTTCTATCGATAATAACTGCATAATATGGGCAATAATGCATGTTATATTGACGGTAATGAAACTAGTAAGTATATTTATTACAGTTCTAGCGATAATAACTGCATTGTATGCGTAATAATGCATGTTATATTGATAATATCGGGAGTAATAAGTATAATTATTATAGTTCTAACGATAATAATAGTAAAATTTGGCTAAGAGTGCCTGTTATATTGAAAATAATGAAAGTAATGAGTATATTTATTACAGTTCTATCGATAATAACTGCATTATATGGGCAATAATGCATGTTATATTGATAATAATATAAGTAATAAGTATAATTATTACAGTTCTAGCGATAATAACTGCATAGTATGGGTAATAATGCACGTTATATTGCTAATAGTATAAGTAATAAGTATAATTATTACTGTTCTAGCGATAATAACTGCATTGTATGGGTAATAATGCATGTTATATTGATAATATCAGGAGTAATAAGTATAATTGTTATAGTTCTAGCGATAATAATAGTACAATATGGCTAATAGTGTATGTTATATTGATAACAATAAAAGTAATAAGTATATTTCTTATAGTTCTATCGATAATAACTGCATAATATGGTCAATAATGCATGTTATATTGATGGTAATGAAACTAGTAAGTATATTTATTACAGTTCTAGCGATAATAACTGCATTGTATGCGTAATAATGCACGTTATATTGCTAATAGTATAAGTAATAAGTATAATTATTACTGTTCTAGCGATAATAACTGCATTGTATGCGTAATAATGCATGTTATATTGATAATATCGGGAGTAATAAGTATAATTATTATAGTTCTAACGATAATAATAGTAAAATATGGCTAAGAGTGCCTGTTATATTGAAAATAATAAAAGTAATAAGTATATTTATTACAGTTCTATCGATAATAACTGCATTATATGGGCAATAATGCATGTTATATTGATAATAATATAAGTAATAAGTATAATTATTACAGTTCCAGCGATAATAACTGCACAATATGGGTAATAATGCACGCTATATTGCTAATAATATAAGTAATAAGTATATTTATTACAGTTCTAGCGATAATAACTGCATTGTATGCGTAATAATGCATGTTATATTGATAATATCGGGAGTAATAAGTATAATTATTATAGTTCTAACGATAATAATAGTAAAATATGGCTAAGAGTGCCTGTTATATTGAAAATAATAAAAGTAATAAGTATATTTATTACAGTTCTATCGATAATAACTGCATTATATGGGCAATAATGCCTGTTATATTGATAATAATATAAGTAATGAGTATAATTATTACAGTTCTAGCTATAATAACTGCATTATATGCGTAATAATCCATGTTATATTGATAATATCGGGAGTAATATGCATAATTATTACAGTTCTAGCGATAATAACTGCATAATATGGGTAATAATGCATGTTATATTGATAATATCGGGAGTAATAAGTATAATTATTATAGTTCTAACGATAATAATAGTAAAATATGGCTAAGAGTGCCTGTTATATTGAAAATAATAAAAGTAATAAGTATATTTATTACAGTTCTATCGATAATAACTGCATTATATGGGCAATAATGCATGTTATATTGATAATAATATAAGTGATAAGTATAATTATTACAGTTCTAGCGATAATAACTGCATAGTATGGGTAATAATGCACGTTATATTGCTAATAGTATAAGTAATAAGTATAATTATTACTGTTCTAGCGATAATAACTGCATTGTATGGGTAATAATGCATGTTATATTGATAATATCAGGAGTAATAAGTATAATTATTATAGTTCTAGCGATAATAATAGTACAATATGGCTAATAGTGTATGTTATATTGATAACAATAAAAGTAATAAGTATATTTATTATAGTTCTATCGATAATAACTGCATAATATGGGTAATAATGCATGTTATATTGATAATAATATAAGTAATAAGTATAATTATTTCAGTTCTAGCGATAATAACTGCATAATATGTGTAAAAATGCAAGTTATATTGCTAATAATATAAGTAATAAGTATAATTATTACAGTTCTAGCGATAATAACTGCATTATATGGGTAATAATGCATGTTATACTGATAATACTAAAAGTAATAAGTATATTTCTTATAGTTCTATCGATAATAACTGCATAATATGGGCAATAATGCATGTTATATTGATGGTAATGAAACTAGTAAGTATATTTATTACAGTTCTAGCGATAATAACTGCATTGTATGCGTAATAATGCATGTTATATTGATAATATCGGGAGTAATAAGTATAATTATTATAGTTCTAACGATAATAATAGTAAAATTTGGCTAAGAGTGCCTGTTATATTGAAAATAATGAAAGTAATGAGTATATTTATTACAGTTCTATCGATAATAACTGCATTATATGGGCAATAATGCATGTTATATTGATAATAATATAAGTAATAAGTATAATTATTACAGTTCCAGCGATAATAACTGCACAATATGGGTAATAATGCACGCTATATTGCTAATAATATAAGTAATAAGTATAATTGTTACAGTTCTAGCGATAATAACTGCATTATATGGGTAATAATGCATGTTATATTGATAATATCGGGAGTAATAAGTATAATTATTATTATATTTCTAGCGATAATAATAGTATAATATGGCTAATAGTGCATGTTCTATTGATAATAATAAAAGTAATAAGTATATTTATTATAGTTCAATCGATAATAACTGCATAATATGGGTAATAATGCATGTTATATTGATGATAATAAAAGTAGTAAGTATATTTATTATAGTTCTAGCGGTTATAACTGCTTAATATGTGTAATAATGCATGTTATATTGAGAATAATATAAGCAATAAGTATAATTATTACAGTTCTATCGATAATAACTGCATAATATGGGTAATAATGCATGTTATATTGAGAATAATATAAGTAATAAGTATAATTATTACAATTCTAGCGATAGTAACTGCATTATATGGGTAATAATGCATGTTATATTGCTAATATCGGGAGTAATAAGTATAATTATTACAGTTCTAGCGATAATAACTGCATTGTATGGGTAATAATGTATGTTATATTGATAATATCAGGAGTAATAAGTATAATTATTATAGTTCTAGCGATAATAATAGTATAATATGGCTAATAGTGCATGTTCTATTGATAATAATAAAAGTAATAAGCATATTTATTATAGTTCTATCGATAATAACTGCATAATACGGGTAATAATGCATGTTATATGGATGATAATAAAAGTAGTAAGTATATTTATTATAGTTCTAGCGGTTATAACTGCATAATATGGGTAATAATGCATGTTATATTGAGAATAATATAAGTAATAAGTATAATTATTACAGTTCTATCGATAATAACTGCATAATATGGGTAATAATGCACGTTATATTGATAATAATATACGTAATAAGTATAGTTATTACAGTTCTATCGATAATAACTGCATAATATGGGTAATAATGCATGTTATATTGATAATAATATATGTAATAAGTATAATTATTACAGTTCTGGCGATAATAACTGCATTATATGGTTAATAATGCACGTTATATTGCTAATAATATAAGTAATAAGTATAATTATTACAGTTCTAGCGATAGTAACTGCATTATATGGGTAATAATGCATGTTATACTGATAAGACTAAAAGTAATAAGTATATTTATTATAGTTCTATCGATAATAACTGCATAATATGGGCAATAATGCATGTCATATTGATAATAATATAAGTAATAAGTATAATTATTACAGTTCTAGCGATAATAACTGCACAATATGGGTAATAATGCACGTTATATTGCTAATAATATAAGTAATAAGTATGATTATTACAGTTCTAGCGATAATAACTGCATAATATGGGTAATAATGGATGTTATATTGATAATATCGGGAGTAATACGTATAATTATTATTATATTTCTAGCGATAATAATAGTATAATATGGCTAATAGTGCATGTTCTATTGATAATAATAAAAGTAATAAGTATATTTATTATAGTTCTATCGATAATAACTGCATAATATGGGTAATAATGCATGTTACATTGATGATAACAAAAGTAGTAAGTATATTTATTATAGTTCTAGCGGTTATAACTGCATAATATGGGTAATAATGCATGTTATATTGAGAATAATATAAGTAATAAGTATAATTATTACAGTTCTATCGATAATAACTGCATAATATGGGTAATAATGCATGTTATATTGATAATAATATACGTAATAAGTATAATTATTACAGTTCTGGCGATAATAACTGCATTATATGGGTAATAATGCACGTTATATTGCTAATAATATAAGTAATAAGTATAATTATTACAGTTCTAGCGATAATAACTGCATTATATGGGTAATAATGCATGTTATACTGATAATACTAAAAGTAATAAGTATATTTATTATAGTTCTATCGATAATAGATGCATAATATGGGCAATAATGCATGTTATATTGATGGTAATGAAACTAGTAAGTATATTTATTACAGTTCTAGCGATAATAACTGCATTGTATGCGTAATAATGCATGTTATATTGATAATATCGGGAGTAATAAGTATAATTATTATAGTTCTAACGATAATAATAGTAAAATATGGCTAAGAGTGCCTGTTATATTGAAAATAATAAAAGTAATAAGTATATTTATTACAGTTCTATCGATAATAACTGCATTATATGGGCAATAATGCATGTTATATTGATAATAATATAAGTAATAAGTATAATTATTACAGTTCCAGCGATAATAACTGCACAATATGGGTAATAATGCACGCTATATTGCTAATAATATAAGTAATAAGTATAATTATTACAGTTCTAGCGATAATAACTGCATTATATGGGTAATAATGCATGTTATATTGATAATATCGGGAGTAATAAGTATAATTATTATTATATTTCTAGCGATAATAATAGTATAATATGGCTAATAGTGCATGTTCTATTGATAATAATAAAAGTAATAAGTATATTTATTATAGTTCAATCGATAATAACTGCATAATATGGGTAATAATGCATGTTATATTGATGATAATAAAAGTAGTAAGTATATTTATTATAGTTCTAGCGGTTATAACTGCTTAATATGTGTAATAATGCATGTTATATTGAGAATAATATAAGCAATAAGTATAATTATTACAGTTCTATCGATAATAACTGCATAATATGGGTAATAATGCATGTTATATTGAGAATAATATAAGTAATAAGTATAATTATTACAATTCTAGCGATAGTAACTGCATTATATGGGTAATAATGCATGTTATATTGATAATATCGGGAGTAATAAGTATAATTATTACAGTTCTAGCGATAATAACTGCATTGTATGGGTAATAATGTATGTTATATTGATAATATCAGGAGTAATAAGTATAATTATTATAGTTCTAGCGATAATAATAGTATAATATGGCTAATAGTGCATGTTCTATTGATAATAATAAAAGTAATAAGCATATTTATTATAGTTCTATCGATAATAACTGCATAATACGGGTAATAATGCATGTTATATGGATGATAATAAAAGTAGTAAGTATATTTATTATAGTTCTAGCGGTTATAACTGCATAATATGGGTAATAATGCATGTTATATTGAGAATAATATAAGTAATAAGTATAATTATTACAGTTCTATCGATAATAACTGCATAATATGGGTAATAATGCACGTTATATTGATAATAATATACGTAATAAGTATAGTTATTACAGTTCTATCGATAATAACTGCATAATATGGGTAATAATGCATGTTATATTGATAATAATATATGTAATAAGTATAATTATTACAGTTCTGGCGATAATAACTGCATTATATGGTTAATAATGCACGTTATATTGCTAATAATATAAGTAATAAGTATAATTATTACAGTTCTAGCGATAGTAACTGCATTATATGGGTAATAATGCATGTTATACTGATAAGACTAAAAGTAATAAGTATATTTATTATAGTTCTATCGATAATAACTGCATAATATGGGCAATAATGCATGTCATATTGATAATAATATAAGTAATAAGTATAATTATTACAGTTCTAGCGATAATAACTGCACAATATGGGTAATAATGCACGTTATATTGCTAATAATATAAGTAATAAGTATAATTATTACAGTTCTAGCGATAATAACTGCATAATATGGGTAATAATGGATGTTATATTGATAATATCGGGAGTAATACGTATAATTATTATTATATTTCTAGCGATAATAATAGTATAATATGGCTAATAGTGCATGTTCTATTGATAATAATAAAAGTAATAAGTATATTTATTATAGTTCAATCGATAATAACTGCATAATATGGGTAATAATGCATGTTATATTGATGATAACAAAAGTAGTAAGTATATTTATTATAGTTCTAGCGGTTATAACTGCATAATATGGGTAATAATGCATGTTATATTGAGAATAATATAAGTAATAAGTATAATTATTACAGTTCTATCGATAATAACTGCATAATATGGGTAATAATGCATGTTATATTGATAATAATATACGTAATAAGTATAATTATTACAGTTCTGGCGATAATAACTGCATTATATGGGTAATAATGCACGTTATATTGCTAATAATATAAGTAATAAGTATAATTATTACAGTTCTAGCGATAATAACTGCATTATATGGGTAATAATGCATGTTATACTGATAATACTAAAAGTAATAAGTATATTTATTATAGTTCTATCGATAATAGATGCATAATATGGGCAATAATGCATGTTATATTGATGGTAATGAAACTAGTAAGTATATTTATTACAGTTCTAGCGATAATAACTGCATTGTATGCGTAATAATGCATGTTATATTGATAATATCGGGAGTAATAAGTATAATTATTATAGTTCTAACGATAATAATAGTAAAATATGGCTAAGAGTGCCTGTTATATTGAAAATAATAAAAGTAATAAGTATATTTATTACAGTTCTATCGATAATAACTGCATTATATGGGCAATAATGCATGTTATATTGATAATAATATAAGTAATAAGTATAATTATTACAGTTCCAGCGATAATAACTGCACAATATGGGTAATAATGCACGTTATATTGCTAATAATATAAGTAATAAGTATAATTATTACAGTTCCAGCGATAATAACTGCACAATATGGGTAATAATGCACGTTATATTGCTAATAATATAAGTAATAAGTATAATTATTACAGTTCTAGCGATAATAACTGCATTATATGGGTAATAATGCATGTTATATTGATAATATCGGGAGTAATAAGTATAATTATTATTATATTTCTAGCGATAATAATAGTATAATATGGCTAATAGTGCATGTTCTATTGATAATAATAAAAGTAATAAGTATATTTATTATAGTTCAATCGATAATAACTGCATAATATGGGTAATAATGCATGTTATATTGATGATAATAAAAGTAGTAAGTATATTTATTATAGTTCTAGCGGTTATAACTGCATAATATGGGTAATAATGCATGTTATATTGATAATAATATAAGTAATAAGTATAATTATTACAGTTCTAGCGATAATAACTGCATAATATGGGTAATAATGCATGTTATATTGATAATAATATACGTAATAAGTATAATTATTACAGTTCTGGCGATAATAACTGCATTATATGGGTAATAATGCACGTTATATTGCTAATAATATAAGTAATAAGTATAATTATTACAGTTCTAGCGATAATAACTGCATTATATGGGTAATAATGCATGTTATACTGATAATACTAAAAGTAATAAGTATATTTATTATAGTTCTATCGATCATAACTGCATAATATGGGTAATAATGGATGTTATATTGATAATATCGGGAGTAATACGTATAACTATTGCAGTTCTAGCGATAATACTAGTAAAATATGGCTAATAGTGCATGTTATATTGATAATAATAAAAGTAATAAGTATATTTATTACAGTTCTATCGATAATAACTGCATAATATGGGTAATAATGCATGCTATATTGATGATAATAAAAGTAATACATATATTTATTATAGTTCTAGCGATAATACTAGTAACATATGGCTAAGAGTGCCCGTTATATTGATAATAATAAAAGTAATAAGTATATTTATTATACTTCTGTCGATAATAACTGCATTATATGGGTAATAATGCACGTTATATTGCTAATAATATAAGTAATAAGTATAATTATTACAGTTCTAGCGATAATAACTGCATAATATGGGTAATAATGGATGTTATATTGATAATATCGGGAGTAATACGTATAATTATTATTATATTTCGAGCGATAATAATAGTATAATATGGCTAATAGTGCATGTTCTATTGATAATAATAAAAGTAATAAGCATATTTATTATAGTTCTATCGATAATAACTGCATAATACGGGTAATAATGCATGTTATATGGATGATAATAAAAGTAGTAAGTATATTTATTATAGTTCTAGCGGTTATAACTGCATAATATGGGTAATAATGCATGTTATATTGATAATAATATATGTAATAAGTATAATTATTACAGTTCTAGCGATAATAACTGCATAATATGGGTAATAATGCATGTTATATTGAGAATAATATAAGTAATGAGTATAATTATTACAGTTCTAGCGATAATAACTCCATTATATGGGTAATAATGCATGTTATATTGATAATAATATAAGTAATAAGTATAATTATTTCAGTTCTAGCGATAATAACTGCATAATATGTGTAATAATGCACGTTATATTGCTAATAGTATAAGTAATAAGTATAATTATTAGAGTTCTAGCGATAATAACTGCATTATATGGGTAATAATGCATGTTATATTGATGATAATAAAAGTAATACGTATATTTATTATAGTTCTAGCGATAATAACTGCATAATATGGGTAATAATGCATGTTATATTGAGAATAATATAAGTCATAAGTATAATTATTACAGTTCTAGCTATAATAACTGCATTATATGCGTAATAATCCATGTTATATTGATAATATCGGGAGTAATATGTATAATTATTACAGTTCTAGCGATAACAACTGCATTGTATGGGTAATAATGCATGTTATATTGATAATATCAGGAGTAATAAGTATAATTATTATAGTTCTAGCGATAATAATAATATTACAATATGGCTAATAGTGTATGTTATATTGATAACAATAAAAGTAATAAGTCTATTTATTAGAGTTCTATCGATAATAACTGCATAATATGGGTAATAATGCATGTTATATTGATGATAATAAAAGAACTAAGTATATTTATTACAGTTCTATCGATAATAACTGCATTATATGGGCAATAATGCATGTTATATTGATAATAATATAAGTAATAAGTATAATTATTACAGTTCTAGCGATAATAACTGCACAATATGGGTAATAATGCACGTTATATTGCTAATAATATAAGTAATAAGTATAATTATTACAGTTCTAGCGATAATAACTGCATAATATGGGTAATAATGCATGTTATATTGAGAATAATATAAGTAATAAGTATAATTATTACAGTTCTAGCGATAATAACTCCATTATATGGGTAATAATGCATGTTATATTGATAATAATATAAGTAATAAGTATAATTATTTCAGTTCTAGCGATAATAACTGCATAATATGTGTAATAATGCACGTTATATTGCTAATAGTATAAGTAATAAGTATAATTATTAGAGTTCTAGCGATAATAACTGCATTATATGGGTAATAATGCATGTTATATTGATGATAATAAAAGTAATACGTATATTTATTATAGTTCTAGCGATAATAACTGCATAATATGGGTAATAATGCATGTTATATTGAGAATAATATAAGTAATAAGTATAATTATTACAGTTCTAGCTATAATGACTGCATTATATGCGTAATAATCCATGTTATATTGATAATATCGCGAGTAATATGTATAATTATTACAGTTCTAGCGATAACAACTGCATTGTATGGGTAATAATGCATGTTATATTGATAATATCAGGAGTAATAAGTATAATTATTATAGTTCTAGCGATAATAATAATATTACAATATGGCTAATAGTGTATGTTATATTGATAACAATAAAAGTAATAAGTATATTTATTAGAGTTCTATCGATAATAACTGCATAATATGGGTAATAATGCATGTTATATTGATGATAATAAAAGAACTAAGTATATTTATTATAGTTCTAGCGATTATAACTGTATAATATGCGTAATAATGCATGTTATATTGAAAATAATAAAAGTAATAGGTATATTTATTACAGTTCTATCGATAATAGCTGCATAATATGGGTAATAATGCATGTTATATTGATGATAATAAAAGTAATACGTATATTTATTATAGTTCTAGCGATAATAACTGCATAATATGGGTAATAATGCATGTTATATTGATAATTATATACGTAATAAGTATAATTATTACAGTTCTGTCGATAATAACTGCATTACATGGGTAATAATGCATGTTATATTGATAATAATATAAGTAATAAGTATAATTATTACAGTTCTAGCGATAATAACTGCATAGTATGGGTAATAATGCACGTTATATTGCTAATAGTATAAGTAATAAGTATAATTATTACTGTTCTAGCGACAATAACTGCATTGTATGGGTAATAATGCATGTTATATTGATAATATCAGGAGTAATAAGTATAATTATTATAGTTCTAGCGATAATAATAGTACAATATGGCTAATAGTGTATGTTATATTGATAACAATAAAAGTAATAAGTATATTTATTATAGTTCTATCGATAATAACTGCATAATATGGGCAATAATGCATGTTATATTGATGGCAATGAAACTAGTAAGTATATTTATTACAGTTCTAGCGATAATAACTGCATTGTATGCGTAATAATGCATGTTATATTGATAATATCGGGAGTAATAAGTATAATTATTATAGTTCTAACGATAATAATAGTAAAATATGGCTAAGAGTGCCTGTTATATTGAAAATAATAAAAGTAATAAGTATATTTATTACAGTTCTATCGATAATAACTGCATTATATGGGCAATAATGCATGTTATATTGATAATAATATAAGTAATAAGTATAATTATTACAGTTCTAGCTATAATAACTGCATTATATGCGTAATAATCCATGTTATATTGATAATATCGGGAGTAATATGTATAATTATTACAGTTCTAGCGATAATAACTGCATAATATGGGTAATAATGCATGTTATATTGATAATATCGGGAGTAATAAGTATAATTATTACAGTTCTAGCGATAATAACTGCATTATATGGGTAATAATGCATGTTATACTGATAATACTAAAAGTAATAAGTATATTTATTATAGTTCTATCGATAATAACTGCATAATATGGGCAATAATGCATGTTATATTGATGGTAATGAAACTAGTAAGTATATTTATTACAGTTCTAGCGATAATAACTGCATTGTATGCGTAATAATGCATGTTATATTGATAATATCGGGAGTAATAAGTATCATTATTATAGTTCTAACGATAATAATAGTAAAATATGGCTAAGAGTGTCTGTTATATTGGAAATAATAAAAGCAATAAGTATATTTATTACAGTTCTATCGATAATAACAGCATTATATGGGCAATAATGCATGTTATATTGCTAATAATATAAGTAATAAGTATAATTATTACAGTTCTAGCGATAATAACTGCATTATATGGGTAATAATGCATGTTATACTGATAAGACTAAAAGTAATAAGTATATTTATTATAGTTCTATCGATAATAACTGCATTATATGGGCAATAATGCATGTTATATTGATAATAATATAAGTAATAAGTATAATTATTACAGTTCTAGCTATAATAACTGCATTATATGCGTAATAATCCATGTTATATTGATAATATCGGGAGTAATATGTATAATTATTACAGTTCTAGCGATAATAACTGCATAATATGGGTAATAATGCATGTTATATTGATAATATCGGGAGTAATAAGTATAATTATTACAGTTCTAGCGATAATAACTGCATTATATGGGTAATAATGCATGTTATACTGATAATACTAAAAGTAATAAGTATATTTATTATAGTTCTATCGATAATAACTGCATAATATGGGCAATAATGCATGTTATATTGATGGTAATGAAACTAGTAAGTATATTTATTACAGTTCTATCGATAATAACTGCATTATATGGGCAATAATGCATGTTATATTGATAATAATATAAGTAATAAGTATAATTATGACAGTTCTAGCGATAATAACTGCACAATATGGGTAATAATGCACGTTATATTGCTAATAATATAAGTAATAAGTATAATTATTACAGTTCTAGCGATAATAACTGCATAATATGGGTAATAATGCATGTTATATTGAGAATAATATAAGTAATAAGTATAATTATTACAGTTCTAGCGATAATAACTCCATTATATGGGTAATAATGCATGTTATATTGATAATAATATAAGTAATAAGTATAATTATTTCAGTTCTAGCGATAATAACTGCATAATATGTGTAATAATGCACGTTATATTGCTAATAGTATAAGTAATAAGTATAATTATTAGAGTTCCAGCGATAATAACTGCATTATATGGGTAATAATGCATGTTATATTGATGATAATAAAAGTAATACGTATATTTATTATAGTTCTAGCGATAATAACTGCATAATATGGGTAATAATGCATGTTATATTGAGAATAATATAAGTAATAAGTATAATTATTACAGTTCTAGCTATAATAACTGCATTATATGCGTAATAATCCATGTTATATTGATAATATCGGGAGTAATATGTATAATTATTACAGTTCTAGCGATAATAACTGCATTGTATGGGTAATAATGCATGTTATATTGATAATATCAGGAGTAATAAGTATAATTATTATAGTTCTTGCGATAATAATAGTACAATATGGCTAATAGTGTATGTTATATTGATAACAATAAAAGTAATAAGTATATTTATTATAGTTCTATCGATAATAACTGCATAATATGGGTAATAATGCATGTTATATTGATGATAATAAAAGAACTAAGTATATTTATTATAGTTCTAGCGATTATAACTGTATAATATGCGTAATAATGCATGTTATATTGATAATAATAAAAGTAATAAGTATATTTATTACAGTTCTATCGATAATAGCTGCATAATATGGGTAATAATGCATGTTATATTGATGACAATAAAAGTAATACGTATATTTATTATAGTTCTAGCGATAATAACTGCATAATATGGGTAATAATGCATGTTATATTGATAATTATATATGTAATAAGTATAATTATTACAGTTCTGTCGATAATAACTGCATTACATGGGTAATAATGCATGTTATATTGATAATAATATAAGTAATAAGTATAATTATTACAGTTCTAGCGATAATAACTCCATTATATGGGTAATAATGCATGTTATATTGATAATAATATAAGTAATAAGTATAAATATTACAGTTCTAGCGATAATAACTGCATAGTATGGGTAATAATGCACGTTATATTGCTAATAGTATAAGTAATAAGTATAATTATTACTGTTCTAGCGATAATAACTGCATTGTATGGGTAATAATGCATGTTATATTGATAATATCAGGAGTAATAAGTATAATTATTATAGTTCTAGCGATAATAATAGTACAATATGGCTAATAGTGTATGTTATATTGATAACAATAAAAGTAATAAGTATATTTATTATAGTTCTATCGATAATAACTGCATAATATGGGCAATAATGCATGTTATATTGATGGTAATGAAACTAGTAAGTATATTTATTACAGTTCTAGCGATAATAACTGCATTGTATGCGTAATAATGCATGTTATATTGATAATATCGGGAGTAATAAGTATAATTATTATAGTTCTAACGATAATAATAGTAAAATATGGCTAAGAGTGCCTGTTATATTGAAAATAATAAAAGTAATAAGTATATTTATTACAGTTCTATCGATAATAACTGCATTATATGGGCAATAATGCATGTTATATTGAGAATAATATAAGTAATAAGTATAATTATTTCAGTTCTAGCGATAATAACTGCATAATATGTGTAATAATGCACGTTATATTGCTAATAGTATAAGTAATAAGTATAATTATTAGAGTTCCAGCGATAATAACTGCATTATATGGGTAATAATGCATGTTATATTGATGATAATAAAAGTAATACGTATATTTATTATAGTTCTAGCGATAATAACTGCATAATATGGGTAATAATGCATGTTATATTGAGAATAATATAAGTAATAAGTATAATTATTACAGTTCTAGCTATAATAACTGCATTATATGCGTAATAATCCATGTTATATTGATAATATCGGGAGTAATATGTATAATTATTACAGTTCTAGCGATAATAACTGCATTGTATGGGTAATAATGCATGTTATATTGATAATATCAGGAGTAATAAGTATAATTATTATAGTTCTTGCGATAATAATAGTACAATATGGCTAATAGTGTATGTTATATTGATAACAATAAAAGTAATAAGTATATTTATTATAGTTCTATCGATAATAACTGCATAATATGGGTAATAATGCATGTTATATTGATGATAATAAAAGAACTAAGTATATTTATTATAGTTCTAGCGATTATAACTGTATAATATGCGTAATAATGCATGTTATATTGATAATAATAAAAGTAATAAGTATATTTATTACAGTTCTATCGATAATAGCTGCATAATATGGGTAATAATGCATGTTATATTGATGACAATAAAAGTAATACGTATATTTATTATAGTTCTAGCGATAATAACTGCATAATATGGGTAATAATGCATGTTATATTGATAATTATATATGTAATAAGTATAATTATTACAGTTCTGTCGATAATAACTGCATTACATGGGTAATAATGCATGTTATATTGATACTAATATAAGTAATAAGTATAATTATTACAGTTCTAGCGATAATAACTCCATTATATGGGTAATAATGCATGTTATATTGATAATAATATAAGTAATAAGTATAATTATTACAGTTCTAGCGATAATAACTCCATAGTATGGGTAATAATGCACGTTATATTGCTAATAGTATAAGTAATAAGTATAATTATTACTGTTCTAGCGATAATAACTGCATTGTATGGGTAATAATGCATGTTATATTGATAATATCAGGAGTAATAAGTATAATTATTATAGTTCTAGCGATAATAATAGTACAATATGGCTAATAGTGTATGTTATATTGATAACAATAAAAGTAATAAGTATATTTATTATAGTTCTATCGATAATAACTGCATAATATGGGCAATAATGCATGTTATATTGATGGTAATGAAACTAGTAAGTATATTTATTACAGTTCTAGCGATAATAACTGCATTGTATGCGTAATAATGCATGTTATATTGATAATATCGGGAGTAATAAATATAATTATTATAGTTCTAACGATAATAATAGTAAAATATGGCTAAGAGTGCCTGTTATATTGAAAATAATAAAAGTAATAAGTATATTTATTACAGTTCTATCGATAATAACTGCATTATATGGGCAATAATGCATGTTATATTGATAATAATATAAGTAATAAGTATAATTATTACAGTTCTAGCTATAATAACTGCATTATATGCGTAATAATCCATGTTATATTGATAATATCGGGAGTAATATGTATAATTATTACAGCTCTAGCGATAATAACTGCATAATATGGGTAATAATGCATGTTATATTGATAATATCGGGAGTAATAAGTATAATTATTACAGTTCTAGCGATAATAACTGCATTATATGGGTAATAATGCATGTTATACTGATAATACTAAAAGTAATAAGTATATTTATTATAGTTCTATCGATAATAACTGCATAATATGGGCAATAATGCATGTTATAATGATGGTAATGAAACTAGTAAGTATATTTATTACAGTTCTAGCGATAATAACTGCATTGTATGCGTAATAATGCATGTTATATTGATAATATCGGGAGTAATAAGTATCATTATTATAGTTCTAACGATAATAATAGTAAAATATGGCTAAGAGTGCCTGTTATATTGAAAATAATAAAAGTAATAAGTATATTTATTACAGTTCTATCGATAATAACAGCATTATATGGGCAATAATGCATGTTATATTGCTAATAATATAAGTAATAAGTATAATTATTACAGTTCTAGCGATAATAACTGCATTATATGGGTAATAATGCATGTTATATTGATAATATGGGGAGTAATAAGTATAATTATTATTATATTTCTAGCGATAATAATAGTATAATATGGCTAATAGTGCATGTTCTATTGATAATAATAAAAGTAATAAGTATATTTATTATAGTTCTATCGATAATAACTGCATAATATGGGAAATAGTGCATGTTATATTGAGAATAATATAAGTAATAAGTATAATTATTACAATTCTAGCGATAGTAACTGCATAATATGGGTAATAATGCATGTTATATTGATGATAATAAAAGTAATACGTATATTTATTATAGTTCTAGCGATAATAACTGCATAATATGGGTAATAATGCATGTTATATTGATAATTATATACGTAATAAGTATAATTATTACAGTTCTGGCGATAATAACTGCATTATATGGGTAATAATGCACGTTATATTGCTAATAATATAAGTAATAAGTATAATTATTACAGTTCTAGCGATAATAACTGCATTATATGGGTCATAATGCATGTTATACTGATAATACTAAAAGTAATAAGTATATTTATTATAGTTCTATCGATAATAACTGCATAATATGGGCAATAATGCATGTTATATTGATAATAATATAAGTAATGAGTATAATTATTACAGTTCTAGCTATAATAACTCCATTATATGGGTAATAATGCATGTTATATTGATAATAATATAAGTAATAAGTATAATTATTTCAGTTCTAGCGATAATAACTGCATTATATGGGTAATAATGCATGTTATATTGAGAATAATATAAGTAATAAGTATAATTATTACAGTTCTAGCGATAATAACACCATTATATGGGTAATAATGCATGTTATATTGATAATAATATAAGTAATAAGTATAATTATTACAGTTCTAGCGATAATAACTGCATAGTATGGGTAATAATGCACGTTATATTGCTAATAGTATAAGTAATAAGTATAATTATTACTGTTCTAGCGATAATAACTGCATTGTATGGGTAATAATGCATGTTATATTGATAATATCAGGAGTAATAAGTATAATTATTATAGTTCTAGCGATAATAATAGTACAATATGGCTAATAGTGTATGTTATATTGATAACAATAAAAGTAATAAGTATATTTATTATAGTTCTATCGATAATAACTGCATAATATGGGTAATAATGCATGTTATATTGATGATAATATAAGTAATAAGTATAATTATTACAGTTCTAGCGATAATAACTCCATTATATGGGTAATAATGCATGTTATATTGATAATAATATAAGTAATAAGTATAATTATTTCAGTTCTAGCGATAATAACTGCATAATATGTGTAATAATGCACGTTATATTGTTAATAGTATAAGTAATAAGTATAATTATTAGAGTTCTAGCGATAATAACTGCATTATATGGGTAATAATGCATGTTATATTGAGAATAATATAAGTAATAAGTATAATTATTACAGTTCTAGCTATAATAACTGCATTATATGCGTAATAATCCATGTTATATTGATAATATCGGGAGTAATATGTATAATTATTACAGTTCTAGCGATAATAACTGCATAATATGGGTAATAATGCATGTTATATTGATAATATCGGGAGTAATAAGTATAATTATTACAGTTCTAGCGATAATACTAGTAAAATATGGCTAAGAGTGCCCGTTATATTGATAATAATAAAAGTCATAAGTATATTTATTACACTTCTGTCGATAATAACTGCATTACATGGGTAATAATGCATGTTATATTGATAATAATATAAGTAATAAGTATAATTATTACAGTTCTAGCGATAATAACTCCATTATATGGGTAATAATGCATGTTATATTGCTAACAGTATAAGTAATAAGTATAATTATTACAGTTCTAGCGATAATAACTGCATAATATGGGTAATAATGCACGTTATATTGCTAACAGTATAAGTAATAAGTATAATTATTACAGTTCTAGCGATAATAACCGCATTATATGGGTAATAATGCATGTTATATTGATAATATCGGGAGTAATAAGTATAATTATTATAGTTCTAGCGATAATAATAGTACAATATGGCTAATAGTGCATGCTATATTGATAATAATAAAAGTAATAAGTATATTTATTATAGTTCTATCGATAATAACTGCATAATATGGGTAATAATGCATGTTATATTGATGATAATAAAAGTAATACGTATATTTATTATAGTTCTATCGATAATAACTGCATAATATGGGCAATAATGCATGTTATATTGATGGTAATGAAACTAGTAAGTATATTTATTACAGTTCTAGCAATAATAACTGCATTGTATGCGTAATAATGCATGTTATATTGATAATATCGGGAGTAATAAGTATAATTATTATAGCTCTAACGATAATAATAGTAAAATATGGCTAAGAGTGCCTGTTATATTGAAAATAATAAAAGTAATAAGTATAATTATTACAGTTCTAGCGATAATGACTCCATTATATGTGTAATAATGCATGTTATATTGATGATAATAAAAGTAGTAAGTATATTTATTATAGTTCTAGCGATTGTAACTGCATAATATGGGTAATAATGCATGTTATATTGAGAACAATATAAGTAATAAGTATATTTATTATAGTTCTATCGATAATAACTGCACAATATGGGTAATAATGCATGTTATATTGATGATAATGAAAGTAGTAAGTATATTTATTACAGTTCTAGCGATAATAACTGCATTATATGCGTAATAATGCATGTTATATTGATAATAATATAAGTAATAAGTATAATTATTATAATTCTAGCGATAGTAACTGCATTATATGGGTAATAATGCATGTTATATTGATAATAATATAAGTAATAAGTATAATTATTACAGTGCTAGCGATAATAACTGCATAATATGGGTAATAATGCACGTTATATTGCTAACAGTATAAGTAATAAGTATAATTATTACAGTTCTAGCGATAATAACTGCATAATATGGGTAATAATGCACGTTATATTGCTAATAGTATAAGTAATAAGTATAATTATTACAGTTCTAGCGATAATAACCGCATTATATGGGTAATAATGCATGTTATATTGATAATATCGGGAGTAATAAGTATAATTATTATAGTTCTAGCGATAATAATAGTACAATATGGCTAATAGTGCATGCTATATTGATAATAATAAAAGTAATAAGTATATTTATTATAGTTCTATCGATAATAACTGCATAATATGGGTAATAATGCATGTTATATTGATGATAATAAAAGTAATACGTATATTTATTATAGTTCTAGTGATAATAACAGCATAATATGGATAATAATGCATGTTATATTGCTAATAATATAAGTAATAAATATATTTATTATAGTTCTGGTGATAATAACTGCATTATATGCGTAATAATGCATGTTATATTGATAATATCGGGAGTAATAAGTATAATTATTACAGTTCTAGCGATAATAACTGCATTATATGGGAAATAATGCACGTTATATTGCTAATAATATAAGGAATATGTATAATTATTACAGTTCTAGCGATAATAACTGCATTATATGAGTAATAATGCATGTTATATTGATAATATCGGGAGTAATAAGTATAATTATTATAGCTCTAGCGATAATAATAGTACAATATGGCTAATAGTGCATGTTATATTGATAATAATAAAAGTAATAAGTATATTTATTATAGTTCCATCGATAATAACTGCATAATATGGGTAATAATGCATGTTATATTGATGATAATAAAAGTAATACGTATATTTATTATAGTTCTAGTGATAATAACAGCATAATATGGATAATAATGCACGTTATATTGCTAATAATGTAAGTAATAAGTATAATTATTACAGTTCTAGCGATAATAACTGCATTATATGGGTAATAATGCATGTTATATTGATAATATCAGGAGTAATAAGTATAATTATTATAGTTCTAGCGATAATAATAGTACAATACGGCTAATAGTGTATGTTACTTTGATAATAATAAAAGTAATAAGTATATTTATTATAGTTCTAGCGATAATAACTGCATAATATGGGTAATAATGGATGTTATATTGATAATATCGAGAGTAATACGTATAATTATTGCAGTTCTAGCGATAATACTAGTAAAATATGGCTAATAGTGCATGTTATACTGATAATAATAAAAGTAATAAGTATATTTATTACAGTTCTATCGATAATAACTGCATAATATGGGTAATAATGCATGTTATATTGATGATAATAAAAGAACTAAGTATATTTATTATAGTTCTAGCGATTATAACTGCATAATATGCGTAATAATGCATGTTATATTGCTAATAATATAAGTAATAAGTATAATTATTACAGTTCTAGCGATAATAACTGCATTATATGGGTAATAATGCATGTTATATTGCTAATAATATAAGTAATAAGTATAATTATTACAGTTCTAGCGATAATAACTGCATTATATGGGTAATAATGTATGTTATACTGATAATACTAAAAGTAATAAGTATATTTTTTATAGTTCTATCGATAATAACTGCATAATATGGGCAATAATGCATGTTATATTGATGGTAATGAAACTAGTAAGTATATTTATTACAGTTCTAGCGATAATAACTGCATTGTATGCGTAATAATGCATGTTATATTGATAATATCGGGAGTAATAAGTATTAATTATTATAGTTCTAACGATAATAATAGTAAAATATGGCTAAGAGTGCCTGTTATATTGAAAATAATAAAAGTAATAAGTATATTTATTACAGTTCTATCGATAATAACTGCATTATATGGGCAATAATGCATGTTATATTAATAATAATATAAGTAGTAAGTATAATTATTACAGTTCTAGCGATAAGAACTGCACAATATGGGTAATAATGCACGTTATATTGCTAATAATGTAAGTAATAAGTATAATTATTACAGTTCTAGCGATAATAACTGCATTATATGGGTAATAATGCATGTTATATTGCTAATAATATAAGTAATAAGTATAATTATTACAGTTCTAGCGATAATAACTGCATTATATGGGTAATAATGTATGTTATACTGATAATACTAAAAGTAATAAGTATATTTTTTATAGTTCTATCGATAATAACTGCATAATATGGGCAATAATGCATGTTATATTGATGGTAATGAAACTAGTAAGTATATTTATTACAGTTCTAGCGATAATAACTGCATTGTATGCGTAATAATGCATGTTATATTGATAATATCGGGAGTAATAAGTATTAATTATTATAGTTCTAACGATAATAATAGTAAAATATGGCTAAGAGTGCCTGTTATATTGAAAATAATAAAAGTAATAAGTATATTTATTACAGTTCTATCGATAATAACTGCATTATATGGGCAATAATGCATGTTATATTAATAATAATATAAGTAGTAAGTATAATTATTACAGTTCTAGCGATAAGAACTGCACAATATGGGTAATAATGCACGTTATATTGCTAATAATGTAAGTAATAAGTATAATTATTACAGTTCTAGCGATAATAACTGCATTATATGGGTAATAATGCATGTTATATTGATAATATCAGGAGTAATAAGTATAATTATTATAGTTCTAGCGATAATAATAGTACAATACGGCTAATAGTGTATGTTACTTTGATAATAATAAAAGTAATAAGTATGTTTATTATAGTTCTATCGATAATAACTGCATAATATGGGTAATAATGCATGTTATATTGATGATAATAAAAGTACTAAGTATATTTATTATAGTTCTAGCGATTATAACTGTATAATATGCGTAATAATGCATGTTATATTGATAATAATATAAGTAATAAGTATAATTATTACAATTCTAGCGATAGTAACTGCATTATATGGGTAATAATGCATGTTATATTGGTAATATCCGGAGTAATAAGTATAATTATTACAGTTCTAGCGATAATAACTGCATAATATGGGTAATAATGGATGTTATATTGATAATATCGGGAGTAATACGTATAATTATTGCAGTTCTAGCGATAATACTAGTAAAATATGGCTAATAGTGCATGTTATACTGATAATAATAAAAGTAATAAGTATATTTATTACAGTTCTATCGATAATAACTGCATAATATGGGTAATAATGCATGTTATATTGATGATAATAAAAGTAGTAAGTATATTTATTATAGTTCTAGCGGTTATAACTGCATAATATGGGTAATAATGCATGTTATATTGAGAATAATATAAGTAATAAGTATAATTTTTACAGTTCTATCGATAATAACTGCATAATATGGGTAATAATGCATGTTATATTGATAATAATATACGTAATAAGTATAATTATTATAGTTCTGGCGATAATAACTGCATTATATGGGTAATAATGCACGTTATATTGCTAATAATATAAGTAATAAGTATAATTATTACAGTTCTAGCGATAATAACTGCATTATATGGGTAATAATGCATGTTATACTGATAATACTAAAAGTAATAAGTATATTTATTATAGTTCTATCGATAATAACTGCATTATATGGGCAATAATGCATGTTATATTGATAACAATATAAGTAATAAGTATAATTATTACAGTTCTAGGGATAATAACTGCATTATATAGGTAATAATGCATGTTATATTGAAAATATCGGGAGTAATAAGTATAATTATTATAGTTCTAGCGATAATAATAGAAAAATATGGCTAATAGTGCATGTTATATTGATAATAAGAAAAGTAATAAGTATATTTATTATAGTTCTATCGATAATAACTGCATAATATGGGTAATAATGCATGTTATATTGATGATAATAAAAGAACTAAGTATATTTATTATAGTTCTAGCGATTATAACTGCATAATATGCGTAATAATGCATGTTATATTGCTAATAATATAAGTAATAAGTATAATTATTACAGTTCTAGCGATAATAACTGCATTATATGGGTAATAATGCATGTTATATTGCTAATAATATAAGTAATAAGTATAATTATTACAGTTCTAGCGATAATAACTGCACAATATGGGTAATAATGCACGTTATATTGCTAATAATGTAAGTAATAAGTATAATTATTACAGTTCTAGCGATAATAACTGCATTATATGGGTAATAATGCATGTTATATTGATAATATCAGGAGTAATAAGTATAATTATTATAGTTCTAGCGATAATAATAGTACAATACGGCTAATAGTGTATGTTACTTTGATAATAATAAAAGTAATAAGTATATTTATTATAGTTCTATCGATAATAACTGCATAATATGGGTAATAATGCATGTTATATTGATGATAATAAAAGTACTAAGTATATTTATTATAGTTCTAGCGATTATAACTGTATAATATGCGTAATAATGCATGTTATATTGATAATAATATAAGTAATAAGTATAATTATTACAATTCTAGCGATAGTAACTGCATTATATGGGTAATAATGCATGTTATATTGGTAATATCGGGAGTAATAAGTATAATTATTACAGTTCTAGCGATAATAACTGCATAATATGGGTAATAATGGATGTTATATTGATAATATCGGGTGTAATACGTATAATTATTGCAGTTCTAGCGATAATACTAGTAAAATATGGCTAATAGTGCATGTTATACTGATGATAATAAAAGTAATAAGTATATTTATTACAGTTCTATCGATAATAACTGCATAATATGGGTAATAATGCATGTTATATTGATGATAATAAAAGTAGTAAGTATATTTATTATAGTTCTAGCGGTTATAACTGCATAATATGGGTAATAATGCATGTTATATTGAGAATAATATAAGTAATAAGTATAATTATTACAGTTCTATCGATAATAACTGCATAATATGGGTAATAATGCATGTTATATTGATAATAATATACGTAATAAGTATAATTATTACAGTTCTGGCGATAATAACTGCATTATATGGGTAATAATGCACGTTATATTGCTAATAATATAAGTAATAAGTATAATTATTACAGTTCTAGCGATAATAACTGCATTATATGGGTAATAATGCATGTTATACTGATAATACTAAAAGTAATAAGTATATTTTTTATAGTTCTATCGATAATAACTGCATAATATGGGCAATAATGCATGTTATATTGATGGTAATGAAACTAGTAAGTATATTTATTACAGTTCTAGCGATAATAACTGCATTGTATGCGTAATAATGCATGTTATATTGATAATATCGGGAGTAATAAGTATAATTATTATAGTTCTAACGATAATAATAGTAAAATATGGCTAAGAGTGCCTGTTATATTGAATATAATAAAAGTAATAAGTATATTTATTACAGTTCTATCGATAATAACTGCATTATATGGGCAATAATGCATGTTATATTGATAATAATATAAGTAATAAGTATAATTATTACAGTTCTAGCGATAATAACTGCACAGTATGGGTAATAATGCACGTTATATTGCTAATAATGTAAGTAATAAGTATAATTATTACAGTTCTAGCGATAATAACTGCATTATATGGGTAATAATGCATGTTATATTGATAATATCAGGAGTAATAAGTATAATTATTATAGTTCTAGCGATAATAATAGTACAATACGGCTAATAGTGTATGTTACTTTGATAATAATAAAAGTAATAAGTATATTTATTATAGTTCTATCGATAATAACTGCATAATATGGGTAATAATGCATGTTATATTGATGATAATAAAAGTACTAAGTATATTTATTATAGTTCTAGCGATTATAACTGTATAATATGCGTAAGAATGCATGTTATATTGATAATAATATAAGTAATAAGTATAATTATTACAATTCTAGCGATAGTAACTGCATTATATGGGTAATAATGCATGTTATATTGATAATATCGGGAGTAATAAGTATAGTTATTACAGTTCTAGCGATAATAACTGCATAATATGGGTAATAATGGATGTTATATTGATAATATCGGGAGTAATACGTATAATTATTGCAGTTCTAGCGATAATACTAGTAAAATATGGCTAATAGTGCATGTTATACTGATAATAATAAAAGTAATAAGTATATTTATTACAGTTCTATCGATAATAACTGCATAATATGGGTAATAATGCATGTTATATTGATGATAATAAAAGTAGTAAGTATATTTATTATAGTTCTAGCAGTTATAACTGCATAATATAGGTAATAATGCATGTTATATTGAGAATAATATAAGTAATAAGTATAATTATTACAGTTCTATCGATAATAACTGCATAATATGGGTAATAATGCATGTTATATTGATAATAATATACGTAATAAGTATAATTATTACAGTTCTGGCGATAATAACTGCATTATATGGGTAATAATGCACGTTATATTGCTAATAATATAAGTAATAAGTATAATTAATACAGTTCTGCGATAATAACTGCATTATATGGGTAATAATGCATGTTATATTGATGATAATAAAAGTAATACGTATATTTTTTATAGTTCTATCGATAATAACTGCATAATATGGGCAATAATGCATGTTATATTGATGGTAATGAAACTAGTAAGTATATTTATTACAGTTCTAGCGATAATAACTGCATTGTATGCGTAATAATGCATGTTATATTGATAATATCGGGAGTAATAAGTATAATTATTATAGTTCTAACGATAATAATAGTAAAATATGGCTAAGAGTGCCTGTTATATTGAATATAATAAAAGTAATAAGTATATTTATTATAGTTCTAGCGATTATAACTGCATAATATGCGTAATAATGCATGTTATATTGATAATAATATAAGTAATAAGTATAATTATTACAGTTCTAGCGATAATAACTGCACAATATGGGTAATAATGCACGTTATATTGCTAATAATGTAAGTAATAAGTATAATTATTACAGTTCTAGCGATAATAACTGCATTATATGGGTAATAATGCATGATATATTGATAATATCAGGAGTAATAAGTATAATTATTATAGTTCTAGCGATAATAATAGTACAATACGGCTAATAGTGTATGTTACTTTGATAATAATAAAAGTAATAAGTATATTTATTATAGTTCTATCGATAATAACTGCATAATATGGGTAATAATGCAGGCTATATTGATGATAATAAAAGTACTAAGTATATTTATTATAGTTCTAGCGATAATAACTGCATAATATGGGTAATAATGCATGTTGTATTGATGATAATAAAAGTAGTAAGTATATTTATTATAGTTCTAGCGGTTATAACTGCTTAATATGGGTAATAATGCATGTTATATTGAGAATAATATAAGCAATAAGTATAATTATTACAGTTCTATCGATAATAACTGCATAATATGCGTAATAATCCATGTTATATTGATAATATCGGGAGTAATAGGTATAATTATTACAGTTGTAGCGATAATAACTGCATTATATGGGAAATAATGCGCGTTATATTGCTAATAATAAAAGTAGTAAGTATATTTATTACAGTTCTAGCGATAATAACTGCATTATATGCGTAATAATGCATGTTATATTGATAATATCAGGAGTAATAAGTATAATTATTATAGTTCTAGCGATAATAATAGTACAATATGGCTAATAGTGTATGTTATATTGATAACAATAAAAGTAATAAGTATATTTATTATAGTTCTATCGATAATAACTGCATAATATGGGTAATAATGGATGTTATATTGATAATATCGGGAGTAATACGTATAATTATTGCAGTTCTAGCGATAATACTAGTACAATATGGCTAATAGTGCATGTTATATTGATAATAATAAAAGTAATAAGTATATTTATTACAGTTCTTACGATAATAACTGCATAATATGGGTAATAATGCATGTTATATTGATGATAATAAAAGTAATACGTATATTTATTATAGTTCTAGCGATAATAATTGCATAATATGGGTAATAATGCATGTTATATTGAGAATAATATAAGTAATAAGTATAATTATTACAGTTCTAGCTATAATAACTGCATTATATGCGTAATAATCCATGTTATATTGATAATATCGGGAGTAATAGGTATAATTATTACAGTTGTAGCGATAATAACTGCATTATATGGGAAATAATGCGCGTTATATTGCTAATAATAAGAGTAGTAAGTATATTTATTACAGTTCTAGCGATAATAACTGCATTATATGCGTAATAATGCATGTTATATTGATAATAATATAAGTAATAAGTATAATTATTATAATTCTATCGATAATAACTGCATAATATGGGTAATAATGCATGTTATATTGATGATAATAAAAGTACTAAGTATATTTATTATAGTTCTAGCGATTATAACTGCATAATATGGGTAATAATGCCTGTTATATTGATGATAATAAAAGTAATACGTATATTTATTATAGTTCTAGCGATAATAACAGCATAATATGGATAATAATGCATGTTATATTGCTAATAATATAAGTAATAAATATATTTATTATAGTTCTGGTGATAATAACTGCATTATATGCGTAATAATGCATGTTATATTGATAATATCCGGAGTAAGAAGTATAATTATTACAGTTCTAGCGATAATAACTGCATTATATGGGAAATAATGCACGTTATATTGCTAATAATATAAGGAATATGTATAATTATTACAGTTCTAGGGATAATAACTGCATTATATGAGTAATAATGCATGTTATATTGATAATATCGGGAGTAATAAGTATAATTATTATAGTTCTAGCGATAATAATAGTACAATATGGCTAATAGTGCATGTTATATTGATAATAATAAAAGTAATAAGTATATTTATTATAGTTCCATCGATAATAACTGCATAATATGGGTAATAATGCATGTTATATTGATGATAATAAAAGTACTAAGTATATTTATTATAGTTCTAGCGATTATAACTGCATAATATGGGTAATAATGCCTGTTATATTGATGATAATAAAAGTAATAAGTATATTTATTACAGTTCTATCGATAATAACTGCATTATATGGGCAATAATGCATGTTATATTGATGATAATAAAAGTACTAAGTATATTTATTATAGTTCTAGCGATTATAACTGCATAATATGCGTAATAATGCATGTTATATTGATAATAATATAAGTAATAAGTATAATTATTACAGTGCTAGCGATAATAACTGCATAATATGGGTAATAATGCACGTTATATTGCTAACAGTATAAGTAATAAGTATAATTATTACAGTTCTAGCGATAATAACTGCATAATATGGGTAGTAATGCACGTTATATTGCTAATAGTATAAGTAATAAGTATAATTATTACAGTTCTAGCGATAATAACCGCATTATATGGGTAATAATGCATGTTATATTGATAATATCGGGAGTAATAAGTATAATTATTATAGTTCTAGCGATAATAATAGTACAATATGGCTAATAGTGCATGCTATATTGATAATAATAAAAGTAATAAGTATATTTATTATAGTTCTATCGATAATAACTGCATAATATGGGTAATAATGCATGTTATATTGATGATAATAAAAGTAATACGTATATTTATTATAGTTCTAGCGATAATAACAGCATAATATGGATAATAATGCATGTTATATTGCTAATAATATAAGTAATAAATATATTTATTATAGTTCTGGTGATAATAACTGCATTATATGCGTAATAATGCATGTTATATTGATAATATCGGGAGTAATAAGTATAATTATTACAGTTCTAGCGATAATAACTGCATTATATGGGAAATAATGCACGTTATATTGCTAATAATATAAGGAATATGTATAATTATTACAGTTCTAGCGATAATAACTGCATTATATGAGTAATAATGCATGTTATATTGATAATATCGGGAGTAATAAGTATAATTATTATAGTTCTAGCGATAATAATAGTACAATATGGCTAATAGTGCATGTTATATTGATAATAATAAAAGTAATAAGTATATTTATTATAGTTCCATCGATAATAACTGCATAATATGGGTAATAATGCATGTTATATTGATGATAATAAAAGTACTAAGTATATTTATTATAGTTCTAGCGATTATAACTGCATAATATGGGTAATAATGCCTGTTATATTGATGATAATAAAAGTAATAAGTATATTTATTACAGTTCTATCGATAATAACTGCATTATATGGGCAATAATGCATGTTATATTGATAATAATATAAGTAATAAGTATAATTATTACAGTTCTAGCGATAATAACTGCACAATATGGGTAATAATGCACGTTATATTGCTAATAATGTAAGTAATAAGTATAATTATTACAGTTCTAGCGATAATAACTGCATTATATGGGTAATAATGCATGTTATATTGATAATATCAGGAGTAATAAGTATAATTATTATAGTTCTAGCGATAATAATAGTACAATACGGCTAATAGTGTATGTTACTTTGATAATAATAAAAGTAATAAGTATATTTATTATAGTTCTATCGATAATAACTGCATAATATGGGTAATAATGCATGTTATATTGATGATAATAAAAGTACTAAGTATATTTATTATAGTTCTAGCGATAATAACTGCATAATATGGGTAATAATGGATGTTATATTGATAATATCGGGAGTAATACGTATAATTATTGCAGTTCTAGCGATAATACTAGTAAAATATGGCTAATAGTGCATGTTATACTGATAATAATAAAAGTAATAAGTATATTTATTACAGTTCTATCGATAATAATTGCATAATATGGGTAATAATGCATGTTGTATTGATGATAATAAAAGTAGTAAGTATATTTATTATAGTTCTAGCGGTTATAACTGCTTAATATGGGTAATAATGCATGTTATATTGAGAATAATATAAGCAATAAGTATAATTATTACAGTTCTATCGATAATAACTGCATAATATGGGTAATAATGCATGTTATATTGAGAATAATATAAGTAATAAGTATAATTATTACAATTCTAGCGATAGTAACTGCATTATATGGGTAATAATGCATGTTATATTGATAATATCGGGAGTAATATGTATAATTATTATTATATTTCTAGCGATAATAATAGTATAATATGGCTAATAGTGCATGTTCTATTGATAATAATAAAAGTAATAAGTATAATTATTACAGTTCTAGCGATAATAACTGCATAATATGGGTAATAATGGATGTTATATTGATAATATCGGGAGTAATACGTATAATTATTGCAGTTCTAGCGATAATACTAGTACAATATGGCTAATAGTGCATGTTATATTGATAATAATAAAAGTAATAAGTATATTTATTACAGTTCTTACGATAATAACTGCATAATATGGGTAATAATGCATGTTATATTGATGATAATAAAAGTAATACGTATATTTATTATAGTTCTAGCGATAATAACTGCATAATATGGGTAATAATGCATGTTATATTGATGATAATAAAAGTAATACGTATATTTATTATAGTTCTAGCGATAATAACAGCATAATATGGATAATAATGCATGTTATATTGCTAATAATATAAGTAATAAATATATTTATTATAGTTCTGGTGATAATAACTGCATTATATGCGTAATAATGCATGTTATATTGATAATATCGGGAGCAATAAGTATAATTATTACAGTTCTAGCAATAATAACTGCATTATATGGGAAATAATGCACGTTATATTGCTAATAATATAAGGAATATGTATAATTATTACAGTTCTAGCGATAATAACTGCATTATATGAGTAATAATGCATGTTATATTGATAATATCGGGAGTAATAAGTATAATTATTATAGTTCTAGCGATAATAATAGTACAATATGGCTAATAGTGCATGTTATATTGATAATAATAAAAGTAATAAGTATATTTATTATAGTTCCATCGATAATAACTGCATAATATGGGTAATAATGCATGTTATATTGATGATAATAAAAGTACTAAGTATATTTATTATAGTTCTAGCGATTATAACTGCATAATATGGGTAATAATGCCTGTTATATTGATGATAATAAAAGTAATAAGTATATTTATTACAGTTCTATCGATAATAACTGCATTATATGGGCAATAATGCATGTTATATTGATGATAATAAAAGTACTAAGTATATTTATTATAGTTCTAGCGATTATAACTGCATAATATGCGTAATAATGCATGTTATATTGATAATAATATAAGTAATAAGTATAATTATTACAGTGCTAGCGATAATAACTGCATAATATGGGTAATAATGCACGTTATATTGCTAACAGTATAAGTAATAAGTATAATTATTACAGTTCTAGCGATAATAACTGCATAATATGGGTAATAATGCACGTTATATTGCTAATAGTATAAGTAATAAGTATAATTATTACAGTTCTAGCGATAATAACCGCATTATATGGGTAATAATGCATGTTATATTGATAATATCGGGAGTAATAAGTATAATTATTATAGTTCTAGCGATAATAATAGTACAATATGGCTAATAGTGCATGCTATATTGATAATAATAAAAGTAATAAGTATATTTATTATAGTTCTATCGATAATAACTGCATAATATGGGTAATAATGCATGTTATATTGATGATAATAAAAGTAATACGTATATTTATTATAGTTCTAGCGATAATAACAGCATAATATGGATAATAATGCATGTTATATTGCTAATAATATAAGTAATAAATATATTTATTATAGTTCTGGTGATAATAACTGCATTATATGCGTAATAATGCATGTTATATTGATAATATCGGGAGTAATAAGTATAATTATTACAGTTCTAGCGATAATAACTGCATTATATGGGAAATAATGCACGTTATATTGCTAATAATATAAGGAATATGTATAATTATTACAGTTCTAGCGATAATAACTGCATTATATGAGTAATAATGCATGTTATATTGATAATATCGGGAGTAATAAGTATAATTATTATAGTTCTAGCGATAATAATAGTACAATATGGCTAATAGTGCATGTTATATTGATAATAATAAAAGTAATAAGTATATTTATTATAGTTCCATCGATAATAACTGCATAATATGGGTAATAATGCATGTTATATTGATGATAATAAAAGTACTAAGTATATTTATTATAGTTCTAGCGATTATAACTGCATAATATGGGTAATAATGCCTGTTATATTGATGATAATAAAAGTAATAAGTATATTTATTACAGTTCTATCGATAATAACTGCATTATATGGGCAATAATGCATGTTATATTGATAATAATATAAGTAATAAGTATAATTATTACAGTTCTAGCGATAATAACTGCACAATATGGGTAATAATGCACGTTATATTGCTAATAATGTAAGTAATAAGTATAATTATTACAGTTCTAGCGATAATAACTGCATTATATGGGTAATAATGCATGTTATATTGATAATATCAGGAGTAATAAGTGTAATTATTATAGTTCTAGCGATAATAATAGTACAATACGGCTAATAGTGTATGTTACTTTGATAATAATAAAAGTAATAAGTATATTTATTATAGTTCTATCGATAATAACTGCATAATATGGGTAATAATGCATGTTATATTGATGATAATAAAAGTACTAAGTATATTTATTATAGTTCTAGCGATAATAACTGCATAATATGGGTAATAATGGATGTTATATTGATAATATCGGGAGTAATACGTATAATTATTGCAGTTCTAGCGATAATACTAGTAAAATATGGCTAATAGTGCATGTTATACTGATAATAATAAAAGTAATAAGTATATTTATTACAGTTCTATCGATAATAATTGCATAATATGGGTAATAATGCATGTTGTATTGATGATAATAAAAGTAGTAAGTATATTTATTATAGTTCTAGCGGTTATAACTGCTTAATATGGGTAATAATGCATGTTATATTGAGAATAATATAAGCAATAAGTATAATTATTACAGTTCTATCGATAATAACTGCATAATATGGGTAATAATGCCTGTTATATTGATGATAATAAAAGTAATACGTATATTTATTATAGTTCTAGCGATAATAACAGCATAATATGGATAATAATGCATGTTATATTGCTAATAATATAAGTAATAAATATATTTATTATAGTTCTGGTGATAATAACTGCATTATATGCGTAATAATGCATGTTATATTGATAATATCCGGAGTAAGAAGTATAATTATTACAGTTCTAGCGATAATAACTGCATTATATGGGAAATAATGCACGTTATATTGCTAATAATATAAGGAATATGTATAATTATTACAGTTCTAGGGATAATAACTGCATTATATGAGTAATAATGCATGTTATATTGATAATATCGGGAGTAATAAGTATAATTATTATAGTTCTAGCGATAATAATAGTACAATATGGCTAATAGTGCATGTTATATTGATAATAATAAAAGTAATAAGTATATTTATTATAGTTCCATCGATAATAACTGCATAATATGGGTAATAATGCATGTTATATTGATGATAATAAAAGTACTAAGTATATTTATTATAGTTCTAGCGATTATAACTGCATAATATGGGTAATAATGCACGTTATATTGCTAATAGTATAAGTAATAAGTATAATTATTACAGTTCTAGCGATAATAACCGCATTATATGGGTAATAATGCATGTTATATTGATAATATCGGGAGTAATAAGTATAATTATTATAGTTCTAGCGATAATAATAGTACAATATGGCTAATAGTGCATGCTATATTGATAATAATAAAAGTAATAAGTATATTTATTATAGTTCTATCGATAATAACTGCATAATATGGGTAATAATGCATGTTATATTGATGATAATAAAAGTAATACGTATATTTATTATAGTTCTAGCGATAATAACAGCATAATATGGATAATAATGCATGTTATATTGCTAATAATATAAGTAATAAATATATTTATTATAGTTCTGGTGATAATAACTGCATTATATGCGTAATAATGCATGTTATATTGATAATATCGGGAGTAATAAGTATAATTATTACAGTTCTAGCGATAATAACTGCATTATATGGGAAATAATGCACGTTATATTGCTAATAATATAAGGAATATGTATAATTATTACAGTTCTAGCGATAATAACTGCATTATATGAGTAATAATGCATGTTATATTGATAATATCGGGAGTAATAAGTATAATTATTATAGTTCTAGCGATAATAATAGTACAATATGGCTAATAGTGCATGTTATATTGATAATAATAAAAGTAATAAGTATATTTATTATAGTTCCATCGATAATAACTGCATAATATGGGTAATAATGCATGTTATATTGATGATAATAAAAGTACTAAGTATATTTATTATAGTTCTAGCGATTATAACTGCATAATATGGGTAATAATGCCTGTTATATTGATGATAATAAAAGTAATAAGTATATTTATTACAGTTCTATCGATAATAACTGCATTATATGGGCAATAATGCATGTTATATTGATAATAATATAAGTAATAAGTATAATTATTACAGTTCTAGCGATAATAACTGCACAATATGGGTAATAATGCACGTTATATTGCTAATAATGTAAGTAATAAGTATAATTATTACAGTTCTAGCGATAATAACTGCATTATATGGGTAATAATGCATGTTATATTGATAATATCAGGAGTAATAAGTATAATTATTATAGTTCTAGCGATAATAATAGTACAATACGGCTAATAGTGTATGTTACTTTGATAATAATAAAAGTAATAAGTATATTTATTATAGTTCTATCGATAATAACTGCATAATATGGGTAATAATGCATGTTATATTGATGATAATAAAAGTACTAAGTATATTTATTATAGTTCTAGCGATAATAACTGCATAATATGGGTAATAATGGATGTTATATTGATAATATCGGGAGTAATACGTATAATTATTGCAGTTCTAGCGATAATACTAGTAAAATATGGCTAATAGTGCATGTTATACTGATAATAATAAAAGTAATAAGTATATTTATTACAGTTCTATCGATAATAATTGCATAATATGGGTAATAATGCATGTTGTATTGATGATAATAAAAGTAGTAAGTATATTTATTATAGTTCTAGCGGTTATAACTGCTTAATATGGGTAATAATGCATGTTATATTGAGAATAATATAAGCAATAAGTATAATTATTACAGTTCTATCGATAATAACTGCATAATATGGGTAATAATGCATGTTATATTGAGAATAATATAAGTAATAAGTATAATTATTACAATTCTAGCGATAGTACCTGCATTATATGGGTAATAATGCATGTTATATTGATAATATCGGGAGTAATATGTATAATTATTATTATATTTCTAGCGATAATAATAGTATAATATGGCTAATAGTGCATGTTCTATTGATAATAATAAAAGTAATAAGTATAATTATTACAGTTCTAGCGATAATAACTGCATAATATGGGTAATAATGGATGTTATATTGATAATATCGGGAGTAATACGTATAATTATTGCAGTTCTAGCGATAATACTAGTACAATATGGCTAATAGTGCATGTTATATTGATAATAATAAAAGTAATAAGTATATTTATTACAGTTCTTACGATAATAACTGCATAATATGGGTAATAATGCATGTTATATTGATGATAATAAAAGTAATACGTATATTTATTATAGTTCTAGCGATAATAACTGCATAATATGGGTAATAATGCATGTTATATTGATGATAATAAAAGTAATACGTATATTTATTATAGTTCTAGCGATAATAACAGCATAATATGGATAATAATGCATGTTATATTGCTAATAATATAAGTAATAAATATATTTATTATAGTTCTGGTGATAATAACTGCATTATATGCGTAATAATGCATGTTATATTGATAATATCGGGAGCAATAAGTATAATTATTACAGTTCTAGCAATAATAACTGCATTATATGGGAAATAATGCACGTTATATTGCTAATAATATAAGGAATATGTATAATTATTACAGTTCTAGCGATAATAACTGCATTATATGAGTAATAATGCATGTTATATTGATAATATCGGGAGTAATAAGTATAATTATTATAGTTCTAGCGATAATAATAGTACAATATGGCTAATAGTGCATGTTATATTGATAATAATAAAAGTAATAAGTATATTTATTATAGTTCCATCGATAATAACTGCATAATATGGGTAATAATGCATGTTATATTGATGATAATAAAAGTACTAAGTATATTTATTATAGTTCTAGCGATTATAACTGCATAATATGGGTAATAATGCCTGTTATATTGATGATAATAAAAGTAATAAGTATATTTATTACAGTTCTATCGATAATAACTGCATTATATGGGCAATAATGCATGTTATATTGATGATAATAAAAGTACTAAGTATATTTATTATAGTTCTAGCGATTATAACTGCATAATATGCGTAATAATGCATGTTATATTGATAATAATATAAGTAATAAGTATAATTATTACAGTGCTAGCGATAATAACTGCATAATATGGGTAATAATGCACGTTATATTGCTAACAGTATAAGTAATAAGTATAATTATTACAGTTCTAGCGATAATAACTGCATAATATGGGTAATAATGCACGTTATATTGCTAATAGTATAAGTAATAAGTATAATTATTACAGTTCTAGCGATAATAACCGCATTATATGGGTAATAATGCATGTTATATTGATAATATCGGGAGTAATAAGTATAATTATTATAGTTCTAGCGATAATAATAGTACAATATGGCTAATAGTGCATGCTATATTGATAATAATAAAAGTAATAAGTATATTTATTATAGTTCTATCGATAATAACTGCATAATATGGGTAATAATGCATGTTATATTGATGATAATAAAAGTAATACGTATATTTATTATAGTTCTAGCGATAATAACAGCATAATATGGATAATAATGCATGTTATATTGCTAATAATATAAGTAATAAATATATTTATTATAGTTCTGGTGATAATAACTGCATTATATGCGTAATAATGCATGTTATATTGATAATATCGGGAGTAATAAGTATAATTATTACAGTTCTAGCGATAATAACTGCATTATATGGGAAATAATGCACGTTATATTGCTAATAATATAAGGAATATGTATAATTATTACAGTTCTAGCGATAATAACTGCATTATATGAGTAATAATGCATGTTATATTGATAATATCGGGAGTAATAAGTATAATTATTATAGTTCTAGCGATAATAATAGTACAATATGGCTAATAGTGCATGTTATATTGATAATAATAAAAGTAATAAGTATATTTATTATAGTTCCATCGATAATAACTGCATAATATGGGTAATAATGCATGTTATATTGATGATAATAAAAGTACTAAGTATATTTATTATAGTTCTAGCGATTATAACTGCATAATATGGGTAATAATGCCTGTTATATTGATGATAATAAAAGTAATAAGTATATTTATTACAGTTCTATCGATAATAACTGCATTATATGGGCAATAATGCATATTATATTGATAATAATATAAGTAATAAGTATAATTATTACAGTTCTAGCGATAATAACTGCACAATATGGGTAATAATGCACGTTATATTGCTAATAATGTAAGTAATAAGTATAATTATTACAGTTCTAGCGATAATAACTGCATTATATGGGTAATAATGCATGTTATATTGATAATATCAGGAGTAATAAGTATAATTATTATAGTTCTAGCGATAATAATAGTACAATACGGCTAATAGTGTATGTTACTTTGATAATAATAAAAGTAATAAGTATATTTATTATAGTTCTATCGATAATAACTGCATAATATGGGTAATAATGCATGTTATATTGATGATAATAAAAGTACTAAGTATATTTATTATAGTTCTAGCGATAATAACTGCATAATATGGGTAATAATGGATGTTATATTGATAATATCGGGAGTAATACGTATAATTATTGCAGTTCTAGCGATAATACTAGTAAAATATGGCTAATAGTGCATGTTATACTGATAATAATAAAAGTAATAAGTATATTTATTACAGTTCTATCGATAATAATTGCATAATATGGGTAATAATGCATGTTGTATTGATGATAATAAAAGTAGTAAGTATATTTATTATAGTTCTAGCGGTTATAACTGCTTAATATGGGTAATAATGCATGTTATATTGAGAATAATATAAGCAATAAGTATAATTATTACAGTTCTATCGATAATAACTGCATAATATGGGTAATAATGCCTGTTATATTGATGATAATAAAAGTAATACGTATATTTATTATAGTTCTAGCGATAATAACAGCATAATATGGATAATAATGCATGTTATATTGCTAATAATATAAGTAATAAATATATTTATTATAGTTCTGGTGATAATAACTGCATTATATGCGTAATAATGCATGTTATATTGATAATATCCGGAGTAAGAAGTATAATTATTACAGTTCTAGCGATAATAACTGCATTATATGGGAAATAATGCACGTTATATTGCTAATAATATAAGGAATATGTATAATTATTACAGTTCTAGGGATAATAACTGCATTATATGAGTAATAATGCATGTTATATTGATAATATCGGGAGTAATAAGTATAATTATTATAGTTCTAGCGATAATAATAGTACAATATGGCTAATAGTGCATGTTATATTGATAATAATAAAAGTAATAAGTATATTTATTATAGTTCCATCGATAATAACTGCATAATATGGGTAATAATGCATGTTATATTGATGATAATAAAAGTACTAAGTATATTTATTATAGTTCTAGCGATTATAACTGCATAATATGGGTAATAATGCCTGTTATATTGATGATAATAAAAGTAATAAGTATATTTATTACAGTTCTATCGATAATAACTGCATTATATGGGCAATAATGCATGTTATATTGATGATAATAAAAGTACTAAGTATATTTATTATAGTTCTAGCGATTATAACTGCATAATATGCGTAATAATGCATGTTATATTGATAATAATATAAGTAATAAGTATAATTATTACAGTGCTAGCGATAATAACTGCATAATATGGGTAATAATGCACGTTATATTGCTAACAGTATAAGTAATAAGTATAATTATTACAGTTCTAGCGATAATAACTGCATTATATGGGAAATAATGCACGTTATATTGCTAATAATATAAGGAATATGTATAATTATTACAGTTCTAGCGATAATAACTGCATTATATGAGTAATAATGCATGTTATATTGATAATATCGGGAGTAATAAGTATAATTATTATAGTTCTAGCGATAATAATAGTACAATATGGCTAATAGTGCATGTTATATTGATAATAATAAAAGTAATAAGTATATTTATTATAGTTCCATCGATAATAACTGCATAATATGGGTAATAATGCATGTTATATTGATGATAATAAAAGTACTAAGTATATTTATTATAGTTCTAGCGATTATAACTGCATAATATGGGTAATAATGCCTGTTATATTGATGATAATAAAAGTAATAAGTATATTTATTACAGTTCTATCGATAATAACTGCATTATATGGGCAATAATGCATGTTATATTGATAATAATATAAGTAATAAGTATAATTATTACAGTTCTAGCGATAATAACTGCACAATATGGGTAATAATGCACGTTATATTGCTAATAATGTAAGTAATAAGTATAATTATTACAGTTCTAGCGATAATAACTGCATTATATGGGTAATAATGCATGTTATATTGATAATATCAGGAGTAATAAGTATAATTATTATAGTTCTAGCGATAATAATAGTACAATACGGCTAATAGTGTATGTTACTTTGATAATAATAAAAGTAATAAGTATATTTATTATAGTTCTATCGATAATAACTGCATAATATGGGTAATAATGCATGTTATATTGATGATAATAAAAGTACTAAGTATATTTATTATAGTTCTAGCGATAATAACTGCATAATATGGGTAATAATGGATGTTATATTGATAATATCGGGAGTAATACGTATAATTATTGCAGTTCTAGCGATAATACTAGTAAAATATGGCTAATAGTGCATGTTATACTGATAATAATAAAAGTAATAAGTATATTTATTACAGTTCTATCGATAATAATTGCATAATATGGGTAATAATGCATGTTGTATTGATGATAATAAAAGTAGTAAGTATATTTATTATAGTTCTAGCGGTTATAACTGCTTAATATGGGTAATAATGCATGTTATATTGAGAATAATATAAGCAATAAGTATAATTATTACAGTTCTATCGATAATAACTGCATAATATGGGTAATAATGCATGTTATATTGAGAATAATATAAGTAATAAGTATAATTATTACAATTCTAGCGATAGTAACTGCATTATATGGGTAATAATGCATGTTATATTGATAATATCGGGAGTAATATGTATAATTATTATTATATTTCTAGCGATAATAATAGTATAATATGGCTAATAGTGCATGTTCTATTGATAATAATAAAAGTAATAAGTATAATTATTACAGTTCTAGCGATAATAACTGCATAATATGGGTAATAATGGATGTTATATTGATAATATCGGGAGTAATACGTATAATTATTGCAGTTCTAGCGATAATACTAGTACAATATGGCTAATAGTGCATGTTATATTGATAATAATAAAAGTAATAAGTATATTTATTACAGTTCTTACGATAATAACTGCATAATATGGGTAATAATGCATGTTATATTGATGATAATAAAAGTAATACGTATATTTATTATAGTTCTAGCGATAATAACTGCATAATATGGGTAATAATGCATGTTATATTGATGATAATAAAAGTAATACGTATATTTATTATAGTTCTAGCGATAATAACAGCATAATATGGATAATAATGCATGTTATATTGCTAATAATATAAGTAATAAATATATTTATTATAGTTCTGGTGATAATAACTGCATTATATGCGTAATAATGCATGTTATATTGATAATATCGGGAGCAATAAGTATAATTATTACAGTTCTAGCAATAATAACTGCATTATATGGCAAATAATGCACGTTATATTGCTAATAATATAAGGAATATGTATAATTATTACAGTTCTAGCGATAATAACTGCATTATATGAGTAATAATGCATGTTATATTGATAATATCGGGAGTAATAAGTATAATTATTATAGTTCTAGCGATAATAATAGTACAATATGGCTAATAGTGCATGTTATATTGATAATAATAAAAGTAATAAGTATATTTATTATAGTTCCATCGATAATAACTGCATAATATGGGTAATAATGCATGTTATATTGATGATAATAAAAGTACTAAGTATATTTATTATAGTTCTAGCGATTATAACTGCATAATATGGGTAATAATGCCTGTTATATTGATGATAATAAAAGTAATAAGTATATTTATTACAGTTCTATCGATAATAACTGCATTATATGGGCAATAATGCATGTTATATTGATAATAATATAAGTAATAAGTATAATTATTACAGTTCTAGCGATAATAACTGCACAATATGGGTAATAATGCACGTTATATTGCTAATAATGTAAGTAATAAGTATAATTATTACAGTTCTAGCGATAATAACTGCATTATATGGGTAATAATGCATGTTATATTGATAATATCAGGAGTAATAAGTATAATTATTATAGTTCTAGCGATAATAATAGTACAATACGGCTAATAGTGTATGTTACTTTGATAATAATAAAAGTAATAAGTATATTTATTATAGTTCTATCGATAATAACTGCATAATATGGGTAATAATGCATGTTATATTGATGATAATAAAAGTACTAAGTATATTTATTATAGTTCTAGCGATAATAACTGCATAATATGGGTAATAATGGATGTTATATTGATAATATCGGGAGTAATACGTATAATTATTGCAGTTCTAGCGATAATACTAGTAAAATATGGCTAATAGTGCATGTTATACTGATAATAATAAAAGTAATAAGTATATTTATTACAGTTCTATCGATAATAACTGCATAATATGGGTAATAATGCATGTTGTATTGATGATAATAAAAGTAGTAAGTATATTTATTATAGTTCTAGCGGTTATAACTGCTTAATATGGGTAATAATGCATGTTATATTGAGAATAATATAAGCAATAAGTATAATTATTACAGTTCTATCGATAATAACTGCATAATATGGGTAATAATGCATGTTATATTGATAATATCGGGAGTAATATGTATAATTATTATTATATTTCTAGCGATAATAATAGTATAATATGGCTAATAGTGCATGTTCTATTGATAATAATAAAAGTAATAAGTATAATTATTACAGTTCTAGCGATAATAACTGCATTATATGGGTAATAATGGATGTTGTATTGATGATAATAAAAGTAGTAAGTATATTTATTATAGTTCTAGCGGTTATAACTGCTTAATATGGGTAATAATGCATGTTATATTGAGAATAATATAAGCAATAAGTATAATTATTACAGTTCTATCGATAATAACTGCATAATATGGGTAATAATGCATGTTGTATTGATGATAATAAAAGTAGTAAGTATATTTATTATAGTTCTAGCGGTTATAACTGCTTAATATGGGTAATAATGCATGTTATATTGAGAATAATATAAGCAATAAGTATAATTATTACAGTTCTATCGATAATAACTGCATAATATGGGTAATAATGCATGTTATATTGGGAATAATATAAGTAATAAGTATAATTATTACAATTCTAGCGATAGTAACTGCATTATATGGGTAATAATGCATGTTATATTGATAATATCGGGAGTAATATGTATAATTATTATTATATTTCTAGCGATAATAATAGTATAATATGGCTAATAGTGCATGTTCTATTGATAATAATAAAAGTAATAAGTATAATTATTACAGTTCTAGCGATAATAACTGCATTATATGGGTAATAATGCATGTTATATTGATAATATCAGGAGTAATAAGTATAATTACTATAGTTCTAGCGATAATAATAGTACAATATGGCTAATAGTGTATGTTATATTGATAACAATGAAAGTAATAAGTATATTTATTATAGTTCTATCGATAATAACTGCATAATATGGGTAATAATGGATGTTATATTGATAATATCGGCAGTAATACGTATAATTATTGCAGTTCTAGCGATAATACTAGTACAATATGGCTAATAGTGCATGTTATATTGATAATAATAAAAGTAATAAGTATATTTATTACAGTTCTTACGATAATAACTGCATAATATGGGTAATAATGCATGTTATATTGATGATAATAAAAGTAATACGTATATTTATTATAGTTCTAGCGATAATAATTGCATAATATGGGTAATAATGCATGTTATATTGAGAATAATATAAGTAATAAGTATAATTATTACAGTTCTAGCTATAATAACTGCATTATATGCGTAATAATCCATGTTATATTGATAATATCGGGAGTAATATGTGTAATTATTACAGTTCTAGCGATAATAACTGCATAATATGGGTAATAATGCATGTTACATTGATAATAATATAAGTAATAAGTATAATTATTACAGTTCTAGCGATAATAACTGCATTATATGGGTAATAATGCATGTTACATTGATAATAATATAAGTAATAAGTATAATTATTATAGTTCTAGCGATTATAACTGCATAATATGGGTAATAATGCATGTTATATTGATGATAATAAAAGTAATACGTATATTTATTACAGTTCTAGCGATAATAACAGCATAATATGGGTAATAATGCATGTTATATTGATAATATAATAAGTAATAGGTATAATTATTACAGTTGTAGCGATAATAACTGCATTATATGGGAAATAATGCGCGTTATATTGCTAATAATAAAAGTAGTAAGTATATTTATTACAGTTCTAGCGATAATAACTGCATTATATGCGTAATAATGCATGTTATATTAATAATAATATAAGTAATAAGTATAATTATTATAATTCTATCGATAATAACTGCATAATATGGGTAATAATGCATGTTATATTGATGATAATAAAAGTACTAAGTATATTTATTATAGTTCTAGCGATTATAACTGCATAATATGGGTAATAATGCCTGTTATATTGATGATAATAAAAGTAATACGTATACTTATTATAGTTCTAGCGATAATAACAGCATAATATGGATAATAATGCATGTTATATTGCTAATAATATAAGTAATAAATATATTTATTATAGTTCTGGTGATAATAACTGCATTATATGCGTAATAATGCATGTTATATTGATAATATCCGGAGTAATAAGTATAATTATTACAGTTCTAGCGATAATAACTGCATTATATGGGAAATAATGCACGTTATATTGCTAATAATATAAGGAACATGTATAATTATTACAGTTCTAGGGATAATAACTGCATTATATGAGTAATAATGCATGTTATATTGATAATATCGGGAGTAATAAGTATAATTATTATAGTTCTAGCGATAATAATAGTACAATATGGCTAATAGTGCATGTTATATTGATAATAATAAAAGTAATAAGTATATTTATTATAGTTCCATCGATAATAACTGCATAATATGGGTAATAATGCATGTTATATTGATGATAATAAAAGTACTAAGTATATTTATTATAGTTCTAGCGATTATAACTGCATAATATGGGTAATAATGCCTGTTATATTGATGATAATAAAAGTAATAAGTATATTTATTACAGTTCTATCGATAATAACTGCATTATATGGGCAATAATGCATGTTATATTGATAATAATATAAGTAATAAGTATAATTATTACAGTTCTCGCGATAATAACTGCATTATATGGGTAATAATGCATGTTATATTGAAAATATCGGGAGTAATAAGTATAATTATTATAGTTCTAGCGATAATAATAGAAAAATATGGCTAATAGTGCATGCTATATTGATAATAAGAAAAGTAATAAGTATATTTATTACAGTTCTATCGATAATAACTGCATAATATGGGTAATAATGCATGTTATATTGATGATAATAAAAGTACTAAGTATATTTATTATAGTTCTAGCGATTATAACTGCATAATATGCGTAATAATGCATGTTATATTGATAATAATATAAGTAATAAGTATAATTATTACAGTGCTAGCGATAATAACTGCATAATATGGGTAATAATGCACGTTATATTGCTAACAGTATAAGTAATAAGTATAATTATTACAGTTCTAGCGATAATAACTGCATAATATGGGTAATAATGCACGTTATATTGCTAATAGTATAAGTAATAAGTATAATTATTACAGTTCTAGCGATAATAACCGCATTATATGGGTAATAATGCATGTTATATTGATAATATCGGGAGTAATAAGTATAATTATTATAGTTCTAACGATAATAATAGTAAAATATGGCTAAGAGTGCCTGTTATATTGAAAATAATAAAAGTAATAAGTATATTTATTACAGTTCTATCGATAATAACTGCATTATATGGGCAATAATGCATGTTATATTAATAATAATATAAGTAATAAGTATAATTATTACAGTTCTAGCGATAAGAACTGCACAATATGGGTAATAATGCACGTTATATTGCTAATAATGTAAGTAATAAGTATAATTATTACAGTTCTAGCGATAATAACTGCATAATATGGGTAATAATGCATGTTATATTGATGATAATAAAAGTAATACGTATATTTATTATAGTTCTAGCGATAATAACTGCATAATATGGGTAATAATGCATGTTATATTGATAATAATATACGTAATAAGTATAATTATTACAGTTCTGGCGACAATAACTGCATTATATGGGTAATAATGCACGTTATATTGCTAATAATATAAGTAATAAGTATAATTATGACAGTTCTAGCGATAATAACTGCATTATATGGGTAATAATGCATGTTATACTGATAATACTAAAAGTAATAAGTATATTTTTTATAGTTCTATCGATAATAACTGCATAATATGGGCAATAATGCATGTTATATTGACGGTGATGAAACTAGTAAGTATATTTATTACAGTTCTAGCGATAATAACTGCATTGTATGCGTAATAATGCATGTTATATTGATAATATCGGGAGTAATAAGTATAATTATTATAGTTCTAACGATAATAATAGTAAAATATGGCTAAGAGTGCCTGTTATATTGAAAATAATAAAAGTAATAAGTATATTTATTACAGTTCTATCGATAATAACTGCATTATATGGGCAATAATGCATGTTATATTGATAATAATATAAGTAATAAGTATAATTATTACAATTCTAGTGATAGTAACTGCATTATATGGGTAATAATGCATGTTATATTGGTAATATCGGGAGTAATAAGTATAATTATTACAGTTCTAGCGATAATAACTGCATAATATGGGTAATAATGGATGTTATATTGATAATATCGGGTGTAATACGTATAATTATTGCAGTTCTAGCGATAATACTAGTAAAATATGGCTAATAGTGCATGTTATACTGATGATAATAAAAGTAATAAGTATATTTATTACAGTTCTATCGATAATAACTGCATAATATGGGTAATAATGCATGTTATATTGATGATAATAAAAGTAGTAAGTATATTTATTATAGTTCTAGCGGTTATAACTGCATAATATGGGTAATAATGCATGTTATATTGAGAATAATATAAGTAATAAGTATAATTATTACAGTTCTATCGATAATAACTGCATAATATGGGTAATAATGCATGTTATATTGATAATAATATACGTAATAAGTATAATTATTACAGTTCTGGCGATAATAACTGCATTATATGGGTAATAATGCACGTTCTATTGCTAATAATATAAGTAATAAGTATAATTATTACAGTTCTAGCGATAATAACTGCATTATATGGGTAATAATGCATGTTATACTGATAATACTAAAAGTAATAAGTATATTTATTATAGTTCTATCGATAATAACTGCATTATATGGGCAATAATGCATGTTATATTGATAACAATATAAGTAATAAGTATAATTATTACAGTTCTAGGGATAATAACTGCATTATATGGGTAATAATGCATGTTATATTGAAAATATCGGGAGTAATAAGTATAATTATTATAGTTCTAGCGATAATAATAGAAAAATATGGCTAATAGTGCATGTTATATTGATAATAAGAAAAGTAATAAGTATATTTATTACAGTTCTATCGATAATAACTGCATAATATGGGTAATAATGCATGTTATATTGATGATAATAAAAGAACTAAGTATATTTATTATAGTTCTAGCGATTATAACTGCATAATATGCGTAATAATGCATGTTATATTGCTAATAATTTAAGTAATAAGTATAATTATTACAGTTCTAGCGATACTAACTGCATTATATGGGTAATAATGCATGTTATATTGCTAATAATATAAGTAATAAGTATAATTATTACAGTTCTAGCGATAATAACTGCATTATATGGGTAATAATGCATGTTATACTGATAATACTAAAAGTAATAAGTATATTTTTTATAGTTCTATCGATAATAACTGCATAATATGGGCAATAATGCATGTTATATTGATGGTAATGAAACTAGTAAGTATATTTATTACAGTTCTAGCGATAATAACTGCATTGTATGCGTAATAATGCATGTTATATTGATAATATCGGGAGTAATAAGTATAATTATTATAGTTCTAACGATAATAATAGTAAAATATGGCTAAGAGTGCCTGTTATATTGAATATAATAAAAGTAATAAGTATATTTATTACAGTTCTATCGATAATAACTGCATTATATGGGCAATAATGCATGTTATATTGATAATAATATAAGTAATAAGTATAATTATTACAGTTCTAGCGATAATAACTGCACAATATGGGTAATAATGCACGTTATTTTGCTAATAATGTAAGTAATAAGTATAATTATTACAGTTCTAGCGATAATAACTGCATTATATGTGTAATAATGCATGTTATATTGATAATATCAGGAGTAATAAGTATAATTATTATAGTTCTAGCGATAATAATAGTACAATACGGCTAATAGTGTATGTTACTTTGATAATAATAAAAGTAATAAGTATATTTATTATAGTTCTATCGATAATAACTGCATAATATGGGTAATAATGCATGTTATATTGATGATAATAAAAGTACTAAGTATATTTATTATAGTTCTAGCGATTATAACTGTATAATATGCGTAATAATGCATGTTATATTGATAATAATATAAGTAATAAGTATAATTATTACAATTCTAGCGATAGTAACTGCATTATATGGGTAATAATGCATGTTATATTGATAATAAAGGGAGTAATAAGTATAATTATTACAGTTCTAGCGATAATAACTGCATAATATGGGTAATAATGGATGTTATATTGATAATATCGGGAGTAATACGTATAATTATTGCAGTTCTAGCGATAATACTAGTAAAATATGGCTAATAGTGCATGTTATACTGATAATAATAAAAGTAATAAGTATATTTATTACAGTTCTATCGATAATAACTGCATAATATGGGTAATAATGCATGTTATATTGATGATAATAAAAGTAGTAAGTATATTTATTATAGTTCGAGCAGTTATAACTGCATAATATAGGTAATAATGCATGTTATATTGAGAATAATATAAGTAATAAGTATAATTATTACAGTTCTATCGATAATAACTGCATAATATGGGTAATAATGCATGTTATATTGATAATAATATACGTAATAAGTATAATTATTACAGTTCTGGCGATAATAACTGCATTATATGGGTAATAATGCACGTTATATTGCTAATAATATAAGTAATAAGTATAATTATTACAGTTCTAGCGATAATAACTGCATTATATGGGTAATAATGCATGTTATATTGATGATAATAAAAGTACTAAGTATATTTATTATAGTTCTAGCGATTATAACTGCATAATATGCGTAATAATGCATGTTATATTGATAATAATATAAGTAATAAGTATAATTATTACAGTGCTAGCGATAATAACTGCATAATATGGGTAATAATGCACGTTATATTGCTAACAGTATAAGTAATAAGTATAATTATTACAGTTCTAGCGATAATAACTGCATAATATGGGTAATAATGCACGTTATATTGGTAATATCGGGAGTAATAAGTATAATTATTACAGTTCTAGCGATAATAACTGCATAATATGGGTAATAATGGATGTTATATTGATAATATCGGGTGTAATACGTATAATTATTGCAGTTCTAGCGATAATACTAGTAAAATATGGCTAATAGTGCATGTTATACTGATGATAATAAAAGTAATAAGTATATTTATTACAGTTCTATCGATAATAACTGCATAATATGGGTAATAATGCATGTTATATTGATGATAATAAAAGTAGTAAGTATATTTATTATAGTTCTAGCGGTTATAACTGCATAATATGGGTAATAATGCATGTTATATTGAGAATAATATAAGTAATAAGTATAATTATTACAGTTCTATCGATAATAACTGCATAATATGGGTAATAATGCATGTTATATTGATAATAATATACGTAATAAGTATAATTATTACAGTTCTGGCGATAATAACTGCATTATATGGGTAATAATGCACGTTCTATTGCTAATAATATAAGTAATAAGTATAATTATTACAGTTCTAGCGATAATAACTGCATTATATGGGTAATAATGCATGTTATACTGATAATACTAAAAGTACTAAGTATATTTATTATAGTTCTAGCGATTATAACTGCATAATATGGGTAATAATGCCTGTTATATTGATGATAATAAAAGTAATAAGTATATTTATTACAGTTCTATCGATAATAACTGCATTATATGGGCAATAATGCATGTTATATTGATAATAATATAAGTAATAAGTATAATTATTACAGTTCTCGCGATAATAACTGCATTATATGGGTAATAATGCATGTTATATTGAAAATATCGGGAGTAATAAGTATAATTATTATAGTTCTAGCGATAATAATAGAAAAATATGGCTAATAGTGCATGCTATATTGATAATAAGAAAAGTAATAAGTATATTTATTACAGTTCTATCGATAATAACTGCATAATATGGGTAATAATGCATGTTATATTGATGATAATAAAAGTACTAAGTATATTTATTATAGTTCTAGCGATTATAACTGCATAATATGCGTAATAATGCATGTTATATTGATAATAATATAAGTAATAAGTATAATTATTACAGTGCTAGCGATAATAACTGCATAATATGGGTAATAATGCACGTTATATTGCTAACAGTATAAGTAATAAGTATAATTATTACAGTTCTAGCGATAATAACTGCATAATATGGGTAATAATGCACGTTATATTGCTAATAGTATAAGTAATAAGTATAATTATTACAGTTCTAGCGATAATAACCGCATTATATGGGTAATAATGCATGTTATATTGATAATATCGGGAGTAATAAGTATAATTATTATAGTTCTAACGATAATAATAGTAAAATATGGCTAAGAGTGCCTGTTATATTGAAAATAATAAAAGTAATAAGTATATTTATTACAGTTCTATCGATAATAACTGCATTATATGGGCAATAATGCATGTTATATTAATAATAATATAAGTAATAAGTATAATTATTACAGTTCTAGCGATAAGAACTGCACAATATGGGTAATAATGCACGTTATATTGCTAATAATGTAAGTAATAAGTATAATTATTACAGTTCTAGCGATAATAACTGCATAATATGGGTAATAATGCATGTTATATTGATGATAATAAAAGTAATACGTATATTTATTATAGTTCTAGCGATAATAACTGCATAATATGGGTAATAATGCATGTTATATTGATAATAATATACGTAATAAGTATAATTATTACAGTTCTGGCGACAATAACTGCATTATATGGGTAATAATGCACGTTATATTGCTAATAATATAAGTAATAAGTATAATTATGACAGTTCTAGCGATAATAACTGCATTATTAGGGGAATAATGCATGTTATACTGATAATACTAAAAGTAATAAGTATATTTTTTATAGTTCTATCGATAATAACTGCATAATATGGGCAATAATGCATGTTATATTGACGGTGATGAAACTAGTAAGTATATTTATTACAGTTCTAGCGATAATAACTGCATTGTATGCGTAATAATGCATGTTATATTGATAATATCGGGAGTAATAAGTATAATTATTATAGTTCTAACGATAATAATAGTAAAATATGGCTAAGAGTGCCTGTTATATTGAAAATAATAAAAGTAATAAGTATATTTATTACAGTTCTATCGATAATAACTGCATTATATGGGCAATAATGCATGTTATATTGATAATAATATAAGTAATAAGTATAATTATTACAATTCTAGTGATAGTAACTGCATTATATGGGTAATAATGCATGTTATATTGGTAATATCGGGAGTAATAAGTATAATTATTACAGTTCTAGCGATAATAACTGCATAATATGGGTAATAATGGATGTTATATTGATAATATCGGGTGTAATACGTATAATTATTGCAGTTCTAGCGATAATACTAGTAAAATATGGCTAATAGTGCATGTTATACTGATGATAATAAAAGTAATAAGTATATTTATTACAGTTCTATCGATAATAACTGCATAATATGGGTAATAATGCATGTTATATTGATGATAATAAAAGTAGTAAGTATATTTATTATAGTTCTAGCGGTTATAACTGCATAATATGGGTAATAATGCATGTTATATTGGGAATAATATAAGTAATAAGTATAATTATTACAGTTCTATCGATAATAACTGCATAATATGGGTAATAATGCATGTTATATTGATAATAATATACGTAATAAGTATAATTATTACAGTTCTGGCGATAATAACTGCATTATATGGGTAATAATGCACGTTCTATTGCTAATAATATAAGTAATAAGTATAATTATTACAGTTCTAGCGATAATAACTGCATTATATGGGTAATAATGCATGTTATACTGATAATACTAAAAGTAATAAGTATATTTATTATAGTTCTATCGATAATAACTGCATTATATGGGCAATAATGCATGTTATATTGATAACAATATAAGTAATAAGTATAATTATTACAGTTCTAGGGATAATAACTGCATTATATGGGTAATAATGCATGTTATATTGAAAATATCGGGAGTAATAAGTATAATTATTATAGTTCTAGCGATAATAATAGAAAAATATGGCTAATAGTGCATGTTATATTGATAATAAGAAAAGTAATAAGTATATTTATTACAGTTCTATCGATAATAACTGCATAATATGGGTAATAATGCATGTTATATTGATGATAATAAAAGAACTAAGTATATTTATTATAGTTCTAGCGATTATAACTGCATAATATGCGTAATAATGCATGTTATATTGCTAATAATTTAAGTAATAAGTATAATTATTACAGTTCTAGCGATACTAACTGCATTATATGGGTAATAATGCATGTTATATTGCTAATAATATAAGTAATAAGTATAATTATTACAGTTCTAGCGATAATAACTGCATTATATGGGTAATAATGCATGTTATACTGATAATACTAAAAGTAATAAGTATATTTTTTATAGTTCTATCGATAATAACTGCATAATATGGGCAATAATGCATGTTATATTGATGGTAATGAAACTAGTAAGTATATTTATTACAGTTCTAGCGATAATAACTGCATTGTATGCGTAATAATGCATGTTATATTGATAATATCGGGAGTAATAAGTATAATTATTATAGTTCTAACGATAATAATAGTAAAATATGGCTAAGAGTGCCTGTTATATTGAATATAATAAAAGTAATAAGTATATTTATTACAGTTCTATCGATAATAACTGCATTATATGGGCAATAATGCATGTTATATTGATAATAATATAAGTAATAAGTATAATTATTACAGTTCTAGCGATAATAACTGCACAATATGGGTAATAATGCACGTTATTTTGCTAATAATGTAAGTAATAAGTATAATTATTACAGTTCTAGCGATAATAACTGCATTATATGTGTAATAATGCATGTTATATTGATAATATCAGGAGTAATAAGTATAATTATTATAGTTCTAGCGATAATAATAGTACAATACGGCTAATAGTGTATGTTACTTTGAGAATAATAAAAGTAATAAGTATATTTATTATAGTTCTATCGATAATAACTGCATAATATGGGTAATAATGCATGTTATATTGATGATAATAAAAGTACTAAGTATATTTATTATAGTTCTAGCGATTATAACTGTATAATATGCGTAATAATGCATGTTATATTGATAATAATATAAGTAATAAGTATAATTATTACAATTCTAGCGATAGTAACTGCATTATATGGGTAATAATGCATGTTATATTGATAATATCGGGAGTAATAAGTATAATTATTACAGTTCTAGCGATAATAACTGCATAATATGGGTAATAATGGATGTTATATTGATAATATCGGGAGTAATACGTATAATTATTGCAGTTCTAGCGATAATACTAGTAAAATATGGCTAATAGTGCATGTTATACTGATAATAATAAAAGTAATAAGTATATTTATTACAGTTCTATCGATAATAACTGCATAATATGGGTAATAATGCATGTTATATTGATGATAATAAAAGTAGTAAGTATATTTATTATAGTTCGAGCAGTTATAACTGCATAATATAGGTAATAATGCATGTTATATTGATAATAATATAAGTAATAAGTATAATTATTACAGTGCTAGCGATAATAACTGCATAATATGGGTAATAATGCACGTTATATTGCTAACAGTATAAGTAATAAGTATAATTATTACAGTTCTAGCGATAATAACTGCATAATATGGGTAATAATGCACGTTATATTGCTAACAGTATAAGTAATAAGTATAATTATTACAGTTCTAGCGATAATAACCGCATTATATGGGTAATAATGCATGTTATATTGATAATAACGGGAGTAATAAGTATAATTATTATAGTTCTAACGATAATAATAGTAAAATATGGCTAAGAGTGCCTGTTATATTGAAAATAATAAAAGTAATAAGTATATTTATTACAGTTCTATCGATAATAACTGCATTATATGGGCAATAATGCATGTTATATTAATAATAATATAAGTAATAAGTATAATTATTACAGTTCTAGCGATAAGAACTGCACAATATGGGTAATAATGCACGTTATTTTGCTAATAATGTAAGTAATAAGTATAATTATTACAGTTCTAGCGATAATAACTGCATTATATGGGTAATAATGTATGTTATATTGATAATATCAGGAGTAATAAGTATAATTATTATAGTTCTAGCGATAATAGTAGTACAATACGGCTAATAGTGTATGTTACTTTGATAATAATAAAAGTAATAAGTATATTTATCATAGTTCTATCGATAATAACTGCATAATATGGGTAATAATGCATGTTATATTGATGATAATAAAAGTACTAAGTATATTTATTATAGTTCTAGCGATTATAACTGTATAATATGCGTAATAATGCATGTTATATTGATAATAATATAAGTAATAAGTATAATTATTACAATTCTAGCGATAGTAACTGAATTATATGGGTAATAATGCATGTTATATTGATAATATCGGGAGTAATAAGTATAATTATTACAGTTCTAGCGATAATAACTGCATAATATGGGTAATAATGGATGTTATATTGATAATATTGGGAGTAATACGTATAATTATTGCAGTTCTAGCGATAATACTAGTAAAATATGGCTAATAGTGCATGTTATATTGATAATAATAAAAGTAATAAGTATATTTATTACAGTTCTATCGATAATAACTGCATAATATGGGTAATAATGCATGTTATATTGATGATAATAAAAGTAATACGTATATTTATTATAGTTCTAGCGATAATAACTGCATAATATGGGTAATAATGCATGTTATATTGATAATAATATACGTAATAAGTATAATTATTACAGTTCTGGCGATAATAACTGCATTATATGGGTAATAATGCACGTTATATTGCTAATAATATAAGTAATAAGTATAATTATGACAGTTCTAGCGATAATAACTGCATTATATGGGTAATAATGCATGTTATACTGATAATACTAAAAGTAATAAGTATATTTTTTATAGTTCTATCGATAATAACTGCATAATATGGGTAATAATGCATGTTATATTGATAATAATATACGTAATAAGTATATTTATTACAGTTCTAGCGATAATAACTGCATTGTATGCGTAATAATGCATGTTATATTGATAATATCGGGAGTAATAAGTATAATTATTATAGTTCTAACGATAATAATAGTAAAATATGGCTAAGAGTGCCTGTTATATTGAAAATAATAAAAGTAATAAGTATATTTATTACAGTTCTATCGATAATAACTGCATTATATGGGCAATAATGCATGTTATATTGATAATAATATAAGTAATAAGTATAATTATTACAATTCTAGTGATAGTAACTGCATTATATGGGTAATAATGCATGTTATATTGGTAATATCGGGAGTAATAAGTATAAATATTACAGTTCTAGCGATAATAACTGCATAATATGGGTAATAATGGATGTTATATTGATAATATCGGGTGTAATACGTATAATTATTGCAGTTCTAGCGATAATACTAGTAAAATATGGCTAATAGTGCATGTTATACTGATGATAATAAAAGTAATAAGTATATTTATTACAGTTCTATCGATAATAACTGCATAATATGGGTAATAATGCATGTTATATTGATGATAATAAAAGTAGTAAGTATATTTATTATAGTTCTAGCGGTTATAACTGCATAATATGGGTAGTAATGCATGTTATATTGATAGCATTGGGAGTAATAAGTATAATTATTGTAGTTCTAGCGATAATAACTGCATAATATGGGTAATAATGCATGTTATATTGATAATATTGGGAGTAATAAGTATAATTATTATAGTTCTAGCGATAATAACTGCATAGTATGGGTAATAATGCATGTTATATTGATAATATTGGGAGTAATAATTATATTTATTATAGTTCTGACTATAATAACAGTATAGTATGGGTAATAATGCATGTTATATTGATAATATTGGGAGTAATAAGTACAACTATTATAGTTCTAGCGATAATAACTGTATAATATGGGTAATAATGCATGACATATTGATAATATTAGGAGTAATAAGTATAACTATTATAGTTCTAGCGATAATAACTGTATAATATGGGTAATAATGCATGACATATTGATAATATTAGGAGTAATAAGTATAATTATTATAGTTCTAGCGATAATAACTGCATAATATGGGTAATAATGCATGTTATATTGATAACATTGGGAGTAATAAGTATAATTATTGTAGTTCTAGCGATAATAACTGCATAATATGGGTAATAATGCATGTTATATTGATAATATTGGGAGTAATAAGTATATTTATTATAGTTCTGACTATAATAACAGAATAGTATGGGTAATAATGCATGTTATATTGATAATATTGGGAGTAATAAGTATAATTGTTATAGTTCTAGCGATAATAACTGCATAATAGGGGTAATAATGCATGTTACACTGATAATAATATAAGTAATAAGTATAACTATTATAGTTCTAGCGATAATAACTGTATAGTATGGGTAATAATGCATGACATATTGATAATATTAGGAGTAATAAGAATAATTATTATAGTTCTAGCGATAATAACTGCATAATATGGGTGATAATGCATGACGTATTGATAATATTAGGTGTAATAAGTATAATTATTGTAGTTCTAGCGATAATAACTGCATAATATGGGTAGTAATGCATGTTATATTGATAGCATTGGGAGTAATAAGTATAATTATTGTAGTTCTAGCGATAATAACTGCATAATATGGGTAATAATGCATGTTATATTGATAATATTAGGAGTAATAAGTATAATTATTGTAGTTCTAGCGATAATAACTGCATAATATGGGTAATAATGCATGTTATATTGATAATATTGGGAGTAATAAGTATATTTATTATAGTTCTGACTATAATAACAGAATAGTATGGGTAATAATGCATGTTATATTGATAATATTGGGAGTAATAAGTATAATTGTTATAGTTCTAGCGATAATAACTGCATAATAGGGGTAATAATGCATGTTACACTGATAATAATATAAGTAATAAGTATAACTATTATAGTTCTAGCGATAATAACTGTATAGTATGGGTAATAATGCATGACATATTGATAATATTAGGAGTAATAAGTATAATTATTATAGTTCTAGCGATAATAACTGCATAATATGGGTGATAATGCATGACATATTGATAATATTAGGAGTAATAAGTATAATTATTGTAGTTCTAGCGATAATAACTGCATAATATGGGTAGTAATGCATGTTATATTGATAGCATTGGGAGTAATAAGTATAATTATTGTAGTTCTCGCGATAATAACTGCATAATATGGGTAATAATGCATGTTATATTGATAATATTGGGAGTAATAAATATATATATTATAGTTCTGACTATAATAACAGTATAGTAAGGGTAATAATGCATGTTATATTGATAATATTGGGAGTAATAAGTATAATTATTTTAGTTCTAGCGATAATAACTGCATAATAGGGGTAATAATGCATGTTACACTGATAATAATATAAGTAATAAGTATAACTATTATAGTTCTAGCGATAATAACTGTATAATATGGGTAATAATGCATGACATATTGATAATATTAGCAGTAATAAGTATAATTATTATAGTTCTAGCGATAATAACTGCATAATATGGGTAATAATGCATGACATATTGATAATATTAGGAGTAATAAGTATAATTATTGTAGTTCTAGCGATAATAACTGAATAATACGGGTAGTAATGCATGTTATATTGATAACATTGGGAGTAATAAGTATAATTATTGTAGTTCTAGCGATAATAACTGCATAATATGGGTAATAATGCATGTTATATTGATAATATTGGGAGTAATAAGTATATTTATTATAGTTCTGACTATAATAACAAAATAATATGGGTAATAAGGCATGTTATATTGATAATATTGGGAGTAATAAGTATCATTATTATAGTTCTAGCGGTAATAACTGCATAATATGGGTAATGGTGCACGTTATATTGTTAATACTAAAAGTAATAAGTACAATTATTATAGTTCGAGCGATAATAACTGCATAATATGGGTAATAGTGCATGTTATATTGATAACATTGGGAGTAATAAGTATAATTATTGTAGTTCTAGCAATAATAACTGCATAATTTGGGTAATAATGCATGTTATATTGATAAGATTGGGAGTAATAAGTATAATTATTGTAGTTCCATGGATAATAACTGTATAATATGGGTAATAATGCATGTTATATTGATAACATTGGGAGTAATAAATATAATTATTGTAGTTCTAGCGACAATAACTGCATAATATGGGTAGTAATGCATGTTATATTGATAATATTGGGAGTAAAAAGTATATTTATTATAGTTCTGACGATAATAACTGTATAATATGGGTAATAATGCATGACATATTGATAATATTAGGTGTAATAAGTATAATTATTATAGTTCTAGCGATAATAACTGCATAATATGGGTAATAAGGCATGTTATATTGATAACATTGGGAGTAATAAGTATATTTATTATAGTTCTGACTATAATAACAGTATAGTATGGGTAATAATGCATGTTATATTGATAATATTGGGAGTAATAAGTATAATTATTTTAGTTCTAGCGATAATAACTGCATAATAGGGGTAATAATGCATGTTACACTGATAATAATATAAGTAATAAGTATAACTATTATAGTTCTAGCGATAATAACTGTATAATATGGGTAATAATGCATGACATATTGATAATATTAGGAGTAATAAGTATAATTATTATAGTTCTAGCGATAATAACTGCATAATATGGGTAATAATGCATGTTATATTGATAACATTGGGAGTAATAAGTATAATTATTGTAGTTCTAGCGATAATAACTGCATAATATGGGTAATAATGCATGTTATATTGATAATATTGGGAGTAATAAGTATATTTATTATAGTTCTGACTATAATAACAGAATAGTATGGGTAATAATGCATGTTATATTGATAATATTGGGAGTAATAAGTATAATTGTTATAGTTCTAGCGATAATAACTGCATAATAGGGGTAATAATGCATGTTACACTGATAATAATATAAGTAATAAGTATAACTATTATAGTTCTAGCGATAATAACTGTATAGTATGGGTAATAATGCATGACATATTGATAATATTAGGAGTAATAAGTATAATTATTATAGTTCTAGCGATAATAACTGCATAATATGGGTGATAATGCATGACATATTGATAATATTAGGAGTAATAAGTATAATTATTGTAGTTCTAGCGATAATAACTGCATAATATGGGTAGTAATGCATGTTATATTGATAGCATTGGGAGTAATAAGTATAATTATTGTAGTTCTCGCGATAATAACTGCATAATATGGGTAATAATGCATGTTATATTGATAATATTGGGAGTAATAAATATATATATTATAGTTCTGACTATAATAACAGTATAGTAAGGGTAATAATGCATGTTATATTGATAATATTGGGAGTAATAAGTATAATTATTTTAGTTCTAGCGATAATAACTGCATAATAGGGGTAATAATGCATGTTACACTGATAATAATATAAGTAATAAGTATAACTATTATAGTTCTAGCGATAATAACTGTATAATATGGGTAATAATGCATGACATATTGATAATATTAGCAGTAATAAGTATAATTATTATAGTTCTAGCGATAATAACTGCATAATATGGGTAATAATGCATGACATATTGATAATATTAGGAGTAATAAGTATAATTATTGTAGTTCTAGCGATAATAACTGAATAATACGGGTAGTAATGCATGTTATATTGATAACATTGGGAGTAATAAGTATAATTATTGTAGTTCTAGCGATAATAACTGCATAATATGGGTAATAATGCATGTTATATTGATAATATTGGGAGTAATAAGTATATTTATTATAGTTCTGACTATAATAACAAAATAATATGGGTAATAAGGCATGTTATATTGATAATATTGGGAGTAATAAGTATCATTATTATAGTTCTAGCGGTAATAACTGCATAATATGGGTAATGGTGCACGTTATATTGTTAATACTAAAAGTAATAAGTACAATTATTATAGTTCGAGCGATAATAACTGCATAATATGGGTAATAGTGCATGTTATATTGATAACATTGGGAGTAATAAGTATAATTATTGTAGTTCTAGCAATAATAACTGCATAATTTGGGTAATAATGCATGTTATATTGATAAGATTGGGAGTAATAAGTATAATTATTGTAGTTCCATGGATAATAACTGTATAATATGGGTAATAATGCATGTTATATTGATAACATTGGGAGTAATAAATATAATTATTGTAGTTCTAGCGACAATAACTGCATAATATGGGTAGTAATGCATGTTATATTGATAATATTGGGAGTAAAAAGTATATTTATTATAGTTCTGACGATAATAACTGTATAATATGGGTAATAATGCATGACATATTGATAATATTAGGTGTAATAAGTATAATTATTATAGTTCTAGCGATAATAACTGCATAATATGGGTAATAAGGCATGTTATATTGATAACATTGGGAGTAATAAGTATATTTATTATAGTTCTGACTATAATAACAGTATAGTATGGGTAATAATGCATGTTATATTGATAATATTGGGAGTAATAAGTATAATTATTTTAGTTCTAGCGATAATAACTGCATAATAGGGGTAATAATGCATGTTACACTGATAATAATATAAGTAATAAGTATAACTATTATAGTTCTAGCGATAATAACTGTATAATATGGGTAATAATGCATGACATATTGATAATATTAGGAGTAATAAGTATAATTATTATAGTTCTAGCGATAATAACTGCATAATATGGGTAATAATGCATGTTATATTGATAACATTGGGAGTAATAAGTATAATTATTGTAGTTCTAGCGATAATAACTGCATAATATGGGTAATAATGCATGTTATATTGATAATATTGGGAGTAATAAGTATATTTATTATAGTTCTGACTATAATAACAGAATAGTATGGGTAATAATGCATGTTATATTGATAATATTGGGAGTAATAAGTATAATTGTTATAGTTCTAGCGATAATAACTGCATAATAGGGGTAATAATGCATGTTACACTGATAATAATATAAGTAATAAGTATAACTATTATAGTTCTAGCGATAATAACTGTATAATATGGGTAATAATGCATGACATATTGATAATATTAGCAGTAATAAGTATAATTATTATAGTTCTAGCGATAATAACTGCATAATATGGGTAATAATGCATGACATATTGATAATATTAGGAGTAATAAGTATAATTATTGTAGTTCTAGCGATAATAACTGAATAATACGGGTAGTAATGCATGTTATATTGATAACATTGGGAGTAATAAGTATAATTATTGTAGTTCTAGCGATAATAACTGCATAATATGGGTAATAATGCATGTTATATTGATAATATTGGGAGTAATAAGTATATTTATTATAGTTCTGACTATAATAACAAAATAATATGGGTAATAAGGCATGTTATATTGATAATATTGGGAGTAATAAGTACAATTATTATAGTTCGAGCGATAATAACTGCATAATATGGGTAATAGTGCATGTTATATTGATAACATTGGGAGTAATAAGTATAATTATTGTAGTTCTAGCAATAATAACTGCATAATTTGGGTAATAATGCATGTTATATTGATAAGATTGGGAGTAATAAGTATAATTATTGTAGTTCCATGGATAATAACTGTATAATATGGGTAATAATGCATGACATATTGATAATAGTAGCAGTAATAAGTATAATTATTATAGTTCTAGCGATAATAACTGCATAATATGGGTAATAATGCAGGACATATTGATAATATTAGGAGTAATAAGTATAATTATTGTAGTTCTAGCGATAATAACTGCATAATATGGGTAATAATGCATGTTATATTGATAATATTGGGAGTAATAAGTATCATTATTATAGTTCTAGCGGTAATAACTGCATAATATGGGTAATGGTGCACGTTATATTGATAATACTAAAAGTAATAAGTACAATTATTATAGTTCGAGCGATAATAACTGCATAATATGGGTAATAGTGCATGTTATATTGATAACATTGGGAGTAATAAGTATAATTATTGTAGTTCTAGCAATAATAACTGCATAATTTGGGTAATAATGCATGTTATATTGATAAGATTGGGAGTAATAAGTATAATTATTGTAGTTCCATGGATAATAACTGTATAATATGGGTAATAATGCATGTTATATTGATAACATTGGGAGTAATAAATATAATTATTGTAGTTCTAGCGACAATAACTGCATAATATGGGTAGTAATGCATGTTATATTGATAATATTGGGAGTAATAAGTATATTTATTATAGTTCTGACGATAATAACTGTATAATATGGGTAATAATGCATGACATATTGATAATATTAGGTGTAATAAGTATAATTATTATAGTTCTAGCGATAATAACTGCATAATATGGGTAATAAGGCATGTTATATTGATAACATTGGGAGTAATAAGTATAATTATTGTAGTTCTAGCGATAATAACTGCATAATATGGGTAATAATGCATGTTATATTGATAATATTGGGAGTAATAAGTATATTTATTATAGTTCTGACTATAATAACAGAATAGTATGGGTAATAATGCATGTTATATTGATAATATTGGGAGTAATAAGTATAATTGTTATAGTTCTAGCGATAATAACTGCATAATAGGGGTAATAATGCATGTTACACTGATAATAATATAAGTAATAAGTATAACTATTATAGTTCTAGCGATAATAACTGTATAATATGGGTAATAATGCATGACATATTGCTAATATTAGGAGTAATAAGTATAATTATTATAGTTCTAGCGATAATAACTGCATAATATGGGTGATAATGCATGACATATTGATAATATTAGGAGTAATAAGTATAATTATTATAGTTCTAGCGATAATAACTGCATAATATGGGTGATAATGCATGACATATTGATAATATTAGGTGTAATAAGTATAATTATTGTAGTTCTAGCGATAATAACTGCATAATATGGGTAGTAATGCATGTTATATTGATAGCATTGGGAGTAATAAGTATAATTATTGTAGTTCTAGCGATAATAACTGCATAATATGGGTAATAATGCATGTTATATTGATAATATTGGGAGTAATAAATATATATATTATAGTTCTGACTATAATAACAGTATAGTAAGTGTAATAATGCATGTTATATTGATAATATTGGGAGTAATAAGTATAATTATTTTAGTTCTAGCGATAATAACTGCATAATAGGGGTAATAATGCATGTTACACTGATAATAATATGAGTAATAAGTATAACTATTATAGTTCTAGCGATAATAACTGTATAATATGGGTAATAATGCATGACATATTGATAATATTAGCAGTAATAAGTATAATTATTATAGTTCTAGCGATAATAACTGCATAATATGGGTAATAATGCATGACATATTGATAATATTAGGAGTAATAAGTATAATTATTGTAGTTCTAGCGATAATAACTGAATAATACGGGTAGTAATGCATGTTATAATGATAACATTGGGAGTAATAAGTATAATTATTGTAGTTCTAGCGACAATAACTGCATAATATGGGTAATAATGCATGTTATATTGATAACATTGGGAGTAATAAGTATAATTATTGTAGTTCTAGCGATAATAACTGCATAATATGGGTAATAATGCATGTTATATTGATAATATTGGGAGTAATAAGTATATTTATTATAGTTCTGACTATAATAACAGTATAGTAAGGGTAATAATGCATGTTATATTGATAATATTGGGAGTAATAAGTATATTTATTATAGTTCTGACGATAATAACAGTATAATATGGGTAATAATGCATGTTGTATTGATAATATTGGGAGTAATAAGTATAATTATTATAGTTCTAGTGGTAATAACTGCATAATATGGGTAATGGTGCATGTTATATTGATAATACTAAAAGTAATAAGTACAATTATTATAGTTCGAGCGATAATAACTGCATAATGTGGGTAATAGTGCATGTTATATTGATAGTAATAAAAGTAATAAGTATATTTATTATAGTTCGAGCAATAATAACTGCATTATATGGGCAATAATGCATGTTATATTGATAATAATATAAGTAATAAGTATAATTATTACAGTTCTAGCGATAATAACTGCACAATATGGGTAATAATGCACGTTATTTTGCTAATAATGTAAGTAATAAGTATAATTATTACAGTTCTAGCGATAATAACTGCATTATATGTGTAATAATGCATGTTATATTGATAATATCAGGAGTAATAAGTATAATTATTATAGTTCTAGCGATAATAATAGTACAATACGGCTAATAGTGTATGTTACTTTGATAATAATAAAAGTAATAAGTATATTTATTATAGTTCTATCGATAATAACTGCATAATATGGGTAATAATGCATGTTATATTGATGATAATAAAAGTACTAAGTATATTTATTATAGTTCTAGCGATTATAACTGTATAATATGCGTAATAATGCATGTTATATTGATAATAATATAAGTAATAAGTATAATTATTACAATTCTAGCGATAGTAACTGCATTATATGGGTAATAATGCATGTTATATTGATAATATCGGGAGTAATAAGTATAATTATTACAGTTCTAGCGATAATAACTGCATAATATGGGTAATAATGGATGTTATATTGATAATATCGGGAGTAATACGTATAATTATTGCAGTTCTAGCGATAATACTAGTAAAATATGGCTAATAGTGCATGTTATACTGATAATAATAAAAGTAATAAGTATATTTATTACAGTTCTATCGATAATAACTGCATAATATGGGTAATAATGCATGTTATATTGATGATAATAAAAGTAGTAAGTATATTTATTATAGTTCGAGCAGTTATAACTGCATAATATAGGTAATAATGCATGTTATATTGATAATAATATAAGTAATAAGTATAATTATTACAGTGCTAGCGATAATAACTGCATAATATGGGTAATAATGCACGTTATATTGCTAACAGTATAAGTAATAAGTATAATTATTACAGTTCTAGCGATAATAACTGCATAATATGGGTAATAATGCACGTTATATTGCTAACAGTATAAGTAATAAGTATAATTATTACAGTTCTAGCGATAATAACCGCATTATATGGGTAATAATGCATGTTATATTGATAATAACGGGAGTAATAAGTATAATTATTATAGTTCTAACGATAATAATAGTAAAATATGGCTAAGAGTGCCTGTTATATTGAAAATAATAAAAGTAATAAGTATATTTATTACAGTTCTATCGATAATAACTGCATTATATGGGCAATAATGCATGTTATATTAATAATAATATAAGTAATAAGTATAATTATTACAGTTCTAGCGATAAGAACTGCACAATATGGGTAATAATGCACGTTATTTTGCTAATAATGTAAGTAATAAGTATAATTATTACAGTTCTAGCGATAATAACTGCATTATATGGGTAATAATGTATGTTATATTGATAATATCAGGAGTAATAAGTATAATTATTATAGTTCTAGCGATAATAGTAGTACAATACGGCTAATAGTGTATGTTACTTTGATAATAATAAAAGTAATAAGTATATTTATCACAGTTCTATCGATAATAACTGCATAATATGGGTAATAATGCATGTTATATTGATGATAATAAAAGTACTAAGTATATTTATTATAGTTCTAGCGATTATAACTGTATAATATGCGTAATAATGCATGTTATATTGATAATAATATAAGTAATAAGTATAATTATTACAATTCTAGCGATAGTAACTGAATTATATGGGTAATAATGCATGTTATATTGATAATATCGGGAGTAATAAGTATAATTATTACAGTTCTAGCGATAATAACTGCATAATATGGGTAATAATGGATGTTATATTGATAATATTGGGAGTAATACGTATAATTATTGCAGTTCTAGCGATAATACTAGTAAAATATGGCTAATAGTGCATGTTATATTGATAATAATAAAAGTAATAAGTATATTTATTACAGTTCTATCGATAATAACTGCATAATATGGGTAATAATGCATGTTATATTGATGATAATAAAAGTAATACGTATATTTATTATAGTTCTAGCGATAATAACTGCATAATATGGGTAATAATGCATGTTATATTGATAATAATATACGTAATAAGTATAATTATTACAGTTCTGGCGATAATAACTGCATTATATGGGTAATAATGCACGTTATATTGCTAATAATATAAGTAATAAGTATAATTATGACAGTTCTAGCGATAATAACTGCATTATATGGGTAATAATGCATGTTATACTGATAATACTAAAAGTAATAAGTATATTTTTTATAGTTCTATCGATAATAACTGCATAATATGGGTAATAATGCATGTTATATTGATAATAATATACGTAATAAGTATATTTATTACAGTTCTAGCGATAATAACTGCATTGTATGCGTAATAATGCATGTTATATTGATAATATCGGGAGTAATAAGTATAATTATTATAGTTCTAACGATAATAATAGTAAAATATGGCTAAGAGTGCCTGTTATATTGAAAATAATAAAAGTAATAAGTATATTTATTACAGTTCTATCGATAATAACTGCATTATATGGGCAATAATGCATGTTATATTGATAATAATATAAGTAATAAGTATAATTATTACAATTCTAGTGATAGTAACTGCATTATATGGGTAATAATGCATGTTATATTGGTAATATCGGGAGTAATAAGTATAAATATTACAGTTCTAGCGATAATAACTGCATAATATGGGTAATAATGGATGTTATATTGATAATATCGGGTGTAATACGTATAATTATTGCAGTTCTAGCGATAATACTAGTAAAATATGGCTAATAGTGCATGTTATACTGATGATAATAAAAGTAATAAGTATATTTATTACAGTTCTATCGATAATAACTGCATAATATGGGTAATAATGCATGTTATATTGATGATAATAAAAGTAGTAAGTATATTTATTATAGTTCTAGCGGTTATAACTGCATAATATGGGTAGTAATGCATGTTATATTGATAGCATTGGGAGTAATAAGTATAATTATTGTAGTTCTAGCGATAATAACTGCATAATATGGGTAATAATGCATGTTATATTGATAATATTGGGAGTAATAAGTATAATTATTATAGTTCTAGCGATAATAACTGCATAGTATGGGTAATAATGCATGTTATATTGATAGTATTGGGAGTAATAAGTATATTTATTATAGTTCTGACTATAATAACAGTATAGTATGGGTAATAATGCATGTTATATTGATAATATTGGGAGTAATAAGTATAATTATTATAGTTCTAGCGATAATAACTGCATAATAGGGGTAATAATGCATGTTATATTGATAATATTGGGAGTAATAATTATATTTATTATAGTTCTGACTATAATAACAGTATAGTATGGGTAATAATGCATGTTATATTGATAATATTGGGAGTAATAAGTACAACTATTATAGTTCTAGCGATAATAACTGTATAATATGGGTAATAATGCATGACATATTGATAATATTAGGAGTAATAAGTATAACTATTATAGTTCTAGCGATAATAACTGTATAATATGGGTAATAATGCATGACATATTGATAATATTAGGAGTAATAAGTATAATTATTATAGTTCTAGCGATAATAACTGCATAATATGGGTAATAATGCATGTTATATTGATAACATTGGGAGTAATAAGTATAATTATTGTAGTTCTAGCGATAATAACTGCATAATATGGGTAATAATGCATGTTATATTGATAATATTGGGAGTAATAAGTATATTTATTATAGTTCTGACTATAATAACAGAATAGTATGGGTAATAATGCATGTTATATTGATAATATTGGGAGTAATAAGTATAATTGTTATAGTTCTAGCGATAATAACTGCATAATAGGGGTAATAATGCATGTTACACTGATAATAATATAAGTAATAAGTATAACTATTATAGTTCTAGCGATAATAACTGTATAGTATGGGTAATAATGCATGACATATTGATAATATTAGGAGTAATAAGAATAATTATTATAGTTCTAGCGATAATAACTGCATAATATGGGTGATAATGCATGACGTATTGATAATATTAGGTGTAATAAGTATAATTATTGTAGTTCTAGCGATAATAACTGCATAATATGGGTAGTAATGCATGTTATATTGATAGCATTGGGAGTAATAAGTATAATTATTGTAGTTCTAGCGATAATAACTGCATAATATGGGTAATAATGCATGTTATATTGATAATATTAGGAGTAATAAGTATAATTATTGTAGTTCTAGCGATAATAACTGCATAATATGGGTAATAATGCATGTTATATTGATAATATTGGGAGTAATAAGTATATTTATTATAGTTCTGACTATAATAACAGAATAGTATGGGTAATAATGCATGTTATATTGATAATATTGGGAGTAATAAGTATAATTGTTATAGTTCTAGCGATAATAACTGCATAATAGGGGTAATAATGCATGTTACACTGATAATAATATAAGTAATAAGTATAACTATTATAGTTCTAGCGATAATAACTGTATAGTATGGGTAATAATGCATGACATATTGATAATATTAGGAGTAATAAGTATAATTATTATAGTTCTAGCGATAATAACTGCATAATATGGGTGATAATGCATGACATATTGATAATATTAGGAGTAATAAGTATAATTATTGTAGTTCTAGCGATAATAACTGCATAATATGGGTAGTAATGCATGTTATATTGATAGCATTGGGAGTAATAAGTATAATTATTGTAGTTCTCGCGATAATAACTGCATAATATGGGTAATAATGCATGTTATATTGATAATATTGGGAGTAATAAATATATATATTATAGTTCTGACTATAATAACAGTATAGTAAGGGTAATAATGCATGTTATATTGATAATATTGGGAGTAATAAGTATAATTATTTTAGTTCTAGCGATAATAACTGCATAATAGGGGTAATAATGCATGTTACACTGATAATAATATAAGTAATAAGTATAACTATTATAGTTCTAGCGATAATAACTGTATAATATGGGTAATAATGCATGACATATTGATAATATTAGCAGTAATAAGTATAATTATTATAGTTCTAGCGATAATAACTGCATAATATGGGTAATAATGCATGACATATTGATAATATTAGGAGTAATAAGTATAATTATTGTAGTTCTAGCGATAATAACTGAATAATACGGGTAGTAATGCATGTTATATTGATAACATTGGGAGTAATAAGTATAATTATTGTAGTTCTAGCGATAATAACTGCATAATATGGGTAATAATGCATGTTATATTGATAATATTGGGAGTAATAAGTATATTTATTATAGTTCTGACTATAATAACAAAATAATATGGGTAATAAGGCATGTTATATTGATAATATTGGGAGTAATAAGTATCATTATTATAGTTCTAGCGGTAATAACTGCATAATATGGGTAATGGTGCACGTTATATTGTTAATACTAAAAGTAATAAGTACAATTATTATAGTTCGAGCGATAATAACTGCATAATATGGGTAATAGTGCATGTTATATTGATAACATTGGGAGTAATAAGTATAATTATTGTAGTTCTAGCAATAATAACTGCATAATTTGGGTAATAATGCATGTTATATTGATAAGATTGGGAGTAATAAGTATAATTATTGTAGTTCCATGGATAATAACTGTATAATATGGGTAATAATGCATGTTATATTGATAACATTGGGAGTAATAAATATAATTATTGTAGTTCTAGCGACAATAACTGCATAATATGGGTAGTAATGCATGTTATATTGATAATATTGGGAGTAAAAAGTATATTTATTATAGTTCTGACGATAATAACTGTATAATATGGGTAATAATGCATGACATATTGATAATATTAGGTGTAATAAGTATAATTATTATAGTTCTAGCGATAATAACTGCATAATATGGGTAATAAGGCATGTTATATTGATAACATTGGGAGTAATAAGTATATTTATTATAGTTCTGACTATAATAACAGTATAGTATGGGTAATAATGCATGTTATATTGATAATATTGGGAGTAATAAGTATAATTATTTTAGTTCTAGCGATAATAACTGCATAATAGGGGTAATAATGCATGTTACACTGATAATAATATAAGTAATAAGTATAACTATTATAGTTCTAGCGATAATAACTGTATAATATGGGTAATAATGCATGACATATTGATAATATTAGGAGTAATAAGTATAATTATTATAGTTCTAGCGATAATAACTGCATAATATGGGTAATAATGCATGTTATATTGATAACATTGGGAGTAATAAGTATAATTATTGTAGTTCTAGCGATAATAACTGCATAATATGGGTAATAATGCATGTTATATTGATAATATTGGGAGTAATAAGTATATTTATTATAGTTCTGACTATAATAACAGAATAGTATGGGTAATAATGCATGTTATATTGATAATATTGGGAGTAATAAGTATAATTGTTATAGTTCTAGCGATAATAACTGCATAATAGGGGTAATAATGCATGTTACACTGATAATAATATAAGTAATAAGTATAACTATTATAGTTCTAGCGATAATAACTGTATAATATGGGTAATAATGCATGACATATTGATAATATTAGCAGTAATAAGTATAATTATTATAGTTCTAGCGATAATAACTGCATAATATGGGTAATAATGCATGACATATTGATAATATTAGGAGTAATAAGTATAATTATTGTAGTTCTAGCGATAATAACTGAATAATACGGGTAGTAATGCATGTTATATTGATAACATTGGGAGTAATAAGTATAATTATTGTAGTTCTAGCGATAATAACTGCATAATATGGGTAATAATGCATGTTATATTGATAATATTGGGAGTAATAAGTATATTTATTATAGTTCTGACTATAATAACAAAATAATATGGGTAATAAGGCATGTTATATTGATAATATTGGGAGTAATAAGTACAATTATTATAGTTCGAGCGATAATAACTGCATAATATGGGTAATAGTGCATGTTATATTGATAACATTGGGAGTAATAAGTATAATTATTGTAGTTCTAGCAATAATAACTGCATAATTTGGGTAATAATGCATGTTATATTGATAAGATTGGGAGTAATAAGTATAATTATTGTAGTTCCATGGATAATAACTGTATAATATGGGTAATAATGCATGACATATTGATAATAGTAGCAGTAATAAGTATAATTATTATAGTTCTAGCGATAATAACTGCATAATATGGGTAATAATGCAGGACATATTGATAATATTAGGAGTAATAAGTATAATTATTGTAGTTCTAGCGATAATAACTGCATAATATGGGTAATAATGCATGTTATATTGATAATATTGGGAGTAATAAGTATCATTATTATAGTTCTAGCGGTAATAACTGCATAATATGGGTAATGGTGCACGTTATATTGATAATACTAAAAGTAATAAGTACAATTATTATAGTTCGAGCGATAATAACTGCATAATATGGGTAATAGTGCATGTTATATTGATAACATTGGGAGTAATAAGTATAATTATTGTAGTTCTAGCAATAATAACTGCATAATTTGGGTAATAATGCATGTTATATTGATAAGATTGGGAGTAATAAGTATAATTATTGTAGTTCCATGGATAATAACTGTATAATATGGGTAATAATGCATGTTATATTGATAACATTGGGAGTAATAAATATAATTATTGTAGTTCTAGCGACAATAACTGCATAATATGGGTAGTAATGCATGTTATATTGATAATATTGGGAGTAATAAGTATATTTATTATAGTTCTGACGATAATAACTGTATAATATGGGTAATAATGCATGACATATTGATAATATTAGGTGTAATAAGTATAATTATTATAGTTCTAGCGATAATAACTGCATAATATGGGTAATAAGGCATGTTATATTGATAACATTGGGAGTAATAAGTATAATTATTGTAGTTCTAGCGATAATAACTGCATAATATGGGTAATAATGCATGTTATATTGATAATATTGGGAGTAATAAGTATATTTATTATAGTTCTGACTATAATAACAGAATAGTATGGGTAATAATGCATGTTATATTGATAATATTGGGAGTAATAAGTATAATTGTTATAGTTCTAGCGATAATAACTGCATAATAGGGGTAATAATGCATGTTACACTGATAATAATATAAGTAATAAGTATAACTATTATAGTTCTAGCGATAATAACTGTATAATATGGGTAATAATGCATGACATATTGCTAATATTAGGAGTAATAAGTATAATTATTATAGTTCTAGCGATAATAACTGCATAATATGGGTGATAATGCATGACATATTGATAATATTAGGAGTAATAAGTATAATTATTATAGTTCTAGCGATAATAACTGCATAATATGGGTGATAATGCATGACATATTGATAATATTAGGTGTAATAAGTATAATTATTGTAGTTCTAGCGATAATAACTGCATAATATGGGTAGTAATGCATGTTATATTGATAGCATTGGGAGTAATAAGTATAATTATTGTAGTTCTAGCGATAATAACTGCATAATATGGGTAATAATGCATGTTATATTGATAATATTGGGAGTAATAAATATATATATTATAGTTCTGACTATAATAACAGTATAGTAAGTGTAATAATGCATGTTATATTGATAATATTGGGAGTAATAAGTATAATTATTTTAGTTCTAGCGATAATAACTGCATAATAGGGGTAATAATGCATGTTACACTGATAATAATATGAGTAATAAGTATAACTATTATAGTTCTAGCGATAATAACTGTATAATATGGGTAATAATGCATGACATATTGATAATATTAGCAGTAATAAGTATAATTATTATAGTTCTAGCGATAATAACTGCATAATATGGGTAATAATGCATGACATATTGATAATATTAGGAGTAATAAGTATAATTATTGTAGTTCTAGCGATAATAACTGAATAATACGGGTAGTAATGCATGTTATAATGATAACATTGGGAGTAATAAGTATAATTATTGTAGTTCTAGCGACAATAACTGCATAATATGGGTAATAATGCATGTTATATTGATAACATTGGGAGTAATAAGTATAATTATTGTAGTTCTAGCGATAATAACTGCATAATATGGGTAATAATGCATGTTATATTGATAATATTGGGAGTAATAAGTATATTTATTATAGTTCTGACTATAATAACAGTATAGTAAGGGTAATAATGCATGTTATATTGATAATATTGGGAGTAATAAGTATATTTATTATAGTTCTGACGATAATAACAGTATAATATGGGTAATAATGCATGTTGTATTGATAATATTGGGAGTAATAAGTATAATTATTATAGTTCTAGTGGTAATAACTGCATAATATGGGTAATGGTGCATGTTATATTGATAATACTAAAAGTAATAAGTACAATTATTATAGTTCGAGCGATAATAACTGCATAATGTGGGTAGTAGTGCATGTTATATTGATAGTAATAAAAGTAATAAGTATATTTATTATAGTTCGAGCAATAATAACTGCATAATATGGGTAATAGTGCATGTTATATTGATAATAATAAAAGTAATAAGTATAATTATTATAGTTCTAGCGATAATAACTGCATAATATGGGAAATAATGCATGACATATTGATAATATTAGGAGTAATAAGTATAATTATTATAGTTCTAGCGATAATAACTGCATAATATGGGTAATAATGCATGTTATATTGATAACATTGGGAGTAATAAGTATAATTATTGTAGTTCTAGAGATAATAACTGCATAATATGGGTAATAATGCATGTTATCTTGATAACATTGGGAGTAATAAGTATAATTATTGTAGTTCTAGAGATAATAACTGCATAGTATGGGTAATAATGCATGTTATATTGATAACGTTGGGAGTAATAAGTATAATTATTGTAGTTCTAGCGATAATAACTGCATAATATGGGTAATAATGCATGTTATATTGATAATATTGCGAGTATTAAGTATATTTATTATAGTTCTAGCGATAATAACTGCATAATATGGGTAATAATGCATGTTATATTGATAACATTGGGAGTAATAAGTATAATTATTGTAGTTCTAGAGATAATAACTGCATAATATGGGTAATAATGCATGTTATCTTGATAACATTGGGAGTAATAAGTATAATTATTGTAGTTCTAGCGATAATAACTGCATAATATGGGTAATAATGTATGTTATATTGATAATATTGGGAGTAATAAGTATATTTATTATAGTTCTGACTATAATAACAGTATAGTATGGGTAATAATGCATGTTATATTGATAATATTGGGAGTAATAAGTATAATTATTATAGTTCTAGCGATAATAACTGCATAATAGGGGTAATAATGCATGTTACACTGATAATAATATAAGTAATAAGTATAACTATTATAGTTCTAGCGATAATAACTGTATAGTATGGGTAATAATGCATGACATATTGATAATATTAGGAGTAATAAGTGTAATTATTATAGTTCTAGCGATAATAACTGCATAATATGGGTGATAATGCATGACATATTGATAATATTAGGAGTAATAAGTATAATTATTGTAGTTCTAGCGATAATAACTGCATAATATGGGTAGTAATGCATGTTATATTGATAGCATTGGGAGTAATAAGTATAATTATTGTAGTTCTAGCGATAATAACTGCATAATATGGGTAATAATGCATGTTATATTGATAATATTGGGAGTAATAAGTATGTTTATTATAGTTCTGACTATAATAACAGTATAGTAAGGGTAATAATGCATGTTATATTGATAATATTGGGAGTAATAAGTATAATTATTATAGTTCTAGCGATAATAACTGCATAATAGGGGTAATAATGCATGTTACACTGATAATAATATAAGTAATAAGTATAACTATTATAGTTCTAGCGATAATAACTGCATAATATGGGTGATAATGCATGACATATTGATAATATTAGGAGTAATAAGTATAATTATTGTAGTTCTAGCGATAATAACTGCATAATATGGGTAGTAATGCATGTTATATTGATAGCATTGGGAGTAATAAGTATAATTATTGTAGTTCTAGCGATAATAACTGCATAATATGGGTAATAATGCATGTTATATTGATAATATTGGGAGTACTAAGTATATTTATTATAGTTCTGACGATAATAACAGTATCATATGGGTAATAATGCATGTTGTATTGATAATATTGGGAGTAATAAGTATAATTATTATAGTTCTAGCGGTAATAACTGCATAATATGGGTAATGGTGCATGTTATATTGATAATACTAAAAGTAATAAGTACAATTATTATAGTTCGAGCGATAATAACTGCATAATGTGGGTAATAGTGCATGTTATATTGATAGTAATAAAAGTAATAAGTATATTTATTATAGTTCGAGCAATAATAACTGCATAATATGGGTAATAGTGCATGTTATATTGATAATAATAAAAGTAATAAGTATAATTATTATAGTTCTAGTGATAATAACTGCATAATATGGGTAATAATGCATGACATATTGATAATATTAGGAGTAATAAGTATAATTATTATAGTTCTAGCGATAATAACTGCATAATATGGGTAATAATGCATGTTATATTGATAACATTGGGAGTAATAAGTATATTTATTGTAGTTCTGACTATAATAACAAAATAATATGGGTAATAAGGCATGTTATATTGATAATATTGGGAGTAATAAGTATCATTATTATAGTTCTAGCGGTAATAACTGCATAATATGGGTAATGGTGCACGTTATATTGTTAACACTAAAAGTAATAAGTACAATTATTATAGTGCGAGCGATAATAACTGCATAATATGGGTAATAGTGCATGTTATATTGATAACATTGGGAGTAATATGTATAATTATTGTAGTTCCAGGGATAATAACTGCATAATATGGGTAATAATGCATGTTATATTGATAACATTGGGAGTAATAAGTATAATTTTTGTAGTTCTAGCGATAATAACTGCATAATATGGGTAATAATGCATGTTATATTGATAACATTGGGAGTAATAAGTATAATTATTGTAGTTCTAGCGATAATAACTGCATAATATGGGTAATAATGCATGTTATATTGATAATATTGGGAGTAATAAGTATAATTATTATAGTTCTAGCGATAATAACTGCATAATATGGGTAATAATGCATGTTATATTGATAACATTGGAAGTAATAAGTATAATTATTGTAGTTCTAGCGATAATAACTGCATAATGGGGGTAATAATGCATGTTACACTGATAATAATATAAGTAATAAGTATAACTATTATAGTTCTAGCGATAATAACTGTATAATATGGGTAATAATGCATGACATATTGATAATATTAGGAGTAATAAGTATAATTATTATAGTTCTAGCGATAATAACTGCATAATATGGGTAATAATGCATGTTATATTGATAACATTGGGAGTAATAAGTATAATTATTGTAGTTCTAGCGATAATAACTGCATAATATGGGTAATAATGCATGTTAGATTGATAATATTGGGAGTAATAAGTATATTTATTATAGTTCTGACTATAATAACAGTATAGTATGGGTAATAATGCATGTTATATTGATAATATTGGGAGTAATAAGTATAATTATTATAGTTCTAGCGATAATAACTGCATAATAGGGGTAATAATGCATGTTACACTGATAATAATATAAGTAATAAGTATAACTATTATAGTTCTAGCGATAATAACTGTATAGTATGGGTAATAATGCATGACATATTGATAATATTAGCAGTAATAAGTATAATTATTACAGTTCTAGCGATAATAACTGCATAATATGGGTAATAATGCATGTTATATTGATAATATTGGGAGTAATAAGTATATTTATTATAGTTCTGACTATAATAACAAAATAATATGGGTAATAAGGCATGTTATATTGATAATATTGGGAGTAATAAGTATCATTATTATAGTTCTAGCGGTAATAACTGCATAATATGGGTAATGGTGCACGTTATATTGTTAATACTAAAAGTAATAAGTACAATTATTATAGTGCGAGCGATAATAACTGCATAATATGGGTAATAGTGCATGTTATATTGATAACATTGGGAGTAATAAGTATAATTATTGTAGTTCCAGGGATAATAACTGCATAATATGGGTAATAATGCATGTTATATTGATAACATTGGGAGTAATAAGTATAATTATTGTAGTTCTAGCGATAATAACTGCATAATATGGGTAATAATGCATGTTATATTGATAACATTGGGAGTAATAAGTATAATTATTGTAGTTCTAGCGATAATAACTGCATAATATGGGTAATAATGCATGTTATATTGATAATATTGGGAGTAATAAGTATATTTATTATAGTTCTGACTATAATAACAGTATAGTATGGGTAATACTGCATGTTATATTGATAATATTGGGAGTAATAAGTATAATTATTTTAGTTCTAGCGATAATAACTGCATAATAGGGGTAATAATGCATGTTACACTGATAATAATATAAGTAATAAGTATAACTATTATAGTTCTAGCGATAATAACTGTATAATATGGGTAATAATGCATGACATATTGATAATATTAGCAGTAATAAGTATAATTATTATAGTTCTAGCGATAATAACTGCATAATATGGGTAATAATGCATGTTATATTGATAATATTGGGAGTAATAATTATATTTATTATAGTTCTGACTATAATAACAGTATAGTATGGGTAATAATGCATGTTATATTGATAATATTGGGAGTAATAAGTACAACTATTATAGTTCTAGCGATAATAACTGTATAATATGGGTAATAATGCATGACATATTGATAATATTAGGAGTAATAAGTATAACTATTATAGTTCTAGCGATAATAACTGTATAATATGGGTAATAATGCATGACATATTGATAATATTAGGAGTAATAAGTATAATTATTATAGTTCTGGCGATAATAACTGCATAATATGGGTAATAATGCATGTTATATTGATAACATTGGGAGTAATAAGTATAATTATTGTAGTTCTAGCGATAATAACTGCATAATATGGGTAATAATGCATGTTATATTGATAATATTGGGAGTAATAAGTATATTTATTATATTTCTGACTATAATAACAGAATAGTATGGGTAATAATGCATGTTATATTGATAATATTGGGAGTAATAAGTATAATTGTTATAGTTCTAGCGATAATAACTGCATAATAGGGGTAATAATGCATGTTACACTGATAATAATATAAGTAATAAGTATAACTATTATAGTTCTAGCGATAATAACTGTATAGTATGGGTAATAATGCATGACATATTGATAATATTAGGAGTAATAAGTATAATTATTATAGTTCTAGCGATAATAACTGCATAATATGGGTGATAATGCATGACGTATTGATAATATTAGGTGTAATAAGTATAATTATTGTAGTTCTAGCGATAATAACTGCATAATATGGGTAGTAATGCATGTTATATTGATAGCATTGGGAGTAATAAGTATAATTATTGTAGTTCTAGCGATAATAACTGCATAATATGGGTAATAATGCATGTTATATTGATAATATTGGGAGTAATAAGTATAATTGTTATAGTTCTAGCGATAATAACTGCATAATAGGGGTAATAATGCATGTTACACTGATAATAATATAAGTAATAAGTATAACTATTATAGTTCTAGCGATAATAACTGTATAGTATGGGTAATAATGCATGACATATTGATAATATTAGGAGTAATAAGTATATTTATTATAGTTCTGACTATAATAACAGAATAGTATGGGTAATAATGCATGTTATATTGATAATATTGGGAGTAATAAGTATAATTGTTATAGTTCTAGCGATAATAACTGCATAATAGGGGTAATAATGCATGTTACACTGATAATAATATAAGTAATAAGTATAACTATTATAGTTCTAGCGATAATAACTGTATAATATGGGTAATAATGCATGACATATTGATAATATTAGGAGTAATAAGTATAATTATTATAGTTCTAGCGATAATAACTGCATAATATGGGTGATAATGCATGACATATTGATAATATTAGGAGTAATAAGTATAATTATTATAGTTCTAGCGATAATAACTGCATAATATGGGTGATAATGCATGACATATTGATAATATTAGGTGTAATAAGTATAATTATTGTAGTTCTAGCGATAATAACTGCATAATATGGGTAGTAATGCATGTTATATTGATAGCATTGGGAGTAATAAGTATAATTATTGTAGTTCTAGCGATAATAACTGCATAATATGGGTAATAATGCATGTTATATTGATAATATTGGGAGTAATAAATATATATATTATAGTTCTGACTATAATAACAGTATAGTAAGGGTAATAATGCATGTTATATTGATAATATTGGGAGTAATAAGTATAATTATTTTAGTTCTAGCGATAATAACTGCATAATAGGGGTAATAATGCATGTTACACTGATAATAATATAAGTAATAAGTATAACTATTATAGTTCTAGCGATAATAACTGTATAATATGGGTAATAATGCATGACATATTGATAATATTAGCAGTAATAAGTATAATTATTATAGTTCTAGCGATAATAACTGCATAATATGGGTAATAATGCATGACATATTGATAATATTAGGAGTAATAAGTATAATTATTGTAGTTCTAGCGATAATAACTGAATAATACGGATAGTAATGCATGTTATATTGATAACATTGGGAGTAATAAGTATAATTATTGTAGTTCTAGCGATAATAACTGCATAATATGGGTAATAATGCATGTTATATTGATAATATTGGGAGTAATAAGTATATTTATTATAGTTCTGACTATAATAACAAAATAATATGGGTAATAAGGCATGTTATATTGATAATATTGGGAGTAATAAGTATCATTATTATAGTTCTAGCGGTAATAACTGCATAATATGGGTAATGGTGCATGTTATATTGATAACATTGGGAGTAATAAGTATAATTATTGTAGTTCCAGGGATAATAACTGCATAATATGGGTAATAATGCATGTTATATTGATAACATTGGGAGTAATAAGTATAATTATTGTAGTTCTAGCGATAATAACTGCATAATATGGGTAATAATGCATGTTATATTGATAACATTGGGAGTAATAAGTATATATATTATAGTTCTGACTATAATAACAGTATAGTAAGGGTAATAATGCATGTTATATTGATAATATTGGGAGTAATAAGTATAATTATTTTAGTTCTAGCGATAATAACTGCATAATAGGGGTAATAATGCATGTTACACTGATAATAATATAAGTAATAAGTATAACTATTATAGTTCTAGCGATAATAACTGTATAATATGGGTAATAATGCATGACATATTGATAATATTAGCAGTAATAAGTATAATTAATATAGTTCTAGCGATAATAACTGCATAATATGGGTAATAATGCATGACATATTGATAATATTAGGAGTAATAAGTATAATTATTGTAGTTCTAGCGATAATAACTGAATAATACGGGTAGTAATGCATGTTATATTGATAACATTGGGAGTAATAAGTATAATTATTGTAGTTCTAGCGATAATAACTGCATAATATGGGTAATAATGCATGTTATATTGATAATATTGGGAGTAATAAGTATATTTATTATAGTTCTGACAATAATAACAAAATAATATGGGTAATAAGGCATGTTATATTGATAATATTGGGAGTAATAAGTATCATTATTATAGTTCTAGCGGTAATAACTGCATAATATGGGTAATGGTGCACGTTATATTGTTAATACTAAAAGTAATAAGTACAATTATTATAGTTCGAGCGATAATAACTGCATAATATGGGTAATAGTGCATGTTATATTGATAACATTGGGAGTAATAAGTATAATTATTGTAGTTCTAGCAATAATAACTGCATAATTTGGGTAATAATGCATGTTATATTGATAAGATTGGGAGTAATAAGTATAATTATTGTAGTTCCATGGATAATAACTGTATAATATGGGTAATAATGCATGTTATATTGATAACATTGGGAGTAATAAATATAATTATTGTAGTTCTAGCGACAATAACTGCATAATATGGGTAGTAATGCATGTTATATTGATAATATTGGGAGTAATAAGTATATTTATTATAGTTCTGACGATAATAACTGTATAATATGGGTAATAATGCATGACATATTGATAATATTAGGTGTAATAAGTATAATTATTATAGTTCTAGCGATAATAACTGCATAATATGGGTAATAAGGCATGTTATATTGATAACATTGGGAGTAATAAGTATAATTATTGTAGTTCTAGCGATAATAACTGCATAATATGGGTAATAATGCATGTTATATTGATAATATTGGGAGTAATAAGTATATTTATTATAGTTCTGACTATAATAACAGTATAGTATGGGTAATAATGCATGTTATATTGATAATATTGGGAGTAATAAGTATAATTATTTTAGTTCTAGCGATAATAACTGCATAATAGGGGTAATAATGCATGTTACACTGATAATAATATAAGTAATAAGTATAACTATTATAGTTCAAGCGATAATAACTGTATAATATGGGTAATAATGCATGACATATTGATAATATTAGGAGTAATAAGTATAATTATTATAGTTCTAGCGATAATAACTGCATAATATGGGTAATAATGCATGTTATATTGATAACATTGGGAGTAATAAGTATAATTATTGTAGTTCTAGCGATAATAACTGCATAATATGGGTAATAATGCATGTTATATTGATAATATTGGGAGTAATAAGTATATTTATTATAGTTCTGACTATAATAACAGAATAGTATGGGTAATAATGCATGTTATATTGATAATATTGGGAGTAATAAGTATAATTGTTATAGTTCTAGCGATAATAACTGCATAATAGGGGTAATAATGCATGTTACACTGATAATAATATAAGTAATAAGTATAACTATTATAGTTGTAGCGATAATAACTGTATAATATGGGTAATAATGCATGACATATTGATAAGATTAGGAGTAATAAGTATAATTATTATAGTTCTAGCGATAATAACTGCATAATATGGGTGATAATGCATGACATATTGATAACATTAGGAGTAATAAGTATAATTATTATAGTTCTAGCGATAATAACTGCATAATATGGGTGATAATGCATGACATATTGATAATATTAGGTGTAATAAGTATAATTATTGTAGTTCTAGCGATAATAACTGCATAATATGGGTAGTAATGCATGTTATATTGATAGCATTGGGAGTAATAAGTATAATTATTGTAGTTCTAGCGATAATAACTGCATAATATGGGTAATAATGCATGTTATATTGATAATATTGGGAGTAATAAGTATAATTATTTTAGTTCTAGCGATAATAACTGCATAATAGGGGTAATAATGCATGTTACACTGATAATAATATAAGTAATAAGTATAACTATTATAGTTCTAGCGATAATAACTGTATAATATGGGTAATAATGCATGACATATTGATAATATTAGCAGTAATAAGTATAATTATTATAGTTCTAGCGATAATAACTGCATAATATGGGTAATAATGCATGACATATTGATAATATTAGGAGTAATAAGTATAATTATTGTAGTTCTAGCGATAATAACTGAATAATACGGGTAGTAATGCATGTTATATTGATAACATTGGGAGTAATAAGTATAATTATTGTAGTTCTAGCGATAATAACTGCATAATATGGGTAATAATGCATGTTATATTGATAATATTGGGAGTAATAAGTATATTTATTATAGTTCTCACTATAATAACAAAATAATATGGGTAATAAGGCATGTTATATTGATAATATTGGGAGTAATAAGTATCATTATTATAGTTCTAGCGGTAATAACTGCATAATATGGGTAATGGTGCATGTTATATTGATAACATTGGGAGTAATAAGTATAATTATTGTAGTTCCAGGGATAATAACTGCATAATATGGGTAATAATGCATGTTATATTGATAACATTGGGAGTAATAAGTATAATTATTGTAGTTCTAGCGATAATAACTGCATAATATGGGTAATAATGCATGTTCTATTGATAACATTGGGAGTAATAAGTATAATTATTGTAGTTCTAGCGATAATAACTGCATAATATGGGTAATAATGCATGTTATATTGATAATATTGGGAGTAATAAGTATATTTATTATAGTTCTGACTATAATAACAGAATAGTATGGGTAATAATGCATGTTATATTGATAATATTGGGAGTAATAAGTATAATTGTTATAGTTCTAGCGATAATAACTGCATAATAGGGGTAATAATGCATGTTACACTGATAATAATATAAGTAATAAGTATAACTATTATAGTTCTAGCGATAATAACTGTATAATATGGGTAATAATGCATGACATATTGATAATATTAGGAGTAATAAGTATAATTATTATAGTTCTAGCGATAATAACTGCATAATATGGGTGATAATGCATGACATATTGATAATATTAGGAGTAATAAGTATAATTATTATAGTTCTAGCGATAATAACTGTATAATATGGGTAATAATGCATGACATATTGATAATATTAGCAGTAATAAGTATAATTATTATAGTTCTAGCGATAATAACTGCATAATATGGGTAATAATGCATGACATATTGATAATATTAGGAGTAATAAGTATAATTATTGTAGTTCTAGCGATAATAACTGAATAATACGGATAGTAATGCATGTTATATTGATAACATTGGGAGTAATAAGTATAATTATTGTAGTTCTAGCGATAATAACTGCATAATATGGGTAATAATGCATGTTATATTGATAATATTGGGAGTAATAAGTATATTTATTATAGTTCTGACTATAATAACAAAATAATATGGGTAATAAGGCATGTTATATTGATAATATTGGGAGTAATAAGTATCATTATTATAGTTCTAGCGGTAATAACTGCATAATATGGGTAATGGTGCATGTTATATTGATAACATTGGGAGTAATAAGTATAATTATTGTAGTTCCAGGGATAATAACTGCATAATATGGGTAATAATGCATGTTATATTGATAACATTGGGAGTAATAAGTATAATTATTGTAGTTCTAGCGATAATAACTGCATAATATGGGTAATAATGCATGTTATATTGATAACATTGGGAGTAATAAGTATATATATTATAGTTCTGACTATAATAACAGTATAGTAAGGGTAATAATGCATGTTATATTGATAATATTGGGAGTAATAAGTATAATTATTTTAGTTCTAGCGATAATAACTGCATAATAGGGGTAATAATGCATGTTACACTGATAATAATATAAGTAATAAGTATAACTATTATAGTTCTAGCGATAATAACTGTATAATATGGGTAATAATGCATGACATATTGATAATATTAGCAGTAATAAGTATAATTAATATAGTTCTAGCGATAATAACTGCATAATATGGGTAATAATGCATGACATATTGATAATATTAGGAGTAATAAGTATAATTATTGTAGTTCTAGCGATAATAACTGAATAATACGGGTAGTAATGCATGTTATATTGATAACATTGGGAGTAATAAGTATAATTATTGTAGTTCTAGCGATAATAACTGCATAATATGGGTAATAATGCATGTTATATTGATAATATTGGGAGTAATAAGTATATTTATTATAGTTCTGACTATAATAACAAAATAATATGGGTAATAAGGCATGTTATATTGATAATATTGGGAGTAATAAGTATCATTATTATAGTTCTAGCGGTAATAACTGCATAATATGGGTAATGGTGCACGTTATATTGTTAATACTAAAAGTAATAAGTACAATTATTATAGTTCGAGCGATAATAACTGCATAATATGGGTAATAGTGCATGTTATATTGATAACATTGGGAGTAATAAGTATAATTATTGTAGTTCTAGCAATAATAACTGCATAATTTGGGTAATAATGCATGTTATATTGATAAGATTGGGAGTAATAAGTATAATTATTGTAGTTCCATGGATAATAACTGTATAATATGGGTAATAATGCATGTTATATTGATAACATTGGGAGTAATAAATATAATTATTGTAGTTCTAGCGACAATAACTGCATAATATGGGTAGTAATGCATGTTATATTGATAATATTGGGAGTAATAAGTATATTTATTATAGTTCTGACGATAATAACTGTATAATATGGGTAATAATGCATGACATATTGATAATATTAGGTGTAATAAGTATAATTATTATAGTTCTAGCGATAATAACTGCATAATATGGGTAATAAGGCATGTTATATTGATAACATTGGGAGTAATAAGTATAATTATTGTAGTTCTAGCGATAATAACTGCATAATATGGGTAATAATGCATGTTATATTGATAATATTGGGAGTAATAAGTATATTTATTATAGTTCTGACTATAATAACAGTATAGTATGGGTAATAATGCATGTTATATTGATAATATTGGGAGTAATAAGTATAATTATTTTAGTTCTAGCGATAATAACTGCATAATAGGGGTAATAATGCATGTTACACTGATAATAATATAAGTAATAAGTATAACTATTATAGTTCAAGCGATAATAACTGTATAATATGGGTAATAATGCATGACATATTGATAATATTAGGAGTAATAAGTATAATTATTATAGTTCTAGCGATAATAACTGCATAATATGGGTAATAATGCATGTTATATTGATAACATTGGGAGTAATAAGTATAATTATTGTAGTTCTAGCGATAATAACTGCATAATATGGGTAATAATGCATGTTATATTGATAATATTGGGAGTAATAAGTATATTTATTATAGTTCTGACTATAATAACAGAATAGTATGGGTAATAATGCATGTTATATTGATAATATTGGGAGTAATAAGTATAATTGTTATAGTTCTAGCGATAATAACTGCATAATAGGGGTAATAATGCATGTTACACTGATAATAATATAAGTAATAAGTATAACTATTATAGTTCTAGCGATAATAACTGTATAATATGGGTAATAATGCATGACATATTGATAAGATTAGGAGTAATAAGTATAATTATTATAGTTCTAGCGATAATAACTGCATAATATGGGTGATAATGCATGACATATTGATAACATTAGGAGTAATAAGTATAATTATTATAGTTCTAGCGATAATAACTGCATAATATGGGTGATAATGCATGACATATTGATAATATTAGGTGTAATAAGTATAATTATTGTAGTTCTAGCGATAATAACTGCATAATATGGGTAGTAATGCATGTTATATTGATAGCATTGGGAGTAATAAGTATAATTATTGTAGTTCTAGCGATAATAACTGCATAATATGGGTAATAATGCATGTTATATTGATAATATTGGGAGTAATAAGTATAATTATTTTAGTTCTAGCGATAATAACTGCATAATAGGGGTAATAATGCATGTTACACTGATAATAATATAAGTAATAAGTATAACTATTATAGTTCTAGCGATAATAACTGTATAATATGGGTAATAATGCATGACATATTGATAATATTAGCAGTAATAAGTATAATTATTATAGTTCTAGCGATAATAACTGCATAATATGGGTAATAATGCATGACATATTGATAATATTAGGAGTAATAAGTATAATTATTGTAGTTCTAGCGATAATAACTGAATAATACGGGTAGTAATGCATGTTATATTGATAACATTGGGAGTAATAAGTATAATTATTGTAGTTCTAGCGATAATAACTGCATAATATGGGTAATAATGCATGTTATATTGATAATATTGGGAGTAATAAGTATATTTATTATAGTTCTATCGATAATAACTGCATAATATGGGTAATAATGCATGTTATATTGATGATAATAAAAGTACTAAGTATATTTATTATAGTTCTAGCGATTATAACTGTATAATATGCGTAAGAATGCATGTTATATTGATAATAATATAAGTAATAAGTATAATTATTACAATTCTAGCGATAGTAACTGCATTATATGGGTAATAATGCATGTTATATTGATAATATCGGGAGTAATAAGTATAGTTATTACAGTTCTAGCGATAATAACTGCATAATATGGGTAATAATGGATGTTATATTGATAATATCGGGAGTAATACGTATAATTATTGCAGTTCTAGCGATAATACTAGTAAAATATGGCTAATAGTGCATGTTATACTGATAATAATAAAAGTAATAAGTATATTTATTACAGTTCTATCGATAATAACTGCATAATATGGGTAATAATGCATGTTATATTGATGATAATAAAAGTAGTAAGTATATTTATTATAGTTCTAGCAGTTATAACTGCATAATATAGGTAATAATGCATGTTATATTGAGAATAATATAAGTAATAAGTATAATTATTACAGTTCTATCGATAATAACTGCATAATATGGGTAATAATGCATGTTATATTGATAATAATATACGTAATAAGTATAATTATTACAGTTCTGGCGATAATAACTGCATTATATGGGTAATAATGCACGTTATATTGCTAATAATATAAGTAATAAGTATAATTAATACAGTTCTGCGATAATAACTGCATTATATGGGTAATAATGCATGTTATATTGATGATAATAAAAGTAATACGTATATTTTTTATAGTTCTATCGATAATAACTGCATAATATGGGCAATAATGCATGTTATATTGATGGTAATGAAACTAGTAAGTATATTTATTACAGTTCTAGCGATAATAACTGCATTGTATGCGTAATAATGCATGTTATATTGATAATATCGGGAGTAATAAGTATAATTATTATAGTTCTAACGATAATAATAGTAAAATATGGCTAAGAGTGCCTGTTATATTGAATATAATAAAAGTAATAAGTATATTTATTATAGTTCTAGCGATTATAACTGCATAATATGCGTAATAATGCATGTTATATTGATAATAATATAAGTAATAAGTATAATTATTACAGTTCTAGCGATAATAACTGCACAATATGGGTAATAATGCACGTTATATTGCTAATAATGTAAGTAATAAGTATAATTATTACAGTTCTAGCGATAATAACTGCATTATATGGGTAATAATGCATGATATATTGATAATATCAGGAGTAATAAGTATAATTATTATAGTTCTAGCGATAATAATAGTACAATACGGCTAATAGTGTATGTTACTTTGATAATAATAAAAGTAATAAGTATATTTATTATAGTTCTATCGATAATAACTGCATAATATGGGTAATAATGCAGGCTATATTGATGATAATAAAAGTACTAAGTATATTTATTATAGTTCTAGCGATAATAACTGCATAATATGGGTAATAATGCATGTTGTATTGATGATAATAAAAGTAGTAAGTATATTTATTATAGTTCTAGCGGTTATAACTGCTTAATATGGGTAATAATGCATGTTATATTGAGAATAATATAAGCAATAAGTATAATTATTACAGTTCTATCGATAATAACTGCATAATATGCGTAATAATCCATGTTATATTGATAATATCGGGAGTAATAGGTATAATTATTACAGTTGTAGCGATAATAACTGCATTATATGGGAAATAATGCGCGTTATATTGCTAATAATAAAAGTAGTAAGTATATTTATTACAGTTCTAGCGATAATAACTGCATTATATGCGTAATAATGCATGTTATATTGATAATATCAGGAGTAATAAGTATAATTATTATAGTTCTAGCGATAATAATAGTACAATATGGCTAATAGTGTATGTTATATTGATAACAATAAAAGTAATAAGTATATTTATTATAGTTCTATCGATAATAACTGCATAATATGGGTAATAATGGATGTTATATTGATAATATCGGGAGTAATACGTATAATTATTGCAGTTCTAGCGATAATACTAGTACAATATGGCTAATAGTGCATGTTATATTGATAATAATAAAAGTAATAAGTATATTTATTACAGTTCTTACGATAATAACTGCATAATATGGGTAATAATGCATGTTATATTGATGATAATAAAAGTAATACGTATATTTATTATAGTTCTAGCGATAATAATTGCATAATATGGGTAATAATGCATGTTATATTGAGAATAATATAAGTAATAAGTATAATTATTACAGTTCTAGCTATAATAACTGCATTATATGCGTAATAATCCATGTTATATTGATAATATCGGGAGTAATAGGTATAATTATTACAGTTGTAGCGATAATAACTGCATTATATGGGAAATAATGCGCGTTATATTGCTAATAATAAGAGTAGTAAGTATATTTATTACAGTTCTAGCGATAATAACTGCATTATATGCGTAATAATGCATGTTATATTGATAATAATATAAGTAATAAGTATAATTATTATAATTCTATCGATAATAACTGCATAATATGGGTAATAATGCATGTTATATTGATGATAATAAAAGTACTAAGTATATTTATTATAGTTCTAGCGATTATAACTGCATAATATGGGTAATAATGCCTGTTATATTGATGATAATAAAAGTAATACGTATATTTATTATAGTTCTAGCGATAATAACAGCATAATATGGATAATAATGCATGTTATATTGCTAATAATATAAGTAATAAATATATTTATTATAGTTCTGGTGATAATAACTGCATTATATGCGTAATAATGCATGTTATATTGATAATATCCGGAGTAAGAAGTATAATTATTACAGTTCTAGCGATAATAACTGCATTATATGGGAAATAATGCACGTTATATTGCTAATAATATAAGGAATATGTATAATTATTACAGTTCTAGGGATAATAACTGCATTATATGAGTAATAATGCATGTTATATTGATAATATCGGGAGTAATAAGTATAATTATTATAGTTCTAGCGATAATAATAGTACAATATGGCTAATAGTGCATGTTATATTGATAATAATAAAAGTAATAAGTATATTTATTATAGTTCCATCGATAATAACTGCATAATATGGGTAATAATGCATGTTATATTGATGATAATAAAAGTACTAAGTATATTTATTATAGTTCTAGCGATTATAACTGCATAATATGGGTAATAATGCCTGTTATATTGATGATAATAAAAGTAATAAGTATATTTATTACAGTTCTATCGATAATAACTGCATTATATGGGCAATAATGCATGTTATATTGATGATAATAAAAGTACTAAGTATATTTATTATAGTTCTAGCGATTATAACTGCATAATATGCGTAATAATGCATGTTATATTGATAATAATATAAGTAATAAGTATAATTATTACAGTGCTAGCGATAATAACTGCATAATATGGGTAATAATGCACGTTATATTGCTAACAGTATAAGTAATAAGTATAATTATTACAGTTCTAGCGATAATAACTGCATAATATGGGTAGTAATGCACGTTATATTGCTAATAGTATAAGTAATAAGTATAATTATTACAGTTCTAGCGATAATAACCGCATTATATGGGTAATAATGCATGTTATATTGATAATATCGGGAGTAATAAGTATAATTATTATAGTTCTAGCGATAATAATAGTACAATATGGCTAATAGTGCATGCTATATTGATAATAATAAAAGTAATAAGTATATTTATTATAGTTCTATCGATAATAACTGCATAATATGGGTAATAATGCATGTTATATTGATGATAATAAAAGTAATACGTATATTTATTATAGTTCTAGCGATAATAACAGCATAATATGGATAATAATGCATGTTATATTGCTAATAATATAAGTAATAAATATATTTATTATAGTTCTGGTGATAATAACTGCATTATATGCGTAATAATGCATGTTATATTGATAATATCGGGAGTAATAAGTATAATTATTACAGTTCTAGCGATAATAACTGCATTATATGGGAAATAATGCACGTTATATTGCTAATAATATAAGGAATATGTATAATTATTACAGTTCTAGCGATAATAACTGCATTATATGAGTAATAATGCATGTTATATTGATAATATCGGGAGTAATAAGTATAATTATTATAGTTCTAGCGATAATAATAGTACAATATGGCTAATAGTGCATGTTATATTGATAATAATAAAAGTAATAAGTATATTTATTATAGTTCCATCGATAATAACTGCATAATATGGGTAATAATGCATGTTATATTGATGATAATAAAAGTACTAAGTATATTTATTATAGTTCTAGCGATTATAACTGCATAATATGGGTAATAATGCCTGTTATATTGATGATAATAAAAGTAATAAGTATATTTATTACAGTTCTATCGATAATAACTGCATTATATGGGCAATAATGCATGTTATATTGATAATAATATAAGTAATAAGTATAATTATTACAGTTCTAGCGATAATAACTGCACAATATGGGTAATAATGCACGTTATATTGCTAATAATGTAAGTAATAAGTATAATTATTACAGTTCTAGCGATAATAACTGCATTATATGGGTAATAATGCATGTTATATTGATAATATCAGGAGTAATAAGTATAATTATTATAGTTCTAGCGATAATAATAGTACAATACGGCTAATAGTGTATGTTACTTTGATAATAATAAAAGTAATAAGTATATTTATTATAGTTCTATCGATAATAACTGCATAATATGGGTAATAATGCATGTTATATTGATGATAATAAAAGTACTAAGTATATTTATTATAGTTCTAGCGATAATAACTGCATAATATGGGTAATAATGGATGTTATATTGATAATATCGGGAGTAATACGTATAATTATTGCAGTTCTAGCGATAATACTAGTAAAATATGGCTAATAGTGCATGTTATACTGATAATAATAAAAGTAATAAGTATATTTATTACAGTTCTATCGATAATAATTGCATAATATGGGTAATAATGCATGTTGTATTGATGATAATAAAAGTAGTAAGTATATTTATTATAGTTCTAGCGGTTATAACTGCTTAATATGGGTAATAATGCATGTTATATTGAGAATAATATAAGCAATAAGTATAATTATTACAGTTCTATCGATAATAACTGCATAATATGGGTAATAATGCATGTTATATTGAGAATAATATAAGTAATAAGTATAATTATTACAATTCTAGCGATAGTAACTGCATTATATGGGTAATAATGCATGTTATATTGATAATATCGGGAGTAATATGTATAATTATTATTATATTTCTAGCGATAATAATAGTATAATATGGCTAATAGTGCATGTTCTATTGATAATAATAAAAGTAATAAGTATAATTATTACAGTTCTAGCGATAATAACTGCATAATATGGGTAATAATGGATGTTATATTGATAATATCGGGAGTAATACGTATAATTATTGCAGTTCTAGCGATAATACTAGTACAATATGGCTAATAGTGCATGTTATATTGATAATAATAAAAGTAATAAGTATATTTATTACAGTTCTTACGATAATAACTGCATAATATGGGTAATAATGCATGTTATATTGATGATAATAAAAGTAATACGTATATTTATTATAGTTCTAGCGATAATAACTGCATAATATGGGTAATAATGCATGTTATATTGATGATAATAAAAGTAATACGTATATTTATTATAGTTCTAGCGATAATAACAGCATAATATGGATAATAATGCATGTTATATTGCTAATAATATAAGTAATAAATATATTTATTATAGTTCTGGTGATAATAACTGCATTATATGCGTAATAATGCATGTTATATTGATAATATCGGGAGCAATAAGTATAATTATTACAGTTCTAGCAATAATAACTGCATTATATGGGAAATAATGCACGTTATATTGCTAATAATATAAGGAATATGTATAATTATTACAGTTCTAGCGATAATAACTGCATTATATGAGTAATAATGCATGTTATATTGATAATATCGGGAGTAATAAGTATAATTATTATAGTTCTAGCGATAATAATAGTACAATATGGCTAATAGTGCATGTTATATTGATAATAATAAAAGTAATAAGTATATTTATTATAGTTCCATCGATAATAACTGCATAATATGGGTAATAATGCATGTTATATTGATGATAATAAAAGTACTAAGTATATTTATTATAGTTCTAGCGATTATAACTGCATAATATGGGTAATAATGCCTGTTATATTGATGATAATAAAAGTAATAAGTATATTTATTACAGTTCTATCGATAATAACTGCATTATATGGGCAATAATGCATGTTATATTGATGATAATAAAAGTACTAAGTATATTTATTATAGTTCTAGCGATTATAACTGCATAATATGCGTAATAATGCATGTTATATTGATAATAATATAAGTAATAAGTATAATTATTACAGTGCTAGCGATAATAACTGCATAATATGGGTAATAATGCACGTTATATTGCTAACAGTATAAGTAATAAGTATAATTATTACAGTTCTAGCGATAATAACTGCATAATATGGGTAATAATGCACGTTATATTGCTAATAGTATAAGTAATAAGTATAATTATTACAGTTCTAGCGATAATAACCGCATTATATGGGTAATAATGCATGTTATATTGATAATATCGGGAGTAATAAGTATAATTATTATAGTTCTAGCGATAATAATAGTACAATATGGCTAATAGTGCATGCTATATTGATAATAATAAAAGTAATAAGTATATTTATTATAGTTCTATCGATAATAACTGCATAATATGGGTAATAATGCATGTTATATTGATGATAATAAAAGTAATACGTATATTTATTATAGTTCTAGCGATAATAACAGCATAATATGGATAATAATGCATGTTATATTGCTAATAATATAAGTAATAAATATATTTATTATAGTTCTGGTGATAATAACTGCATTATATGCGTAATAATGCATGTTATATTGATAATATCGGGAGTAATAAGTATAATTATTACAGTTCTAGCGATAATAACTGCATTATATGGGAAATAATGCACGTTATATTGCTAATAATATAAGGAATATGTATAATTATTACAGTTCTAGCGATAATAACTGCATTATATGAGTAATAATGCATGTTATATTGATAATATCGGGAGTAATAAGTATAATTATTATAGTTCTAGCGATAATAATAGTACAATATGGCTAATAGTGCATGTTATATTGATAATAATAAAAGTAATAAGTATATTTATTATAGTTCCATCGATAATAACTGCATAATATGGGTAATAATGCATGTTATATTGATGATAATAAAAGTACTAAGTATATTTATTATAGTTCTAGCGATTATAACTGCATAATATGGGTAATAATGCCTGTTATATTGATGATAATAAAAGTAATAAGTATATTTATTACAGTTCTATCGATAATAACTGCATTATATGGGCAATAATGCATGTTATATTGATAATAATATAAGTAATAAGTATAATTATTACAGTTCTAGCGATAATAACTGCACAATATGGGTAATAATGCACGTTATATTGCTAATAATGTAAGTAATAAGTATAATTATTACAGTTCTAGCGATAATAACTGCATTATATGGGTAATAATGCATGTTATATTGATAATATCAGGAGTAATAAGTGTAATTATTATAGTTCTAGCGATAATAATAGTACAATACGGCTAATAGTGTATGTTACTTTGATAATAATAAAAGTAATAAGTATATTTATTATAGTTCTATCGATAATAACTGCATAATATGGGTAATAATGCATGTTATATTGATGATAATAAAAGTACTAAGTATATTTATTATAGTTCTAGCGATAATAACTGCATAATATGGGTAATAATGGATGTTATATTGATAATATCGGGAGTAATACGTATAATTATTGCAGTTCTAGCGATAATACTAGTAAAATATGGCTAATAGTGCATGTTATACTGATAATAATAAAAGTAATAAGTATATTTATTACAGTTCTATCGATAATAATTGCATAATATGGGTAATAATGCATGTTGTATTGATGATAATAAAAGTAGTAAGTATATTTATTATAGTTCTAGCGGTTATAACTGCTTAATATGGGTAATAATGCATGTTATATTGAGAATAATATAAGCAATAAGTATAATTATTACAGTTCTATCGATAATAACTGCATAATATGGGTAATAATGCCTGTTATATTGATGATAATAAAAGTAATACGTATATTTATTATAGTTCTAGCGATAATAACAGCATAATATGGATAATAATGCATGTTATATTGCTAATAATATAAGTAATAAATATATTTATTATAGTTCTGGTGATAATAACTGCATTATATGCGTAATAATGCATGTTATATTGATAATATCCGGAGTAAGAAGTATAATTATTACAGTTCTAGCGATAATAACTGCATTATATGGGAAATAATGCACGTTATATTGCTAATAATATAAGGAATATGTATAATTATTACAGTTCTAGGGATAATAACTGCATTATATGAGTAATAATGCATGTTATATTGATAATATCGGGAGTAATAAGTATAATTATTATAGTTCTAGCGATAATAATAGTACAATATGGCTAATAGTGCATGTTATATTGATAATAATAAAAGTAATAAGTATATTTATTATAGTTCCATCGATAATAACTGCATAATATGGGTAATAATGCATGTTATATTGATGATAATAAAAGTACTAAGTATATTTATTATAGTTCTAGCGATTATAACTGCATAATATGGGTAATAATGCACGTTATATTGCTAATAGTATAAGTAATAAGTATAATTATTACAGTTCTAGCGATAATAACCGCATTATATGGGTAATAATGCATGTTATATTGATAATATCGGGAGTAATAAGTATAATTATTATAGTTCTAGCGATAATAATAGTACAATATGGCTAATAGTGCATGCTATATTGATAATAATAAAAGTAATAAGTATATTTATTATAGTTCTATCGATAATAACTGCATAATATGGGTAATAATGCATGTTATATTGATGATAATAAAAGTAATACGTATATTTATTATAGTTCTAGCGATAATAACAGCATAATATGGATAATAATGCATGTTATATTGCTAATAATATAAGTAATAAATATATTTATTATAGTTCTGGTGATAATAACTGCATTATATGCGTAATAATGCATGTTATATTGATAATATCGGGAGTAATAAGTATAATTATTACAGTTCTAGCGATAATAACTGCATTATATGGGAAATAATGCACGTTATATTGCTAATAATATAAGGAATATGTATAATTATTACAGTTCTAGCGATAATAACTGCATTATATGAGTAATAATGCATGTTATATTGATAATATCGGGAGTAATAAGTATAATTATTATAGTTCTAGCGATAATAATAGTACAATATGGCTAATAGTGCATGTTATATTGATAATAATAAAAGTAATAAGTATATTTATTATAGTTCCATCGATAATAACTGCATAATATGGGTAATAATGCATGTTATATTGATGATAATAAAAGTACTAAGTATATTTATTATAGTTCTAGCGATTATAACTGCATAATATGGGTAATAATGCCTGTTATATTGATGATAATAAAAGTAATAAGTATATTTATTACAGTTCTATCGATAATAACTGCATTATATGGGCAATAATGCATGTTATATTGATAATAATATAAGTAATAAGTATAATTATTACAGTTCTAGCGATAATAACTGCACAATATGGGTAATAATGCACGTTATATTGCTAATAATGTAAGTAATAAGTATAATTATTACAGTTCTAGCGATAATAACTGCATTATATGGGTAATAATGCATGTTATATTGATAATATCAGGAGTAATAAGTATAATTATTATAGTTCTAGCGATAATAATAGTACAATACGGCTAATAGTGTATGTTACTTTGATAATAATAAAAGTAATAAGTATATTTATTATAGTTCTATCGATAATAACTGCATAATATGGGTAATAATGCATGTTATATTGATGATAATAAAAGTACTAAGTATATTTATTATAGTTCTAGCGATAATAACTGCATAATATGGGTAATAATGGATGTTATATTGATAATATCGGGAGTAATACGTATAATTATTGCAGTTCTAGCGATAATACTAGTAAAATATGGCTAATAGTGCATGTTATACTGATAATAATAAAAGTAATAAGTATATTTATTACAGTTCTATCGATAATAATTGCATAATATGGGTAATAATGCATGTTGTATTGATGATAATAAAAGTAGTAAGTATATTTATTATAGTTCTAGCGGTTATAACTGCTTAATATGGGTAATAATGCATGTTATATTGAGAATAATATAAGCAATAAGTATAATTATTACAGTTCTATCGATAATAACTGCATAATATGGGTAATAATGCATGTTATATTGAGAATAATATAAGTAATAAGTATAATTATTACAATTCTAGCGATAGTACCTGCATTATATGGGTAATAATGCATGTTATATTGATAATATCGGGAGTAATATGTATAATTATTATTATATTTCTAGCGATAATAATAGTATAATATGGCTAATAGTGCATGTTCTATTGATAATAATAAAAGTAATAAGTATAATTATTACAGTTCTAGCGATAATAACTGCATAATATGGGTAATAATGGATGTTATATTGATAATATCGGGAGTAATACGTATAATTATTGCAGTTCTAGCGATAATACTAGTACAATATGGCTAATAGTGCATGTTATATTGATAATAATAAAAGTAATAAGTATATTTATTACAGTTCTTACGATAATAACTGCATAATATGGGTAATAATGCATGTTATATTGATGATAATAAAAGTAATACGTATATTTATTATAGTTCTAGCGATAATAACTGCATAATATGGGTAATAATGCATGTTATATTGATGATAATAAAAGTAATACGTATATTTATTATAGTTCTAGCGATAATAACAGCATAATATGGATAATAATGCATGTTATATTGCTAATAATATAAGTAATAAATATATTTATTATAGTTCTGGTGATAATAACTGCATTATATGCGTAATAATGCATGTTATATTGATAATATCGGGAGCAATAAGTATAATTATTACAGTTCTAGCAATAATAACTGCATTATATGGGAAATAATGCACGTTATATTGCTAATAATATAAGGAATATGTATAATTATTACAGTTCTAGCGATAATAACTGCATTATATGAGTAATAATGCATGTTATATTGATAATATCGGGAGTAATAAGTATAATTATTATAGTTCTAGCGATAATAATAGTACAATATGGCTAATAGTGCATGTTATATTGATAATAATAAAAGTAATAAGTATATTTATTATAGTTCCATCGATAATAACTGCATAATATGGGTAATAATGCATGTTATATTGATGATAATAAAAGTACTAAGTATATTTATTATAGTTCTAGCGATTATAACTGCATAATATGGGTAATAATGCCTGTTATATTGATGATAATAAAAGTAATAAGTATATTTATTACAGTTCTATCGATAATAACTGCATTATATGGGCAATAATGCATGTTATATTGATGATAATAAAAGTACTAAGTATATTTATTATAGTTCTAGCGATTATAACTGCATAATATGCGTAATAATGCATGTTATATTGATAATAATATAAGTAATAAGTATAATTATTACAGTGCTAGCGATAATAACTGCATAATATGGGTAATAATGCACGTTATATTGCTAACAGTATAAGTAATAAGTATAATTATTACAGTTCTAGCGATAATAACTGCATAATATGGGTAATAATGCACGTTATATTGCTAATAGTATAAGTAATAAGTATAATTATTACAGTTCTAGCGATAATAACCGCATTATATGGGTAATAATGCATGTTATATTGATAATATCGGGAGTAATAAGTATAATTATTATAGTTCTAGCGATAATAATAGTACAATATGGCTAATAGTGCATGCTATATTGATAATAATAAAAGTAATAAGTATATTTATTATAGTTCTATCGATAATAACTGCATAATATGGGTAATAATGCATGTTATATTGATGATAATAAAAGTAATACGTATATTTATTATAGTTCTAGCG